>OY728123.1:2097454773-2098704773 GCA_963277665.1 Viscum album | reverse complement strand
GGGATTAGAAGATGAGAGCTCTTTAAAACGCTATGATTTTAACTTTTGGTTGGTGAAAGAGTGAACCTCCACAAATGAATTTTATTATTTTGAGAGGTGTGAGTTTTGAGTGTCCACAATTTCGCTTTCTAAATTTGAGAATGAAAAATTGAACTAGTTTTGGAACATTTTTTTTGTAACAACTTGTGGTGGAATTAAAAATGGATTAGTAAAATAGTCTAAACCGCCCCTGATTGGAGAAAACAAAATTTTAATATTTGTTGGTGAGTGAAAATGATTTTGTTATGTTTTAATATTTGGTGCACATGAGGACATGAACCAGACTAAGTGCGGGGGAGTTGATATTATTAATCTTTTCATGACTTATTATAACCCAATTTACTTATTTTATATATAATGTGCAGAATTTGTGTGAAATATTAATGTTTAAATACTTAGTATAATTTTTGAGAATTTTTAAAAGTAGTCCAATTGAGTCAGTTTACGTTTTTAGTTATAACTCTCACCCTACTAATTCAAATAGTGTGGTTCTTGTTTTTTAGGATTCCTTATTCAATTTCTCACATATCATTAGAAGGAATCATGGGACAATTCTTCCATTTGGAGGCCTATATGGACCAGACAAGATGACTGAAAGAATTTGTGAAGAAACCAGACCATCCATGACTATTGAGTTACTGGTCACACTCCCGAAGCCCATATTTTATGAAACTCCACCATGTTTTCTTTATTATCAAAATAAATCATGGACAAATCTTTCAGGGCCCAAATCCATGAAAAATGGGCCCAAATGAAGCTTTGAAATCTATCCCACCATTCTGTCTGAGAATTACAATTTGGACACTTTTCATGACATATCTCATGATGTAATCATAAAATAGGAATTCTATAATTTATTGTGGAAGATGATATATAGGTATCCAACATTGTTGAAGAAATCATTCAGCTTTGATGGAATCTTCTTATTCAAAAACACTTTCTCATTTTGGACATCAAAATGATTGGATTGAAATGGACAGAATAAATTGATTAATAATCCAGTCTTAACTTTGACTCCATAGGTCCAAATGACTCCAAATGTTGAGAGTGGTCGGAAAACCTTGTTATATACAACTTTTAATAAGGAGATATCTCATGATTCAGCTTTATGGATGTCCAAATCATCGAGCCAAGTGGAAGGAAAGATTGGGAACGCAAACAGTCCACTTCCTTGGGCTATAAATGTATCCCCCTCCTCCCCTTCAAAGGGGTTGACATTTCAGAAGAGAGGAGAACATATTGGCGCAAAAGAAGACTTCAAAAAGGATTTGGAGGACATTCCATACTCAAGTTTGGACTTGAGATACCCTTCCTCCTCTCTTGGTTTCCTTTCACTTTTTTGTTGTTCTTCGTTTGTAATCTTGTAAGTTTGGGTTATGTAATTCTGTTTCAATGAAAGTTTTTCTTCAATATATCTTATTCTCATCAACCTTATGTACTTTAATATTAATTTTATCAAAATAGTTTAAATACAATTGAATCCCCCACCCTTATTTTGCTTCTTCATTCAATTGAAAGACCATTTTCTTAATTCTCATCATTATTCATGTGTCTGTGTTCGACTTACCACTCTGTTCTTATCCCTTTATTTTTCTTCTCTTGTTAATTCATCATCATAAATATATAAACCAGATTAATATTTATATCAATTTATGAGTAAATATATTATTTGGGTGAGTCAAAATTTAGGGATGTTAAGTGATTGAGAGTATTTGCTCGATTAATATTCTTTAATTTAACATTGTGTATGTTGGTCTTAACATGTCATGGATTAATGACTTGTTTTGTTTAATGTGTGGTTTCCGTGGATTATTGGACCCATAAATACTCTACCATAAACAATATATGATTGATATTAGAACCCTAAGTTATGTTAAGGCTTGGATTAAAGCCTTAACACTTAGTAATTCCAATCAACATTATCCTACGAAGTGGGTGATAAATTAACTACAATATGAAGAAAATCTCCAGGATATCACAAGCTTAAATCCCTAAAAATTAACTCACCCCAATATTTATCAAATTTTTAAAACAAACACCAATCATTAATCACTTCATTTAATCTGTGAAAAGAAACTCCCCAATCAGAATACAATCAACTAAAAACAAATGACTATTACAAAGTATCATTATCGAGGATTCGACCCGAGTGCTACTATACACATTAGCAGAGAACCTGAACCTTGACCAGTCGATAAGTGAAAATCGGCCTTGTGTTTCACCAATTAGTGGTGGTCATTGAATCAAAACACAAATTAATATGATGAATTATCAAATATGGAATGTAGGAAGTTTAAATATCATTTCAGAGAAAAATACTTTCCTCGTGACCATCGACTAGATATGGAAAGACAATTTCTGAATCTGAGGAAAAAGAAGGATGATAATGTCACAAAGTACAAGGATAAATTTACAAGGTTATCGAGGCATGATATAGACTATATACATAACCCAAGAAGTGTGATATATCATTTCTTTGATGGGTTAAAACCGTTTCTCCATTGAGCATTAGTCTCACAATCCTTCTCGTCGTACGAAGATATTATCTCATGTGCTATCAAGACCGAAACAAAATTTACTAAGTCTTACTACTTTAATGCAAATAAATATAAGAAGAGATCTTCAGATCACTATGGAAATGGAAATAATGGGAATAAGGGAAAATTTGAATATCCATCCTATAGTAAATGTGGGAAGAAACACCCTAGTACTTGTTTGAAGGGAATGGTAGTCTGTTACAAGTGTGGTGAAAAGGACCACAAAACTCGTGATTGCAAGGGGAAGAAAGAATCTACCGATGTTCAATGCTACAATTACTGGGAGATGGGACATTATGAAAATGAATTTCTTAATCTTCAGGGGAACTTACCTCAGAAAATTCCAAGGGATCAGGGCCAAGATTAGGTTATCACTACTGCTGAGGTAGAAGCTCCGAAAGATGTTGTGGAAGGTAATATAATGGCTTCATCAAGTTTATAAAATGATGTATTTGACTTTAGTTCATCACTTTGTTTCATATCTTCCCAGCTTTCTAACAAAATTAGATATTTCCAATTTGATTTAACAAATGAGTTGTCAGTTAAAAATCCTAAGGTAAGTATCATTGCAATAATGTTTTGTGAATCTATTCTCATTAGAGCATATAAATGTTCTTTATCTGCTGATCTCATCATTATACCCATGATTTAATTTGATATAATCCTCAGTATGGATTGGATTTCAGACCATGATGTGAATATTTATTGTCAGAATAACGTGGTTACATTTTTTGATGATGATGATAAAGAACACCGTATCTTTAGAGAAGAATCATCACCACCTGATTTTTATCTAGATCCAACCCCAATCGCTCGACTACATTCAATTATTAGGGAGGAAGAGAATGAAATAAATGTGGGTGGGAAAGGAATGTTCAAATAGAGTATGTACATATTGTGAAATAATATGTTAATGCGTTTCCAGAAGATTTACCTTCACATCCTCCAGAATGAGAAATTGAGTTTTCCATTGACTTAATTCCTGGTTCAAGGCCCATATCGAAGACCCCTTATAGAATTACAACTATGTAATTAGTGGAACTAAAGAAAAAAATAGAGGAATTGAGTAATAAGGGATTTATTCTCCCTAGTGTGTCTCCATGGGGAGACCCTATCCTTTTTATTAAGAATAAATATGGATTTATGAGGTTAAGTATCGACTACAGGGAGATCAATGCTGTAACTATAAAGAATAAGTATCCCCTACCTTGAATTGATGATTTATTTGACCAACTACATGGATCTCAATACTTTTCAAATATTAACCTTCGATATGGATACCATCAGTTGTGTGTGAAGAAGGATGACATTCCGAAGACAGCATTTCGAACTAGGTATGGGCATTACAAGTTTACAATAATGCCTTTTGAATTGACTAATTCATCCTCTGTTTTCATGGATCTAATGAACAGACTTTTCAAGGAATATCTTGATAAATTTATAGTGGTATTCATTGATGATATCTTGGTATACTCTAAAAGCTATGAAGATCATGAAAATCACTTGCGCATTATCCTAAAGACTCTTAGAAGTCATGAATTATATGGGAAGTTTAGTAAGTGTGAATTACAGCTTCAGGAGATTTCTTTCCATGTCCATATTGTCTCTAATGATGGAATTACTTTTGATCCTTCAAAGACCAACGCAATCCAAGAATTTCCAGCACTGACAAGTATAACTGAGGTACGTAGTTTTATTAGTTTAGCATTTTATTATCGAACTTTCGTCTAGAATTTTTACCGGTTGGCTAACCCATTAACAAAGCTCACACGTAAAGGGGTTAAATTTGGTTGGACAAAAGAGTGTGCAGAATGTTTTGAAGAATTGAAGATAATATTAGTCAATTCTCCTATCTTGAATCTACAATCGGGGAATGGCGAGTTTGTTATTTATACTTATGCATCGAAGAAAGGACTTGGTTGTGTCCTTATGTAGAATGATAGAGTTATTTCCTATGCATCACGACAGCTGAAAATTCATGAGAAAAACTATCCTTATCATGATCTTGAGTTAGAAACTATAATATTTGATTTAATGATTTGGAGATACTATCTATATGGTAAAAAATGTGAGATTTATACTGATCATAAGAGTTTGAAGTATATTTTCTCACAGAAAGAACTCAATATGTGGAAAAGGAGATGGCTTGAAATACTCAAGGATTATGATTGCATGATAAACTACCACACGGGGAAGGAAATAAGGTGGAAGATTCTTTGAGTATAAATGATCATAGTGTTTTAAAAAAGATGTGAGTTGTAAAGGATCATATATACATGGATCTAGTAAAGATGAATATGGGAATCACCGTGGAAGGGGAAACATCAACACTTTTTCACATGGTTGCCACACCATCTTTACTAGAAAGGATAAAGAGTTCTTAGACCGATGATGAAGAGTTTCAAAAGAAGATTAAAGATATGAATGATGGGAGATTGAGTGACCTTTTGTATAAAGATAGAAGTTTGAAATTTGGGAAGAGACTTTGTGCTCCTGATATACCTGATCTAAAAAGGGAATTGTTGGATGATGCTCATAGTTCTAATTTCTCTATACAACCTGGGATCACCGAAATGTATAGATATTTGAAGGGAAATTTTTGGTGGGACATCATGATGAGGGAGATTAGGGATTTTGTGTCAAGATGTATGGTTTGTCAACAAGTGAAAGTTGGAAGGCAACAACCTGGAGGATTCATGCAACCTCTTCCCATACCTGAGTGGAAATAGGATAATATTATGATGGACTTTGACATGGGACTAACAACGAACCCTATAAGGAACGATGCAATATGGGTCATTTTTTATCGTATTACCAAAGTCAACAGATTTTATTTCTATAAGAGAAGATTTGCCACTTAAATGTTTAGAAATAATATATATTAATGATGTTGTAAGACTTCATGGAGTACCCCAATCAATTGTTTCTGATCATGATCCATGTTTTGCATCAAGGTTCTGGAAAATTCTTCAGAAATAACTGGATACTGAACTTCTTTTGAGCACTGCCTACCACCCCAAACTTATGGACAATCAGAATGGACTATTCAAACCTTATAAGACATGTTGAGATCATGATCATTTGACATTAAAGGTATGTGGGATCAATATTTACCTTTGGTAGAATTTTCCTATAACAATAGCATCCATTCAAGTATTCTGATGGCACCATATCAAGCGTTATATGGAAAGATATGTCACACACCAACTTGTTGGGATGATGTTGGTGAAAGAAAACATATAGGCCCAGAACTTGATGAGTAAATAAAGGAAACGGTGAAGGTAATCCGAACCCACATCAAAGAAGCTCAATGTAGGCAGAAGAGCTATGCCGATAACCGAAAGAAGGATTTATAATTTCAGGTAGGAGATAATTTTTTCATGAATGTATCTCCATTCAAGGGTGTTATAAGATTCAGTAAGTAGAGAAAATTGAGTCCTAGGTACATTAGACCTTTCAAAATTCAAGAATGAATGGGGGTTGTAGCTTACCGTTTGGTAATGCCGCAAAGTATCTTCAAAGTTCAGGATGTGTTCTACGTATCACTGTTGAGAGAATACATGCCCGACCCAACACATGTACTCACCTATGAGGAATTAGAACTAGAACATGATCTGTCTTATTGCGAAGAGCCTGTCAAGATTCTTGATACAAGAAAACAAGTGCTGAGAAACCGAACGACTTGTCTGGTAAAAGTTCTATGGAGAAAACATAATATGGAAGAGGCAACGTGGGAACCAGATGAAATTATGATGATGAAACACCAGAGTCTATTCATGTGGTAGTATTCTAGAAATTTTTAGGAGAAAATTATTTGGAGGGGTGAATGTAACACCCCAAGTTTCCAAGGTATGTTTCCCTTTGAATAATTCAATATCTTGCATTGTACACAACTTCGAGATTCTAACACACCGCGACCAATCAAAGTAGCTGTTATGAATACTAATACCCACTTTTTGAAATTTTATAAATTTTATCATTCAAATTGGACTTCATTTTTGAATTCGGAATATCGAAATTAGTCTAGGGTGAATTGTTTTATTTTTCTAAAAACATTCAATTTTTTATGAATAGGGAAAAAAACTGAGTTATATTTTAAAACCGAATTTTTATTTAAGTAATTATTTATTTTATTTAAATTTATTTTCGGTCAAAATAGATAAATAATCCAAATTTAAGTTCAATTTAATTCATTGGAGTAAGTTTATAATAATTTTAGATATATAAAAATTTTATTGAACTTTTCACTCTCTTTTACCCACCTTTTAGGAGAATTTGCAAATTCACATCAAACGTAATTTTAATGCTTCTATGAGTTGAATTTCGAAAATCTGAGAGACACGGTTAATATCATGGAGTAAAATTTTGTATAATAAGATAAAAATAATTGTTGGTGAATAGTAAGTTTTTTTCTTTTATTTACCGCGGTTAAAAGTAAATACGGTAATTGATGGTAAAAATGATATTATTATTACACTAACACATGTCCTAATTATATTGGATAAGTATAATTTGACCAAAAAAACCATAGGAATAAAATATGAACCTTTTTGGTCCACTTGGATTAGATTAGGAAATTTATTATTATTTTATTTAAAAAAGTGTTAAAAGAGTTAAAATAAAAGTTTAATAACTAAAAAATTTATAATATAGAGATAAACATAAGATAAATTAGAATATAAGTATTAATTAGAAAACTAAAAAACTTTCCTAAATAATGGTTTTTTATTTATATTTTTTAGACACTAAATAACTTAATTTATTTATGACACAATGATGACGGAGTAATTACATAATTAATGAAATATTAAAATAATGGATATTATAAATATCCAAAGAAATCTAATTTGAGACTTTTTATGAATTAAACTAATTTTCTAGGTTAATATGACATATTAGGGTCGGTTATATTAATTGTTTTAGATATAATAATGCTGTTATGAATATATAAAAATCAAAATACCAAATAGTGTCAAAATTGACAGAAAATAGTTTTTAAAACAAATATGATATTATAAATTGATATTATATTCCTAAAAAAATAATTTTTGGCCAATGAATTTATATAATGATAGGAGTATCATTAAGGAACCACATGGGGTTATCTTGGAATTATATAGTTAGTTTATTAACCATATAATATAAAAATACAAAGAGACATGGTAAATGTCAAACTATTTACCTAAAAGTTAAATATAAATAATAAAGTTAATATAGTGACCCAAACCTATATAAAACCTATTTGTTCAGTGGTTTTCGAACCATCCCCACCTTATCCTTTATATAATCCTTTTTGGAGCCATTATAAACTGAATATTATTTTATTACAAATTAATATTTATACCTTTTCCCAAGTTTCTGCTCACCACTCTTTAAAAGGGCACTCCACCTTTTCTCTATTTCACACCTGAAAAGCCAGTTTTCTCAGCCAACCTATGCCCAAATACCCTCTAAACTATACTCCATTCATCCTAGAAGCATTCCTTTAGTCATAAATAGAAATTAAGGAGCCCTTTTGATCAAATCCAAAGGAAGAACCTGAAGAAGAGGTAAATATCCCACCACCACTTTCATGTTCCTTTCTTCTTCAACTTCCTTTTTCATTGTTGTTCCATTATAAAAAAATAACTCCACTATATTAAATATAATATTTTGTTATTATAAATAAGGTAAAACATAATTCATTATTCTATCCATCCTTTGAATAACATGTCACCATACGTGCGTACGTACAGCTTACCGTCTCCACGTCGTAGTGTAATTGTTATTCAATACATTATGATTTGGATGGGTATAATAATGATGCATAATTGCTGTAAATAATAAATATAACATGATAATTATTCTTTAAATATGATATAACATCCAATTATATATTATTTTCATTTCAAAACAATGATATTTTTGCTCGTGCGTATGTACGGATTACTGTCTCCACATAGCGATGAGATTCTTTCCTCATTATATCCATTCAAGATTAATTTTCATTTGATGATTAATAATTATTTTTAAAGACTTGATATAATTCTTGATATGAATAAGATACATCCCATCCATAAAAAATATGACTCACATAACAAATAATATTAAGGAAAATGAATCTGTTAACACCCAAAACGACAATAATACTAAGATATTATTAACAAAGAAATGTTAAAAGATAATATATGACATCATATTATTGTATATTATTCTTGTATAATTTAATAAAAATTATTTCACCATTATAAAGGAGGTTATCCTACCCTCGCCAAGGAAAATTACAAGTTTAGGGTTATTTCTACAATCTCTTCATTTTTCAAGGTTGTTTATACTTAATTATCTACTAGGATCTCATTATCATCCACATCCATGTTTCATAAAAATGTATTCCAAAACATTTTTACTGTTTTCTAGACTATGGATTAACGTCATTTATACCTATTTTTTGTCTTTTTATAAAATGGGTTGAAAGGAATGTTTCCAACATCTTCCAAACAAGTTACTTTTAACCTTTTCGACAAAATTAAGGTAAGAACGGTTTTTAACTTATACGGCTGTTGAAGCTATTTTCTGCCATTATAAAATCGTCGAAGCTTCCCTTACAAGCTTATAAGAATAATTTCAAAAATAAATGTTTTATTTTATAATTACATGCCTTTTAAAAGATTTCAAAATAGAAAGAGATATTTCTCTAAAAAGGTTTTGATTTCATCTATGTCAACATCCTTTGATGGATTTTAAGCTTATTTGAAGTGGATTTATTATGATACAAAACAACCATAATATATTGAAGGTTTTGTGATAATTTTGACTTTGGATGTGTTATTTTAACACCTATCATGGTTTATGGATAACGTATTGAAAATTTTTATGCTAGTTTTAATAAGAATGTTTTTGTTATGTTTAAACATTTTCACATGAGGAATGCATTGGCTTAGTAAGTGATGGGTGGAGCCCGATATAGCTTCTCGTTGCATTGGTATGTATCATGAGACAAACTAGTGTCTTAGCACAAGCCCTTGAAAAAATATTATTTGTAGTCTTGGAACAAGGCCTTCACTATGTGGTTATGAAAGTCTGGAATTATACATTCCATCGTTATGAAAGTGGTTATTGATATTGCATGTGATTATTCGAATAGAAGAATATCAATGTGAATAAGTAAATGGAATTATTTAAATTTATTTTTTCCATATTATGATGAAGTTAATGTTTAAAAGGCTTTTGTTTTATTTATACATTTCCATAAATTTTTATGCTTCTTTATGAATGTTTCCTATATATTGTTATCCTTATTGATCATCTGATCTCACACATTTCTATGTTTTATTTTTCCTAGGATGTGAAGAAGTATTTTATGACTGAACTCCAGGGACAGTCTTAGGGGATATGTATAATGACCCATACTCTACATACAATGTTAATACTTCTAAATTGAAGCACACTTATTACAACATATGACAAAACCACAAAGGACCGTATAGGTATAGTGTCTTTAGAAACTGGGAAACATAAACAACTGGTTCATAAATCTTATACAGTGTCTCCCATTTATTTCATCATATCTAGGGTCCCTTTTAGCATATTCTACTTAATATCCATCTTCCTGACATGGGGAAAAGAAAACATAAAAGGGTGAGCTCAAATGCTCAGCAAGGGCAAATAAAGGAACTAAAAATCATATCATATCTTTTTGAAAATCATAACCTGCAAAAGAGATCATAATATCTTAACATGGAATAAATCATAGAAGTGAAAATGAGATCACCATAATCATAACATGAAACTTGAAACTTTGTGGCATGCACACATAATCATGGAAAATCATTTCTTGTTAGTCATGACTCATTGCCAAGACTATCTTAGTGGACAAAGTCCCTTTCTGAATCGAGTAACCCTCGTTTCAGTCCTGTTTTTCTGAACTGGTATAAGCTACCGTTCCAGCCATGTCTATCTCATGAGATATAAAATCTTTACCCAATGCATTTGAGGGAGATATAGGTCCCACCCATCTCATAATGAATCCTTTATTATGTGTGCCACATAATCATAAACCATACATCATAGCGTAACCCATGTAATAAAAATGGGATGACATCATAAAAAAATTCATATAAGATAAAGGAATTCATAAAAATATTTCCATCACAACATAATCAAACCAATGTAATAATAGGGATAAAAACAGAACCCTTTTATTATCTTAGATGGAAAATAATTTTGATAAAATACTTGAACTCCATTCTTGAGGAAAATATCCTTTCTACTTCAAAAACACTTTTCCTTTCTTAACATGTAGTACAATTATAAACTAAAAGAAGTTGATTAAAAATAAACTTTAAAACTTGTAAAGTAAGTTTCTTAAAAATCCATTCATGTCGTATAAGTTTAAAAAAACATTCTTCGTACTTTTGTCAGAAAGGTCAAAAAGTACCTCGTACGAAAAACGACAAAAGATTCCTTTCATACATATTACTATAAACTCACCGAAGGGTAAAAATGGATTTAATCAATTGTAGGTGGATGAAAATAATATTACATATTGATGAAACATGGATGTGGATGATAAAATACACCCCAGTAAATACTTACGAATAAACAATCTCGGATAAAAATGAGATTGTGATATTTCCCTTACCTTAGGTCCGATTTGCTTTGTACGTGTCCGAAGCACCTGTATAATGGTTTAAATAATGATATTGACTTATTCTAGAATCATAAATATTGATATGATATCATATATGGTCATATTCTTAGCTTCTTGTTAGTAATATTTCATTGTTACTTGTTACTCGGGTCTTTATTGCCTTTTGTTCTTATGCGTGTTTTGCCGAATAAATTCTTATTCTTATTTTAAGGTTATAGATACCTTATATCCAGAATGGTATTTGTGTAACATATATCATATTTATTCATTCAATTCATTTATATAATTACTATGTAATGATGATCATGTAGAACGAGTCGCATCACATCGTGGAGACGGTATTCCGTACATACGCACGAGTGATGATATCGTTCCTATGATCGTGGAATTGTATTGGAGTATATGTATATTATTTCATTATCAATATTACTTTATAATAATCGTAAAGAGTTACTCATTACACCATTATACCCATCCTTGTAAGGTGGTGGTGGAAAATAGATTACACCACGGCATGGAGACGGTATTCCGTACGTACGCACGCGCGGTGATTTCATTTTTCCGTAGGGTGGATAGAAGGTGAATTAGGGTTGTTTCATATTTATAATAAAATATCAGTATGTAAGTAATACTGATGTTTTTACTTTATCATGAAACAATTAAATAAGAAGAAGGTGAAGAAGAAAGAAATTGAAAAGATCGGTAATGGATATTACCTCTTCTTTAGAACGCTTCTTTGAATCCTCCACTTAGGGAACTAATATTGGTCTTTGAAGAAGACCAGGACCTCTAGGATTATTCTAGGGAAGTGGAGAGTATAAAAAGGCCAGGGTTGGCCGAGCTTGAGTGCTCAATTTGGTGTGAGGAGGAGGGGGAGGAGGTGCCCTTTTATAAGGGAGGAGAGGGGCACCTTAGGAATATCTCAAAATATTATTTTATATTAAAGTCAAAATCGGTTTATAATGGTTCCAAAGGGTCTTATTTCGAAGCTAAAGTGGGGAAGGGTCTAAATACTATCAACCAATAGGATTTAGACATGTTTAGGATATTATTTTAACCTTATCAATTAGATTTAACTCTAAGTTAAATAATTTAACTTTTACCATGTCTTTTTGTTTTCTTTCACTATATGGTTAATACACTTACTATAACATGGAAAATGAACCCCAAATTGTTTATTATTAATATAAATATACTTATCTAAGTCATTTGGCCGAACCTTAGATTTTTAGGAATAAAATAACAATTAATAATATAATATTTGATTTAAAAACTATTTTGTGTCAATTTTGACACTATTTGATATATGATTTTTGTGAAAGTCATAACAGAATTATATGTTCGAACCAAGTTGATTAAATCAACACTAATATATCATAGTAACCTAGAAAATTTGTGTAATTCATAAAAAGTCTCAAATTACATTTATTTTGGTGTTTATAACATCAATTATGTCAATATTTCAAAAATAAGATAATTACTGCATCATTTTTCTGTCATAATAAATTAAATTATTTAATGTCTAAAAATTATAAATAAATAACCATTATGTAGGAAATCTTTTTAGCTTTCTAATTAAGATTTATAGTCGAATTTATCTTATGTATAACCCCATATTAAAAATGATTTACTTATTAAACTTTGATTTTAACTATTTTAACCCTTCTTTAAATAAATTAATAATAAATATCCTAATCTAACCCAAGTGGGCCTAAATTGTCATATTTTATTCATAAGGTTGTTTTTGGTCGAATTACACTTATCCAATAGAATTAGGACATGTGTGAGGGTAATAGTAATATCATATTTACCCTTAGTTACCCTATTTACTATTAACCGCGGTAAAAAAAGTAAAAAGTTACTATTCACCAAAAAATTATTTTTTTCTCATTGAACCACATTTTACTTACTGATATCAACCGTGTCTGTCGGATTTTCGAAATTCCATTCACAGAAGCGGTAAAATTATGTTTTATGCAAAATTCAGTTTTTAACCTACCACTTAGTGGTTTCACTATTCATCAAAAATTGAAAGTTTTCAGAAAAATGCCAAAATTTCTCCCTAGGATAATTTCAGTATTCCGAATCCAAAAATGAAGTCCATTTTAAAAAATAAAATTAATAAAATTTCAAAAGGTGGTTATTACTATTCATAACGACTAGTTTTAATAATATTTTAATAGCATATCGTTGTTTAGTGAAACTCGGTATTGCGTACGATGCAAGCTATCGAGGAAGGTCGTGATGGCGTGTAAAGTAAGCCAAGAAAGTGTGTAGTGAAAGATTCCTTTGATGATATAAAAACAAAATATTACTCATAAAAATCTCGGGTGTTACATTCTACCCCCCTTAAAAAGAATTTCGCCCTCGAAATTCGTCACTTTGTAACAAACAGATGAGGATACTTCTCCCTCATCATATCCTCAAGCTCCCATGTAGCTTCTTCAAGTTGGTGGTTCCTCCAAAAAACTTTCACCAATCGAGTGGTCTTGTTTCGTAGGACTTTTTCGCTACGATCCAGAATCTCTATCGGTTGTTCTTCATAAGAAAGATCTTGCTCCAGCGGTACAACTTCTGAGCTGAGTACATGTGAAGGATCAGGTATGTACTTTCTCAGGAGAGATACATGGAACACATCGTGAACTTGAGAGAGATTCGGTGGAAGCGCCAATCGGTAAGCTACCTTTCCAACACAATCCAGTATTTCGAAAGGACCGATATATCTAGGGCTCAACTTCCCCTTCTTTCCAAATCTCATAACCCTCTTCCAGGGAGATATTCGTAAGAACACTTTATCACCCACTTCAAACTCTAGGTCTTTTCTTCGGTTGTCAGAATAACTTTTCTGTCGACTCTGAGCTGCTCTTATGTGTTGTTGAATAGATCTGACCTTTTCTGCCATTTCATCAACGAGATCAGGTCCTAATAGCTTTCTTTCCCCAACTTCATCCCAGCAAGTTGGAGTCCTGCATTTCTTTCCATAGAGAGCTTCATAAGGATCCATCTGAATACTGGAGTGAAAGCTATTATTATAAGAAAATTCCACCAAAGGTAGGTGTTGATCCCAACCTCCTTTGAAATCCATAGAGAAAGCTCTCAACATATCTTCTAGGGTTTGAATTGTTCTCTCAGACTGACCGTCTGTCTGAGGATGATAAGTAGTGCTGAAACTCAACTCTGTATCCAGAGTATGCTGAAGACTTCGCCAGAACTTCGAGGTAAATCTCGGATCCCGATCAGATATAATAGAAAGTGGTACTCCATGCAATCTTACCACTTCCTTTACATATATCCTGGCAAGCTGATCTAGAGAGAAATCCTCTCTAATAGCAATGAAGTGTGCAGACTTTGTAAGATGATCAACTATGACCCAAATAGCATTATTGCCTTTGGATGTTTTAGGAAGTCCTGTGACAAAGTCCATAGTGATGTTTTACCATTTCCATTCGGGTATGGGTAATGGTTGTAACACCCCCTTAGACTTTTGTCTCTCAGCTTTAACTTGTTGACAAACCAAGGATCGAGAGACATATTCAGCAACATCTCTTTTCATGCCATCCCACCAGAACTACTCTTTCAGGTCCCTATACATCTTCGTGCTTCCAGGATGAATAGAGAATGATGAACTATGAGCCTCATCCAGTAGCTCCTTCTTTAATTCGGGGATGGGAGGAACACAAACCCGATTCCTGAACTTTATTATCCCATCACAATCAAGGTTGAATTCAGGAACATTTCTCACCTTCTTTTGTAACTCTACATCTTCTTTCTGTGCCTCTTTAATCTCCACATGTATATATGGTTGAACATTCATTTGAGAAAGATAAGATTTTTCCCCTTCCATTATAATTCCAAGATCCATCCTTTGTAAATCCATAAATATTGGATCTTTTGTGATCCTCATCATGGATAAACTAGCATGGTCTTGTCGACTTAATGCATCTTCCACCTTGTTTGCTTTCCCAGGGTGGTAATGGATTGAGCAGTCAAAATCCTTAATCAGCTCCAACCATCTTCTTTGATGCATATTCAGCTCCTTTTGTGTGAAAATATACTTTAAACTTTTATGATCAGTATAAATATCACACCTTTCACCATAAAGGTAATGGCTCCAAATATTTAATGCAAAGATTACCGTAGCTAACTCCAAATCATGTGTTGGGTAATTTTGCTCATGGATTTTCAACTGTCTTGAGGCATAAGCTATCACCATATCATTTCGCATAAGAACACACCCCAATCCCTTCTTGGATGCATCACTGTAGATCACAAACCTTTCTCCACTACAAGGCAGTGTGAGCACAGGTGCACTGGATAACCTTCTTTTCAATTCCTTGAAATTCTCTTCACATTCTTCCGTCCAGACAAACTTAACTCCTTTCCGAGTCAACTTGGTGAGTGGATTAGATAATCGTGAAAAATCCTTTACAAAACGTCGATAATATCCATCCAAACCAAGAAAAATTCAGATCTCAGTTATTGTTGTTGGTCTTGACCATCTTTCAATAACCTCTGTTTTTGCTGGATCCACAGATATCCCCTCTTTTGAGATTATGTGACCAAACAATGCAACTTTTTGAAGCCAAAATTCACACTTGGTAAATTTGGCATAAAGCTTCTCATTTCTCAGGGTCTTCAATATAATTCTCAAGTGATCTTCATGCTCTTCCTTGATCTTTGAATAGACAAGAATATCTTCTATAAAGACTACCACAAATTGATCAAGATAGTCTCTAAAGACTCTATTCATTAGATCCATGAAGATAGCAGGGGCATTAGTAAGACCAAATGGCATCACTATAAATTCGTAGTGTCCATACCTTGTACGGAAATCCGTCTGTGGTATATCCTCCCTTTTGACCATTAATTGATGATACCCTGAACGAAGATCAATCTTGGAAAAGTATTGAGCTCCGCGTAGTTGGTCAAATAAGTCATCAATGCGTGGAAGAGGATATTTTTTCTTGATAGTGATCTTGTTAAGTTCTCGATAATCAATGCAGAGTCTCATTGATCCATCTTTATTCTTAACAAATAGAATAGGTGCTCCCCAAGGTGATGCACTAGGGTGTATGAATCCCTTATCAAGATTCTCTTGGAGTTGCTTCTTCAATTCCTGCAACTCAATTGGGGCCATTCTATAAGGTGTCTTTGTAATAGGCAAAGCACCCGGTACGAGTTCTATTGAAAACTCAACTTCACGATTTGGTGAAAGACCCGATAATTCCTCCGGAAAGGCATCATCAATCTCCCGTACGATGGGAATATTCTTAATCATGAGTTTCTCACCAACCATTTGAGATAAATAACCTTCATTTATTGGTATCAAGACCCATAAGATGGAAGGAATTTCCACTGGAAGATTATGTTCATCCTTGCATCGATAGACGATCGTAGATTGATCTGGAATATGAAATGTGACTTCCCTTCTTTGGCAATTGATATGAGCTCCATGTAGAGAAATCCAATCCATGCCAAGAATCACATCAAATTCCACTAAAGGAAGGATCACAAGATTTGCAGGAAGCACTTTCCCACAAACTTCGATCGGAGAAGAATTATAAACTTTTGATGCGACTGTTGTGCCATTAGGTGTTGTCACAGCTAACTCAACATCTAATTGTTGAGGTAATACGGTGATACCCTTAGAAAATTTTTCAGAAATAAAAGAGTGTGTGGATCCAGAATAAAATAAAACATTTTCTACTTTAGAGTGGATGGTAAGTGTACCTTTCACCACTTCTTTATCGTACTCCACATCGCTGATAGAAATTGCATGTGACTTTCCTTTGTCTTTAGCCTTAAGATTTTGTTGACGTCGACCATGATCATCAACCCTCGGATTTGGGCATTGATTGGCATAATGCACCATCTCCTTGCACTTGAAACATTGAAGTGTAGTAGGTTCATTCTTTGTATCCCTTCCTTTGTTTGCATCATTAGACATCTTCTTCCCATTATCACGGCATTCAAATGCCCGATGACCTTCCTTTCCACATTTAAAACATTTACTTGTCCCTTTAAGACAACTCCCTCCATGTTTCTTTCCACACTTTGAGCATAAGGGAAAGTTCATCTTCTTTTCAGTGTGCTCTTTAGATTTCCCTTTGAATTCCATCTTCCTCTTCTTATCAAACCCATGTGACTGATGGGTTACTCCAATCTCCATCTCAACTTTGAGAGCACATCGAACGATTTCCTCGTAGCTATTGAATTACCTTATGGCTAACGCCCTTCGAAGACTTGGTTTTAAGCCACTAAAGAATCGATCGATCTTACTCTCAGGTTGGATAATAATACCAGAAGCGTACCTTGCAAGTCTTGTAAAATTTGCTTCATAGGTACCAACAGATTCATCATCCCTCTGCTTCAGTTCAAGGAACTCTTTCTCTATCTTTGTTCGGAGAATACGAGGGAAGTACTTATTGAAAAATAAGTTCATGAACTCGTCCCATTCCATAGACTCAATTTCATCCCTTTGCCTCATATTCTTAATAAGATTCCACCATTGATCAACATCTCCTTCCAAACAATACACTGCTAGTATGACTTTATCATGTTCAGAACATTGAAGAACTGAAAATATCTTTTCAGTAGTACTAATCCATTGTTCAGCAACTAATGGATCAGTAGACCCACTGAAAGAAGGCGGACGCTGCCTCATGAAGGATTCAACAGAATGTTGCTCCTTCCTTTGCTCGTTTGGAAGTCCTGCATGATTCATAGCTTGAGAATGTTGTCTGAGCATGGCTACAAGATTTTTCATTCCAGCTCCCATATCGTTTGGTTGCTTAGGGGGACAATCATTGCATTGCCCATCGCATTCCGCATTAACACGGTTCCTTCGGGATCCAGCCATTGACTAAAACCAAGAAGAATAGTGTGAGTAACACTAATTATAATAGGAAACCCACATAATCAAGAATAAAATTTCACACTTAAGGTCTTATCCTAGGGTATTCATGGCCATTTCTAAAACACTAAGATTGTGTTCTATGCTTAGACTTATCCTTAGGGTTCTTACTAAGGCTTTCACATCCTAGTTTCCAAAGGTTGACATAACTTCCCTTTGATACCAACTATAACGACCCATACTTTACATACAATGTTAATACTTCTAAATTGAAGCACACTTATTACAACATATGACAAAACCACAAAGGACCGTATAGGTATAGTGTCTTTAGAAACTGGGAAACATAAACAACTGGTTCATAAATCTTCTACAGTGTCTCCAATTTATTTCATCATATATAGGGTCCCTTTTAGAATATTCTACTTAATATCCATCTTCCTGACCTGGGGAAAAGAAAACATAAAAGGGTGAGCTCAAATGCTCAGCAAGGGAAAATAATGGAACTAAAAATCATATCATATCTTTTTGAAAATCATAACCTGCAAAAGAGATCATAATATCTTAACATGGAATAAATCATATAAGTGAAAATGAGATCACCATAATCATAACATGAAACTTGAAACTTTTTGGCATGCACACATAATCATGGAAAATCATTTCTTGTTAGTCATGACTCATTTCCAAGACTATCTTAGTGGACAAAGTCCCTTTCTGAATCGAGTAACCCTCGTTTCAGTCCTGTTTCTCTGAACCGGTATAACCTACCGTTCCAGCCATGTCTATCTCATGAGATATAAGATCTTTACCCAATGCATTGGAGGGAGATATAGGTCCCACCCATCTCATAATGAATCCTTTCTTATGTGTGCCACATAATCATAAACCATACATCATAGCGTAACCCATGTAATAAAAATGGGATGACATCATAAAACAATTCATATAAGATAAAGGAATTCACAAAAATATTTCCATCACAACATAATCAAACCAATGTAATAATAGGGATAAAAACAGAACCCTTTTATTATCTTAGATGGAAAATAATTTTGATAAAATACTTGAACTCCATTCTTGAGGAAAATATCCTTTCTACTTCAAAAACACTTTTCCTTTCTTAACATGTAGTACAATTATAAACTAAAAGAAGTTGATTAAAAATAAACTTGAAAACTTGTAAAGTAAGTTTCTTAAAAATCCATTCATGCCATATAAGTTAAAAAAAACATTCTTCGTACTTTTGTCGGAAAAGTGAAAAAGTACCTCGTACGAAAAATGACAAAAGATTACTTTCATACATATTACTAAAAACTCACCGAAGGGTAAAAATGGATTTAAAAAATTGTAGGTGGATGGAAATAATATTACATATTGATGAAACATGGATGTGGATGATAAAATACACCCCAGTAAATACTTACGAATAAACAATCCCGGATAAAAATGAGATTGTGATATTTCCCTTACCTTAGGTCCGATTTGCTTTGTACATGTCCGAAGCTCCTGTATAATGGTTTAAATAATGTTATTGACTTATTCCAGAATCATACATATTTATATGATATCGTATATGGTCATATTCTTAGCTTCTTGTTAGTAATATTTCATTGTTACTTGTTACTCGGGTCTTTATTGCCTTTTGTTCTTATGCGTGTTTTCCCGAATAAATTCTTATTCTTATTTTAAGGTTATAGATACCTTATATCCAGAATGGTATTAGTGTAACATATATCATATTTATTCATTCAATTCATTTATATAATTACTATTTAATGATGATCATGTAGAACGAGTCGCATCACATCGTGGAGACGGTATTCCGTACGTACGCACGAGTGATGATATCGTTCCTATGATCGTGGAATTGTATTGGAGTATATGTATATTATTTCAGTATCAATATTACTTTATAATAATCGTAAATAGTTACTCATTACACCATTATACCCATCCTTGTAAGGTGGTGGTGGAAAATAGATTACACCACGGCGTGGAGACGGTATTCCGTACGTACGCACGCGCGGTGATTTCATTTTTCCGTAGGATGGATAGAAGGTGAATTAGAGTTGTTTCATATTTATAATAACATATCAGTATGTAAATAATACTGATGTTATTACTTTATCATGAAACAACTAAAGAAGAAGAAGTTGAAGAAGAAAGAAATTGAAAAGATCGGTAATGGATATTACCTCTTCTTTGGAACGCTTCTTTGAATCCTCCACTTAGGGAACTAATATTGGTCTTTGAAGAAGACCAGGACCTCTAGGATTATTCTAGGGAAGTGGAGAGTAGAAAATGGCAGGGGTTGGCCGAGCTTGAGTGCTCAATTTGGTGTGAGGAGGAGGGGGAGGAGGTGCCCTTTTATAAGGGAGGAGAGGGGCACCTTAGGAATATCTCAAAATGTTATTTTATATTAAAGTCAAAATCGGTTTATAATGGTTCCAAAGGGTCTTATTTCGAAGCTAAAGTGGGGAAGGGTCGAAATCCTATCAACCAATAGGATTTAGACAAGTTTAGGATATTATTTTATCCTTATCAATTAGATTTAACTCTAAGTTAAATAATTTAACTTTTACCAAGTCTTTTTTTTCTTTCACTATATGGTTAATACACTTACTATAACATGCCAAACGAACCCCAAATTGTTTATTATTAATATACATATCCTTATCTAAGTCATTTTTCCTAACCTTAGATTTTTAGGAATAAAATAACAATTAATAATATAATATTTGATTTAAAAACTATTTTGTGTCAATTTTGACACTATTTGATATATGATTTTTGTGAAAGTCATAACAGAATTATATGTTCGAACCAAGTTCATTAACTCAACAATAATATATCATAGTAACCTATAAATTTTGTTTAATTCATAAAAAGTCTCAAATTTCATTTATTTTTGTGTTTATAACATCAATTATTTCAATATTTCATAAATATGATAATTACTGCATCATCTTTCTGTCATAATAAATTAAATTATTTAATGTCTAAAAATTATAAATAAATTACCATTATGTAGGAAATCTTTTTAGCTTTCTAATGAATATTTATAGTCGAATTTATGTTATGTATAACCCCATATTAAAAATGATTTACTTATTAAACTTTTATTTTAACTATTTTAACCCTTCTTTAAATAAATTAATAATAAATATCCTAATCTAACCCAAGTGGGCCTAAATGGTCATATTTTATTCATAAGGTTGTTTTTGGTCGAATTACACTTATCCAATAGAATTAGGACATGTGTTAGGGTAATAGTAATATCATATTTACCCTTAGTTATCCTATTTACTATTAACTGCGGTAAAAAAAGTAAAAAGTTACTATTCACCAAAAAATTATTTTTATCTCATTGAACCACATTTTACTTATTGATATCAACCGTGTCTGTCGGATTTTCGAAATTCCATTCACAGAAGCGGTAAAATTAAGTTTTATGCAAAATTCAGTTTTTAACCTACCACTTAGTGGTTTCACTATTCATCAAAAATTGAAAGTTTTCAGAAAAATACCAAAATTTCTCCCTAGGCTAATTTCGGTATTCCGAATCCAAAAATGAAGTCCATTTTAAAAAATAAAATTATTAAAATTTCAAAAGGTGGTTATTACTATTCATAACGGCTAGTTTTAATAATATTTTAATAGCATATCGTTGTTTAGTGAAACTCGGTATTGCGTACGACGCAAGCTATCGAGGAAGGTCGTGATGGAGTGTAAAGTAAGCCAAGCAAGTGTGTAGTGAAAGATTCCTTTGATGATATAAAAATAAAATATTACTCATAAAAATCTCGGGTGTTACAATATGAGTGTGGAATATGGAGACTCGTTTGTTTTTTTTTTCACTTTATCAAGTAATGTATGACTTTTGAATATATCAATTGTTTCCAAGGCTACTAAATTAATCGGTATTTCGAGACTTGATCTTTTGTGATCATGCCAATGTTATGTGATATTGCACTGACTCTGGAAAACTGGGGTCGGGGAATCAAAGAATTGGATGGTATATCCGATATAAAGATTTAATAAAATTTTATTTTTATTATTTACATTAGTTAAAATCATTATTATACCCATCCAAATAATGATGTTTTTTAATAACAATCTACACCACGACATAAAGACGGTAAGTCGTACATACGCACCTATGGTGTCTTTGTCATTTATAGGATGGATAGAATAACGAATATTGATGTACCATATTTATAATAACATAAAAGTATGAATAAGTTGTTTGAGTTATTATTTTGGTATGTAAACAACAAATAAAGAGGAAGTGTAAGAAGAAAAAAACATGAAAGATGTGATGAAATATTTACCTCTTCTACGGGTTATTCTTTTTTATTTATTCAAAATGGATCCTTAGTTTGTATTTTTGACCAAAGGAATGCCTCTAAGATGAAGGGAGGATAGTTGGTTGGATATTTGGGTAAGGGATGGCCGAGCCAAATGGCTTTGGAGGTGTGAACGTAAGAGAAGGGGGAGTACCCTTTTATAAGAGAGGTGTGGGTCACTTTAGGAAATGCTTGAAATATTATTTTGTAATAAAATAATTTTTCGGTTTTTAATGGATCAAAAATGATTTATTTAAAGGATATAGTGATTAAAGGTGTAAATTATCTCAAAATAATTGGTTTTAGACTTGTTTATATTACCATTTTAACCATATCTTTTAGATTTAACTCTTAGATAAATAGTTTAACTTTTACCATGTCTTCTTGTATTCTTACACTATATGGTTAATAAACTTACTCTAAAATTATAAGTGAACCTAAAGTGGTTTATTAATTACATATATAATATTATTTAACTCCTTTGTCCAAATAATAGTTTTATAGGAAAATTATATCAACCAATAAAATAGTATTTGTTTTTAAAATTAATTTATGTCAATAATGACACTATTTGGTATTTGGTTTTTGTGAAAGTTATAATAACCTTATCACTTCGACAAAAATTTATATAATCAACCCCAACATGTCATATTAACCTATAAAATTATTGGAATTAATCATAAGCCTCAATTTACATTTTTTTGGATATTTATAATATCAATTGTTTTAATATTTTGTTAATAAGGTAATTACTGCATCACATTGTGTCATAAATAAATCAACCTATTTAGTGTATAAAAATTATAAATAAAATAATATTATGTAGGAAATATTTTATCTTTCTAATGAATTTTTTTAGTCTAATTTATATTGTGTTTAACCATATATAAAAAATTGTTTAGTTATTAAACATTAAATTTATCATTTTTAACTCTTCTTTAAATAAAATTATAATAAATGCCTTATCAAATTAATATAGACCAAAAAGGATCATATTTTATTCTTATGGTTGTTTTTGTTTGAATTAAATTTATCCAATGAAATTAGGACACGTGTTAGGGTAATTATAATATCATTTTTACCATTAATTACCCTATTTACTTTTAACCGTTGTAAAAAAAGTCAAAAGATAAAATTCACCAAAACTTATTTTCATATTATTGAACCATATATTACATACTTATGTTAACAATTTCTCTTAGAATTTATAAATTCAACACATAGAAGTGGTAAAATTAAGGTTTATGCAAATTTTCAAATGCTCTTAAAAGGTGGCTAAAAGAGGTGAAAAGGTTCAATAAAATTTTATACTTGTACTTTTATTAAAAAATGACTCCAATGAATTTTATTGAACATATATAGGTATAATATTTCTATTTTGACTTCAAATAATTTTAAATAAAAACTCAATTTTAAATAATAACGCAGTGTATTTCACTATTCATCAAAAATTGAATGTTTTAAAAAAATACTTAAAATTCACCCAAAGTTGATTTTGATATTCTAAATTCAAAAATGAACTATATTTTACCAAATTCAATACACAAAATTTTAATTTATTAATTTAAAATTATTTCTTGTCGTCAAAACAGAAAAGTGGGTTTTTAAAGAGTAAAAACTATCAAAAGATTGACATGTGTTTATGTCAAATTTAAATGTGAAATTACTTATAATGACATAAATTTTATTAAATTATAAAAATATAATCTAATTATACTTATAAACCATTCAAATTAATAATTTAACACTATATTTTATTTCAATTAAAAAGTTTTTTTCAATTATAATTTATTATTTTAAAATATTCATCAAAATGTAAAAGTTATCAGAAAAGTACCAAATATTTATCCAAACTAAATTTTTATATCCCACTTCTGAAGAAGAATTTTATTTCATTTAATTGAATATATAAAAGTTTCAAATACAGGTTTCAAAAAGGGTTCACCATTAAAAGGTGGTAAAATTTCATTTTTAGAAAACTACTTATTTTATCTCAAAAATGAATTTGTTCTTATATTATGTTAAAGAAATACATATTATAGATGTTAAAATTATATAGAGTTTATAAGATTCAAAATGAAGTGAATACAATTCATAACCACTTTTTGAATTTCTAGTTTAGTAAATTGTGGTGCACTCAAACTCGGTGTTGTGTGTAGTGCACGCTATTTAATTACATTAATGAGATAGCATACTATCAAATCTTGGGTTGTTACATTATCCCCTAATTTAATAAATTGCTTCCTCAAAATTTGAAATTTTTCTTCAAAAATAAATGTTTAAAAATAAAAAAATACCTTTGTGGAAAACCATCATCGTAAATTGGGTAAATAAAATTTAACCGTTATAAGAGGGAAAGGGAATGAAAAACATACCACCAAATTATCATCTCGATTTGGAGAAAATGGGTTTAAATTAGAGACACATAATTGGAGGGAAAACATAAATATTTTTTAAGAGTGATTGAGGTCATCAATCACAAAAAAGGGTACAATTGAGAGTCTCAAAGTAGTCAATCTATGATGATTTAAATTATCACCGGTTCATCAAAACATAAGGTAATAGGATAACACGTTTTTGGTATTAATATCCCTTCCCTAAAGTTTAAGAATAAATTTATTCATATAATAAGAGGAAAAATGTAATTTTCAAGTAGAGTTTCATCCTTAAACTAATTCATACCACAAACTCATACTTCACTCCAAAGATAATAAAATTTAAAAATATTCTATTTATACTAATCATATATGGTTCCATAAATAATTAATTTATAATTATTTTGTCAAAATATTTAAAAGAATGTCATTATACAAACCAGGACATCAAGTAGGCCAGTGGTAGGTGATGATCCCTTTTTGCCCTTCAGTTGTGGTTTCAAGTCTCATGGCCTTTCCAGACGCAACGGGTTATTTCTCGACATCCAGGTAGTTCTTTTTATGACAATCCAAAAATAATCTTAATAAATTATTTAACCTTAACAATAGAATCCAATGTAAAACATAATTGATTAAAAATTTTAGACTTATCCAAAATACATCTGTCCGAACTTACAGTCCAAAATTTATAAATAAGGTAAACACAATGAAGATATTTTTTCCGCATAATAACAAGTGAATACCTTCATCATGTATTCTTTTAAAACACAATGACAACCTGAATTACCATAAAACCATATTGATTACTTTCATTCTCCCTTATTATATATAGAATAATTTATATACACATTATATCCAAAAATGTTGTAAACTCCAACAATGATGGAATAAAAAAACCATTAATCAGTTCCAAGGACATCTATAATATCCAATATAATTTATACAAATAGATCATCTCTTATTAAAAAATCAATACTTCAGTATCAGAACAATATTAATGTTTATCTTTCCATAAACTATAAATTTTCCAAAAAGATTAACTATATATTGAGTCACTTTTCTGAGAACTATATAATCTTAAATCCTTAATGAAATAGTAATGCAACACAATACTTATAAACACTATAATTCTAATAACATGTACATAATTAATACAATTCTAAAATGACACAATAATTTAATAACTACATAAGAACTCTAATCAATCCTCTTCGTCTTTGGTAGTATCATAACTTGATTATTATCCAATGGCAGCATTTGGGGTATACTCTGATGATTTGAACGTTGATTTGTGTAGTGTCCCAACACCTTGCAGATGAAGCATTGTACATTTGAACCCTTTTTATTACCCTTTCAATCACATACTTTGTTTCCTTTTTCTCCACACTTATAACAAACTCCCATTCCCTTCTAGCATTTACCATGGTGATTCATTCCACAATTTTCACATAAGGGAAAATCCTTCTTTCCCCTCTTCACATTATCCATCTTTCTGTCTTCCATCCTTTTCTTATTTTGCTTCCCTTCAATGTGATATGACTCATATAATTAATTACATATCTAATTTACACATGATACTATTTCTTCATAAGATGAGAATACATTGGAGACTCTTTCTCTATAAAATTTTGGCGTAATACCATGAAAGATATGAACCTTATTAATCTTTCGATCATGTGTATTGATTGAATTCTCATTCATTGTACTAGGAACCATTTCTAAATGATGACACACACTAGGCTAGATCATATCATACTGTATAATCCTAAAACTAGTAAAATTATCAATAATAATTGAATATTTTCACACATCATGTCTCATAATCATAAAAATGGTTTCTTTTCTAGAATATTTACTCATATATCCTTCATAATGGTTTGAAAATAAATTGTGAATTATCCTTTGCATATAGCTCGATATTTTTGTAACTAAAACTGCATCAAGGCCCGCTGTCGTGTACCCGGATAGCCCAAGTCAAGCCCGAAACTTCTTTTCAGAGTTTTAACTCCTAGGTACATCTGTTCTAGAGCCGCCTTTACCTGATCATATCTAGACAAGGATATATTGTTTGAAAAAACCACATAATATCTACATTACCAAAAATTTTGGATTTTATTATATACTAATCCTCAAAGACTATATTAGGGCAATGTTTCCTAATCATAGATTATCTAAATCTAGTTTCCAAGGTTATTTCTAAACTTCCTATGATACCAACTATAATTCCCCGACTCCAGAAGCCTAGAGTCAGTGCATTTTTTATATATATTGACACGATTATAAGGAATCATGTCTCAAAAGACTGATCAGTTTAGCTGTCTTGGAAAATAGATTACATACCTGAATGTTACATTAAACATTTGAAAACAAAACACAACATAAATTATTTTTTTATAATCCCATTAATCTCTTAGATTATCCCATCTTATCAATCATAATACACTTTGTGGAATCCTGGGAAAATAAAACAAAAGAAAGTGGTGACCTTAGATGCTCTTAAAGGATAACAATATAGCCAAAACATTCACAAATAAGCATAAACATATATGGAAATGTATAAAACTAAAACTAAAGAATTTTAAACCTAAACATCAGCATAATATGGAATATATAAATAAAAAAATGCCAATTATTTATTTATATCGATATTCTACTAGTCGAATAATCACATGCAATATCAATAACCAATTTCTTAATGATGGAATGAAAAATTCCAGACTTCATAACCACATAGTCAAGGCCTTGTGCCAAGAGTAAAAATAAGATTTTGTCAAGGCCTTGTTCAATGAAAATAGTTTGTCTCATGAGACCTAATGATGTATAAATTAGCTATAGCTGGATCCACCTGTCACTTACTAAGTCCAATGCATTCCTCATATGAACAGGTTTAAACATAACATAAATATTCGTATTAAAACTAGAATACAATATGTCAATACTTTATGTATAAAACATGAATGGTATAAAAATAACACATCCACTATCAAACATATCACAAAACCATCAAGAAAATATGGAATATTTTTATCATAATAAATCATCCTCGATCAAGAATAATATCTAGTAATGGTGGTTTCCATAGTTGAAAATGATCAGTAAAACTCCTTGAGAGAAATATCCCTTTCTCCGGAAATCATATTAAACATCACAGAATTTATAAAATAATTTCTTTAAAATATATTTTTGAATCAATGTGTCCCATTCCACTTTGAATATTTTGAAAGGAATTTAAATTTTAATACCTTTATGTTCATATAAATAAACCCTTAAAATCATTTTGAAGACTTGCACATTAATGAGAAAGGTTTTGAATAATTAACATTTAAGACATTTAAAATCATTTTTTTGTTAAACAGTCCCATAAAAAGAATCCTTTTGAAAACTATTTTATGAATCATGGAAATGGAGATTAAATATTTCCCAAAAAAACTTACATATAAACAATCTCGAATAATAATGAGATTGATGAATTAACCCTTACCTTGAACTTTCCTTTGATCGGGGGTACATTTAACCTCCTGTATAATGACCATAATATGTTATTAAATTATACCAAAACCATATTCATATTTATTATATCATTCATGATTCATTTATGACTTTATACTACCTATTTAATAATTATTTCCAAGTTAAATTAACATTTCTGGTAATAATTGATTTCTTTATTATATGTTTTTAAACTTTTTATTCTTGAACGTATCATTTAAATCATGATTTAAATACTTCAAAAATATATAACTTGATTTATATATTATATATAAATATTTATAATAGATAGATATATGAAATGTAAGGTGACGTTTATGGAGATGATAGACCGTACGTACGCATGAACGTTGTTTCTATTTTCATATCGTATTGAACGACAGTAAGTGAATAAGATATATGTAAGTGTATATATATATATGTGTATATATCCAGCAGCATTATTATGTCATATATTACTTATTAATAATATATATTTTTATAATCATCATTGAATTATGAACGTGGAAATGAATCGCATCGCATCGTGGAGATGGTAATCCGTACCAACGCACGAGCAACTGTATAATTATATTGATTGTGAAATTGTATGTAATTGGATGGTATATCATATATAAAAAAATCATTAAATTGTTATATTTGTTATTTTCATCCGTTAAATGCATTATTATACCCATCTGAAAAATGATTGTTTTGAATAACAAACTACACCACGACATGGAGATGGTAAGTTGTACGTATGCACGTATGGTGACTTTTCCATTTATAGGAAGGATAGAATAAAAACAAGGTTTTAAAATATTTATAAAAATATAACAGTATTTTTAAGGTACTGGAGTTATTATTTTGGTATGGAAACAACAAATAAATAGGAAATTTAAGAAGAAAATAACTTAAAAGATGTGATGAAATATTTACATCTTCTTCATGTTATTCCATTCGATTTGATCAAAATGGATCCATAGGATGGCTTTCTGAATAAAGGAAGTCCTTTAGGATAATGGCGGGAAAATTTCTAGGATATTTGGGCAGGGGATAGCTGTTAAAAATGGATTTGGAGGTGTGAAATTAAGAGAAGGGAAAGTACCCTTTTATAAGATAGGTGAGGGACACTTTTGGAAAAGTTTGAAATATTATTTTATAATTAAATTATTATTCAGTTTATAATGGGTCCAAAATTATTTTTTAGAGTATATGGTGGGGATGGGTCGAAAACCTCACCACCAATATGTTTTAGACATGTTTAATTTACAATTTTAACCTTATCATTTAAATTTAACTATTAGTCAAACAGTTTATCTTTCACCGTGTCTTCTTGTATTCTTACACTATATGGTTAATAAACTTACTATAAACTTACAAGAGAACCTAAAGTGGTTCATTAATTACATATATAATATTATTTATGTCTTCTGGCCAAATCATAGGGTTTAGGAATATTATATTAACCAATAATATAGTATTTGTTTTATAAATTAAATTCTGTCAATTTTGACAATATTTTGTATTTAGTTTTTTAAAAGTCATAAAAACCTTATCAAATCGAAAAAAAATTATTTATTCATCCCTAAAATTACATATTATCCTATAAAATTTTTGTAATTCATCATAAGTCTAAATTTATATTTATTTAGATATTTATAATATTATTATTTTAATATTTCTTTAATAAGATAATTATTGCATCATCACTGTTTCATAAATAAATTAAATTATTTAATGTCTAAAAATTATAAATAAACTAAAATTATGTAATAAATAGTATATCTTTTTAATGAATATTTATAGTATAATTTATATTTTGTTTAACCTTATATAGAAAATGGTTTTCTTATTAAACTTTGAAATTAACACTTTTAACTCTTCTTTAAATAAAATAATAATAAATGTATTAATTTAATAAAAGTATAGAAAATAGGATAATATTTTATTCCTAAGGAATTTTTGTCTAATTAAACTTATCCAATAGAATTAGGACATGTTTTAGGGTAATTTTAATATCACTTTTCCCATTTGGTACCCTATATACTTTTAACCGTGGTAAATAAAAGTCTAATGTTTCTATTCACCAAAAATTATTTTCATCTTATTGAACCACATTTTTCATACTGATGTTAACCATGTCTCTATGATTTTTCAAATTCAACTCAAAGAAGTGGAAAAATTAAATTTTCTACAAATTTTCAAATGCTTCTAGAAGGTGGGTAGAAGAGGTTAAAAAGTTCAATAAATTTTAAACAATAATTTATTATAAAACGACGCCAATGAATTACATTGAACTTATATTAGTATTATATATCTATTTTTTAATTCAGGTAAATTAAAATAAAATAAAAAATTATTAAAATAAAAATTCGATTTTAAATAATAATTCATTGTTTTTAACTATTTATCAAAAATTGAAAGTCTTCGGAAAAATTCCAAAAATTCACCAAATCTAATTTTGATATTATGAATTCAAAAATCAATTCTATTTTACCAAGTTCAAAACATAGAAGTTTCATTTATTAATTTAAAATTAATTCCCTTTGTCAAAACCAAAAAACGAGTTTTTAAAAAGTAAAAACTATCAAAAGATTGACATGTGTTTATGTTAAATTTAAATGTGAAATTACATATAGTGACCTAAATTGTATTAAATTAAAAAAAATATAATCTAATTATTCATCCAAACCATTTAAATTCACTATTTAACCTTATAAAGTATTTCGACTAAAAAGTTGTTTTCAATTAAATTTTATTATTTACTAACTATTCATCAAAATATGAATGGTATCAGAAAATTACCAAAAATTTATCCAAACTAATTTTTTATATGATTCTTGTAAAGAATAATTCAATTTCAAAAAATTGAATATATGAATGTTTCAAATATTGGTTTTAAAAAGGGTTCCATATTAAAAGGTGGTAAAAATACATTTTTAGAAAAATACTTATTTTATCTGAAAAAATTATTATTGTTTATATTATGTCTAAGAAACACATAATAAGGTTGTTAAAATTATATAGAGTATATAAGATTCCCAGTGCAGTTAATAAAATTCATAACTTCTTTTTTAACGGTTAGTTTGGTAAATTGTGGTGTGCTCGAACTTGTTATTGCGTGTAGCGCAAGCTATTGAATTACTTTAATGAGAAAACATACTATGAAATCACGGGGTGTTAATAAACATATACTCAATATCATTTTTTCAAAAATATAAAACATTTTAAATTTAAAAAAGAATTAAATTTATGAAAAATTGTTAAAATTATCCCCATCATAACATCATTGTATATTTTCACCATAACCTCTATGAAATATTTTTTTTCCACATGGGATGATCACAAAAGCTTATTATGTGATATAAAAAGCAAAAAAAGACATTAGTTTAGTCAAAATATGAAAAATAATATAATGTTTAACTTTATCTTAAAATTTATTTGATAATAGGAAAAAAATAATTTTCACACGAAACAAATAACCAACTTTTGAAAAAAAATCATGAAAACCCTTAGCATGCTATTTAAACTCCTTTAGGTGACATATAGTATTATATACAAAAAACCATTTCATAACTATTTCAAATGGTAAACCCATATGGTCAACTTCCAATTAAGCTATTATGGGGTTTCCCAGTTCTATATAGGTGACCCCATGCTAATCTATAATGTGATTTCATGACATTATCATGCCTCCCGATGATAATATTTAATTGGATTTCTTGTTGTTATCTAGGACATCACATTTTAAGATAAAACAAGCTCACCTAACAGTATCTGGCCACCCTATATATAAGATATATTAGTCTCATATGTTTCATATAAATTTAATGTACCATACCATTAATAAAACATTTTCTTGTTAAAACCCATTCAAAAAAGAGTTTTAATCCTATATGAAAATAGCGTACGATAAAAATTCCATTTTCCTTCAAGAACCCATTTTCAATAAAAAATACAATTTTCATTTAATGACCATTTATAATAAAAAAATAACAAAAAAATCATGATGGGCGTCCATTTAACGAATCATGAATTATTTAAAAGGAATATGATTATAATATAATGTCCAAAATTGTGGAAATGTCATAGTCATGGTGTATGTCAAGAATATAAAAATATAGTTGTCATTGTTTTCAAAATGTTCTGTATAAAACACGTAAAAAGATTCATTTTTGAAACACGTTGAATGAAAATAAAAATAGATATAAAATATAGTATATTATAAAATAATATTATTAAAATTAATATCATGAATATAGACATGGAAGAAAAATATTGAAATTAAATTTTGAAACAAATTTGGTGTTCCATACATCTTTGAACTTTTAAATCATAATACCCATGAAACAACAACATTTATCAAAAATTCAACTTACATGGAAAATATTAAATTCCTGATATGATATGTGAAAGGGGATGTATATTCACCATAAAAAACAATAATGGTTCATATCATAATTCAATTCTTCAGTGAATGGATTCTCAAACGAAATCCCTTACTTTCTATTTGACTTATCACACGTTTCATTTTCTTCCACATTTTTTGGTAAATATTTTTGGTTTATACCTAAATAATTCATTAGATGGATCTTAGGCCAAATTGGTGCTTCTAGAATGATGGTATGGATTTTTATTTCTTATTTTAATAGACTATATATGAGTTATAAGGCTCAATGTGGTGTAAGGAAGTGAGGTAGGGGCTTACCTTTTATAAGTGAAGTGTTAATCACTTTATGAAAATCTTAAAATATTAAATAAATATATATTAATTTTCAATTAAAAATGTCTTCAAATTGTGTTGTTTTGATGATAATATAATTTTGGGTGAAAAATAAATTATTCAATGAAAATTACAGAACATTCATCTATTTTTTTAATCATTACCATTTAGTTTTAACCCATATTTAACATTTTTAATTCTTAATTTTATATCATGTAATTTATACTTTGAGGGTTAATATAATTACCATAAAATTATTAATGACCAATAAATTATTCACTGATGACATATTAAGACATATCCCAATCATTTTTTTGAATTTTATGTTTTTATTAATTTTATATCATTTAATAAACTATAATTTATTATAAAATATCATTATAGTCAATTTTGACACTATTCATTACCGGGCTTTTTAAAAATAGTATAACAAAATTATATCTTCAAAAAAACTATTTTAACACGTCACTAACAAGTCAAAATCAACCATAAAATTTATTTATGACATTAATTGTATGAAATTTTATTTACTGAAATATTTTATATATCATTTTTTTTAAACCTCTTTTAATTAAAAAATTACAGCATAATCATTGTTCAAGCATTTATGTTTATTTTTTATTACTTAAAAATTCTAAATAAATTATCATGATAAATATAGATATGTTAGCTCAATTATTATTATTTTTAGTCATAAATATACCATATTTCACCCCATATTAAGAATATTATACTTGTTAAAAACAAAAGTATTACCAAATTTAATTTTATTTGAATAAAAGACTATAATCAGCATAGATTCATTGTTGTGCCACCAAAATAACAAAAATAGGAAAATGATTATTTTTATTAAGAGTCAACAATCCAATAAAATAAGGACAGGTGTTGGGGTAAATTTTTAACATCTATAATATTATTTTTACCCATAATTACCTAGTTTATACTTAATCTTGGCAATAAAAATATTATTAATATTACTATTAAAATTTCACATAAAATAAAACATTACTATTTAATAAGTTTGGAAATTTTCATTACAAATTTGGAATCCATTTTATAAAAATTAAAAACAAATAAATTCATAAATTATTTATAAATTAATCCCATTAGAAAAATTGGGAAACAAGGTTTTAAAATGAAAACACTGAAAAGATTGAATTGTTTTTATATCCAAATTCAATGTGAAATTGATAGAATTGACTTTAAATGGATTAGATGATAAAATATTGATCTTATTATACATTTAAACGAATATAAAATATAACTTTTACCTAAAAAGTATTTATATGAAAAATTGTTTTTCAATTAAAATTTAGAATTTTTGACAATTCATCATAAAAGGAAACTTCTCAGAAAAATTTCAAAATTCCAACAATTTAAATTTTCATCATCCATTATCACATTATAATATTATTTATTCAAATATAATTTATAAATAATAAAAAACATGATTTCAAACATCTATGCCATCAGGAAGTGATATAACAACCTTTTTAGAAAAATAATACTTTTAAGTTGTTATATCTGGAAAATTTCACATGTGAGGAGGAATAAGATACATGAATTTGGATATGGGTAAAATAATAAAACCATGAGTGAATTTGAAGATGAATAATTCAATTAATGGTTAGAATTGTAATCCTTTAAGCACATGTCACTCCGCAGATGATCGCTCTGCATGGAATTCCACCTATCTGTAATGAACCCAGGAACAAAAATAGTTCATGAGAAGGGGAAGAGTTGACAGTTCCCAAAAATTAAGTAAAATAACGTATGGGTAGAGGTATTGATTTATCATTCCATAAAAGTACAATCCCCACAAACTAAATCATTCATTGGGAGAGGTGGTGTTGATGTTACATGCATACGAGATAATGTCATTTGGGGTGGGAGGTGGTAACATTCAACCCTGAAAACAATTTTCCTCACTAAATAAGTCTTTACTGGATATCATAAAAGATTCCCTTTATCCCTATAAGGATGAATGGACACTCAGGTACCTATTCCCTTCAATCTTCTAATAATAGACATAAAATTGGACCAAATTTTGGATTGGGAAAATTAAACAAAATATTGTCGAAGGAAGAAAACGATGAGCTACTGCAATAATCGAAACCCCTTTGCGGATTCTGAGTAGGTAAATTCTAATTCAAAAAAATAACAGATGAATGATAACATTCCTAGCCATCCATATACTCAGAACCCCTATACAGACTCCATTCTGCGGTTTATAAAGATGATGGATCCTTTACGGACATATATCCCAGATAGAAAAATTCTATGCAGGCAGAATCTTAAAACATGGTGTATCACTCTACAAAGTCAGATCCCAGGACCACATAACATAGTTCTATGCATAAAATACCATCTCCCACATGGAATCACTCTATGTGGAGGGAACCACACTCTGCGTAACAACCTCCAATGTATAATAGGGAATCCTATGGGGTTCCATTATCCAAATCCCCTAATCCTTCTTTTTCCTATCATTATCCCAATGATGGATCCTCCATGAAACATTCCACCAAAGTCAAGTAACATAACCATCTAAAGTCACTAAAAATAATTACGATAAAATCAATAGGGACATTTAGAATTCAATCAAGGTTTACATAACCATGCTAAGCGGAGTTGCGTGGATATCCTCTGTAGCAAGGCAGGCCCTCGTAATAACTTCATGTTTAAATTAACATGGTAATGATGGTGTTGACTGTATAGTGATAATGTAGACCTCCCCGTTACAGGGATTGAGGGAAACCATTGGCCTTCCCCTTCTATGAGGGATGAGGTCAAAAATTCTTCTCTTCCTCAGGACAAACTGAAGGTAACTCCTCCTAAGGTAATACACTAATCATTATCATGGTAGGAATCATAGTTTCTCATATTCAACGTTATCTATGATGTAGAAATATGGATCATCAAATTTGGACCTCTAATATATGAAAAAAATGATGAGACAGTAAAAAACGTTGTCACCTTCCCCTCCCTATGGGCTTTGTCACCTTGTCCACCAACGATGAGAGTGGATCCCATGATCATTGAATTTCATAATTCCAAATGTTTCCCACACTTAGAATTACCTGTGTGGGAATAGATTATAGTGCAATTATGAAATATATGAAATACACCAGTAAATGGGTCACTTACATGTGTAACCTCACGTTAGATCAAATCAACAACATTCCTTTGGCGATGGGACTTATCTATAGATGTAATACCCAATTCCAAACACCTCAATCATTGAAGGGGAATAAACTTGATGAACCAGTCTGGGAATCCTATTCATATAGGCTTAATTCATTCCTCCATTAATGGGCCCCATCCATGTGTATGACTATACTTATTGAACATTGTGGGATTTTATTCCAAACTAACTCGTATATGTGGGAATCCTCTAACAGGTCCAAAACATTAACCCAAAATTTACCCTAATGTTATTTGGTATACATTAATTGTATGGTCACATCCAAAATGGTTGTAAAATTTTATTCAATACCATTAGATTGCTTCAATATAAGTCCCACATTACACCAGTCTATGCACCTTCTGCTAGATGTCCTTGCCACATGATAGTAAACTACATGGTTAGGTCTTTGTAACATGACCTGAAAATGTGATCTTCTCCATTAAGTGGCACGGATCTATGCGTGTTCTGATTCCACACACAAGGATACGTAGGAATCCCCTCTCATGGGATCAAACAATAAATAAAAATAAATTCATCCCATGAGGATAATGGTAAAAATTATATCACTACATTACGTTGCATATAAACATCATTGTCCCAATAAATGTCAATGAAATCACCAACTTATTCATGAAAGGGAATAATTAATGGAATACCCATACATACATGTCCCTCCATATATGTTTAACCTCAGATACATTTATTCGAGTCTTAATCCAAGAGTACTAATTATGCATCATTACCCTAGCGTAATCTACAATATACACACATGGGAATTATCAGATGATTCTTCAATATATCCTAAATCTATAAGAGAGACCCAATATAAGAAACAGTTCCTACTAAAAAGGTGCAATGTTCTTTCCTTTCCATCATCTCTAATAATGTCAGTTCATAAGTGTCACTCCCCATGATACCCAGTAAGCACCGACCAATGGATTGTTGGTCAATGAGTCATGGAAATGATAGAAATTGAGTGTTTTGACTCCATGAATAAAGCTCATTGGAGACAACTCGAAAATAGTTGACCATAACTATATGATTTTACAATAGTCATCCCCTTCAAATAAATCATCGGTATAATGGGATCTTGATGAAAAAAATTGTATACCTGATAGTAATCATAAGACAACATTGTAGTAATACCCCACTCCAATCACCATTCACCTAAAAAAATATTTCCAATTAATACCATCGATTGCTCATGTGGTCATGAGATACTCCCTTGATGAGTTTTTGTTGTCTCTACTTGTCACATGTATTTTCTTCAATCTCCAAAACATCTTTCAATCCTATGTAATCTCAACATCATTCACAAATACGTGCGTTGGAGACTTTATTTCTAGACTGTACCTCGGTATAAAAGATGACTTCATTGCCCAAAAATCCTCTTCAATATTTGGAATCAAAATAATTGGTCATGGAGAACCATCAAAATGGAACTCTCTCTACTATAGATACAGTAAGAAAGGCCCTTCAATCAATGAATCCACACCAATCATTTTCCCAGTAACATTTGGAATCACATTAGTAGGTGAATCCATTATCCACCTCCATCCATTTAAATGCCTCTCCCTATAATGCACCAATGAGTTCCTACATTATCGTAGAGAGGCTTATTAAGTCATTAGTAATGATTTCATCTATGAATAATTAGGGTCACAATTGAGGGACCCTCCATGAAACTGGTATCTCCAATGTTGTGAAACTCAAAATAAATATAATGGAAACGATTCCAACCCATGGGCCCTAAATGATGATATATAGAGTTGGGTCCCTGGGGTATACCACACAATACAATGATCTAGAATCCAATAATGGTCCTATGTCTGGATTCCTTCTTGAGTATCCCACCATGAAAATATGACGGAAACCTATGAGAAGACATATATTCCGCATCATTCTTATAAATCCCCCCATGTAAATATTGTGGAACATTATGAGAAGATGCGAATTATTACTACTAATCTCCAACACCATTGTGAAAATTTGGTGGCAGAATACATTAAGATGCATATCTATGTCAATTTGTAGGATACCCATAAATCAAACTCGATGTCAACCAATTAGAATGTAAAATTTTATTTTCATTAATACCAATCACATCATGAAAATACGATGTAAATTTATTAAATGAAAATTCTTTCTACTTCTCTCTAAATCATCAAAAAAATAAAGACAAAAAGTATAAGGAGATTAATATCAATGCACATGAACATGAATCCCTTAAACCAAATACAATGTAAAAAAATGAGAAGGCAAAAATTACTTTTAATTAATACCATGATTTTCATCCAAATATGGTGGAGAATGAGCAGATGCAAATTCCTGGTCACGAATATGAAGCCCTTCAGTCAAATAAAATGGAAGCCAATGAGAATGCCCAAATTCATATTCATTAATACAAATCCCTTAACACAAATATTTTTCAATAAAAGTGGATGTAAAATTCATACACAAATATATTCATCCCACATGTCAAATTTAATGGAAACCAAATATTAGAAGATTCAAATTCTTGTTCATTTAAAGTAATCACACCATCCAAATAGGGAGGATAATTTCCTAATGGGAGTTCATTCTAACAAATATGAATCCCATAAGCTAATTATGAAGGAATACAATTACATTTAGAATCAAATTCATATGGATTCATATCCAACCCTTTAGAAAAGTACAGTGCAAAATTTGTAGATGTTAATCAATGCTCTGAAATCTAAATTTAATTAGTAAAATATGGTCTAACCATAGAAACTAGCTAGCATATCCCCGCTATAAATCAGGGGTAGCCCCACACCTCTACCCTACATAGGAGAACTTTCAATAGTCACTTGAATGAAATAGATGATTAGGGAAGAAAAATATTCCCACTCGAATGCCAGGATTAAGCATATATTCTCATTTCATCCAAAGGAATCTCTAAACATATTTTTATTGTGATGTAGTATTATGTATCAATCCTTGTCCACATCCTTAAGACTTTTCAATATATAAGAATTTTTGTAGAAATTTTGATTATTAGGTCCCACAACACTGCTTCTTGATGTGGGTGACTCGTCCACAAAATATATTGGTCACTTCAAAGTAGACATGCATCCCTGCAACCATCCAGGAGCGTCTTCAGCATAATCATATGATAAATAAAAAACCATAAAAAGAAAAATACTCATTACAAAGGGGGGACATTGGTCTAATAGGATGGTTACATTAGGGTAGGAATATATCACTTCCAGAGCTTTATATCCTCACCAGAATATCCACACATCACCATGGGAGACACAAAATCTAGGTACATGTACATGAAGTTGGTCACCCACAACATGTTTCCCAAGTCAACAATAGGAGAGCACCCAAAATTAAATATCATTAATGGTAACTAAAAAATGAAGAGAAAATTAATGAACCAATTCTATTGGAAGCTATAGTTCATAAGGAACTCAGGAACCAATCCCCAGTTCCCCATGATCCTACTAATCCATTACCAAATTACGAAAGTGGAAGTAGTAGTTATGAAGACCCTCTTCACAACATTAATACCATCAGCTCTGAGGGCCTCCCTATATAATCAATGATGAATTATTACTTCATGGGTATATAATGATCGATCATGAGAGCCTACTTCTTGGTGAGTTTCATGGTATCCCTCCTCGAGGCCTAAATATCATAAATAAGAAGGTCCTCCCATTGCTTCAGTCCTTTATATTTTATATATTGAATAAATTCTCCCTCCAGTTGGGAATTGGTATATGATGGTAGTCCCCTCCATAATAGAACCAACTACTAAGGCCATCCCCATAGTAAAATTTTATTATGGAAAGAAGTTCTTCCCCGTGATAGTTTCCACCTGGATGGTCATCCACATAGTTACATATCATTTCTATAAGAAGATCATACCCTACTCAATTAAAATATATAAAATCCATAATTTGTTAAAGCTAATTGAAGGGTGGTGTCAAATATATTAGGTAACCTATCATTGATAAGTTATATACTTACATAAATAATGATGGACTAAGGAAATATTTATTCTTAGATCCACCCCTAAACAATTCCCAACTCAGTGAGACCATTACTGAAAAAATTACATGTAATGAAATAGTCAACAAGAGTCTATGTTGGGTAAATAAATATGATAAGTATATGGATGAAAAGAGGATATGTTAATCTTGAGAAACAATTTTCTAGGTATGATATACTAGTAATTTTTGAGCCCCCAACAACTTCGCAGTTTCACAAACCAATAAAATTGATAGAAGAATGTGTATTTAGAAGTCATCTCAATCTTTAGATAACACTCTACCTCTTGAAAGAAAAATCTTGTCTTATGATGGGTGTACATACTAGAATACAAAATTGGGAGAGATATTTTACCAAATTGACCGGGATTCACATCCATCAACATGATGAAAAAAATAAATAAATAGGTAGGAAGTACTCCAATTCAAATTCCATCATGCACTACATAAGTTTCATCATCTCATTATTGACACACCTCTTGTTGTTCACATTGGGTATTGGGGAGTTCATGGAGCCTCAAATTTCACCCCATTCCATATTCAATATAACTCTATAATTTCATTATCCCAAGGAGTAAATTAAGAAAACCCTGAAATTAGGATATGTGGAACACTCCATAAGAATCTTCCTTAAGTAATTCTCAAAAAAATCATGCTAGAAGAGAATAATCCATAAAAAAATTCCTAAACCAGGAAACTGATAACATTAGACTTGATTCCCCCTTAAGGTAATCCAATCATAAATCATTGCTAATTTCAAAAGAATTAATATTTAAATGTAAAAATTATACATCATATTTGATCCAAACTCTAATTAAGATACACAAGATGATGTGAGGTACGATAGAATCATAAATTTTAGTAGTATTGGATTATCCCGAGCCCATGGGGATTGGGGTATTTTTAATACAAAATTAACCTATAAACTGAGGAAATTTATACTATGGCATGACCCCATGTAAATAAGATGGGCCCCCTACTATAGTGATGGGTTAATTTTTTCCTCAACCACCTCCTCAATGAGAATTAATCAATTCATATTTGGGGAGGATAACAAAGAGAGAGTTCTCACATTCTATCCCACATCACAACCCATTCCCTCCAGAAGGGAGAGGTATGATTAGGATATGATTAGGAACATTCTGATTCACCATTATCGAAGAAACCATAAGTTAATCGAGGAATGAAAAGAAGAAAATCAATAAAAGACAGAAAAATATATCCAACCATTTAGATGCCAATATGAATGCCACTATGCATTATGAATTGGAAAATGTTGTTGATGTTTATGTTGTAGATGAAACCAAAAAAATGTTTAGATACTGAGGATGAAATAAAGGATGGATACACCTTATATTTAGACCACACTATGACTGAGGACATGCACTTTTAGAACCATATAATTTCCCTAAATCTATGTAGTACCTCAGACAATCTTTCATTACCTCATTTATAAATAAATAAAAAAGGTATTTATAAAGTCCAAGTAAAACTCAACCCACCTTCCTCTATTAATGAGAATGAGTTCCGTATTCTCAATGGGAGATTCACTTGTAAAAAGAAATAGCTAAAAGAAGAAAGGTGAATCCACATAGTGTTAATTGGAGAAGAATTATTATCCAATATTCTCCCCATATAGAGCCTCAAAATACACATACAGTAGGTGTGATTAGTCCATATGGTATTAACTCTTTAATTAATGAAATTACTAGAGATTCTTGCATATCAGCAATGGGGCCATTGGTTTTCAAGGACAAGATCATTGATGGATATCAGGATTTCCCTTCATTAAGATGGGATGTAGAACAAGTCCTGGTAAATCCACACATTTGGGCCCTGGTTGGATATTCATCTCATAAAATTACAGAACTAGCAAATTAAATAGTTCCCCATGTTCTCTGTTCCCATGAACAGGTTTAACAAAATGTGAATCAAGGGATAATTTATACAATTTAGGCATTTAGAGCCCTATTGAAATCCGCAGAGAAGCAGCACACACAGATACAGCTGGAATAGAAACCTTACCCCCACTAGGTGAGTGACACCATATCGTCGATAAATTTTTGAAGACCTATGTTTCCAAAATTTAGTTGCTCAGGTGATCCAGAACAAAATATAACATACTATGAATCTAATTTTGATCCACATATGTGATGTTCAGATTAAATAATTACATTGAATCTCAGAAGCATTGTGAAAAATCTACAAGGGCCAGCCTCCTTAAGATACAATAAGGTTTCATCTGGGTTAATCAAAGTATATTAAGTCCTCCAATGATAGTTTAACATCCAATTCAGATCAACATTGTAGATGGAAACACAAAGAGACCTATCTAACCACAAATATAAAGAGAATTGGTGAGTCTCATACTTCATTGCCTGATGAAAATTGATGACATATTCCTTGTACATGGAATATCTCCAGGAATAAATGATAGTTATGTGCCTTCATAACCTCCAAGATGATCTTTAAAAACTGCTCATCTCAACCAAATTTATAGGTGGGTTCCCAGATATTGCCACCATTTCCCATAGAATGGGGGGCTCTATATGAAATACTAAGATAAACACCTTGATAATCCCACCAGTCTAATGAAAAATATATGGAAATGTGGAGGTTGTATTAGTTACACCTATCCCACCTCAGCACTAATTCAAGCACCAAATCCTCCAGTGTATCGTATAGCACCCCTTGGGAATCAATAGAGACCCCTACCATGATATGAGAATAGAACCGGTCCTAGGATGAACTAATTTAAGGAAAAGAGAAATAAATTATACTCAATCTAAGATGATTAAGTCCATGGATATTGTTTTCTTCCAAAGAGCATGTTTTACTCCAGCTACAAGATCCAAAAATGTCTAATGTGGTTGGTATAGATTACCATCCGAATTATATCCCATTTCCCTAGATACTAGGAAGAACCATTTATGAGTGTTTCCTCTTCAAAGAACTCCTACAAAAAATATTAAATTCTAGGTAATATAATATGGGAAAATCACCTATACAAGTGGATTATATTTACATCACTTCCCTTCGTGAAGGAGGTGTATGGAAAAATGATGATATAAAGGGACCGATAATGTTCAAGAAATGGATTATTCTAATGAAAATAAATCATATTCATTATATTCTCTCTGCAGAGTTGACACACCCAACTATTCCCTCATATTCTTCTATTTCATCACATTGGACGTCATTGAATCCGCAAATATCCAAAAGGTTGGCTTTAAAAACGTTTTTTTGGCTAGAATGGAAATGAGGAGGCATAAGAAGATGAACATGCATAAAAGAAAAAATGGCTAGGACCCTCTCATAGTTTATGCAAAATGATCTAAATGCCTGGGCATCACCCCTCAAAAATGCACCACCAAAGGTAGTTAACCAGTCATATTACTCCTCAAATTATGAATTTATCTTTGGATCCATTAATTTCAACCACTTCATGGATCATTTCCCTAAAAATGAGTATTTTTATGTACCCTTGATTCCCAAATATGACTGGTGAACTAGAGGAAGAGGTTGTATGAGTGTAGGATACAGGGAAATACATTTTTATGGAAGAATTAAAACTTTTATCTACACATATTCTAGGATTGTTAATATTGCAAAAAACCCATAGAAGAGCCCTCTAGCAGACCCAAAAAAATCAAAAAAATCCCATTGCACCTTCCAAACTCCACTTTGTCCCATCACCCATGAATATATATCAGAAGAAGACATGTGTAAGATCACCCTTGATAACCCGGAATACCTACATGGAAAATCCTTCAAAGACATGAGAACCTCCACATTCTTCCCTGAGTGATGATCCATCCACATCAAATACACATTCCCCTTATATTCTTATAAAAGAGAATACAACTACTAAGAAGAACATGAATTTATATTAGAAGTGTGAAATCTTGATGCAATTACCCTTAGTACATGACAAACTATCAATCATGGATTCCATGAGTTTTTCAAATGGCATATGAGGATCACTCGAAAAATCATTTCTAAGTACGAATGAGTTTGAATCCAATGTGGACACTAATGTAGTCTATCAGATAGACACTGGTCCTATATACTTTTATGTGCTTATGTACTCCAGAGATCAAGATGAAGACTCCATTACCTTATAACACATCCTACCATTATATGTGTCGAGTAATATTAATGGTGTTTATACTTGAAAATTATTTGTAGATAATGGTCATCCGGTTAATCTAATTGAATCATGAATTCTTCCTCGACTAGGGAATAATGTGCATAACCTGATTCCTTCCACCATAAATCTTATGGGATATAATAACCGTGAGTAGAATACATTGGTAAAATTGATTCTCAAAACTTTGATTGGAGAACACATGGCTGACTGAGGATTTTTGGAGATCCGAATAAACACGGCCTTCAATGTCATGATAGGAAGGCTATCTTTGCATCTATATACTGAAATTACATCAACATTATATAAATTCATAAAATAATATGTTAATGAACGAAATTGGATTTTCACCCAAATAATACCCCTTAGAATCCCACGAAACATTTTATATTGATTATGGATTTTATCAATAGAGATACAAGGCACCCCTGGTTGACTGTGTTGATTGGTTTACAAGCTTGAATGGTCTAGAAATAATATCTTTTGTCCTATTTTATATATCTTAGTGTGGAATAATTTCTACCAATCAACAAAAATCAAGATTAAGAATACAGACATAGATGATCATGGATATACATCCATGGTTTCCATCATAATTATTGATTCTAGGAGTTTTCAAAATCGTACTGATTCTTTAGATTTCTACGAGAGATCAGGAGAAGGAATAATCCATCCCTTGATAAAGCTCCCAAAAATTCATTTCTCATAAATTATTGATTAAGATGTCATTGTGTCACTAAATATGTATGAATCCACTCATCAATACCACATTCCATAATCTCTTGAGGTCCAAATAAATCCCCCACTTTTCATTGGAACAAAGTAAGTCACATTGTATTCTGAATATCAAGACATCGACCCCTCACCGAACTATGGAGACATCATCCTAAGATTCAATAACCCATCAGTATAAGATATGGCAGATTAAGTGGATGAGGATGAGGAAGTGGAGGAGGTACTTAGTGACACCCCTCTAGCATTCAATGAAGGATTCCCCTCACCATCAATAAACTCATGGAAATAAACCTGGGTATCAAAGAAGATCCATAACCCACCTTGATAAGTTAATCCATGAATATTTATGAGAAATAGGTATACACCTCCTTCATATGTAATCATCGATATATATTCTCCTGGAACTACACATAGATACCAGACCTTGATCATGAGGTGTACACTTACCACTTAGGACTACTGGAAGATCACTTGGGCTATCAAAATCCATCAGGTGGACACACCCAACATAAGATTCCAAAATAGATGCTTAATTCAAAAATTTCATTATAGAAAAAATCATTCACGAGTTCTAAAATCTATAGGGATGGAAAATATAGTACATATCTAGAATAAAAAGAGACAAATCAAAGTCTACATTGAATTCAAGGATCTCAATTCGGACTAGAAAAGTATGACATCCCAATACAGATCACAAAACTACTGATTGATGCGATGAACAAATATCAACTTATCTCCATCAAGTATTTCTATTCAACATACATGTAAAATTTAATGGACTAGGAAGATGAATAATCCACCAACTTCAGTGCCGACAAGGAGTGTTTTTGTATTGGGTAATTCTTTTTGGGTTGAAGAATTCTTTCACAAAATATAAGTGTTCCATGAACTAAATCTTAAAACCCTTAATGGAAATGTTTTTGGAATTCAATATTGGTTACATATTGGATATTTCTAAATAATGGTCATACCACGTAGTAGATCTTGAAAATGTTTTCAACAAAGTATGATATAACAACCTGAAAATGATCCTCTTGAAATGTGCTTTTTTCTTGACATTAAATACGTTTTCAGGTTCCATGTATTCCATCTTGGAATCAAAGACGACCCCAAGAAGTAAAATGCTATACATGGAATGAACCCTCCCCATGAAATCATAAAGCTGATTGGACTTCACTGAAACTTGTCCTACAGTTATCAATTTATAGACTACCACACAAGAAAATGTTTTCTATTCATATTGTTTATGAAGAAAGGGGTTATATATAAATGGAACGATGATTTTCCTGAAGTATTTGATAGTCTCAGTAAATAAATTTTAAGGCCAATGATGTTAATTTCTTTTTTCGGTTGATGATAACTTATTTTATAGGTGATATCCTTATATTTATCACCTAAATCCTTCCTCTCACAAAAGAATGATGTTGGTATTGAAAATAGTCTATATTATCTAAGTCAAACCACGATTGATGATGAGAAACATTCTTCAAATACCAAGTTGAGCTATCTGGAACTCTTAATTACCATCTAGAATCTAGGGAACTACCTACCACCTCAAGTTGTCTATTTTTTCAATCATAGAAACCAACATAAATAAATCCTTAGTCGTATGATATTGGTCCAACATCTACCATGATGGGTTTACATTCTATATTAGATTGATAATTAGTTCATTTCACAGAATGAAATCAAACACAATGCATTGTAAGATTTTATAATATATAACATTTTGATAGAAATGAATTCATTGAATAATGAACTACAAAATGAAGAGGGTTTCCCTATTCTACAGGATCCCCAAATATGGGAATTATATGTTAGTGTATCCAATATATTGATAGGAATGATTATGGAAGAACCCAAGATCATCAAATTGTGGTTTGGAGTTATTCTCGAATATTTATAAAAGGTTGTTCTAACTTACTCCTTCTATCTATTGGAAGGGTGAACAAATAATGAGGCAAAATATTTGTCTCTCATTATAGGGCTAGAACAGAATGTTCATGCAAAAATGAAACACATGAAGATAAAAGGTGATTACAAGGTAGTCATCAAGCTGGATAAATATTTTTATGATACAATGAAATAATAGGTAACACCCCTACTAAACAATGTTTTGGGTAAAAATTTGGGAATTCCCTTTGGAATTGACATTAACTCATGTCTATTAGAAGAGTTTTACCAACATAAAAGATGAATATATAATATGGTAATTTCAATACACTAATTTTCAATACTAGAAATCAATGTAATCATCATGTACCATTCACATTGGAGAACTCAGACTACCCTATTTGGGTGACATATTTGTTATGAATATCAGGTTGAAATGTTGTATACATTAAATAATTTATTAGTAGAAAAAAGTGGATTCCATAGTGTAATGTAATTAAATTCCAAAATAATAAAACAATTTCTTATATAGAATGTATATAACAATAAATCGCATAAAATGCCTTATATTTATTAATATAAACCATATATGACTTGTCTAAATAGACAAAAAGGATTAAATCACACAGTTACAACAGATAATAATATTAAAATCTATTAACATAATTTATAATTTAAAATTTATATTGGATATACTATATATAAATATATATGTTTTTTATTTTGGTTAGAAAATTTCATTCTCAAATGTTTGTTTGATCACAATATTGATTCTGAAATAATTTATATTTTAATAAAAATGAAGAGTTAAACATAATTCTAATATCCAATGAGTAAAATAGCGAAATTTTCAAAAATAATATTATTTCCCAACAAATATTTTGATCAATACATGTAGTTCACATTAATAAAAACATGTTCTATATTGTACATATCAATTCTAAATTATAATACATACATTTTGTAAGTAATATTAATTTATTATTAATATGAAAATATATTTTTTATGATGGTAATAAAATTTTATTTATATTAAATATATAGATCATAAAATATTTATTTTTTATTGAAAATATTTACCTATAATACTGTCAGAAAATATAGGTCAAACAATAAACTAATAAAATAATTATATAAAACTAATAAAAAATGTCACTTGATTATTATTTTTTCCATGCCAATAGATGAAATTAGAGATGAAGTCATTATTATTTTCAACTCCTCATGTAAATATTATCATAAAAAAATTGTTAAGAATTAATTTTTTAGAGATGATGCTAATAGAAATAAATAGGTAGCTGATATTGTTATTACACTTTTAATGAAATAAATTGAATAACAAAAAAAATTCAGTTAGTATTCATCACTAATAACAAATAGGTTAACATAGAGAGGTATGAACCATTGAATATTGAAGCATAATAAATCCAGCGACACAATATTAGCATCACTATATAGGAGTAACCATATAACGTAAAAGATTAAGTAATGAAGGTTGAGAAAATTGTGGCTTTAGTAAGGGAATTGAAACATGAAAAAATACTATGATTTAATATAGAAGAATAATGGAAGGAAAAAATAAAATAAAATTAGATATATAGTTTTTAAAAGAGAACATATCATAAATTATATGATATATTTTTATACAGATTATATAAGTTTAAAGTGGGGTGATCTACTTTGATTTTAGGTGTATTATGACACTACAGTTTTGAAACATTAACATTAAAATATAAAAAACTAAACCGTATATAAAATTAAATATATTTATTTTCTAATATAAAATATATACACCAATAATTTCTCATATTTCATTTATTGGGATTATGTATTGACAATTGATAATTGTTAAACCTTTTACATGACATATATTTTAATATATCAATTTTAAAAAAACATATAATCATTAATAATTAAGAATAAATTAATTTTCAAAAAACAATATAACTTACATCATGAACACATTGATAAAATACATATTGAAATCACTAAATAAACTATCTTACAATATTTAAGAAACCAATAATATCAAACCCTATATAACCCCAAAAACCACAAAAAAATGAATAAATTCACAGATCATTAATTTTTTAAAAAATTGACAAACCAGATTCATTTGAAACATATAAAAACAAACAAAATGGACAATTTTTAATTAAAAAAAATTCACAAATTAACATTTTTATTATTTAACTAATAGAATCATACCTAATAATTTAAAAGATAATGTTATGTAGAGATACTTTTTTGTAAATCCCTTACCCTTTATAGAATTGATAACAAACTTGTAAAAATAAACAAAATATACAAACAAAATCTATAAAATGATTATCCAAATAATAATTTGTTTATATTTAATTAAAATAAATTTACATGACAATTTAAATGGAAATAATAACTAAATAATTATTAGAAACCAAAATGTAAAGATGGGTATGATGATCATTCATATAGGCCACATTATCATTGAAAAACTATAAACAATTAATTTCATACATTGAGAAAAAGATTATTTTGGTATAAAACATTTAATAATTAATAAAACTAGCCCTATAAAATTAAATCATTTTACCAGTTATGACTATCTAACACATGAATCTTAAATCATATAAACCACATTCCACATATTCTTTTTTCATGATGAACTTATGATTATATTTTCTATTACATTCACGTATTGAATTTAATTTGGATATTTTATTTAAATCTGATCCTTTTTAATCCTTTTCTAGGACATTCATAATCATATATATCTTCTAATAAAACATGTATAAAAACCAGAATAAAAAAGTAAAAAAAAATAATAATCACAGTTACCTACCTAACAAGCTGAACATATTTTTACAAACATAACCTAATAAGAGTAAAACCAAATATAAATCACATTCATTAGGGATAAAATCTGTTAACATCCAATGAACTCTAAAATATAAAAACTTCAAAATTAATAACATTATATAGAAAATTACTTCAAAAATTATATTTTTGTTTCTACCCACCATGGAATGTGAAAAACCAACATATAATCATTGTATTACATCATATCTCTGATATACAAAAAACTCTAGCAGGATTTCTCACATATTTCCTAACTATTGAAATGAATTCTAGATCTATAAGTCCATAAAAATAAGTGGTATCAGATTAAATAAGAGGCTCATGTAGATATATAATTAAGTAAGTAATATGCTATGTCACTTGAAATCATCTATATTTAAGGAATTAAAAAGAGAACATAAAATTACTCAAACAAAAACAATTAAAACATGGTCATATAGAGGTGGTGAAAAATTAATGTTCCAGGATATATGTTTTTAAAAAAATTCATTGGATAGTCACTTCCACAGATATTATATACCATAAAAAACTTACTAATATTATCAAAGGAAGAATAACCTTCAGATAATCTTTTCAGACCATCATAAATATCATATGTATTTGAATTTGTTGGTTCATAGACCATTTATATCTTTTATAAAAATTCATTTCATATTATATTACCATATAAAATTTAAATTCTAGGAAACGGTATAAGTAATTCTTAATGAAATGTAAATATTACTATTAAAGCAATGGATACATTATATGTAAGATAATAAAGAAGGATATATGACTGAATTAACAAGTAAGTCATACAATCTCTAACTCTATAACCTCCTCATTAGGTAATGTTAGTAAAAAAATTTGATCGATAATATCATGTACAGATATTCTTTACATACTCAAAATAATACGATGCTGATATGAAGAATCCCAAAAAATTTCTATTAATCCATATATTAAAATACACATCTAGGAAACTTCAGAATGTAACTTATAGTATATGGTAATGTGTGAATGAGGAGGTGGAGATTCGAGTAGGAAGGATGGGTCGGCTAGGCAGCATATCTAGGCTTTGCATACTGTGTAGTCTATGTAAATTGCACATGTTATGATTTTACCAGTAATTGTATAAACATAATAAGTATTTTTGATTGAATTCTATCATATGTATACTATTTCTGGTCTACTATATTATATTTGAAGGAATATATTTTTAGGTTCTTCGATTTCTTACATTAATTACCATAAACATTCCTGCAACTTACATGATCCTCAAATCCTTTAATGTGGAAGGGGTGTTTAGAGTTCCTAAAGAGGTATCTAGGATATCCATTTTACCCTCCGGGATAATTTTCTGCAACATTTCTTGATTCTAAAGGTCATCATGAACTGAAAATTTCAATTTGTATATTAGTATTCTTTAGTTAATTAATAAAATAAATCATGGAAAATAAATATAAATTTCATAAAAAATTCATGTACATTCATTTATTTCCATATAAGATACAATTCATCTTTTTATTCTCTCTCTCTCTTATAATTTTTATAGAGTATGGGGGAGATGGAAACCAAAACTAGACCCCATATGAACCACATGTTGATTGAACTCTTAATTCAACAATATTTTATACAATAATTTTATCCTAAAATAAATGATACCCTCCACATGATAAACTATGAGGATATATGTTCTACAACGGGATCTCCTTATGAGATCTAATGGAGGCCTATTACATAAAGATAAAATAATAAGATATTATGGAATATATTTTAAATCTATAAATAGAGAATGACTACCTTATTATAATATATTCATCTTGTATGGTGGGGAAAAATTTCATTAATGTATCTATATCTACAATCCCATACATGAGGCAAGAATTTGCTTTCAATATCTTCCCAAAAATATAATTTTTTAAATTATTTAAGTTACTCCATCGAACAATAGAAAAATATAAAATATTTTAAATATCATTATTTCCATTAAAACTATATGTCACCTATAATTAAATAAATTAAATGTAATTCAATTAATTTATATAATATCGGTTAAATGAAAAAAAGAAATATTTTAAAAAATATTATAGTCATGGAATCCCATAAATTCTATTTCTACATCTTGTTGAAGGAAATACTATCCGAATATAAAATTCTAATCATGAAATGGATTTTCCTAGTGATACAACATATAAACTATGTTTCATTGGGTCCATATGGGTTATTATTATTATAAAATCTATATGAAATCTATGGTCTCCATTATAAAGTAACAATTTCAGTTAACAGGCAATCCAACATTCAACAACACTATAAATGTTATCTCTATAGAATAAGGAAAAGACACCTGTAATGGTGTTGCATGAGTAGTCCTACATTTATTTTTCTTGTAAATTATACATTTTTATTTAATAAATAATTATATTATCAACTATTTAATTACATTAGGATTATATAAACATCGTTAAATGATCTTATTCCTTATTTTCTGCCATTAAATTAGGCATATATATTGAAATATTTTGTACATAGATAGTATTAGAAATGTGAATATTTAAAAATAATGAATTAAAAAATAATTATTTAAACAATAGGCTCACACATGTGTTTATTTAAAAATTAAAGGTTACAATTCATAACAAAACAATGCTTGTTGATCCACAAAATATTACATTTTACACTAAAATGATAAAAATATTTATAAATTTAAATATCATAACTATAAAAAATTGTTTTACTTTGTGTTAATGTAATGAAATAAAATTAATGAAATAAGGATTTTCAATCTAATAATTTTAAACAACAATTTTTGAATATAAAATTTTATAGAAAAATCATATAAATAGTATATATATATATATTTAAACATCTAATAATTAACAAAAAATTGAGATCTTTTTCAGGTAAATGTCAGAAAATAAATAATGTAAGATCTTAGGTAATTATAGAATAAGACACTTCCATATATATTAATATTTTTTAATTATATATTAAGTATACAAAATAAGGGACCCTATTTTTGATTGCATAATTGATTCACAACAATGAATTTCTCTAAAATATTATGTAGTAAACAAGATTGAGATATACTGAAAAATAATACATTATTAATATTATTAATATAATTGGTAGCTACCATCCAATATTTTTATGGATGGGAATGTACAAAACTACCTATATTGTGCTTAAAAATATTTATTAATTGTTTTTACTTTCTTATAACAAATTTTAGTGGCTTAAAATGATAATAAACCAATTTTAATCATAAAACACTCTAATATATTTAAATGGTATTTTTACCGCCTTTTGATAGGGATCCCATTTTAAATATAGTTTTACTTACTTTAATAATATATATTCGACAAAATAATTCTTTTTTAATTGGGACATAAAAATTTACTTTGGAAGAAATTTTGGTATTTTTTGATAATATTAAACATTTAATGAATAATGAAAAATACTGCAATTTCATTCAAAAGTGCAATTTCATCCAATATATTTATGTGGTTAGTTATACTTTTAATTGGTTATAAATTTTATATTGATTATTTTATGACATTTAATCATTTTTTTGTCACTATAAGTAATTTCACATTTAAATTTGATATAAACATGTGTCAATAATTTGATAGATTATACTTTTTAAAAATTGGTTTTCTCATTTTGACATCAAAGATTAAATTTAAATTAATTAATCAAAATTCTATGTTTTGACTTTGGACTAATGGATTCCATATTTTTAATCATATGTGACAATATTAATTAAATAGTCCCTTTTATTGTTTGGACATTATGAATAGTAATTTTGTAATTATTTTAATTACAATTATTAAGGGAAAATCTGATAATTAATGGTAACAGTAATACTATAATTCTATAAAACTACCTTAAATGTTGATCTAACCTTATTTGATGATTTATGGATAACCAATACAATCAATGGGTTGAAATTTTGGCCTTTGGAATCCACCTAGGCGTGATTATCACATTTATAATAATTAATTTAATGTAAAGGAATAACTGTCAAAATCATGTCCATTCATACTAAATCAATTTTATTATGAGGAAATATAAGTGATATCATTGACTATAAGTAGTAATTATAAATAGAAAAAGTTTATCTTTATCATGGAAATTTATTTATAATTTTTTGGAAATATATTTTTAAATTTTATTACGAGACAATGATGATACAATAATAGATGTATTGATGAATGAGTAAAATAAATGAAATTAAAAATATTAATATAAATATTATTTGTCATAATATATCCTATCCAAAAAAGTTCAAGTTTATTATGACATGTTGTATGTCGATTAATTTTTTTTTCATAGTTACTTCTCGTTTTCTATTTTATTTAAATTCACTGAAATTAATAGTCTAAAAATTTACATAAATGATATTTTAAATAAATAATAATTTATTAAACTATTTAAAAATTTTAAAAATATATTAAAATCACAAAGTCACTATTATGATGTATAAATGTTCATTAACTATCAATAATGTGAAATTGTCCCCATATAAGTAAAATTATTTGCCTTATAACATTTAAAATGTTGTTACCACAATTAAAATTAAAAGGAAAAAATTATGGGTAAAATGAAAAAATAATGTTTAAAATAAAATCAATACATGTATAAATATTATTGGAATAAAGTATTTAGAACTCACCTCATACTGAATTATACATATCTCTAGTCGGTGTCATTTGATTTAAAAAATTAAATTAATTTAATTTAATATTTTAAGAGTTTCCTAGGGTGCTCCTCCCCAATCGAATAAAAAGTTACGCTCCCTTTTCTAATACTCAAAGATAAATAACAAGTTTTTCATAAAATATCTTCCCAACCCCTTCATAGAATACCTCCCATTTTAAGGTCATATATTATAAAGAACACCCTTCATAGAGGTGTTACCGTGTTAATCAAAGGTGATCAATCGAAGAAGAGGTATCATTTTTTAAGTGTTTCAATTTTATCACAAATTCCACTTCCGTTAATTTAATTATTATAATATTAAATAATAAATAATGTATCCTAAATATAATAATATTTCGTTATGTTAATATCATCACCTAAATATGTCTCCAATTTCATAAAAATGTAAATGAACTTTTCATTATTGTGTACGGTGGACTACCGCCTCACCTACCAGTATAGTTTATCTTTCATTATTTGTCTATCTGGACTACTTATAATGTTGAGTTCAATGATTAAATATAATATTCCATAAATATTATTCATTTTATAATATTAATATTTCATTTTTTTATACTATCCGTGTACATAAAAATGATAACGTTATTTGTGTGTACATGTGGACTATCACCTTTAAGAAGCGATGTAAATCATTTTTATTCACTACACCACTTTTATGACATATATATATATATATATGATTATTATGATTTTATTAATATTATGATCATTCTGGAAAGCTAAAATAATAATTAACTTATTTCCATAATGATCAATGAAAAATTGAAAAGGTTACTCAAGCTTACATATGACCCACCATCATTATGAATATAATAGTGTTCATTTTTCAAACCATAAATAATTTTTCTAATTTAAAATTATAATTGATGTATAAAAGAAATTATAATTTCAAGAATATTATTTTGGATATGATGGATTTATGACCACATGGACAATTTACATCATAACAAGTTCATTATCGACTCGTGTAACGAATATCGACAAAATGACTGATGTGGAAATAATTAAATTATAACATGGTAATAATTAATATAAAAGGAATAATAAACAAGATAAATTTTCTCAAGAAAGTATAAAATAACCTATTCATATTATTTTGGAAGATAAAGAATGTACGTGAGAAGTTTGACTCACAGTAAGGAAATTTGTCTTAATCTCCTATCAAAAGGAAACTTTTGATAATATACACCACCTTATTTTATATAATCTATAGTAAACACTATTTAGTTTTAATGGAATTAATAATTTTCAAAAAGATATTATTTTTATATAAATAATTTTATTAAATTACAAAAAAAATATTTAGGCATATTCGATGAAAATGACCTTTCCACCACCATGACCAGTATTTGGTATTTCGCTTCCTCTTCAAGCTGTAATATTTTTAAAGATAAAAAAATACCATATATATAATTTTTGGTATTTTGGTATTGAAAATGGGCATGAGAATGAATTTATTATATCAGTATCTTGAAATCATATCCTATGATTGAAATGTGGATGTGTTATTTTTTTCTTTATGGATGTTTTATGTGTTCGGATTATGTTATGTTTCATGGGAGTTTCTTATGCATATGGGTGGTTCTTCGATAAATAGTTGGAGTATATGACCATGATATCTCACTAATTCATTGGGTAATGATACAAAGTTAAATGACAAGGTTTCTCTTAGGAGATTTAGGGAATATAGTTTGGTGGGTATTCTAAATGTAACCATAAAGGATACTACTGATGTAGCTTTGAATGATAAAATTTAAGTATGATGTGGATTCCACATGTTACCTTTATGAATTATGATTGCAAGGATGTTTTTCCATATTATTATGATTTCTTAGGTATAAAATTATTCTTGAAAAAAATGTTTTCTTTCATTATTTTTCATTTCCTTATTGAGGTTTTTGTGCTCATTCAATGTTTCTGAAATGGTTTACCCAAGATATAAGTATGGTTATGAGAATGAAAGAATTCAAGATGAATGATATCAAGAAAAATAATTCAGGTTTTAATTATAATTTTTTAGATTATAAATAAAATTTATTGTAAGTAGTCCTACCTACATTTTAATTTTTGTGATGTTATGTAATATGTATGTCCTAATTATCTAAAATACAAATCCTAAAAATATGATCAATGTGAATTATAAACTTAACTCAAGATTATTTAATATTTAAGGATGGGGCCTTATATTTCGTATCATAGGTCGGTTTAGATAAAATTATGTACAAGATATTGTTAATAAAATAACCATAAATTATTTTGACTTTATAGTATGATAGAAATGATAGAGAATTTTAAGATTACCATGTTTATTCATCTAAGAAATGTTTATTTAGATTATTTTTTCATTTTGTAAACATGGAAATTGTACTAGGATGATATCCATAAGTAAACAATCTTCCATATAATCAACCTATGATGATCATAATCAGAAGTGATTATTTTTTACAGTGATGGAATAAAAGACTTTGGATATAAATGGTGGTGGTATACTTACACAAGATCATCCATATCATCAGAAAGTAACATCTTAGTAGTGGACCATTTCATGAGGAAACATCATCCATCATTTGAATGATCAACTAACACCATGAAATCGGAATGGTGTACTGAAGATCAGGAATATTTTTTTAATATCATGTGGTGTTCAGAACATCAAATGGTTAGACTTTATATTTACCATTTTGAAGGTGAAGTATATTTGTGGTGGTAGATGGTTAAAAATATCATCAACAATGAGGAGACTGATGATCTTGATATCAATGAAATCAAATTTATGTTTCTAGAGAAATATTTGCCTCAGGAGGTTTGACATAGGATGGATGAACAATTCATGGAGTAGAGGTAGGAGGATGACTTCGTGGCTGATTGTGAAGAAAAATTCACTCAATTGGAAAGGTATTCTCTAAATTTGATAAGATATCTTAAGAGAAAAATCAATCATTTTTAATCAGGATTAAATCCAAAGTATTGGTGAGTGTTGGATTCTTGTGAGTTCAAAATATTGAAAACATGTTCGATATGTGGAGAAGGTGGAAATGGAGATTTTTGATGATCGAGTTTTCTTTAAAAATAGAATAATAAGAGGTTTAGGTGGCACGAAAAAGGGATTAATTCTTAACAAAGAATAGTGGTATGAAAAATTGGTCTACAATTTGGGACAATATAGTTAACAATATCACTTGGGAATAGTTTTTGATTTATGGTAAGTGCTTATGATGTGGTAAAATGGGAAAAACTTCATAATTGCACTGAAAAGCATCATGTTAATGGTATGAAAAAAAGACAACTTGCAGCCAGTAATTTTTTCCGAGCAATGAGATAGTACATTTTGAAAATGATTGTCTAATGAAGAACTCAATTGATGGGATGAATCTTGACTATCAGTAGAAAGGTGAGGTGAAATCCATTGAAACTACATCAAAGTAATTGGGACATCCAATGAAGTGTATCAGGTTACCTGTCTATTTATAAAGATTATGCCAATGTTTTATTTGATTCATGGTCTGCACATTAATTCATTTCTGAGACATTTTTTCTAAAATTAGAAATTCTATAATTGAAAATGAATCTTGAACTTATAGTAAAAAAACCTGGGGGAAATGTTGATGTAAAAATATCTTATATGAATCATCATATCTTAGTCCGTGGAATTAAAGTACATGAAAACCATTTTGTTTTTCATCTAGTAGAATTTCATGTTTTCCAAAGAATGTATTAGCTTTCAATTTACCATGATAATATTAAATTTATTTATATTGATTTTTCTATATAAAAAGACATTCTGTTTGTGTTTAATAATGAACCTACACCATTAATAAAATTATAAGATGCTGATAAAAATTTAAAATATTGGAATGAATTCTACCATATACATATTGTTCAAAATAGATGAATGGTTTAGATTAATGATGTGCTAGTGGTAAATGAGTATCTTTATGTGTTTCCTTGTGAGTTTCAGGGTATTATACATGATTGATATGTTAACATTACTATTTACGTAGTTTTTAATGCTAAGAAAATATCAAAACCACCTTATCAAAGGGCTCAGAATGATCATTTAGAGTTAGAGAAGAAATTACTAGAGTCATTATATAAAGGTTTCATTTAACCTAGCACATCACCTTGGGGTTATCCAATATTTTGTTTAAATAATAAGGGTGGTTCAATGAGACTTTTCATTGATTATATATCCCTAAATTATATCACTATTGAGAACAAGTATCCTTTGTCTCATATAAATGATTTTTTTGATCAACTATAGGGAGCACCATATTTTTCAACGGTTGAATTGAGATCGGGGTACCATTAGTTGCATTTAAAGGAAGAAAAAATTCTAGATATCCCATTTCATACTATATACTGGCATTATAAATTAGTATTTATGCCTTCTGGGTAAACTAATTCACCTAATGTATCATGGATCTTATTAGTAGAATATTCTATGAGTTTTTGTATATGTTTGTGGTTGTTTTTATTGACAAAATATGGTTATATTGTAAATGTTAAGAGGAGAATCATATATATATATATAAGGGTTGTTTTAAAAAACCTAAAGGGAAAACATGTTTCTTAAATTAAAAAAATGTTAGTATTTTTACAACAAACATCATTCCATGGTCACATTGATTTTAATGATTACATAACTTTTGATCCTACTAAAACAATAGTTGCAAAAAAATGACCAAGACCAACAAATATAGAATATAGTTTCAGTTTTCTTGGTTTCTCTAACCATTACGGGAATATTATAGAAACCCTTTCATGGTTATCTATAACATGGACTAAATTAATTGAAAAAGGTGTTATGTTCATCTGGAAATATAATGTAATGACTGTTTTCCGGAATTGAAAAGAATATTGGGGAATACTCCTATTTCGACACTACCTTTAAGAAATGGTGAACTTTTTATATACAATGATAGTTTTTTGAAAGTAAATAGTTGTTTCCTAATAAAGAATGATTAGATAATTCCTTATACTTCACATCATTTGAAAACCGATGAGTTAAATTACCCTACACGTGATATGGAAACATATACTGTTCTATTTTCATTAAATATTTTCTGACATCATCTATATGGAGTTAAATGTGAAATATATTATAACAAAAATAGGTAAATATACATACTCACTCAAGATAGAATGGATTATGAGAAATAGAATATGGTTGAAAAAAATCTAGGATTTTGATTTCCTGATTCATTATTATCATTTAAAATAAAACAATGTGGTTGATGCTTTAAGTGATAAAAATAATGCTACATTAACCATATAGCTCTTGGAACATGAAAAATTGATTAATTATTTGATAAAATTTGTTATGGAAGATGTCGGAGAAATAAAATCCTCTGTTTTGATTTAAGATTCAGTGCTATAATCTTGGTTATATCAAATTATGAATGCCCAGAAGGGATACAACTAATTGGAAAAAAAGTAGAATTCGTTCAAAAGGGTAAGATGCCTAAATATAACATTGATGATGATTTTGTTTTGATATTTGAGAATAGAATATATGTGCCTTGTGATTCATAGTTGAAGAAATATGTGTTATGTAAATCCCATAGTTCTTTATTTTAATTTCATCCTAGAAGTTATAAGATTTAGAATGATCATCAGAAATATTATTGGTGGTATGGAATGAAAAGAGATACTGCTGACATTACTATGAAGTGTTTGACATGTCAATAGAATAATGCAAAGTTGTAATTGTTTGAAGGAATGCTTTTATCTTTTCTAATAATAGAGTGGAAAATGGAAAATATATCCTTGGATTTCATTGTGGGATTATGAAATACATCTTGGGGTAACAATGTGATTTGAGTTATTATTTATAGATTGACTAAATCTTATTATTTTCATCCAATTCGAGATATATTTTCACTAAATAAACTATTTCAGTTGTACCTTAATGATAAATTCAGTTTACATCGGTTCCCCTCTCCCTATATCTAATCATGATCCCAGGATCACTTTTAACTTTTGGAATGTCCCTGGGATTTTATAGAGAAAATAATTAAATTTTTGTACATTATTGCATCTTGAATCAGTTGGGAAGTCAGAACAAAAAATTCAAACCTTCTAGAATATGCTATATGCTAGTTTAGTTGATTACCATGGATTTTGGGATCAACATATTTCTTTGGTTTAGTTTTCTTATAATATTAGTTTTCATTCGATTATAAAGATGACACCATTTTAGGAAACATATGGAAAGTGGTGTTGAACATTAGATTTTTGGGATGAATTAGGTGGAAGGATGTTGATATTACCATAATTGGTAGAAGATATGGTAGAAAAAGTTCAGTTGATTCAGCAACACATGAAGATATATTAGAGAAATATAAAAAGTTATGTGAATAACCATTGTAAGGATATTTAATTTGAGGTACATGATCATGTCTTTCTTAATGTTTCACCATGGAAAAGTGTGATGCGTTTTCGTAAGAAGAGAAATATAAGTTTGTGGTTCATTGGACCCTATGAAATCTATGTGAATGTTGGATCATTTTTCTATAGAGTGGGTTTACCTCTGAGTTTATACAAGTTACTCAATGTTTTTCATGTTTCAAAATTGAGAAGTATATTCCAGATCCATCTCATGTTTTGAGTCCATAAATAGTTCAGTTGGTATTGAATCATTCTTATGAAGAACAAATAGTGTAGATTCATAACCGCAGATGGAATGTGTTACAAAATAATGTGATTCATCAGGTAATGGATTTATGGAAAACCATATGGTTGAAGAGGGAACATGGAAATCATTAAATTCTATGGGGGAGTAATACCCCCAATTAATTTATAAGGGAATAAAATTACAAGGACACAATTTAAAAAATAGGGGAAGGATGTAACATCCCATTTAATTATATAATAATAATTTTTAGTGTCTATTTATATTTTTTGAATTAGATATTATTTGTACATAAAAAGGAATCTCTATCTGATAGTATACCTGATACACATTAATGGTTTTGTCAAAATCTTATATTGCAGATAAGATTGAGATATACCAAAAAACAAATCATTATTGATATTTTAATTGTAAATGGTAGTTATCACTTAGCCATTGTATTGGTGGAAATGACTATAACTACCTATATTTTTTGAAAAAAAATTTGTTAAATGTTTTTACTTTCTTCAAACAAATTTTATAGGCTTAAAATGAGAATAAATACAATTTTAACTATAAAAATAATAAAAATTTATAAAAGGTAGTTATACCTCATTTTGAGGGAGAAAAATGTTTAAATCTAGTTTTTCACACTTTAAATAGTTTTTATTTTAAAAATAAATTTCTTTTTTGGAATTAGGACAACAAATTTTATATTTTTTGTTTTTTTTACTTTTCATATAAAATTCATTTTCTAAATGAATAGTAAAAAATATTTCATTTCAATTAAAAACATTATTCTTATCAAATTTCTTTAAATTTTAATTTATTATTTTTGAAGGTTCTAAATTTTAATTGGAATTTTTTATCAATTAATGCAATTTTTTTCATTTAATTTAATTTGACATTGAAATTTGATATAAAAACATGTCAATCTTTTGATAGTTTTTACTTTTAAAAACCTATGTTCTCATTTAGACAATGGGGATTGGTTTTAAATTAATTAATTCCAATTTTTTGTTTTGAATTCATAAAAATTAATTCCATATTTGGAATCAGATGGTCCAAATTATTTAAATGTGTCATTTTTATTTTTTTGGAAATTTTGAACAGTAGCGACAGTTTTTATTTTAATTACCATGGTTTAGGGTAAGTCGAGAAAATAAAAGAAAAAATAAAATAATAATAATATAAAACTACCCTGAAACTTGTACTAATATTATTAGATGATCTATAGCCTTTCTAGACAATCCATGGGTCTAAATTTCGTCCTTTATAACCCAGTTGGGTGTGATTTTTACTTTTATAACATTTTAATTTAATGTAAAGGAAACAAATTCATAACAATGTGTCATCTTACTGAAAAAATATTAATATTTGGTTATATAAGTGATCATTTAAACTATAAATATTCATTATAATGATAAAAGTATTATATAAATCATGGTAATTTATTTATTTTTTTTAGAAAATAAATAATTAAATTTAATTATGACATAATGATGAAGAAATAAAATATTTATTAATGAAATAATCAAATAATTGATATAATAATATAAAAATAAATGTTCTATTAAATAATATATTATATACATGAATTTCATAGGTCACTATACAATGTTATAAGTCTATTGAATGTTTTTATCGAGGTTATCTCTCTTTTTTGTTTTTGATTATATTCAAGGAAATGAATAGTTTAAAAAATTAAAAAATTGATTTTTTATAAAAATAATAATTAATAAAATTATATAAAAATTCTTAATATATTTTAAAACTATAAAATGAAAATTATAAGGTCGAAATTATTATTAAGTGTCTAAACATTGGAATGTTACCCCATATAATTAAAATTTAGAGCCTCTTAATATTTAAAGTTTTGTTACCACAATTAAAATTAAAAGCAAATAATTCTGCATAAACTAAAATGATAATGTTCAAAATAAAGTCAATATGTGTCTGAAAATTATTGGATAAGAGTATTTTTAACAATTCCAATCTCATTTTATACATATGTCAAGATTGAGATTTTTTGATTAAAAAATTAATTTATATTAATATAATATTTTGAGAGTATCCATGTGTGGCCTCCCCTCTCCTTTAAAAAGGTTCCTGATCATCTCTATTAATCACACATCATGAACCATTTTATTAGACAATACCTACCAAAAAACCTTCCAAAAACTTCTACTCTCTTTTTTAGGTCATATTTTATACAAAAAACCCATATCATAGGAGTTATTGTGTTCATCAATGGTGATCAAATAAAGAGAAGGTATTATTTTTTAAGTGTTTCTGTTTTATTTATTTTTCCACATCCTTTTAATATTATTATTCCCAAATGAAATAATAACTACAATGTAATAAATATAAATTGTTATTATTATGTTAAAAACATCACCTAAATCCATCTCATATTTCATCAAATGGGAAATGAACATTTCGTTTGTGTATATGCAAGACTAGCACCTCACGAACTGGTATTGTTCATTATTCTTTATAGTTAATAATGACTGGTTATAATGGTAGAATAAATGTTCATATAGGATATTCAAGATATTTCTTTTAATTTTAAAATATTAATATTTCAATTATTTTATTTCTTATAATTCACAAAAAAAATGATAACATCATTTGTGTGTATGTGTGATCTATCACCTCCCTGAAGAGATGTGAATCGTTTTTATTCACCACATCAGTTTTATGATATATATATTTATATTTAAATAATTACTTTGATTTTTATAATATATTGATAAATATGGAAAGATAAAATATAATTAAAATATTTCCATAATGATCGATGAAAAATGGAAAACATTATTCATCTGTATGTACAGCCTACTATCTCAAAGAATATAACATTGTTCATTATTCATACCATAAAAAGGGTTAATTTAATATTATAATTTATGTTGATAGGTAATTATTTTTTCATGAATATTTTTATATAGATTATGGACTTATGACCACATGAAAAATTAACATGATAAGAATTTTATTTTCAACTCAAGTATCGAATATTGAAAAAACAATCTATATGAACTTAAAAAAACTATGACATGGTAAAATGTGATATAAAAAGAATAATAAACATGAATATGGTTTTCAATAATGTAAATGTTAGCCAATGTTTATTATTTAGTAAGATAAAGAATGTATGAGATTATTCAGGCTCAATGTAAGGGACTTCTTCTCAATCACATTTCATTGAGGCATATTTTCATAATATACACCATCTTCTTTTATAAAGTGTATAATCAAACCCTTTAGCTTTTAATTTCATTCAATGGTTTTCAAATGGAATTTTTTATATGAATCATTTTAATAAATGATAATACAAATTTTATTTTGATATATGTGGAGATAATGACCTTTCTATCACAATGACAAATATTTTGTATTTGGATTCCTAAATAAGCTGTAATGTTTTTTAAAAAAAGTCACTACAACATTATCTTTTTATGTATTCTTGTATTGCAAATGGTATTGAGAATTTATTGATTATATTAGTATCTTGAAATGATATCTTAAGATTGAAATGTGTAATTTTTTATTTTAACATTCTGGTGGGCTTTTGTGTTAGGATTATGTTAGGGTTTGTGGGAAATTCTTATGTATATGAGTGGTTCCTGGATAATCTAATTGTTGGTGAGCTTATGATATCACACCAATTCATCTAAAATTTTATAGAGTTAAATGATAATGATTCTTCTAAGAGATATATGGAATATACTATGATGGTTATTCCAAATGTAACTATGGAGGTTGCTTCCACTATAGCAATGAAATCTAAAATGTATGTGTCATATGTATTCCATATGAAACTATTATAATTTATGATTGAAAGGATGTTTTTTTCTGGATTCTTATGATTTCTTGGGTTTATAATTATTGAGGGAATAATATTTTCTTCCCTTATTTTATATTCCTTTAGTGATAATTTTGGGACCATCCTAAGGTTTTGAAATGATTTCCACAGGGTATAAGGATGAGTAAGATAAAGGAAGAATTCAAGATGAACGCTATCACGAAAAATAATTCATTTTATATTTAAAAATGTTTAAGATTATGAAAAAAATGTATACTTTACGAATAAGCCACATATAAATTCATAAAACCATCAACATACTCATCATAAAAATGATTTTTCCACCTTGAAAAAATAAACTGATCACCGATCATTCAATGTGTCAATGAAATAAAATATTTTCTTTTCATTTTTCTCCATGATAAAATCTTTCTCTTTGGATATAAAGCATTTCAAATATATAATTATAAATCCATAATCATCATGTTTCACATAATATTACTATTAATCTAGTTACACATAAATATTTAGACATGAAATTTATTATAATCAATTTTCTATATGCCCTAATGAACTACAAAAAATTCCATATACTACTAAATTGGATTCTAATCCTTTAGAGTCAACAAATGAATTCCATTAGTAATTTCCAATAACAAACATGTTTTTATAGTACTATTTTCATCTTGATTTTTTATGTAAAATATGTACACATAAATAAGAAATTGGACCATGTGAAAACAAAGAGAGATTGTCTCCATTCCAACCCTTATATTATTTTAGATGGAGATATAGATTTTATGAATTTATCTTTTCTCTAGGAAAAAATTCCGTTTTATTCCTAATAGTCAACCAATTTTAATTTATTTTTGGTAAAATACCATTAATTCAGAAATATGTGGTGATATTTAGGGTTCTACCTCATCATTATTTTTTAATATTTGTAAATGTTCATGCATCACTATATCACCTTGAATGAAATATTACTTTAAGAATATAATCCTTCTAACATTAATAATAACAGTCATATGTCAAGATATATGGAGTCCAGCATGCTCAAGATCATATAAATATTAAGTACAGAACTCAGTCTCCCCTTTTGATATATTTTTTCACAATAGTATCCTCTGATTGATAAGTATTTCTATAACATCCCTTTAATAATTTCCTATAACATTCAAAATGATACATCCAATGTAAATTACTAGGACCACATATTCATTTCTCTTACGCCCAATGAACCACCAGATGAACCCTTATATAAGAAACTATTATTGGGGAATACATTTCTAGTTGATCCTTTACAAGAGAAACTTCATTATCCAGCACATCTAATAAACGTGTATCAAAAAATTTAAAATAACAAGATTATTTAAAAAAATACGTAACACTATGATAGTATTTCTCATAGGTTTTAGAAATATACCACACAATGAAACTAGTCAATGTTGTTGTATAAATACATGACATTCATTATATTATGGACCTATTAATTCGAAATCATTCAATGAATCCCAATTTATCATATTTGAATAATATCATCTTGGTAATTTAATATCATAAAGGAAATAATAAAACATAATATTCTCACTCTTTCATAATGCATGACATGCTGAAGGTAGATATCTTTTATTTCTTTTCATTTTGGTAGATGACTCCCAAAACATTCCCATTGATATCTATCCTATTATGGCATGAAATACATCATCTATATTTTATTTTATACCTAAAAATGTTCTAATAAAAATGTTATAATTTTTTTATCAACATATGTGCAATCAATTTTATGTTTGATCTCCTAAAATATCTAATAAGGTAGTTCAAAAAATGGGTTTCTTCTAAAATATATTATTTCTTGATGAGAAAATCCATTAATTCCAAATTTAAAATTATGAATTTTCACACTATCGTAATATTCTTCAAATTATAATAGTTATTGTGGAATATTATCTTCCATTAATCCATTAAATTGTTTTTTCAATCTATGAAAATGGTGATCAATTTTCATAACTCCTAAACATTCCATTTAAAATGGAATTCCTCCATTATAAAATTGATAATGTGAATAATATTATTCAAAAATTGGAATTTATTTATGTCCCCTATCATATTATGAAGATAATATTCCAAATACCAGAAAGTTATTTATTGGTAAAATTATAATATAATGAAAATAAAAAACTATTTCTAGTATTCACAAAAAACTATAACACATGTCTCCCAAAAAAGTTTAAAATCATCAATCAGTGGGGAATAATACACATCAATATATATATTTTAAGGATTTTTTCTTCCATAAATCATCATGATCATCATAACATATTTTTTCTCTATACATATCAATGAAGAAAAGTTACATAATAACAATAAAAGAGTCCATAAACTATGATGGATACATATTATCTGATATATAATCATTATATCTATGAAAAGTCTCATTTTATTATTTCTATAATCACATCCAAAATCATGATTTTTTTTCATATATATTTTTTTATAGAATATCATTAAAGTAATGAGCCTGTGATTTATCCTAACGTCCATGTAAAAGGATCGGTGTGATATATCTAACTTCATCAAACTGAAATCATAACTGGATAAATTTGTTTTACTTGAAAATTGTCCAGGACCATAATAATGAAGGAATAATGAAGAGTTATAATAGATTGTAGTCAGATGGATCCCTAGGGATATACCATGTGGTGTATATAGATACTCACAAGATAAAATTTTTTCACCTAGTGCATCAGGATCCAGGATCACCCCACAGATGATAACATTATACATCATGGAATTCAGCTAGTGCATAGGAGAACCAATTATAGTGGCCTATATGAAGAGTCCATGAATAACCATTTCTTATAAAGAGTTTGTGATTTCACAGTGTGGAAATCCATCATCACATTTACTAGTCAACTTAACTAGGAATCTTCAGGTGATTTTTTTCTTAACCACTAATTTTCTAGAGTGTCCACGTCTATTCTTGAGAAGTAGGGTCATTCTTTGATTATTTTCTGGGGTTGTTGTTGCATCTGGCATATAAAGAACAACACTCATCAAATGGGAACCAGGTACAAAAACCATTTATTATTCAGAAAAAAGAACTTTGTGGATTATATTTCTTGGATACTATGGATCTTTTAGGACCCCCACCCCCTCATATAACTTTTGTATAGGAGATAAACAGAACACAAAAACCTCAGTGTTAATTAGGGTTGATGGGTCCTCTGGTCTTTCCATGATTCTATTCTCAAACTTAATATGGATGGATAATGCAGCAGGTGTATTATATAGGTCGGTTCATTTATTTGTTATCCATGGGGATCTGTAATAATTGGGTTGTATTCTGACATTATAAGAAATTATTCTCCCCAAGCCATGACCAACACAATGGTTACTTGTACTATCGTTTGAGTGTAGGAAACATTTAATATTTTTGTGGTTAAAACAATCCACTAAAATTCAATATTATAAGGTAGGTTCTGAGTAAGTATTCTGGTAAATATCATGTCACATCTGTAAATGCAGGGTTGTTATTAGTAGCCTCACTAAATTCGTTAAATCCTAAAGAGAGACATGGAATATTTCTTATCTTATTTCTTCCTGAAAATCACAATACATCTACCTAACTTGATTTTCTACCCTATAATCTTTCCTGCTGATGCTGTGAACATGTTTTGAGTGGACGGACTCAAGCACCATTTTTATAGAACTGCATATTCCATTATAGAATGATGATTTAATTTTTCACCTGCATATTATCTTATATTAAATTAAATTATAATAATGATGTGTAGTAATTATATATATGATTATATTTATTCCAGATTATCTATTATCATTAGTTTAATTTTAAAATAAAACAACTAAAAAGGGATTATAGGTTAGAAATAAAATTTACCAACATGTTTGATTTTGGTACATGATAATGAATCGAACGAGAATTGTTGGAATTATTTGAAGATATTATGGGTAGAAATTATTATAAGTTGGTATATTCATTTAGTAGGAGGGTTGATTCTAGTACGTGATAAGGAATTAATGTTAATTTTTGTTATCCCTACTATTTCATGATATTCAACATTCAGGACATTTTAATTTTTATTTATATTCCTTCATATAAATTAAATAATTTTAGGGGTAATCATTAATATTTTTATTACTACTTCTAATTGGGAAAAAATTTGATTTTACACATAATCATAATCTATATATCCTCTTATTTATGAAATTAATAAATTTTAATAATGAATAAACTAGGGAAAATTTTACCACTACAATAATTTTTTAATTTTTGGATATCTTACCTCAAAAATGATAATTACACAATATGTTTAGCACAATGTGAGATTACTAGTTTTTTAGAATTAATATATAATCATTAAAAAGGTGATTTATTTTAAATGGTTTAAATTCCCACATCATGAATAAATTCTTTACTGTGATCTTCCATCTCATTATGAATTTTTTCATCAATATAAGATGTTGAATATTTTTATATTTCACCATTTCAACTAAAACATTTATTATTAAGGATAATAACATAGAAATTTTTATAATCCTTATTAATGTGTAATTTAACATTCCCATAATCGTAAAATTCACATATGGAATGAAAAACAAATCTATTATTTTAGGATTTTTTATAAAAAAATCTATTAAATCGTTCAATACAATCTCATATTCATCAGTGGTTCTTCATAAATTTATCCAATTAAAATTAATTAAATATATTAGATGACAAATTAAAATAAAAATATACTTTAAAATAATAAAATTAAAAAAATATATATAATGAGACAAATATTAACCATGAAAACATATATACATAATTATTGTTGGTCTAGTGGGAAATATATATCATTATTATGAATCAAATAAAAAACAATATACTATTATTTTATTTAAATAATGTATATCATAAATTAAATATTATTATTTACAAAAATAAATTTATATTTTATAGGGTGGAAAATCTAGGATAAATGATTCATTTAATATAATAAGAAGAAAATAAAAAGAACAAATTGATTGAAAGCCCCATGGACAATATCCTAAAATTGGGGGGGGGGGGGGGGGCGGTATTTAATTGAACCATATTTTTCACCATTACATAATATTAAATAATTTTTAAAAAATGACACCTATAATATTTTAATCCCATATTTTTGCTGAACTTATATTTTTCATAATAATCATCATGAAATATATTCTTATTTGGTAAAACACAAAAATTATAATATGTGATTATAATAATAATATAAGATGTAAAAATTTTATATAAAATCTATAAAATTTGTGAAAAATAATTATTTACTTATAAAACAACTACTGTAAGAAGATTCTTATAAATCGCAAGCATGACATAAAATATGATAATTAAAAATTAGAGTAGTTATTATTATAATGCAATATTTATTTTTGTAGAAATGAATGAATTAAAAGTGATGTATGAAGTCATAAACTATTATTGATAATAAGAACAAAACAAATCCATCAACCAACAATTCTAATCGACAAAAATAGGGTTTCTGGTAACTAAATATATTCAAAAATCCAAAATATGGATGAATGGTGAAATATTTATGTCCAATGAACATTAAAATGTTATTTATATTTATTTTAATCACCATTAATGATCGTTGGGTGGTCGACTGTGTCAAGGTCGATTGATATAAGGTTTATGGAAAACATTTATCAATAGATAACGATAAAAAGACAAAGGTGGAGATATGAATGATCAATGATAGAGATAATATTCTTAAAAGTTATTAAAATAAAATAAAATAAAGATCGATGAATGATGGGTGGATGTTAGGGCCTTTGAATGTTGGGAGAAAATCATGATTTTGACAATTCTAATGGATGGTTTTGGGATGGGTGTTTTTTAATGATTTTCCACATTTCTATTGAAAGATAAACTGAGATTAAAATTTTCCCACAAAACATTAAACATTGGTTTATTGTAAACCAAAATTATAATTTTTATATTAAATCTATTTTTCCGCAATTGAATGGGATATAAGGGCTTATGCTCTATGATAAGGAATAAAATATCTGAAAAATATGTTTAATGTGATTGCATGATCATTTTGAAACCATATATAACCTTTTCTTCTTATTTTTCATTTTTTGACCTGACCCTGAAATATACATTATATGTTTTAAAAAAGTATTAATTATTATATTAGTTCCACTCTCCTCACATATAGAATGGATATATCTCTTTCCATATACTCAGAAAACATGAGAATTACAGATCAAACAATATTTTCCCAAATTACATCATAAAACTCCTCCCCAAATCCTAGAGATCTTGGAATTCTTTTAATACATATACTGTTATTCCAAAGGTGTTACCCAATGGTGGTTACCTAAAAATTAGTTATAAGTCATAAATGAACTCTTTCATGAATATTTATTCTTATACCACCTAATAATATGTTATATCCATCCAAAAATAATATCATATGTATATTAATTATATTTATTTTTTATTATGATTATGTTACATACTTTTAACAAATATATTTCATCATATGATATATGAAATCATCACTTCTATGTATGTTTCGACTACAACCACCATAAAGTGTTTCATTTTTTTTACAACATTAGTCAACATGGGTGGTTATAAAGATAAAATAAAGGAATTTATATGATATTCATGACATTATTATAATTCCAGAAGAAAATTATATTATTTACCTCCGTGCCCACTATTCAATGGGACATTGATAATGTCATTTTCTTGTATATGTGGACTACATACTCATAAAAGTGATGCAATTAATTTCTAATATAAAATAATCATGGTTGGTCCTAATGATTTATTTAATTAATATAATTTAAATTTATAATTTATTTGTGAATATTTAATGGTAATCTCATATCTATTTTTTTCTATTTTCATCAAATAGGAATTTAAAAACATGTACCTACATACTAATGTCTCCATGAAATGATATGATTTATTTTTTATGACCTAATTACAAATATTGTTATAATAGTATATGAAATTGATAAACCTAATATTTCTTAAATATTTAGGATTATATAGTAGATGAAATCATGACAATGTTCTAATGACTAAAATAACCAAATCAAAAAATATATAGGAAAGAAATAATTTAATCCGTCAAATGTGGATTTTATTTATCAATTACAAATTATTATGTAATTATAAATTACAATGGATCAATATGAATAAATATAATAATTAATAATGGTTTATTATAAAAATTTTTATCTATCATAAATGAGGTTTGAACACATAAAAATTATGTCAGGACTTGAGCTAACGGTTTGTTCTGAAATTTAATTTTTATTATATATTGAAATTTACAAAGTGTTAGTTATGTTATAATTCTCTACTAAAACGAATATAATTTATTACCACATTGTTTTCTAATTTTTTCATGTATCCTCTATATTTTATTACTCTTTGGAACTCAAAAAACATCAAAATAAAATTTCTAAGAAAATCAAAATTATTACCTCTTTATGGTCCAGAATCATTCTCTTCTATATCTATATTACATAAATTTTATAAAATATTCTATTTTATATATCAATATAACGAATAATGAAAATTTTATTTAAATTTGACATTCCAATAAATATTTTATATGGAATATTTATTAACATGTTTTATAAAACTAAATTTTTGGATTTTTTAAGAATGTAAGAAATAAATGTTTTCTAACATTTGTAATATGATTTCCTTTTCCATACCTCATATACATTAATTATTGTCTTCATTAATCATTAAATTTACAATATTTTTAAATGAAAATAATCTTTCTATTAATCTTGAATTTATATATTTAAATTGTGTCCAGAATAAATTTTTTTCTAATTTTTTTTTCCATATATAATATTTTACTTTAATGATTTATTTGATTATCTAGGGATATACTCTATGTGATACCATCGATGTTATTTGTTTGGGTGGATTATGGTAATGTTGTTCAATTTATTTACTGGGTAAAATATTGAGAGTGTGTATACTAATTATCAAATACAGATATTTATATTGAAATTGTATACTAATATTTATACTTCAAAATATGAACATAATTTAGTTATTATGTGATAGGTGGGGCCCATAAATAGAGAGCCTCTCAATTCATTAGTATGTCGCATGAGATAAACTGACATGGGTATTTTTTATATTCCATAACTATTTGTATATGATGTCATAGAATGAGGCCTATACATTATTAATATATTTTCCAATAATAATAACTATTTCATTTTGAAAGAAATTATTATCATCCACTTGATTATTTTATATTTTTATTTTACCCATGGATATACTCTCATTCATTATGTTAGTTATATGGAATATTCTTTTTTTATTATCATTACAAATTATTCATGACATATTTATTTTATGATAGTTTCAGATTTATGACATCCCTTAGTAAATATAAAATCTCACCTTTTAATATATTTTCCTTCACAGGGTACCATAAAATAATATTTTAATGATTATAGTTATGTACTAGAATAAATAATAAATTTCTCACTACAATTTTATGTTGAATATCTTTTCCTTGAAAGTAATGTGAGAATAATTTATGTGTGATGTATCCCAAAACTATAAAACTATTTGACCCCATGGGTTGTGATATTTTGTATCACGTCCCTTGGAATAATATTAACCACTGAATTTGGGTTACTGGATTAGTGGTTCTTAGATGTTTTATATTCATAATTCCACATCCATAATACATATATAATTATTATATTATTTCATTATCTAACATTTTATTTTCTTATTCTATTAATGATGGTAATTATATTCATTTCTTAAATAATATAATTCTATTATTTCATAAATTGATCACTTTAATATTTCCCTTATTCTCTCTTCCCTATATCATCATACTACACTTAAATTGTCTAAAAGTTTATGGATGGTTGAGAAGTCAGTAAGACACAAATTCTACCATTTCATATTGTTTCTTAGTCTATCCATGTAAAAAATGTTAATATAGTCTCTTTTAATTACATAATGTATATATTATCATAATCGCTCTTTCCCAAAGTGTTTACTCGTTTTTTCACATTCCTAGGATGGTAATTTATTGATTTATTATAGTATTTAATTAACTTTAAAAATCTCCTTAACTAAGTTTTCTAATCCATATTTATGAATATATACATTAATTTATATTTATTAGTATATATATCACTCATTTTACCCTAGATAAAATACCTCTATATATTTAAGGAAAATAGTTCTGATAAAATATATAAATCATTACCCTTTCAATGTTTCTCATAGAACATTAATTTCCATAATCATAAGAGATCTCCTTATCATTTTTCATAACAAAATCCACAGATACTTTATTTAATTAATAACTATATACAAAAATAACTTATTAACTATTGTGTAGTGTAATTATAGGTATAGTGACCATCCATCCCATAAGCATCATGAAATATAAATGACATTTATATTTCCAATGGAACATTAATATATTTTAATTTATCTTATTTGATTTAAAAATCAAGAAAATTTATAACAAAGAATTCTTGTTTCCACAAAAATCTAATAAATATAGATATATACCTTATATAGTTTGTATTAACCCATTTTTTAATCCACTATGTCTTTGAAGGAATAATATATAAACCCTAACTTGTGATTAAAGGACCCATGAATTATACATTCAACAACAAGATTTCCCACAATCAATATTTAGTATACATATTCTCTTTTCTTATTGTCGTTAGCATTACAGTTATGTACTCTTCACATTTTAAATATCCTTTATAATATATGATAATAAAATATTTATAAACTCCCATAAAATTTATCACGTAATTTTTTCATGTCTCGAATTAATAATCCATGAATATCGTAAGAGATTGTTTTTCCCAAATAATGTTACTCTTAATTCATGGTGTCAACTTCATATATGGAAGGTTGTATTAAGTATATTTTACCTATTCATCGATAATTGATGAAATATATATGAATGTTAAACCATTGAGGCATATTGTTATCGATGATTTCAAAAAAATAATTATTAATATAGTGAAAAGGATACTAGTTCATGGTCATTGTTTTATTAATTTAATTTGAATCAATTTAACTGTGAATTGATTCTATCATTTTCTTAATAAATATGACTGATGTTTTGTAAATGGGTTACCTAGATAACTCCCCTTTATGTACTCTTATTACCATTACATGAATATAGATTCATAAAAACATGTATTTATTCTTACCATGATTTTTTTTGAACTTATACATCCACAAATTACATTGGAATGTGATTAGATTATATTTCAAATAAAACTTTCATTGTAGCTCCCCGCAATAATGTGAACCTAGAGATATAATGAAATTAATCATAAACATATGTTAAATAGTCTATGAATATCCTACTTATATGATAATATGATTCATATATATGAGGTTATAAGGGATCCTAAATATTGAGGCATTGTATCATGATGTTCTCAATTGGTGGTCTCATATAGAGGAGATTGCGAAGGCTCGACAAATAATAGGAACACAACATGAATCAAGAATCATTGGGTGGTATTATATAATAAAATTTTTATTTTTACGCAGTCTCAAAATCATTTTCAATGTGTAAAATTTGATCCCTTACATTAATTCAATGAAAAAGCGTGACCTTGAACTCCACGAAATGTAGCTTGTGTTTGGGTGTGTCATTGGTGATATAACATTGGTTGAACTTTTAAGATATAATTTATAACATCCTTGTTGAGGAAGAAATATATCATAGCACTAGGATGACTGGTATGGTAGTACCATCCTTAAATCCAGTTCCATAGTATCACAAGGTATGGCCATACATTAAAATCACATAGTATAAAATTTGATAGAAGAATAATGACACAAGCGTTCATCCTGATTTATAATATATCATTAGGAAAATATATTATACTATAAAAACCCTAATAATAGGAGTAAGAAATATTTATGAAATCACTTATCTATTTAAGGTATATAATGTCTTTATAGACTTAAGTCTTAGTCTGTGGGATGCAATCACTTCTACCAAGATATGTAAATTGATGGATACGCACTAAGTGTATCCCCAAGTTCCACTAATTAAAATGAATTGGATTTCAAGATGATATGGGACCCATGTTTTTGGCTTGGTGAAAATATTTGTATATATGATCATATTTAAGAAAAATGAAATGATATTTTTCAATTTTATATTAACTTTAATACAATTTATTTATCCTAGTATTAAAAATATTTTTTACATTAAAACTGAATAAAAAAGAATAAAATTTTATTTTCTAACATTGTACATTCAAGGTTTGTTAAATTATTTGTGGACCATATGGGCCATGTTAATTGTTTATATTTCGTCACATAAATTTTTGAAGTGTTACCTGTGAGTGATAAAATATTTTTGACATTTATTACAATTTTGTTAATTCATAAATGTGTGCAATGGTATACAATGAAGCTTATTACGTTTTAGGAACCAAAGATTAACATTATAAATTATTTCCTACTATAAAAGATATATTAGATTCTAGAAAAATAAGATCTACAATTTGGATGAATTTAGTGAGAGAACATCTCACTTCCCCTCCTTTCTTGTTTTTAGAAAGTGTTTGTCAATAAATAAAAAGTTTAGATCAGTCGCGTATTCTAATGTGAGTCATCATTATTTAATTCATTAAAGTGATTAATAAATATAACATATTAACCAAACTATAACTTGAGAAACATAGATCCATAATCCATGATATTTTTTCAAAAGTGGAAGATCTAGAGAATGCCTAGCTTGTAAATATTGTGGGAAAACATGAAAAAGGTGGTCGAATGAATATAACGACATAAAATGAACAAGTAAGTATTTACACTTATGTATGATTTAATTTTCAATGTTTAAATAGAATTACATGATATACTTTTATAAATAGAGGAAAGGGTTATTTGTGGATTCAATTGTATTAAAATTAACTTAAACTGGAAATTTTAAATTTCCAATTTATCATTCTTCCACTATGAATATTTTTCCATGAATTGGAATCACAGATAGCAAGTAGTTTTATAGGTTGAAAAAATATAAATTTGAAGAAAATATCCTATTATTTGTAAACATGGGTTTGATTCAATCCCAATGAAACGGATGACCCATTGATCAAATTTTTTATTTTCTATATATAGTTTATAAAAAATTCACGTGCTTGCAAAAAACTTGTGATGAAAATTAATGTATTTATTTTTGTTAACAATAATGGATTTCAATGTGGTGTATTTTTACCCAAAGTGCTATGACCTTACATATCATGTTCACATTATATATTGGATGTCTATTTGGGAAGTCCATTATCAATAGAATATTGATGTAGAATCTTGAATTATTATCAAAAAATAAAAAAAGTTAATACAATGCTTCAATGAGAAGATTACCCAATGCATTAAAGGGGATCATAAACAATTATTTCATGGTCAGATTACCAAATGCTTATGTGTAATGATTACAAAAATCATCCATTAGAATATTATAACAAACATATCATGTTTTCTATATTCTATTATACATATTTATACTATAATATATATATTATAGTACATATTGTATAATATAGATATTATATCATTATATATATTGTGTGTGTGTGCATTCTCATTAAAGGATTCCCCATCACAGACTATACCAATTTGGAATTCTTCTGATCATCATAAACCATTTAAATAGAATCAAATATAAAATTAAATTTTAGGGATCTTTATTAGCACCAAATAGACCAGAAAAAAACAAAACAAAAATATTCAAAAATTTAATATAATTGACTAAGATTTAATAAAATTATTTTTTGTGTTGTTGGTAGTATCGAAAAATATTTTAAAATAAGTCTGTGAATGTTAACACATTATAAATAACAGAAAATTTAATTTTAAAATATATTTTTTCAGGTGTAATATAATTTAATGTTGACTGATCATGAGTTGAGAATGATTCGTGCATATTTGGTATATTTTTTATTTAATTTAATTTAAATTTTGGAAAATCATTAAATGTAATAATTATTTTATTTATTATTTTGAGGGTATCATCCCACTATCATTAATTTGTATTATTAACGTGATGGATTAGTTAATAGTTAAAAACACACTATTAAGTTATTATTTATTTATTATCTCCCAAACATGTGTGGTAAATAGTCTCTATTTAATTTAATGGTAACGTATTGATAACAATAACAAAGAATGACCATGTTTGTTAGAAAATAATTTATTTCTCTTAGATAAATTAATAAATATCTAAAAGAATATAATAAGCCATTAAAGGCATTCCATCACATGAATTTTGACATAAATGATTGATTTGGGTGCTCCTTAGCCCTAGTTGAGACTCCACCCAAGAGAATAGGGAGACATGAGTAATTGTGGTGGGCTAGTTAGATGCCTACAAATAAATTATCTGAGTAGTGTAACTGACATATCCTGTAGACTATGAAGAATGGTTCCAAGGTTCCTTTCCACTAAACTACTCAAGAGAAAGAGAATATGAATACATTAGTTGAGGGATACTAGAATATGATATAATTTGTGATAGTCATTAAAAATTAATAATTTGAAAATATGAAATGGTAATAAATATAATGTTGTAATATTTTATGCCTTTTTCGTACATCAAAATGGAAACCCCAAAAAAATAAATTTTGTTATTATAAACATTGTATATAAGGAATATCCCAATCCTCTATAACTTTTAGGTGTGGTACAAGAACATTCACATAGTACATCACCCTGGGAAGGACACTATTTGATGCACTCCACACATCCTACTGAGCCTAATATGGGAATAAAAAAGAAGATAATAAAAAATATAATAAGAATAATTATGATTCAATAATATTTTTGATTTTCATGTTTTCATCTATATCTGCCAGGATTCAAAAAAATTAATGTGGGAAAACACTCTTTGAAAATGATACATTATCTATAAGATTTAATCTATGAGAGATGTAGGAAATAGTAAAATGAGATATCATGTTCTATGTATAGATCTAGGAAAGAAGTTATAAATCAAGAAGGACTGCATGTACTTAATATGTACATGTACATTGAGATAATTCAATATTATTGGTTAAAAATTAACCAAGAAATATGTATCAATCTCATTTATACGTTTAAACCACAAATAATCTTATCATCCATTGTTATTTACAATATGTATAACAAGAATAATTCACTTCCAGATCATTTTTCTTTATTTATATTGTAGATAATGATATAAAGAATTCAATCTCATTGATCCATACAGTTAAAAATGGGAAAAGGAATGGATAATGTGATAGGGGTAAAATATAATTTTATGGCACTAGTGGACCTCAATTTAGAGAAGTTAAAATAGATAGGCGAGAAATAAGACTTATGTTTTCATCTTTTCATGTGAGAGGAATGGTCACTGGAGAAAGAATTGAATAGGTGGGTTGAATAATCTAGTTTACTATTATACATCAGGAATAATTTTCATGTAATAAAATATTTTTAATCCGACATATTTTGTATTGGATGATTCATGTTGCTCAAAAAATTTATTCAAACAAAATTACTATTTAAATTCATGAAAATTGAAAAATTTGAAGTAGATCTTTGATATATAAATGGTTTGAGTCTAGTAAACATGGAAGTGAGAGACTATCATCTTATTTTTCCTTGTGGGATGGTTCTTATACTAAATAATAATTACGGACCTCATTTTACCCAAAATATAATCTCAGTGTTTAGTATAGACAAAATGAGATTTTATTTCAGGTTTTTAAATAAATATTATATTATGTAAATGGATAACATATGTTATGGTATAAAAAAACTTAAGAATAGGTAGTATATACTTGAAATAGGAAATATATTATTATAAATAGATGAAAAGTATAGTGATACTGAATTATATCTTACGCACATATGTAATGTTTAGAAACGTCAAGTAAATGAGAATAATATTTTAAAAATCCATCTAGAAAGGCATTTATACCCCATGGAGTAAAAATTATTGGATGTACACTATTATTGTTTACAAGGTAAAATGTGTAATTCAACATTCAATTGGAAAAGATATGGATCCAAAGTACCATTGGAACTGGTTCACACTAATGTATGTGGTCCATTTCTAGTTTTAGAAATGAATGGTCCTATTAAATTCATTAATTTATACATGTCAATATTATATTTTAAAATATATAAATAATTAGGTATAAATAATATTTATTTAGTATGTTTAAGGAAATTAGAATTAAGAAGAAAATGAACATGTTAATAAAATTATGAAACTATGCTCAGACCATGGTTGAGAATATCACAAGAAGGATTTCATAAATCTTACAAAATAGTTTGGGAAATTTTCTCAACTCATTCCTCCTAATACGCATAAATGGAGTGGTTCTACTGAAAGGATAAATGAGACCATTCAAGACATGGTTAGATCAATAAGGATTCATGAAACACTGTAAATCTTACTTTGGGGATATTCACTACAGATTGTAAAATATACACTAAATAGAGTACCCACTAAATTAATAGATGGGATTCCATATGAGTTTTTTAATTCAAAGATATCCTATTTGTAGACATATGTATATGTGGAATAAAGGATTTATTTATGACTATAGATAGTAACAAATTAATAACTCATAGAAAATTTTCATTTTAATAGGTTATCCTATGGAGAATAAATGATATTACCAGTATAGACTATCAAATAGAGAAGAGTCTATATAAATACATGAAAAATTAATCGAATTTGGACAGATTTACAATGGAATTAGGTGGATAAAAATTCACTTTTATATAGTTGTTGTTGAAAATGCATAAGAATTATGACAATAAAATTCTATACAAGAGATAGTTGGAGAAAAAGATGTTCTTGAGATATATATACTGTATAGATCCACAATGGAGGTAAAAGAACCAAAGTGATATTGTTTTCCTATCACTGAGTCAAGTTACACGTTAATCATATAGATTTATGGAACTATGACCTATAAGGATGGATTATATATATAAGATGTTTTTAAATGGAAATAATCCTAGAATTTTTATATACAAACAATATAGAAAAATAACCTTTGGATTTTAGTATCCCTACCAGAATATGAAAATATTATCCAATTTAAATGGGATTGTTATAAAAAGATGGACAATTATGGTCATGTGAGCACATATACGACATGAATAGTGGTGAAGGTTTCAAGGTAATGTAATGGAATAAGCTATGATGAAAATACCTAGATGGTTTCTATGATAAAATCCATCATAATATTACACGAAACAATATCCATTCCTAAATTTTAAATTTTGAAAATGGATGTCCAAACTGAATTTCTTAATTGGAAATTAGTTTAATACTTATATATGAAAACACAACAAGGCTTTATTATGTCCAAGAATTCCCGTAATTCAAGGATGATGTAGAGATCCATTTATGGATTGAATTAGGAATCCATTTTATTGAATATTCATTATTATTAGTACATAAGTGAAGCATATTAAATTATTAATGAATGTCATCCATGTGTTTATAACAAGGTTCGTGTAATTATTGACATTTACATAGTATTCTTTATTTATGACTTATTATTAATGGAAAATGAAGTGAAGGTCTTATAGAATGTAGTTAATTTGATAGATGAACTATTTTAAATGATAAAAATTGGTGAATAATCCTATATTTGAGGTATCAACATATATCAAGATAGATCTTAGAAGATTATTCAGCTTTGTAAAGGTACATGTATTGAAAAGGTATAAGACAATAAAATATGAAACAATCCAAGGGAGGATTGTTTCTAGAGTCATGTGAAATTAATATCTCCAAAAAAACTTGTCCATAAATTTAGGAGGAGGCAAAAGGAATGAAAAGAATCCCCAATTGTTTGGTTGTGGGATATATCAGGTATTCCATGAAATGTACTAAGTCTGATGTTGAAATTTCGTTAAGCATGGTGGGATGATATTAATAAAATACAAAATATCTATGTTGGGTACCAATAGAAAATCCTAATGTACTTGTGACATACAAATATGTGTTCCAGGTGTAAGGAGGAGATTATGGGATAGTTTTGAGGCGATATAATGATGATAAATTCTAGAAAAATCATGATGATATGAAATCAATGTTTGAGTATGAATTTTTCTAGAATGGTGTTACAGTGAGCCTGAGGTTCTTAATGATGTCCCTGATTTTAAATTTTACAATTGAGTCTGAGTATATAGAGGCATTCAATATAGCTATCGAAGATGTTTGGGTAGGTTATTTTGATTCTGATCACTGAGTTTTACCAAGTAGCACAGAGCTGATTATGTTATACAATGATTATAATTCTATAGTGGTTCTTGTAATGGATCCCAGATCACACAAATGATCGTTGAATATACTTCTGGTGTTTCATCTCATGATGTATTTTATGTATAGAGGCGAAGTCATGGATAGAAGATTATCCATAGAGGATAACATGGTAGACTCTTTGACTAAATCCATATCTTAGTAGAATCATGATACATATGTAAGATCTAGTGGGTTGAGAATTATTAGTATTTTTTGTAGTGTAAGTGGTAGTGTTGTGAGTGTGTTCCCTAGAATTGACTATTCTATTTAATTTGATTACCATCACATCTACATAGTATCATTTATAAATGGGTTCATTATTACCATAATAATATTAATACACCTCCACCCACATTATAAGTTATAATTTATTTAGAGTACATTCCATATGAAAAGGTTATATATGTCCCCACTATATTGAGATCCTAGAGATATTATGAAAATAATTAGAAACATATGTCATATAGTCTAGATACATCATATTGGTGGGGTTTAGACTATTGTTTTAATATCAGGTGGTAGGGGTTCATAATAATTGATACTTATTTTCATGATTTTCAAAATTGGTGATTTCATGCTGATGAGATCATGAGGATAAACCCTCCAATATGAACACCTTGTGTATCACGTTTTATTGGATGTTCCTCTCTATGAAAATGTGTACTGGCCTCTAAAAATTGTTTCAATGTAAATATGTAACATAATATTACATACTATGATGGAGGAAAAAACAATGTCGTTGATTTCATGGTGTGTTAGATTAAGTTGGGTGATTCATGAATGGAATTTCATTGTTTGAATGATCAAGATATAAATCATAACATCCGAATTATGTGAGAGAAATATCATCAATCCTAAATGGCTAGGACGGTATTACCTTCATTTAATACATGAAATGATTACATGAATTTATTTTTTCCCAGTAATTTAATGAAATATATAATGAAACAAAATTATGAAGATAGAATTGAGAATCCTACAATATATTTTATCTAGAGATATAGAGATTATATTACACAGAACATGTTTTTAGGAGGTAGTCATAGAATATAAATTCCTTGTAACCCATGAGGGAGATGATTGGTATCAAGGATCATTTCTTATTATATGGTATGGATATAATTTTATCAAGGTAATGATTAAGAGGATTTTTTCCAATAAAATGGCATGAAAAACAATCACGATGAAGACTAATTTAGTTCTTTAAAAATTATTTTGTCAAGAACAAGGATCTTCATATATAATCACTCAAAATAATTTGATTTTTCAAAAATGGAATTACAAATTAAAATTTAAATGAATGAGATTGAAAAGTTTATTTATTGTGGTTTGGGGAATATAAATCCCCTGGTAAACTCCAAAATCACTATACTCCATGAGTTTGATGATTATAACTATAAACTCCTTTTACTGGGGCTCCTAGATGAGTACAGGAAGCTTCTACATAATACAAATGTCCATGAGAATTGAACAAGGTTATCCTCTTACAAGGATTTTCCATCGTCATAAACACACTCTTAAACTTAGTGTAAATAATATATAATGAGACAAAAACAATCATGGAAACATTTTCAGCACACATTTTCAAGAAAAAAATAAAATTATAAAAATATTAACCCTGTGAAAATGAGAGACACCATGGTGTTTCTCAAGATGTTATTTAGTGAAACTAGTAGAATTGATAGGCACTTCATGAATTATTTTTTGGAGTTGGAACTCTTATAGCTATCCTAAGTTTAGGAATTGTTTTTTCTTTAAGTGAAAAATTAAACAAACTAGCTCCATTAATTTTTATTAGTTACTAACTGGATGTTTTCATATCTCAATTAAAATTTAGAAATAGATAATATTAATTGTCAAGTGAGATACATGGTGATTGTGATAATATATCTTATGAAAGATATCCATCCAAACATTAAAAATATAAGAATTAAATTACATATCATAATATAAACAATTGGAGTCACTAAATAAGATAAATACATTCTAATGCCCTTTATATAAACAGGTTAGTATAATATTTGGGGATTTTTTGAATCATCAAAACTCATAACAAGAAGGTATATCAGAATAGTTTATTATTCCCAAAATTATTATCATTTTTAGGAGAAAATATCCATTAGTAGTAAAAATAGATATTTCATACCATAAGAATTAAAATTTTATAATGAAGAAGTTTTATTTTATTATCTTAATTTTGAAAAAGAATTTTAATAATTTCAAAATTTTTATTTTCCTATAAATTTCCCTTTATTAAATAAGATAATAATTATAAATTATAATTTTTTGTTATTTAATTTCTTTCTCCCCCTATGTATGATATAAGAAATAATTAGAATAATTAATCAACATTAAATTCATCACATATATTATTAAATAATTAATACTACATATTATGAACAAAATGTAACATTAAAAAGTGTTTATAAGCAATAATTAATATAGTGTAGTATTAAAGGATAACAAACAATATAGAAAAACATAAAATTAGAATAGTCAATATACGAAAATATAGTGGGGCCTAGAAAAACTAAACAATCTATAAAAAAATTAATTTAATTATTGAAAATAAACAAAAAGGTATTGAATATTTTAACATAAAATAGAATAAATGATTTTATGAAAGCCATGAAATTATAATAATTGAAATGTTTTTATTAATTACCATAAACGAGATAAACCACATCACTAAAAATTATATTATATATTTTTAAAATGGATTTATTTTTCTTTTTAATGAATTTATACTTGAATTCCAACATAGTTTAATACTCATTAAATTTTCTAAAGAGAAGTTTTAAACTATTGATTCATGCACATGCCTAGAGGAGTAATAACAATGTGTATCAACAAATTATTCTAGAAAAAATACATAATACTTATAATTAGTATCTTTGTATTATCATTCATATGATGTTTATTTTCTCTAATCATATATATAAAAATATGTTGCCTTTATAGGTTTCTTATATTTCTTGTAACCATTATATTTAAGTATGTTGTCTCTATCTTCTTGTCATGTTTAATTTCTGAATCGTCAAGATAGATGTAACCCAACTTTTTTCATTTGTAAAATTCTAACTCTTTGTAAATGTCCTTATTCTTCTTATTCTTATTGAATGGTATTTAGAAAAATTAGAACCTATTAAAGAAAATTTTTAAAAATCAAGATAATCAAGAATACGAGTCATTTGATTCAGGTTTTCTTAAATAATATTACTCTCTAGATGCTTCATATATTTTCACGATTTTACTCATCCTATCATCTTTATAAGTAGAAACCTTCATGGAATAATTTTAATTCATGATGATATTAGGTTCACCAATTCCACGTTCTATTTCATCTTAATACGTTATGAGATTTATGATGATATCCTCAATCGTTTTTTTCAAGATGAATCAATGTATACTTTTAGCTTCTTTTTTAAACAAAGTGCTAGAAATGTATGTCTTAATGTTTTTTTTCACAATATTCTTAAACACAGTGTATGTGTGTGATAATGACCATGTATATGTATTTTAAAGATATCCAAAAATAGAAATATCTTATGCCTTTGTTTTAAGTGACAGTTTATTTTACTCAGCTAGGATCCCCCAGTAAAAGGGTTGTTAAAGGAAAAATTATTGAACTCAAGTAGTAGAATATTGGTGTAGTATACTAGGGGATTCGTATTCCCTAATCTACTGTAAATATCTGGTGTCTACATAATTTTATTTATAATTTTATTTTTTTACCATTTTTTGTTGAGGAAAATATTTTGAAAACGTATACTAGAAGAGGGTGGTTATCTACAAAAGAAAATATTTTGAACTCAATTCACCATAATCTTGATGGTTCAGCTAGCTGTTATCAAGGACAACAATGGTCACATAGAATGTTAATCCAAAAGATCCACTTGTTGAAATTTTCATGAGTTTATGATGAAGTGGGACCCACATATGGGGTGGTGGATGTCGGAGTATGGTCGATCACATGTTCAAATAATTCGATGAAATTATTCATGTTTAGAGTAATTATGAAGGAACAGTTTTATAAATTTATTCACATGTTGTTTGATCATAAAAAGTGAGTGTAATAATGTATAATTTTTTGAAATGAACATTGTATGTCCACAAAACATTAAATTATTTGTGGATTTTACACAATGATATTGTTACAAATGAGTGAAAATACTTGGGACAATTTTTACATTTTTATTAAGTCATACATGTTTAAAGTGGTCTAGAATGATGCTTATTACTTTTTAGGGACGAAGTGTAATTTTGGAAATTAAAAACATTATATAAAATAAAATTTCAACATTTTTAATAGTATGATAATCCATTTGGAAAAATTTAATAATATAATATCTCTTTTCCTCTCATATAAACTTTATATAGAGATCCTCTGAAGAATGAAAAAGATTGGATCAATCCCATCTTATCTACTAAGTCAGTGTTCTTCATGTGGTAAATGCAATGTTTTAAATTTATTAAATTTACGATTATAGCCCCTAAAAAAGATAGGTAAATGATCCAAGATCTATGGATCATGTATGGGAAATCTACAAAACTCATATCTTGGCAACATTGAGCCATAACACATCAACTGTGAGAAAATCAAACCGATGTCTTCAAACAAACAATATGATCTTGATCAATTTTATGTTTCCTGATTCAATTTAATTACATGAAATCAATTCTATTTTCTATGAATTTTTTAGGATTTTAATTTTTTATGATAATTAGAATCTAAATATTTTTAATTTTCCATCTTTTAAACTTCTTTTATGCCATGTGATTATTCAATTAGTACCTAAGAGAATGTGTAATTATTCAAGTCAAACACAGTTATAATTTATATTATGGTTTTTATTGTTCAAAAATATGTGTTTGATATAGTCCCAATAAAAATGAAGCATAATCCATATGATTTGATATCATAATGATACATAAGATTTATGTTCTCTAGGTTATGAATTTAAATTGTTACGAAAAATAATGTTTTATTATTTTTCTTCACATTAATTGCATAAATGTGATGGATTTTTATACATTTAATGATTTTAGTATTCTTTTAGTGTGGTATACTAGAAGATAGTTGGGGTAGTCCATTTTAAATATTATCATAAGGTAGAATCTTGATTTTGGTACCAAAAAACAAAAAAAAGTAACTTGAAACTTCCTTGTGATAATTATCCAAATCCTGCATTATAAGAATACCCAAATCATTCATGAGAAGTTTACTCAAATAATTCATGGAAAAAATAAAAAATATATTCCATGGGTACTTACACAAAGGATGCATGTGAAGCTTACTAAATTATCCATTGGGAAACTTACTCAAAGCTTCTATGGAATGATTACACAAAGAATCCAATGGGAAGATTGAGAAAACAACTGACCTATTTCAACTTTTGTTTGTATATATATTATTATTTTTTATAATATATATCATATAATATATATATAATTATATTATATTTTAATATATATTTATATAAATTGTGTGTGTGTATTCCCCTTAAAGGATACCCTATTTTGAGCCAGACTAATTTTGTCTGGTCTGAACTAGGCGGACCCATTTAGCCCATATTAAGAAATATATTATGTTTTATGGTATAAATTTTTTTCCAAATGGAACCAATAAGTTATTCAAAAATTTATGAATTTCAATTTATCTATATGTTATTTAAAAAAAGAAATTGTGTTTTTGAAATATCAATATTTAATTAGAAATATTATAATGAATGTTAACTCATTAAAAGAGCACTCAAGTTTAGTTTCAGGAATTTGTTTCCTATGAAATATAAATTTATGTTGACTGATCAAGAGTTAGGACTCAATTTTCCATGATGGGTTTATTATTTATATTATATAATTATTTAAATTGTGTTTTCTTAAATGTAATAATTATTTTACTTTGTCAATATTCATATCATCCATCAATACTAAATTTATATAAGGGCCTTTGTGTGAACAAATATTTGATGAAATGTTATTCTAGAGCCCCATTTCCCCTTACAATCATCTGTGCATACATTGTAATGATCAGATTCGTTCATGGATACATGGTTCTATTTGATATATAGTGTGTGAAAAATAGGTGAAATGTATGGGTGTCATAGTTTATGTAATTTAATATTTGTTTGGAGTTAGGGAATTCAACTAGTGTTATAGTTATTATTGTAACACTGTGAAGGATTAACCAATACATAATAACTCATGATCAAGTAATTATTTATTTATTTAATAATGTGCATGTTTAATTATATTCTAATGTATATTTATTACACGTTATCACATAGTTTAATTGAAAACAAGTACACAAAGATAAAATGAACATTTCTGGTGAATGTTTTATTTTAAACAGTGTGGTTATGTTTTGAGTATGATAAAATAATAAATAATTTTAAATAGAAAATAATTTATTTCAAAAGATAAATTAATAAATACCTAAAAAAATTATTAATTCAATAAATTCCTTCCATCAAAAGAATTTGGATGAAACAAGTTGATTGATTTTCTCATCATACTAATATGAGAGTTACTCTTATTAATTTGGTTTTATTATGAGAGTGGTTGGTTGACTGAAATAATTTTTTTATGTCAAAGAGTTGACATATCTATATTTTTTCAACATTATTTTAAAATCATTTTGAAATGGAATGTAAATATTTTTAAGATATGGGAATCTACTCAACAGATCAAGGATCCATGAGTCAGCGTGGTTGACCTGTCAAACCCCTACCATTGAATTCTATGATTAATACCTTTTAGAGTATGAAGATATGCTTCAAGGATCCCGTTCACTAGAATAATAAAGTAGTTGAGTATTTTGAGTCCATTCAATTATGGCCACTTAGATTAGACAAAATTATGGGAGGCATTTAAAATTAATAATTTTAAAATGTGCAGTGGTAATCGAGATAATGTACAAATATGATAAGATAAGTTTTGGTTGAAAAAATGGACACGATCACAAATTCAAATTCACTATTACAAATACTCTATAAATATAATAATTTAATCATTAATACCTTTTGAAAGTGATATAGGTGCATAAAAATAGTACTCTACCTAGGGAAGAAGGTTTATGTGATGGAATCCCCCATTCCTTTTGATTCCCCTCACGTAAAAACTTGGTCAAATAATGAATACAAGAATCATTTTGATGGTGTTATACATGTTCAGTTTTTCATGTTTCTATCTATGTCCATGTGATTCAAAAAATTCACTAGGAAAAATACGATATCCATATTCTCTCTTAGCTCCAAGCATTATATCAGAAGTTTTCTTGAGTAGAATTAAATGAGAGAATAGGTTTCCAATATATATGTATGATAAAAAGGAAATGATAAGGTCTTCATGTACACATGATGATCAGGTTCATTTAGATACGTGAGTCCCATAGGTCCCAACTAAACCAGTATCAAGAAATTGATCTAATTATTTCCACATTACTACATAGATTCTTAAATTTAGTTGTTACATATAATATAAAAAACATTAATAATTCACTCCCCTATTTTTGAATTATTTAGAAATGTGCATAAGGATATGATGAATTCAAATTCAGGGATATATATGGTGAAAAAGGGGAGGAAACTAAATTCAAGTGGTCGGAGGCTAATTTAATTTCAACGACACTAATGCAGCACAATCCTAGAAGTCACAAATAAAGAGGGAGAGTAAAAATTATGAGGCAAAATACTTTTTATTTGGAACAAATGGTCATTAGAAGGAGAATTTATTAGCTGGGATAAAGAGGTAATTTGAGGATTCTTCTCCAGGTAATTTTTTCATTGAATGCAATCTGTCTACTTCTGTATTTTGGGATTTTGATATTAGATGGGGGCCATATATTTGTATTCTTATATTGGAACCAAGTATATTCAAAATAGTTGAAAAATTGGATGTTGATCTTTGATCTACAAATGGTGAATGTTTAATACCATTGGTAGTCTGATATTATTATCTTTTTTTCATATTGGGATGGTTAACTGTAATATATAATTGTAATTTAGTACCACTATTTACCAAAAAACATAATCGCATTGTCAATTTTTAATAGTATGATATTTTATTTATTATTCTGTAACAGATGTTTTCCTATGTATAAGGATATCATCTGTTATGGTATGAAACAACAAAAAATTGTTATATGTAAAGACCCGTAAAATTCAAGGAAATTTTTTTCTTAATTTTCTTTCGAATTTTACAAGAATGCAGTTTATGAAGGCACCTAATCCCGAGGCCCGGTGTGCCCGGAATCATTTTCCGAAGTTTGGCTCGGGTACGTTCAGTGAACGAACGAGAGGATTTTTCTAACTTTTGAACCGGTACTCGGAATCGAATTCTGAGGGAACCGATGGAATCACAGTGCCGGTATTTTTTTAGAAACGCCTTTTCTGGAGTTGTGTTTACTCAGGTGTGGATTTAAATTTTTGGGGTTATGTTAAGAAATAAAATAAAAGTGGTGCAACACTTTATTTTTATTTCACTTAAAGCCACTTAAGCTAAGTTAAGTGGATAAGGTGGGACCCACGATATCCTACCCACATGGTAGGATATTTGTGAGGTGGGTCCCGCAAGAGCCCCACCATTTCTTTTCCTCTAAGTAACGCACCCGCGAAAACCTCCTTTTAATGAAAGCCAGCCGGTGCGTTTTCTTAAATTCTAAACGCCCCTATTAAATTGGGAAGTTAAGTCATTACCATTAATTCATCGAATTAATGGTTCGTTTCTTTACTTTGTTTTTCAATCGTTGGCATGAGAATAAAATAAGACCAACACTTTTTGTTGAGGGGTGGCTTGTTGATAGGTTTTGGAGAAACTCTAAAACTTGAAGATCTTCGTTCTCCCTCGCGAAGAACGCAATGAACGCGAAGAATGCGAAGAACGCCGACCTCTGATGAAGGGAGACGAAGAACGCCAGACCCTCGGAGATCGACGACGCCGACGATCCTCTTCTTCCACGACGGTCAATTCCGCGACGAACTCACGTTCGACGACAACGTTAAGGTAGGGGTTTGATTCTTTTAAATCTTTGTGATTTATACCCACTGTGTATGATTAAATATTTGTTGTGAGACTTTTAAAACCGCTAACGCGGTGGGTTCAGACCAACGAACAAGACCGAACTCACCGCCCATTCATTCTTGGTGTGTGAAATGGCGGAGGATGACAATGTAAGCCGCACAGGCAATGTGAGGTCCTCACAGTGAAGGACGGACCACGGGAGGGCCTTTGGCGAAGACGGTGTGAATTTCTGACCACCGGAACTCGTCCAGTGGTCCGCGGAGCAGCCCGCCGGCGCACCTCGTTGGCACGGAGGTTCCTGGCGCGTCGCCGGAAGGAGCCTCCACGGCTGAAGACGCAGCGGCAGCGCGCGGTCCCGCGACCACGCAGGACCGGAGGGGGACAGGACGCGGCAGCCGGCCGCATCCGCTGGCAAGGGACGGCCCCACGCGGGGCCGCAGATCCTTCACACGGGGGAAGAGCGCCCCCAGCTCTGCTCGGTTGTAACTGATTGAGCCGACCCGCTGGCCAACTGGCCAGTGCCGGGCCGGGTCGCGCCCATCCGGGTCGGTCCGGGCCCTGACCCCCTGTTTTCGTATCCTTTTCGGTCTTTTGCTCATAACATGAGCTACGGGCCTCTGATCGACGCACCGTTAGTGGAAATGTGATCCTTGAATCGAGGGGGTCGTTTAGACATATCGCAATCAAGGTTTTGGAGTACTTTGTGTTCGGCTGGGTTGGTTCGTACACGAAACCAATCGGGCCCTCAGAGCGGAAACGCTTATAACTTGAGCTCCGGATGTCCGAATGACATGCCGTCAGCTTTGTTGGATTCCTCTAAGTGAGACGTATCTTTTTTCTAACTCCACCCAAGGTTTTTACATGGGTGGAGTATGGTCATGTTGGTTTTGCCTTAAAAACCAACCGGGCCCCTGGAACGAAAAAGCCAATAACTCTCAGACCGGGCGTTCGATTGATGCGTCGTCTACGATGTTGAGTTCCTGTTGACGATACGGAACATTTGGATACATCAACTCTGGACTATGTGTAATTTGATGTATCAGCCTCTCGGCTCGTGGAGCGGACCCTCCCGAATGAGCTTGCTGTGTGCGGGAATCCTAGAGCTGGTTGCGACTGCGACGATGACTACGACGACTGTAAAGAGATCCTAAGTGGATTCGACGGCGGGGAATACAACACTCAGCGATCCTACGTGGATCAGTGTTACAGATCCTGTGTGGATCCATTCCTGTGTGGGTCAGCGCTCACCAGTCCTGTGTGGGCCAGTGCCTATAGATCCTGTGTGGGTCATTGCGGGGGTTAGTACCTATTGATCCTTTGTGGGTCTGACGGCTTAGATGAATCAGTGGTAATATATGATCGTCTCTATCGTCATACAAAGAAGTATTAATGTGTGGGCTGAAATCCTATTTTTATTTCCTATGTGGATTGTCTTGTGCTATCCTGTGTGAATTTACGTTTTTCTTTCCTGTGTGGACTGGGTTGTACGTGGGCTCGGATGTTGGAGCCGAACGAGAATTGATGACTTAGGTATATGTATTGGCATATACCTAAGCAGTGACGGATGTTACTTCCTAATTGTATCTTTCCTTTGTGGGTTTTCCTTTGTGGATTCTGGGAGACCTTTGGGGGGTCTCGGGGTCCCTACTGAGTAGCTTATAATCACCCCTACATGGGTTATGCCCACACTATGATGTGTTGGTTACAGACGACAGACAGTGTTGATTGTGGTTGAGGCTTGCGGAGCAGGATGGTACCTGGAGGTGGACCACTGGGCAGGATGTTCTCGGAGCGGACGGCTGGACCCGAGGAGCTATGGAGGCTATCTGTACTCACCCTTCAGGTGGGATTTCTAGTAGACAGCTCGATGTTGCGGATTTTCTTTTCAGTTACTGTTTTCCCTTCCAGTTGTACTTTACTATCAGTTTGGGATTGTATTCTGGCCAACTTACTTTTCCGCACTTACTGTTGTACTCAGTTTTTACTTAGTGTTTGCTTCTACTGCTTTCTTGCTCTATGGTGTTTGTTTAATTTTCAAAGTCAATGTCTTCCCTTTTTACTGGGATTTATGCCTTGGTGATAGTTGCCATCCCCTGGCCTATGGAAGGAGGGCTTGGGGTAGTCACGGCACGGGCCCCGAGGACGGGTCGTGACAAATTGGTATCAGAGGAGTTCAGTTCTACCACATAACTTTAGACTCTAATCTTTTTCTATGTGAAGCAATAGTGTTAAGCGTATTGGGTGTGGTTATCAGTTCAGGGAGTTCAGTGTTGGTGTGGCGGACGACGTATCCGTACACCAGGACCCTGACTTCTGATTTCTGACTTAATGCATGAAAACATTTATTGCATGTGTGTTTCAAGTTTTCTTTGTGATTACTTTGTGTCAGCTCACCAGGTATACTGTTCTGACCGTGGCGCACCTGTTTCCTTTCCAGGATGGCCCCACCACGGCAGCCAGCTAGGGTTCCGAGAGTTGAGCATCACGACAGCCCACCGAGCGACGAGGCCTCGGTACATGGCCCTTTGACAGTAGAGGCACTGGCGGTACCTCTACCCGCCGAGCCACCGATTCTTCCAGCCCCAGCCGCTGACAATGCACGTCGCCTTAGTGCACTACACGAGTTCCAGCGCCAGCGACCACCCAGGTTCCGCGGGGAGACGGACCCCCAGGCAGCCGAGGACTGGCTGGAGGCAGTGGTATGAGTTTTCCGGTTATTGAGGACACCAGCAGACCTCATGGTGATCCTCGCAGCGAGCCTACTGCACGCGGAAGCGGGCCGATGGTGGAGCTTGAGGGTCCAGGTGCACGATGAGGCATCTCTTCTCTGGACAGACTTTAAGAGCCTCTTCTGCTCAGAGTTCGTCCCAGCCACCTTCTGTGCGGTGCACATCTTGGAGCTTCTTCAGCTGCGGCAGGGGAGCTTGACGGTCGCCTAGTACTCGGCGAGATTTACTGATCTCTCACGCTACTCGACAGACATGGTTGATCATACCACGATTCACTATTTCATTTTCACCCCTACATCACTGTGCTAAATATATTTTGTATTAAAAATTATAAAAATATTATCAAATTGTGCTTCATGTTTGATTCAATAATTTTGTTTTTATCACTGTGAAATAGGTCAATGATACTTGTTTTGAAAATTACAATGTAGGTGGAGTTGATTTGGAGGGCCCTTGATGAAGTGAAAGAAAAATGGTCCAAAATTGCATGGATCCATGGACATTTGTCCACTGTTTTGAATATTACACGAAATACGTGAATCCAAATGAGCTGCAATTTTGTGGGCCTGTCCAAAATAAAATATTCTACATTTCATATTAAGGAACCCAATCCTGATCAGGCTTTTATGGGGCCCATAAGAACTGATCTGTCGAAGCCACCGAATTTGGACCAAGTCAAATGCGGTGTTCTGTATTTTATCAATATCGTGAGCTATAGTTGTCCAAATGGTGCCAAACGTTTGGTGGAGACATTAAATAGGTAGGCGTACAACTTTTCTATTTTCTCCAAAGCGAGATAATAATTTCTGAAGGCCAAAACTCATCGTTCAAGTTGATTGATGAAATTTGTGTGCCCAAAACCACCTCCCACATTTCCTATAAAAGGGCACCTTGGGCTCCTCATTGGGAAGTTCAGCCAAGGAGTGAAGTGCTACCAATTTGGAGTCCTAGAGGATTATCCTAATCACCTTGGAGGTTCTGGAGGCCCCTATCCTCATAGGGGGATCAACAATGAAGAAGGAGTTCAACCCGAGCTTCCTCCTCCTCCCGATGTCGAGCTAAAAGTTGGGTGTTCGTTGTGAGGGAGCTACACACATGTCAAGGGAGTTCCGATGCATACATTAGCTATTGGTTTGGAGTAATTTGGGTGTTTAAACATTTCATTCCATGTATCTTATTTTATTTCAGATTTTAATGCTTCATTTGATGCATGTGAGTGATATGCTCTTAATTTCTAACCGATCGGTGTGAGGTTTTGAGTGCGTGACTTGTGTTGTTCCGATTGGACATCACAATAATCTTTTTCATACCCAACATATTGAGATTTCAATATTCTTTGGAAGCTCTTATTCCATGCATAAGTACTGGACCTTGACAATACGATTGTTACGTCAAGGTTGGGTCCTTAAAGCATTGAAATAAAAGCTTAGGAATTAATCGGGATTCCAATTAACTCCAACCAAAGAATTACTCTAAACCTGAGATGAATCTCTATGAACAATGAACTTGATATGTGTGTAGTGAAATCACATCGACCCTTTTATCTCATATTTTTCAAAATCCACTAGGTCACTCAATTTTTAAGCTATTTCAACTAAGTCATTGTTTTAAACTATTTTCAAAACCACCCCCTCCCTTAGTCATTTTTATTAAAAATACACACTCAAAACCTACCAATGCTCCTTGAGAGACGACATAGGGTATTCCCTAGACTATAAATCAAACTTAAAAATATAATCAATTTGACGTGTCATGACAATGCGGTCAAATTTTGGCGCCGTTGCGGGGGAGCGCTTTGGTTTTTTGTGCTAGTTTTTGATAAAAGTTTTGTAATTTTTGTGAATATTTGTTTGTTTTGTCTTCTACCTTTGAATTTGTTTTTGTGTTCTAATTTATTTATTGTGTAGGTTCTTTGTATGACATGTTCTACTCTGGGAGACCTACAAACTTTAGAACCCCAACCGGAGAGGATCCTACATCAACGAAACCGAGACATACAAGACCACGCTTTGAAGGAGGAGACATCAAATCTTAAACTTCTTCTTGATCCTTCTTCTTCTTCTGAAACCAAAGTTAAAATTGAACATAACATGTATAACATGGCTGAAAATAATAGAACACTAAGAGAACTAACCTCACCTGATGTTGATATCCAACCCACTTACATTCAATTACAAGGCGAGGCACCCAATTTTGAACTAAAATCTGGTTTAATTCATTTATTACCAAGATTTCATGGACTGTCTGGAGAAGATCCACATATGCATTTAAAAGAATTTCATACTGTGTGTTCAACCTTAAAACCTGCTAATGTGGATGAAGAACAAGTGAATCTTTGGGCATTCCCATTTTCATTAGAATACACTACAAAAGATTGGTTATACTATGTCAATTCACCAATTAGGGGCTGGGCAGACATGAAATGCCTTTTTCTTGAAAAATACTTCCCAGCCTCTCGAACTGAAACTATAAGGAAATAAATATGTGGTATAAGACAATCTCAAGGGGAAACATTACATGAATATTGGTAACTCTTTAAAAGGTTATGTTCAAGTTTCCCACACCACCAAATAAGTGATCAACTTTTATTTCAATATTTTTATGAAGGTTTGATTCCTATTGATCAAAATATGATTGATGCTGCTGCAGGTGGTGCATTGGTAGATAAGACCCCAATTGCTGCAAGAACCCTCATTGAGAACATGGCACAGAACACTCAACAATTCGGTACATGGTCCAGTTTTCCCATTCGAGGTGTCCATGAGGTGCAAAGTACTGAGTTTGAGAAGAAGGTGGACACGAAGTTCGAAGAGGTAAGTACCCTTCTACGACAACTTGCTCTCTCCCAAGGGAAATATCAATCTCCTCCTCCCATCCATTGTGGTATATGCTCTTCTGATACCCACTATTCTGACCAATGCCCCCAATTGAGAGAATCTTCTGAGAGTTGTGAGGCAATATTTCTAGGATGCCCCTTTAACCAACCCTTTAGGCATGAACCATACTATCCATCCATCCAAGGGTGGAAGGACAACCAATCCTATAGGAAAGGGGGGTATTCAAACAAACCTCAACAGCAATGGAACCAACATGGTCAGAGTAGTCATCCACCACCACCCATAAATCCTCAACCACCCCAAAGGTCATTCCAACCACCCCCTCCAAAAACCGAGCCTAGCCTAGAATATATGATGAAGAAAATGGCTTCCAATAATATCCAATTCCAACAAACCACCCAAGCAGCCATACAAGACCTAAAGACCCAACTAGGCCAACTTGCCAACTCGGTGGGGGAAATCCAAAGTCATGGGTCGGGTAAACTACCATCTCAACCAGTAGTAAACCCTAGGGATAAAGGAAATGTAGTGCCATCACCCTTAGGAGTGGGACACAACTCAAAAGCCAAATGACCCCTCCATTAGAGTCCTCCCATCCAAAGGAAACCACCATCCCAACTACTGAAAATGGTCCAAGAGAAGAAAACCCTTTTCCTGAGAGAAGCCCTTCCAAAGGAAAGACTGTGGCTGTTGATGAGCCACCTATCCCAACCATTCCCCTTCCATTTCCTCAAAGGGATGCCCAACCTCGGAAACAAAAAGAAACCGAACATGATAAAAAAATCGTGGAAACTTTCAAGAAAGTACAGGTTAACATTCCTATGATTGATGTTGTGAAGAAAATTCCAAGATATGCCAAGTTTCTGAAGGAGATGTGTACACACCGAAGGAGGCTTCGTGGTGATGATAAGGTGAGCCTGGGGAGGAATGTTTTAGCATTGATAAAGCCATCACTTCCCACCAAGTGCAATGATCCAAGGAAATTCTTGATTCTGTGCACCATAGGGGAGTATTCATGTTCCAACGCTATGCTTGATTTGGGTGCTTCTATTATTGTGATGCCTCACTCTATTTACTCATCATCACTGGTCGGTGAACTGAATCCCACTGGTATTTTCGTTCAGCTAGAAAATCGGAATACAACACACCCCTCTAGTGGGCTAGAGGATGTTCTCGTGAGGGTGCAAAATTTAATTTTTCCTGCTGATTTTTACGTGCTTAAAATGGAAGATGATAGGATGAATGGACATGGCCCAATTATATTGGAGAGACCTTTATTGAAAACTTCAAAAACCATAATTAATGTCCATAATGGTACATTATCTATGGAGTTTGGTGGTAATATTGTCCACTTCAATATCCTTGATTCCATGAAGCACCCCTCAGAAGAACACTCCTCTCTCTTTGTCAATTCAATTGATGTTCTCCCTTCCCCCGAAACAAATTATTTTCATTCACCTGATCCCTTTTCTGAGTTTTCTTCATTGATTGAAATGTTAGGTAATGAATCATGCATTGATTGTTGTAGCGGTCTAGAGAAATGTCATGCATGTTTGTTAATTGATGATTTCTTGAACACAGAGGATCACATGACCATCGATGATACTGCTAAGCTTGTAAAAGATCATTCCTCATCTGAGGATGTAACCATTGAGCAGTTAGATGAGATCAGTGACTTCTCACTGTCACACACACTTCCGTTAATCTAAAATCCCCCAGAATTGGAACTAAAACAACTGCCTCATGATTTAAAATAGTCATATCTTTAGAATGGAAACAAGTTTCCCGTCATCATTGCTAGTTCACTCCCTCCTAATAATGAATAGAGAATGCTTGATCTTTTGAGGAAGTATAAACAAGATATGGGATGGACACTTGCTAACATTCTTGGAATTATCCAATCAATTTGTACACATCATATTTTGTTAAATGATGAGGCTAAACCAGTGAGGCAGTCACAACTTCGACTGAACCCAAACCTACTTGAAGTTGTTAAAAAAGAAGTAACAAAACTATTGGCTGCTAGAATCATTTACCCTATCTCTGACAGCCAGTGGGTCAGTCCCGTTCAAGTAGTTCCAAAAAAAACCTGCCTTACTATAGTTAAAAATGAAAACAATGAATTGGTTCCAACTCGTGTGCAGAATAGTTGGCGTGTCTGTATAGACTATCGTCGACTAAACCAAAACACTAGGAAGGACCATTTCCCATTTCCATTCATTGACCAAATGCTAGAGAGGCTAGTAGGGAAGTCCCATTACTGTTTCCTTGATGGGTATTCTGGATACTTTTAGATCCATATTTCCCCTGAGGATCAGGAAAAGACAACCTTTACTCGCCCCTTTGGTACATTTACTTATAGAAGGATGCCATTTGGTCTATGTAATGCTCCAGGTACTTTCCAACGATGTATGGTTAGTATTTTTTCGGATTACCTGGAGAATTGCATGGAGGTTTTTATGGATGATTTTACTGTTTATGGATCCTCTTTTGATGAATTTTTGAGTAGTCTTGCTTCTGTCCTACGTCGCTGTATTGAAAAGAATCTCGTATTAAATTATGAGAAATGCCATTTCATGGTGCGACAAGGCATAGTTTTGAGACATGTAATTTTTGGTGAAGGTATCCAAGTGGACAAATCAAAATTAGATATAATTTCCTCCCTACTATTCCCTAAAAATGTTCAGGATGTGCGGTCTTTCCTGGTTAATACTGGATTTTATCGTCGTTCCATTAGTGACTTTAGTAAAATTGCACTCCCCCTCTCCCGATTACTCCAAAAAGGAAAAGAATTTGATTTTGATAAAAAAATGTGAGGAAGCTTTCAATAAGTTAAAATGGAGTCTCACGTCACCCCCGATAATCCAACCAACTCGGTGGGATTTTCCATTTGAGCTCATGTGTGACACCTCTAACTATGTAGTTGGGGAAGTCTTGTCACAAAGGGTCGACCGAGCTCCACATGTCATAGCTTATGCCTCACGTACTCTGGACCCTTCCCAAGGAAACTACAGCACAACTGAAAAATAATTTCTATCCATTGTGTTTGCCTTGGAAAAATTCAGGTCATACCTTCTAGGGTCCAAAGTCGTTGTGTTCTCAGACCATGCAGCCCTCCGATATCTCCTAAAGAAACCAGAAGTCAAACCACATCTCATTCGCTAGATGCTCCTCCATCAGGAATTTGACTTAGAAATGAGGGATAAAAATGAGCAGAGAATGTGGTTTCTGACCATATCAGTAGGATTCTCCCATCCTCAGACATTGACGCATCCCCCTGTATTCCCATAAAAGAATTGTTTCCTGATGATCAATTGTACAGAGTGCAAGATGCTATTCCTTGGTATGCTGAAATTGTAAATTATTTGGCAATGTCTTGCATTCCTGCTGATTTCACCAAAAACCAGGCCGACAATCTAAAACATGTGTCTCGTTGTTACATTTGGGATGACCCCTACCTCTGGCACACATGTAGTGATCAAGTTATAAGGCATTGTGTTCCCGATAGTGAGTTTCAATCTATCCTTAGGTTTTACCACACACTTGCTTGGGGGGGCCACTTTGGTCCCCAACGGACTGCTCGCAAGGTCTTAGATTCTGGTCTCTTTTGGCCCACATTATTTCGGGATTCTCACAAATATTGTAAATCTTGTCCTCACTGTCAAAGAATGGGGAATGTCTCTAAAATAAATGAGATTCCCCAACAACCCTTTCTCTTCCATGACATTTTTTATGTTTGGGGCATTGACTTTATGGGACCATTCCCCAATTCATTTGGGAACCTTTATATTCTTCTGGCAGTGGATTATGTTTCAAAGTGGGTAGAGGCACGAGCCACGAGGACAGATGATTCCAAGACAGTTGTGGAATTTTTGAGAACCCAAATATTCTGTAGGTTTGGATTACCTAGGTTTATCATCAGTGATCAGGGTTATCATTTCTGAAACCACACAATGCAATATCTTTTGCGCGGGTATGGGGTTGGGCATCGAGTGTCTACTGCTTATCACCCACAAACAAATGGTCAAGATGAAGTATCAAATAGAGAGGTAAAACAGATTCTTGAGAAAACGCTTCAGCCAAACAGAAAATACTAGAGTCTTAGACTCGATGATTCGTTATGGGCTTACCGTACTGCATTCAAAACTCCAATTGGCATGTCACCATATCGGCTAGTTTTTGGGAAGAGTTGTCACCTCCCTGTTGAGGTAGAGCATCGGGCCTACTGGGCTATTAAACAATGCAATTCTAATATTTCTGGTGCAGGTATTCAAAGGAAGTTGCAGATTCAGGAGTTGGAGGAAATGAGAAGAGATTCATATGAGAACTCCCAAATTTATAAAGAGCGAACCAAGGCTGCCCACGACCGTCTCATCCTTCATCGTCAATTCCACCTCGGGAAGAAGGTCCTCCTCTACAATGCATGGCTGAAGTTGCACCCTGGTAAGCTTCGTTCCCGTTGGTTTGGACCTTACATTGTTAGTAATTTCACTCCATTTGGTGTTGTCCGGGTTCAAAATGAAGACACCAAGCAAACCTTCACTGTCAATGGGTAGCGGCTGAATCACTTCCATGAAGCCATTCCGGAGTCCCCAATGGAGGAGCTCCGTGTTCAAGAAGCAGTCTATGAATAACACTCACCAGGTTTTATCCTTCCTTCCCACGGTCTCTTTTATTACAGAGAGGACACTGCATTCTCTAGGTGTGTGGGGGGGGGGGTGGATACATTCCTGGGATAGTTAGGAATTTTCATTGTTTTCTCCTTTTGTTTTCTCTTTTTGGCCTTCTTTATGGTATTTTCATTTTTCCCCATCAACAATTTCGAAGTTCAATGATTTGGAGACCATAATGTGGGGAAAGTAAAAATACCATAACGAAGGCTAAAAAGAATATTTGTATGAATTTAACATCAGGGAGTGATTTTTAGTGAATTGGTTTTCTGTCAATGATATAAATGGCCATATCTATGTGAAACCTTTCAGATGATTAATGCCCATTGTGTGAGTAGTTTTTCGGAAAACCGTGTCACTAATATTGTAACACCCCGAGATTTTATGAAAAATATTCTTTTAATTTCCTTAATGTCTTGTGTTGTATGCTACACCAAGATTACCTTGCGCTATACGCAACACCGTGTTAGCTTGCAGTATACGCAACACTATTCTTGGATCGTGTTACACACAATTTTGATAATATTTTTTCTACGCAACATTGAGTATATATATATATATATTCAATGTATAAATGAAATATAGTAGGATTCTGTTATACTAAACAACGAAGGATTCTTTCACAACACGCAACCCTGACTTGGCTTACATTACACGCAATCACGACCTTCCTCGATAGCGTGTGTTGTACGCAATACCAGGTTTTACTAAACAACGATATATTATTATAATATTATTATGAACTAGCCGTTATGAATAGTATTACATAAATTTTTAATTTTATAACATTATTATTCATCTTACACATTTTCCAGAACATTGTATAAGAACAAATTAAATTTTTCGGGTAAAATATGTATTTTTCAAAAAATGCAGTTTTACCGCCTTTTGATGGAGCACCCACTTTAAATCTAGTTTTTTTCATGTATATAAGTTCCATTTGACAAAATAAAATTATTCTTTGTAATCAAGAAATAAAAATTTACTTTGGATAAATTTTTCATTTTATTCTGATGACTTTCATATTTTAATGAATAGTAAAAACACGCTATATTTTAATTAAAAACAACTTTTTTCATCGTAATATTTTCTGTGGTTAAATTATAATATTGAATGGTTTTAAAGTATAAATAGAATATATTTTTACCATTTAATATAATTTATGTCATTAGCATTGATTTTATCATGAATTCTTAGGTTAAATCAATTCAATCTTTTGCAATGTTTTAAAGAAAACCCGTTTTCTTTCGACAACGGGATTAATTTTAATTTAACTTCTGAAACTTTTTTGTATTAAATTAGGAAAAATGGATTCCATATTTGGAATCAGTGGGTCCAAATTATGTTAATAAGCTACTTTTTATTTTTGGGCATTGTGAATAGTAACTATGGTAAATTTTATTTACTATAGTTAAAGGTAAATCAGGTAATTAAGGGTAAATATAAGATTATAAAATTACCCTAACACTTGGAAAAATCATATTGGATGACTAAAAGTCGACCCATATCACTTAAGGGTCGGATTAGATTCATTTAATGGACTTTTGTCCCTGAAAATAATTTAATTATTATTAAAACCAAAGAAAGTGACAACATGTCACTGTCTTAAATACTATAAGTATAATAATTTTAAGTTAGTGATAAACTTCATGAAACTTCGAACATTAATAGTCTACAGAAAGCTAAAAAAATTATCTACATAATGAGAATTTATTTAGAATTTTTTGGGATTATATAATTATCATTAATTGTGACACAATAGTGATGCAGAAATTATTTATCTAGTGAAACATCAAGAATATAGTTTTTATTAAACTAATAGTGACCTTAAAAGGCACAAAACCCTGACCAAAACTTATTGGTCATGTAACTGTAAACTATAATCATACAATGGGAGAATATTGGACCATTTGGAGTCTTATACAAGCAATTATGACCCTTATATATTTTTATTTTAAATGATGTCAAAGTTGTCACCTTCATAATTTAATAAATATAACAATTTAAATATTGTGATTTTAAGATTATAAATTCTAGTAAAAGTATTATTGTTAAAGTTAATAGATTTATATTCATCATAGGAATTTATTTTAAATTTTTATGCAACAAATAAATATATTAAATAATTATACAAAAATGTTGTAGTAATTATTTTATTAAGAGATAAACCAAATAAATGGTTTTAAAAATAATAAATTAAATATTATATTAACTATTTATTGTGATCCAATAATTTTATAGATACATATAACCTTTTATGAATCTATTAATGCTTTTAGTTCGAACATATCTTCTGTATATATTTTATTTAAATTCAAATAAATGAATAGTGTCAAAATTGACACTATTGTTATTTTATAAAAATAACATATTATAAAATTGTTTAAAAATCACAAAAATATTTAAAAATTATAAATTTAAATTTATATGGTCTATAATGTTATAAAGTAAACAATTATGGAAAATTCAGAACAAATAATTAATTATTTGTTATAATTTATAATTTATAATTTTATTACCACAAATAAACATAAATAGATTAAATAAGGATAAATCAAAATAATAAGGTTTAAAATAAGATCCAAACATGTCTAAATTTTATTTATTGATGAGATTACAACCCTATATCATCTAATCTTCAAATATGAGTCATTTTTGGAGGTTTAAGTGGGGTTAGATTTATTATAAATTAATAGTTTTAAGAATTCCAAAGGTGCCCCTCTCCTCCCTTATAAAAGGGAACCTTATCCCTCTCTTCCTCACACCAATTTTAGCCTTCACGCTCGTCCAAACCCTACCAAATTATCTTTTCCACTTCCCTAGAAACATCCTAGAGGTTCTGGTCTACTTTAAAGACCAATCTTAGTGCCCTAAGAGGAGGTTTCAAAGAGGCGTATCGAAGAAGAGGTAATTTCTTCTCCCGATTCTTTCAAGCTTCATTCTTCTTCAACTTCTTCTTCTTTAGTTGTTTAATTATAAAGTAATAACATCAGTATCACTAATATACTGATCTGTTATTATAAATATGAAACAACCCCATTTCACCTTCTATCCATCCTACAGAAAACAAAATCACCGCGCGTGCGTACGTACGGAATATCGTCTCCACGCCATGGTGTAATCTGTTTTTCCACCAACACCTTACATGGATGGGTATAATGCTGTAAAGAATAACTATACATAGTTATTATAACATCATACTGATTCTGATATATTCTATCATCCACTCTAATTCAATTCAATAATTATGGAAACGATATCATCGCTCGTGCGTACGTACGGACTGACGTCTCCACGACTCGATGAGATTCATTCTCCATGTTAACCATTTAAGAATGATTATAAAGTATATATAAGAAATAATAATTAAATATATGACATTATAAAGCTACTGGATTTATCCACTTAATTCCATTCAACTCAATAAGGAAACGAAAACAACGTTAATGCGTACGTACAGCCTACCGTCTCCATGAACGATGTATTTCTTTCCATTTATCAATCTATTATATATATGTATATTCTGAATATATATTATATATAAATCATGTTTTATCTTCTGGAATTATGTAATCATGATCTAAGTAATCATATTAATAATTACAAGTCAAAACACGGACGACAAATGAAACGATTTTACCCAAAACGCTCTTTAACATGGAATTTACAAAAGAACGGGTAATATAAAGTCATAAGTGAACCATATATGATATCATAACAATTAATATGATTCTGTAATAAGTCAATAAAATAATTTAAATCATTATACAGGAGTTTCAGATACGTACAAAGCATATCAGACATACGGTAATGGATAATTTTTCAAATCTCATTTTTATCCGAGATTGCATATTCGTAAGTATTTAATGGGGTTATTTCTATCATCCATTTCCATGTTTTATAAAAGTGTTTTCATGAATGTTTGAAGTCATTTTTACCCATTTTTGAGTTTTACTACATGGTATGCAAGGAATTTTTCTATTTTTTACGTTACGAGGTACTTTTTTGACTTTTCCAGCAAAAGTACGAGAAGAATGTTTTTTTAACTTATACGGCACGAACAGATTTCTACGGTTTTATAAAGCCTTATTTTCATGAAGGTTACTCCAAAATATTTCATGACTATTTTCAACAAAATAATTTTCTTTTAAAAATTCATGACATTTTGTGAAAAGAAAATGATTTTAAAGAAGAAAGGTTATTTTCCTCAAGAATTCATTTCAATTGTTTTATTAATACCATTTTCCATCTAAAATGACATTATTTCATATGTTTATGTTTTAAGTATAATGTCACTATGATTTACATGGTTTCACTTTTCTTATTTTGAAATGATATCCATTTATTTTATATGGATTATGTGATTATGGGACAGTGTTTGTGAAACCCATTTTATTTATTGGGTTATTATGAACGATGTATGTTTATTTTGTGGCACAAGTAAGTATGATTTCATTATGAGATGGGTGGGACCTATATCTCCCTCTAATGCATTGGTTAAAGATTTCATATCTCATGAGATAGACATGGCTGGAACGGTAAGTTAATCCGGTTTAGTGTTACAGGACTGAAACGAGGAGTGAACTCGATTCAGAATAGGACTTTGTCCACTAAGATGGTCTTAGTAGTAATGTCATGGCTACTATGGAAATCATTACATGTGCTTAATGGATGCCACAATTACATGTTTTATTCCCATGCTATTTTATCATGATTTATGTTCCATTATGGTCTATGCCTTATGTACTTCCATGTTTTATGTCGTTGCTCACGATTTTTAATGTTCATGTTTTTTTTAGTTCAAATGTATATGGTATGTTTTATTTTATCCATGCTTACCCTTACTGAGAATTTGAGCTCACCCTTTTTATGTTTTCTTTTCCTAGGATATAAAGAAAGGTTTTTGTAAGAAAATAAAAAGGGGAATATCTTTATGGGAGATGTTGAAGATCTTTCAACACGATTAGAGGATTACATTCCAAGTTTCGAAAGACACTAAACTATTACGGTCCTTCTGTGTCTGTTTTTGTTATGTATTAAGTATTACGCAAACGTAATGTAATGTCCATGTACATCAAGCTTTGGGTCTCTACAGTTGGTATTAGAGGAAAGGTTTCGTCAACCTTTGGAAACTAGGATGCGAAAACGTTAGTGAGATCTCTAGAGATATTTCTAAGGTATGTCTAGATATGTACCTAAGGATAAGAATATGTATAGGATATAGTCCTAGAACTGTGGTAACGATCTTAGAATTTAACCTAAGATGTTAGATATTGAGCGTGCTCCCCCTTTAATATGTTGTTTTCCCTAGCATGATTTTTTCTCTCACACTATTCTTTTTGGGTTTTAGAAAATGGATGGAAAGAGGAAGATTCATGATAATGGAGGATATGACAGACAATGGAATGATTTTCATCATGAGAAACCAAATGAAATGGGATCTGGAAGTCAAAACATCGTTATTATGCCTAATCAACAATCTCATAATATAATCAATAATCTCAACATTGGTTAGTTTCCCGACTCAGATAATAAGAGAAAGATGGAGTTTCATGATGATCATAGAGGAAAGAATGTTCAATTTCCCTCATGTAAATCATGTGGGAAGAGGAATCAGAGAGATTGTTTCAAAGGAACTGGAAGATGCTTTGGGTGTGGAAAAGAAGGACACAAAGCCAGTAAGTGAAAAGGAAAAGGTTCAGTTAACACCATGTACAAGGATAATGGTATTGCTACGACATCAACAATGATTAGATGTTTTAAATGTGAAATGTACGGGCATTATGCAAACCAATTCCCTAATGGAAAATATCATGAAGAGAATCAGCATGGTCATATGTGTAGTATTTATGTGGATGATGATGAGGAGACTACAAATGATATATGAGGTGAAAGAAGTGTTGAAGCTCAGTCAGTTGTTTAAGAAGGTATTGGAATGATTGTATTTTTATCGAGAGTTATGTTGTATGGTTAATGGTACTATGGAATAAAGAGTCATCTAAGGATTGTTACACTATTGTTTTTCCTAAAAGTATTTGAAAGTATATGTTGAATGGTACTAGTAACCATGGAATGTTATTCTGATATTTTTGTAAAGTAGATGATATGCGCATAATGAAGGAATAAGAATATAATGAGATGTTTGATTGTTTTCATGTGATCATGATTGATATAAGGACTAAGTGATATCATGGTTTGAGTAAATAGAATTTTGAGGATTTTGGTATGTGGAAAGTGTTAACTTTTAACTGCATTCATGTTTTCACTAAGGTTCAATGGGTATTAATTTTTTTCAAGAGAATACATGATTAAGGCCTTCGAACGTTTGTAATGTGACCAACAAGACATATCTTATGATATATGGGGATCAACGATGGTATTAACATGCTTCTTATATGAAATCTCTTGTAATCGTTTTCACTATAATATGACAATGGACTATAATATTATGGATAAGCCTAAATATTGGAATGGATTATGTTGGACATAAGTTAGTATTGTTTAAGGATAGAACCTTTTTTCGATATTATTGATGGGATGATATAGTAATGTTGTTTTAGAAAAAGGACAACCTGTAGGACGGGCGACAAGCCATCGCGTCGGACAAGGCTGTGGGAATCGAACCCACAACCGAAGTGCGACTGGCCTTTATCGCCTACCACTGGACTACAGGAAGTCCTTGGTTAATAGAAACTAGTTTTATTTTATTAAGCGGTATGATATATGAAGTATAAGTTCATTTTTGGAACCATATACGATTAATCTTACCATAAGATGGACTTATAAATTTTTCTAACATTTTTTTTGAAAGAGATGGAATGAACCATCATTCTATCACATGATCTGCTAACACAGCCAGAATAATAGATTCAACTTCATTTCTTTAAGGGATGAAGTGGAAATTGTTCAATTCACGAAAAATAGTAAGATTGTACCAAAATCATGCAAGTATTTCTTTTAATTCATCAACTTTAGGGAAATGATCTTGAAAACCAAAAATGTTGTCCTAGTTCCCTTATATCTGATGAATCAGATGGTACCTTAGATCATCACAAATCAATAGCTTTGTGATTGTTGGATTTTTCATAGCCATGTTCTCTACCACTCTCCATCAGAACATGATGGTTAGATTTTTCTTCCATATCCATATTTTCACTATGTCCTCCTACGTGGAATCCCAGTGATGAGTTAATTTGGGTAACCGTTACATTTCATACATTAGTTTTTAAAGCCATATTTTTATATTCCTTTTCACGATGTGTATTTCTATTAAACAAACTTTCGAGTAGTAAACCATTTATAACCCCGATGAATTTCGAGGGCGAAATTCATTTTAAGGGGGGTAGAATGTAACACCCTGAGATTTTATGAAAAACATTCTTTTAATTTTATTAATATCTTGTGTTGTATGCTATACCAAGATTACCTTGCGCTATACGCAACACCGTGTTAGCTTTCAGTATACACAACACTATTCTTGGATCGTGTTACACACAATTTTGATAATAGTTTTTCTACGCAACATTGAGTATATATATATATATATTCAATGTATAAATGAAATATGGTTGGATTTTGTTATACGAAACAACGTAGGATTCTTTCACAACACGCAACCCTGTCTTGGCTTGCATTACACGCAATCGCGACCTTCCTCGATGGCGTGTGTTGTACGCAATACTGGGTTTTACTAAACAACGATATATTATTATAATATTATTATGAACTAGCCGTTATGAATAGTATTAACTAAATTTTGAATTTTATAACATTATTATTCATCTTACACATTTTCCAGAACATGGTATAAGAACAAAATAAATTTTTTGGGTAAAATAAGTATTTTTCAAAAAATGCAGTTTTGCCGCCTTTTGATGGCACACCCACTTTAAATCTAGTTTTTGACATTTTTATAAGTTCCATTTGACAAAATAAAATTTTTATTTGGAATAAAGAAATAAAAATTTACTTTGGATAAATTTTTCATTTTATTCTGATGACTTTCATATTTTAATGAATAGTAAAAACACGCTATATTTTAATTAAAAACAACTTTTTCCATCGTAATATCGTATGTTGTAAAATTATAATATTTAATGGTTTTAAAGTATAAATAGAATATATTTTTACCATTTTATATAATGTATGTCATTAGCATTTATTTTACCTTGAATTTGTAGGTTAAATCAATTCAATCTTTTGCAATGTTTTAAAGAAAAACCCGTTTTCTTTCGACAACGGGATTAATTTTAATTTAATTTCTGCAACTTTTGTGAATTGAATTTGGAAAAATGGATTCTATATTTGGATTAAGTGGTTCCAAATTATGTTAATAAGCTACTTTTTATTTTTGGGCATTGTGAATAGTAACTATGGTAAATTTTATTTACTATAGTTAAAGGTAAATCGGGTAATTAAGGGTAAATATAAGATTATAAAATTACCCTAACACTTGGAGAAATCTTATTGGATGACAAAAAGTCGCCCCATATCACATAAGGGTCGGATTAGATTCATTTAATGGACTTGTTTCCATGAAAATAATTTAATTATTATTAAAACCAAAGAAAGTGACAACATGTCACTCTCTTAAATACTATAAGTATAATAATTTTACGTTTGTGATAAACTTCATTAAACTTAGAAAATTAATAGTCCACAAAAATCTAACAAAAGTATCTACATCATGAAAATTTATTTAGAATTTTTTGGGATTAAATAATTATAATTAATTGTGACACAATAGTGATGCAGAAATTATTTATCTAGTGAAAAATCAAGAATATAGTTTTTATTAAACTAATAGTGACCATAAAAGGCCCAAAAACCATGACCAAAACTTATCGGTCATGTAAATCTAAACTATAATCATCAAATGGTCTAATATTTGACCATTTGGAGTCTTATACAAGCAATTATGACACTTATAGTATTTTATTTTAAATGATGTCAAAGTTGGCACCTTCATAATTTAATAAATATAACAATTTAAATATTGTGATTTTAAGATGCTAAATTCGAGTAAAAGTATTATTGTGAAAGGTAATAGATTTATCTTCATAATAGGATTTTATTTTAAATTTTTATGCAACAAATCAGTATATTAAATAATTATACAAAAATGTTGTAGTAATTATTTTATTAAGAGACAAACCAAATAAATGGTTTTACAAATAATAAAATAAATATTATATGAACTATTTAATGTGATCCACTAATTTTATAGAATCATATGACCTTTTATTAATATATTAAAGCTTTTAGTTCGAACATATATCATGTATATACTTTATTTAAATTCAAATAAATGAATAGTGTCAAAATTGACACTATTGTTATTTTATAAAAATAACATATTATAAAATTGTTTAAAAATCACAATAATATTTAAAAATTATAAATTTAAATTTATATGGTCTATAATGTTATAAAGTAAACAATTATGGAAAATACACAACAAATAATTAATTATTTGTTATAATTTAAAATTTATAATTTTATTACCACAAATAAACGTAAATAGATTAAATAAGGATAAATCAAAATGATGAGGTTTAAAATAAGGTCCAAACATGTCTAAATTTGATTGGTTGATGAGATTACAACCCTATCTCATCTAATATTAGAATATGAGTAATTTTTGGAGGTTTTTAAGTTGGGTTATATTTATTATAAATAAATATTTTTAAGAATTCCAAAGGTTCCCCTCTCCTCCCTTATAAAAGGGCACCTCCTCCCTCTCCTCTTCACACCAATTTGAGCCTTCAAGCTCGGCAAAACCCTGCCAAATTATCTTCTCCACTTCCCTAGAAACATCCTAGAGGTTCTGGTCTACTTTAAAGACCAATCTTAGTGCCCTAAGAGGAGGTTTCAAAGAGGCGTATCGAAGAAGAGGTAATTTCTTCTCCCGATTCTTTCAAGCTTCTTTCTTCTTCAACTTCTTCTTCTTTAGTTGTTTCTTTATAAAGTAATAACATAAGTATCAATAATATACTGATTTGTTATTATAAATATGAAACAACCCCATTTCACCTTCTATCCATCCTACGAAAAACAAAATCACCGCGTGTGCGTATGTACGGAATACCGTCTCCACGCCGTGGTGTAATCTGTTTTTCCACCAACACCTTACATGGATGGGTATAATGGTGTAAAGAATAAATATACATAGTTATTATAACATCATACTGATTCTGATATATTGTATCATCCACTCCAATTCAATTCAATAATTATGGAAACAATATCATCGCTCGTGCGTACGTACGGACTATCGTCTCCACAACACGATGAGATTCATTCTCCATGTTAACCATTTAAGAGTGATTATAAAGTATATATAAGAAATAATAATGAAATATATGACATTATAAAGCTACTGTATTTATCTACTTAATTCCATTCAACTCAATAAGGAAATGAAAACAGTGTTCATGCATACGTACGGCCTACCGTCTCCATGAACGGTGTATTTCTTTCCATTTAACAATCTATTATATATATGTATATTCTGAATATATATTATTTATAAATAATGTTTTATATTCTGGAATTATGTAATTGTGATCTAAGTAATCATATGAATAATTACAAGTCAAAACACGGACGACAAATGAAACGATTTTACCCAAAACGCTCTTTAACATGGAATTTACAAAAGAACGTGTAATATAGAGTCATAAGTGAACCATATATGATATCATAACAATTAATATGATTCTTTAATAAGTCAATAACGTTAATAAAATCATTATACAAGAGGTTCGGATATGTACAAAGCATATCGGACATAAGGTAACAGATAATTTTGCAAATCTCATTTTTATCCGAGATTGCATATTCGAAAGTATTTACTGGGGTTATTTCTATCATCCATGTCCATGTTTTATAAAAGTGTTTTCATGAATTTTTGAAGTCATTTTTTCCCATTTTTGAATTTTACTACATGGTATGCACATAATCTTTCTTTTGTTTATGTTACGAGGTATTTTTTTGACTTTTCCGGCAAAAGTACGAGAAGAATGTTTTTTTAACTTATACGGCATGAACGGATTTCTATGGTTTTATAAAGCCTTATTTTCATTAATATTCCTCCAAAGGATTTCATGACTATTTTCAACAAAATACTTCTCTTTTAAAAATTCATGACATTTTGTGAAAAGAAAATGATTTTAAAGAAGAAAGGTTATTTTCCTCAAGAATTCAATTCAATTGTTTTACTAAAACCATTTTCCATCTAAAATGACATTATTTCATATGTTTATGTTTTAATTATAATGTCACTATGATTTACATGGTTTCACTTTTCTTATTATGAAATGATATCCATTTCTTTTATATGGATTATGTGATGATGGGATGGTGTTTATGAAACCCATTTTATTTATTGGGTTATTATGAATGATGTATGTTTATTTTGTGGCACAAGTAAGTATGATTTCATTATGAGAGTGGTGGGACCTATATCTCACTCCAATGCATTGGGTAAAGATTTCATATCTCATGAGATAGACATGGATGGAACGGTATGTTAATCTGGTTCAGTGTTACAGGACTAAAACGAGGAGTGAACTCGATTCAGAATGGGACTTTGTCCACTAAGATGGTCTTGGCAGCAATGACTTGGCTACTATGGAAATCATTACATGTGCTTAATGGATGCCACAATTACATGTTTTATTCCCATTATATTTTATCATGATTTATGTTCCATTATGGTGTATGCCTTATGTACTTCCATGTTTTATGTCGTTGCTCAAGATTTTTAATGTTCTTGTTTTTTTAGTTCAAATGTATATGGTATGTTTTATTTTATCCATGCTTACCCTTACAGAGCATTTGAGCTCACCCTTTTTATGTTTTCTTTTCCCAGGATATATAGAAAGGTTTAGGTAAGAAAATAAAAAGGGGAAGATCTTTATGGGAGATGTTGAAGATATTTCACCACGATTAGAGGATTACGTTCCAAGTTTCAAAAGACACTAAACTATTACGGTCCTTGTGTGTCTGTTTTTGTTATGTATTAAGTATTACGCAAAAGTAATGTAATGTCCATGTACGTCAAGCTTTGGGTATCTACAAATATCTCCAAAAAAAATTTCACCAAACCACAAAGTTTGATTATTTCTTACTTAATATATGGTAAATATATGTTGGGTTAATATTTTTCAGCTTTAAATGATATTTCCATATGTTCGTTCCTTATTCGATCTGTTTTATTACTATACCAGATTGACCTATGCGTGTGTACCTAATGTCTGACTGTTGTACGCCCTAAAAAAATTGTTGTGTCTTGGGCAGGTCAAAAACCACTCCTCCTCAACCTTTGATCTTGTTATAACTATTGCAATTAGTGTCGTGAGGAGATCAAACAAGGGTTGAGAGATGAGTGTGAGATTTGTTCCAATTGCAACTTCAAAGAAAAATTAATAAATGAGGGGAGTGATGAAATGTGAAACATATGGTGATATCTAGTTCGGGAGCTTATGGTTTGACTTCTGAGAATGCTTAAATGAGTGGGTCTTGAAATATGATTGCAAAGGATGTAGGACAGGTTCGGTGACAAAATTATTTAAGCTGAAAAATGTTAAAATTACATATATTTTTTGGATAGAAAGTGGAAAGAATAGCATGGAATGGTTTTCACACACACATATGGAGAGTTAGTGTCATGCTTTACTTCTGAATTCCTTTCTCAATTTGGTATCATGAACCTTTTCGAATTTCTCTATGATATGATTTATGAGACATCTTTTTCTATTTTCACTAGGAATAACTCCTTGGTGTGATTCGTGGATTGATCAATTTACTTTAAATAAAATTCTCTCAGATGCTAAATATTCAGGATGCTGTAAATATATATATATATATATGAATCATTGTATTTGGTTATGTGACCTTGCCCAGGAGTGAAAATGTTTAGGTGTGGGGGTGTGATCATACCACGATTCACTGTTTCATTTTCACCCCTACAGCGTTGTGCTAAACATATTTTGTATTAAAAATTATAAAAATATTATCTAATTTTGCTTCATGTTTGATTCAAAAATTTAGTTTTTATCACTGTTAAATAGTTCAATGATACTTGTTTTGAAAATTACAATGTAGGTGGAGGTGATTTGGAGGGCCCTTGATTAAGTGAACGAAAAAGGGCCAAAATTGAATGGATCCATGGACATCTATCCACTATTTTGAATCTTACACAAAATCCGTGCATCCAAATGGGCTGATATTTTTTGGGACTGTGCAAAATGAAATATTCTACATTTCTTATCAAGGAACCCAATCCTGATTCGGCTTGAATGAGTCTCATCCGAACTGATCTGTCCAAGCCATCGAATTTGGACCAAGTCAAATGCGATGTTCTGTATGTTATCAATATAGTGAGCTGTAGTTGTCCAAACGGTGCCAAACTTTCTATGGAGATAGTCAAGAGGTAGGTCTACAACTGTTCCATTTTCTCCAAAGTGATATCGGACTTTCTGAAGGCTAAAACATGTCGTGCAAGTGGATTGATGAAATCTTTGTGCCCAAAACCACCTCCCACATTTCCTATAAAAGGGAACCTTGGGATCCTCATTGGGAAGTTAGTCCAAGGAGTGAAGTGCGGCCAATTTAGAGTCCTAGAGGAGTCTCCTAATCACCTTGGAGGTTCTAGAGGCCCCTATCCTCATAGGGGGATCAACAATGAAGAAGGAGTTCAACCCGAGCTTCCTCCTCCTCCCGATGTCGAGCTAAAAGTTGGGTGTTCGTTGTGAGGGAGCTACAAAAATGTCAAGGGAGTTACGATGCATACATTAGCTACTGGTTTGGATTAATTTTGGTGTTTAAACATTTTATTCCATGTATCTTATTTTATTTCAGATTTTAATGCTTGATTTAATGCATGTGAGTGATATGCTCTTAATTTCTAACCGATCGGTGTGAGGTTTTGAGTGCGTGACTTGTGTTGTTCCGATTGGACATCACAAGAATCCTTTTCATACCCAACTTATTGAGATTTAAATATTATTTGGAAGCTCTTATTCCATGCATAAGTACTGGACCTTGACAATACGATTGTTACGTCAAGGTTGGGTCCTTAAAGCATTGAAATAAAAGCTTAGGAATTAATCGGGATTCCAATTAACTCCAACCAAAGAATTACTCTAAACCTGAGATTAATCTCTATGAAAAATGAACTTAATAGGTGTGTAGTGAAATCACATTGACCCTTTTATCTCATATTTTTCAAAATCCACTAGGTCACTCAATTTTTAATCTATTTCAACTAAGTCATTGTTTTAAACTGTTTTCAAAACCACCCCCTCCCTTAGTCATTTTTATTAAAAATACACACTCTAAACCTACCAACGCTCCTTGAGAGACGACCTAGGATCTTCCCTAGACTATAAATCAACCTTAAAAATAAAATCAATTTGACGTGTCATGACAACGCGGTCAATGGTACGGGACCCATTCTTCCGGGCTCGGACCTTTGAGCAGGGATTGATGCATGAGATCAGGACATCGCTGATCTCCCTTAGCATTCTGACCCAGGAAAGAGTATTGGAGCGAGCCTTTTTGATCGGGAGCTTCCTTGCTAAGCCTCCTTCAGCAGCGAGGCCTAACGCAGGGTGGCATGTAGTAGAGTCTTCTGCAGCAGGCAGTCGACGGATGACTCATGGGTCCAGGAAGACCAGACCATCAGGCAGACGACCTCAGGACACTGGCTCAGCTGTGCGGGGAACACAGCACGGGGCTTGTCTTTTGAGAGGAAGACAGTGCTACGCATGCGGTGGGCAGGGCCACATGGCTCGTGACTGCCCGACCCTCCATGCCGAGGAGCAGCAGACGGTTGAGGGGCTGGCCGAGCAGCAGGTGGTGGGTGATGCTTTGAGGCTCTACCACCACCACCACCAGGAGGTCCACCCCGACCACAGGGAGCTGGCGGGCAGAGACAGGCACAGCTCCAGGCAGTGGAGGCCTACGACCACGACGTGCTCGAGATGATTCGAGGTACTATTTGTGTCTATTCCACCCTTGCTGCAGTTCTTATAGACACAAGAGCGAGTCACTCTTTCATAGCTGCTGCCCTTGTTCGGAGCTCGAATATTCCGACAGAGCCATTGGCTTGATCCTTACGGCTACAGACTCCTATGGGAGAAGACTCGATGATTACACACTCGTTCTGGTAGTGTGATCTTACTCTAGGAGGCGATACCTTCGGCTGGGATCTTCTTGTTGCAGCGTCGAGGCCTTACGACGTCATCTTGGGCATGGATTAGTTATCTACAGTCCATACACAGATTAACTGTATTAGGCGCAAGGTGCGATGTGTATGCACCAACGGGAGAAGGTTCACCTTCAACAGCGAGAAGGGAGCTTTCGCAGCACAAGATGGACTTCCGCAAAGGAGGGGACAACCCATCACTCATCAGTTGGCTAGCCTCATCCTAGGAGCAGTTGACGTGCGGAGTCCTAGTTTTCCGGCAGTGGTGGATCAGTATGCGGACGTCTTCCCCGACGAAGTTCCGGGACTACCTCCTCATAGAGAGGTATACTTTTTTATTGATCTGTACCCCAGGACAGCCCCGATATCCACTCTATCATATCAGATGTCCCCCACTGAGCTTCGAGAGCTATGGGTATAGTTAGAGGACGTGCAGGGCAATGGATTCATCTGACCCAGTGTTTCACCCTGGGCTTCCCCGATATTGTTCGCCAAGAAGGCGGACGAGAGCTTGAGACTTTGTGTCGACTATCTTCGCCTCAACCAGGTGAAAGTGTGGAACAAGTATCTGCTACCGAGGATTGATGACCTCTTCGATCAGCTCATGGGAGCACGGTGGTTCTCAAAGATAGACCTCAGGTCAGGCTATCATCATCTCAAAGTTCGGGACAAGGACATGCAGAAGACGACCATCAGATGTCGGTATGGCCACTATGAGTTCTTGGTTATGCCATTCGGCATATCCAATGCTCCAGCAATATTCATGGGCCTCATGAATAGGATCTTTCAGCCATACCACGATAGATTTTTCGTGGTCTTCATCGATGACATTTTTATATACTCGACAACTGAGGAGGAGCACGCCTACCACTTGCGGGTTGTACTAGACACACTCCGAGATCACCATCTTTATGTAAAGATCTCGAAGTGCCAGTTATGGATACGTGAGGTCCAATTCTTGGGGCATGTCATCTCTGAGGCGGGAGTTGCAGTGGATCCTGCGAAAATCGAGGCAGTGCTAGCTTGGGAGCCACCTAGGAGCGTGACGGAGGTGCGGAGTTTCTTGGGACTAGCTGGATACTACCAGAGATTTGTGCCAGACTTCTCTGGAGTTGCGGCACCACTCTCAGCTTTGACGAAGAAGGGGAAACCCTTTGTGTGGTCAAACCAATGTCAGTAGAGCTTCCAAGAGATGAGACAGAGATTGACCAGCGCCCCTATCTTGAGGCTTCCGGAGGAGGGAGTAGGGTGCGTAGTCTACTGCGATGCATCAGGGACCGTACATGGATGTGTCTTGATGTAGGAGCGGGTGGTGACCGCCTATGGATCACGTCAGTTGAGGCCGCATGAGCAGAACTACGCTACCCATGACCTGGAGTTAGCAGCAGTGGTCTTCACTCTGAAGACATGGTGGTACTACCTGATGGGCGAGCACTTTACAGTCTTTTTTGACCATCAGAGTCTCAGGTACATCTTCTCTTAGAAGGACCTGAACCTGAGACAGTGGTGATGGATTCAGTTCCTCCAGGACTATGAATTTGGGATAGACTATACTCCTGGGAAGGGGAACGTAGTAGTCAATGCTCTCAGCAGGAGGACAGGCATTCAGCTACTTGAGGAGGCGACAGAGCAGTTATACTCTTTTCCGATATCCTTCGTAGATAGTGATGGATCAGCCTTCATTCAGTCTCTCACAGTCACCCCTCCACTACTGCAGCGGGTCAGAGAGGCACAGCATGGGGACGCTGACAATGAGACGCGGCGTGCACAGATATCCTCAGGATAGGCACCTGATGGTTTCTCCTTTGGAGCAGAGCACGACGTCCTTTTTAGAGGATGTACCTTGGTACCAGTTGCTTTATGGGAGGAGGTGCTGAGTGAGTTTCACACTTCTCCCTTGGTGGTACATCCTGGAGTGGCAAAGATGTACCAGGACCTCAGACGAAAGCACTGTTGGCCAGGCATGAAGAAGGCTGTGGCAGAGTTTGTTTCTCTATGCCTCACCTGCCAGCAGGTGAAGGAAGAGCATCAGGTACCAGCAGGCTTGGTATAGCCCTTGGAGGTCCTGGAGTGGAAGTGGTATGGGATATCCATGGACTTCGTGACTGGACTTCCACACACTTCCAGAGGTCATGACTCCATTTGGGTGATTGTCGACCGAGTCACCAAGTCGGCTCACTTCTTACCCATGAAAGAGTAGGGCTCAGTGGAGAGATTGGGACGTCTCTACATTCAGGAGATTTTACGACTTCACGGTGTTCCATCATCTATCGTCTCCGATCGAGATGCTCTCTTTACTTCCTAGATTTGGAAGGGGTTTCAGGAGGTGTTCGGGACGCAGCTACGTCTGAGCACCTCCTTTCACCCTCAGACGGATGGCCAGACGAAGAGGACCATTTAGACTCTCGAGGACATGCTCCGTGAACGTGTCCTCGACTTTGGTCGTAGCTGGGAAGACCACCTACCATTGGTAGAGTTCGCGTACAACAACAGCAACCACTCCACCATCAGGATGGCACCATACGAGGCATTGTACGGCTGACCTTGCAGATCTCCTTTGTGCTGGATAGACCCTGGGGAGTCAGCACATGTGGGACCGAAGATGGTCCAAGCCACAACAGAGAAGGTCAAGGTCATCAGGGAGCGGATGAGGTCAGCTCAGAGCCGGAAAAAATCCTATGCTGACAGGAGGCGGAGGCCACTGGAGTTCGAGGATGGCGATCACGTCTTCTTGAGGGTCTCAACTCGACGTGGATTACGGAGATTTGGTCGAGGAAGCAATTTGTCTCGACGCTTCATCAGACCATTCTAGGTCCTCAATAGGATTCGTGAGGTGGCTTATCGCCTGGCTCTACCTCCTCAGTTGCACCGGGTGCACGACGTCTTCCATGTATCTTAGCTGAGGAGATGCGTGCACGACCCGTCACATATCATTGACCATGGGGAGCTGGACGTTGGTGATGAGGAGAATTTTGCGGAGGTCCCAGTAGAGATAGAGGATCAACAGGAGCGGGTCCTACGTGGACGATCGATTCCTCTAGTGCGCATCAGATGGCAGCACGGGAACCTCCAGGAGAGCACTTGGGAGTGGGAGGCTCAGATGCGTGCTCAGTACCCACTTCTGTTTCCCTAGTTTATGATGTATCTTTATGGGGACATAAATCCCTGATGTGGGAGTGATGTAAAGACCCGTAAAATTCAAGAATGCTTTTTTCTTAATTTTCTTTGGAATTTTACAAGAACGCAGTTTCTGATGGCACCTGATTTCGAGGCCCGGTGTGCCCGGAATCATTTTCCGAAGATTGGCTCGGGTACGTTCAGTGAACGAACGAGAGGATTTTTCTAACTTTTGAACCGTTACTCGGAATCGAATTCCGAGGGCACCGATGGAATCACAGTGCCAGTATTTTCTTAGAAATGCCTTTTCCGGAGTTGCGTTTTCTCGGGTGTGGTTTTAATTTTTGGGGGTCAACACTTTATTTTTATTTCACTTAAAGCCACTTAAAGACACTTAAGCTAAGTTAAGCGAATAAGGTGGGACCCACGATATCTTACCCACTTGGTAGGATATTTGTGAGGTGGGGCCCGCACGAGCCCCGCCATTTCTTATCCTCTAAGTAACGCACATGCAAAAACCTACTTTTAATGAAAGTCAACTGGTGCGTTTTCTTAAATTCGAAACGCCCCTATTAAATTGGGCAGTTATGTCGTTACCATTAATTAATCGAATTAATGGTTCATTTCTTAACTTTGTTTTTAAATCTTTGGCATGAAAATAAAATAAGACCAACACTTTTTGTTGAGGGTGGCTTGTTGAGAGGTTTTGGATAAACTCTAAAACTTGAAGATCTTCGTTCTCCCTTGCGAAGAACACGAAGAACTTGAAGAACGTGAAGAACGCCGACGTCCGACGAAGGGCGACAAAGAACGTCGGACCCTCGGAGATTGACGACGCCGACGATCCTCTTCTTCTGCGTCGGTCAATTACACGACGAACTCACGTTCGACGACAACGTTGAGGTAGGGCTTTGAATCTTTTAAATCTTTGTGAGTTATACCCACGGCGTATGATTAAATATTTGTTGTGAGACTTTTAAAACCGCTAACACAGTGGGTGCGGACCAACGAACAAGTCCGAACCCACCGCCCTTTCATTCTTGGTGTGCGAAACGGAGGACGATGACAAAGTAAGCCACACGGGCGATGTGAGGTCCTCTCAGTAAAGGACAGACCCCGGGAGGGCCTTTGGCGAAGATGGCACAAATTTCCGACCACCGGAACTCGTCTAGTGGTCCACGGAGCAGCTCGTCGGCGCGCCGCCGGAAGGAACCGCCACGGCTGAAGCTGCGGCGGCAGCGGGCGGTCCAACGACCGCACGGGACAGGAGGTGGACCGGACGCGGTAGCCGGCCGCGTCCGCTGGCAAGGGCAGCCCCACGCGGGGCCGCGGCTCCTTCACGCGGGGGCAGCGTGCCCCCCGCTCCGCTCGGTTGTATCCGGCCGAGCCGACCAACTGGCCAACCGGCCAGCGCCGGGCCGGGTCGCGCCCATCCGGGTCGGACCCGGACTCGGGTCGGGTCGCCCGGTTCGGGCCGACCCAGGGGGGTTGGGCCGGGGTCGGTCCGGGCCCAAACACCCCGTTTTCGGACCCTTTTCGGTCTTTCGCTCATAACTCGAGCTACGGGCCTCCGATCGACACAACGTCAGTAGAGATGCGATCCTTGGATTGAGATGGTCGTTTCGACATATCGCACTCAAGGTTTCAGAGTACTTTGTGTTCGGCGGGGTTGGTTCGTACACGAAACCAACCGGGCCCTCGGAGCGGAAACGCTTATAACTTGAGCCCCAGACGTCTGAATGACGTGTCGTCGACTTTGTTGGATTTCTCTAAGTGAGGTGTATTTTTTGGCATACTCCACCCGAGGTTCGGACGTAGCTGGGGTATGGTCAAGTTGGTTTTTCCATAAAAACCAACCGGTCCCCTGGAACGAAAAAGCCAATAACTCTCAGACCGGGCGTCCGATTGACGCGTCGTCTTCGACGTTGAGTTCCTGTTGACGATACTGAACTTTTGGATACATCAACTCTGGACTACGTGTCAGTTGATGTATCAGACTCTCGGATCATGGAGCGGGCCCTCCCGAACGAGCTTGCTGTGTGCGGGAACCCTAGAGTTGGCTGTGACTGCGACGACGACGACGACTCTACAGAGATCCTTAGTGGATTCGATGGTGACGACTACAGCACTCAGCGATGCTATGTGGATCAGTGCTACAGATCCTGTGTGGGTCCGATCCTGTGTGGGTCAGCACTCAGCTATCCTGTGTGGGCCAGCGCCTACAGATCCTGTGTGGGGCTGATCCTGTGTGGGTCATTGCAGGGGTTAGTTTCCTATTGATCCTGTGTGGGTCATATCCTGTGTGGGTCATTGCGGGGGTTAGTACCTATTGATGCTTTGTGGGTCCGACGACTTAGATGAATCAGTGGAAATATCTGATCATCTCTATCGTCATACAAAGAAGTATTCTTGTGTGATCTGAAATCCTATTTTGCTTTCCTATGTGGATTGTGTTGTGCTATCCTGTGTGGATTTACGTTTTGCTTTCCTGTGTGGACTGGGTTGTACATGGGCTCGGATGTTGGAGCCGAACGAGAATTGGCGACTTAGGTATATGCATGGGAATATACCTAAGAAGTGACAGATGTTACTTTGTGATTGTATCTTTCCTTTGTGGTTTATCCTTTGTGAATTCTGGGAGACCTTCGGGGGTCTCGGGGTCCCTACTGAGTAGCTTATACTCACCCCTGCACTGGCTATGCCCGCACAACGTTGTGTTGGTTACAGACGACGGACAACACTGATCGTGGTTGAGGCTTGCAGAGCAGGACGGTACCTGGAGGTGGACCACTGGGTGGGACGTTCTCGGAGCGGACGGTTGGACCCGAGGAGCTGTGGAGGCTATCTGTACTCACCCTTCAGGTGGAGTTTCTAGTGGACATCTCGACGTTGCAGCTTTACTTTTCAGTTAATGTTTTCCCTTCCAATTGTACTTTACTTTCAGTTTCGGTTTTTATTCTGGCCCACTTACTTTTCCACACTTACTGTTGTACTCAGTTTTTACTTAGTGTTTTCTTATACTGCTTGCTTGCTCTGTGGTGTTTGTTTACTTTTCAAAGGCAATGCCTTTCCTTTTTACTGGGATTTATGCCTTGGTGCTAGTCGCCAGCCCCTGGCCTATGGAAGGCGGGCTTGGGGTAGTCACAACACGGGCCCCGAGGACGGCTTGTGACATTGTATATAAAGAACATGAAAATCCAATATTTTAAATTAATGAAAAATATTTTTATAATGATTCATATACTACCCACCTGTATAAATTTAGGGTAGTTCAATTAAATTAGAATAATTGTTATGAACAAATTCAAATGGGTATTTTGATACCCTTAAAAAGTTGGTGGTATAAGTGTCGGGATATCCTAGCTGTCAAACTATGGAGATGACCCTCAGGGAAAATGGCCTTTACAAATCCATCAATCAGGATGTGTTAGAACACAACCAAAAAAATGATTTTTGATATCATTACTACAGAGGACACGAATGTAGAATGTATTTTTAAGAGCTCCTCTCAGGGTACCTTTTCTACCAAGTCTTACCGACTCTATCAGTATGCATGTCCCAACCATGATCTATGGGATGATCTTCATTTTTTTAATGAAATTCCATGAAATTATAGCTTCTGGATTTGGAACTTCCATAATAAGTCCTTCTGTATAGATATAGAAGTTAAGGTTAATGTTATTTTTCTCATCTTCTTGTGCTCAAACTACCATGTATTGAAGGAATAATCCACCATGTATTTCTTATATGAATGTGATTGTGTGATCAGACTCTGGAAGGCATTAGAATAGTTTTCTGATTTCACCTCACCAACAAACTGCATTGATGAGTTTCTACACATATAGTTAAATATAGTTGGATCTAAAAATATATAATCGAATGTGAGTTCTCTCCTCCTTAAACCATGTGTTTGGTTCATATGGTCTACTCAAAATGATATACAACATAATGATCTAACATTCCCATTTTTGGATGTGATCATAAGGGATATATTCCTAGCCTTTGAGCTCTCACATTTGTTGAAACACTGGTATGAGGATCCTTCTATGAATAATATTTTGTTCAATATGAAATGAATTCCTCCACTAATCAAGCCTCCCATGGCCATTGGATCCTTCCTACCCCCCCCCCCCCCCACTCCCCTGCAACCTCAAACATAATAAATAATGCTCATGGTGATAAGGTATCATGTGAGGAGGATGTATAGTCTATGATCAAAACGTTTTGGAACATCTCTCTTTCAATTCATTATATGCCCAAGGTGATTTGATAGGTGTAGAGTCTAATGGAATCCTTAGTGGACTTTCTCTTTTCCATTCAAAACGAATCACCTTAACAATGGTTGAATCTGACTCCACTGTCATACGTGAATCTTTGAACATTCTCATCCCATCCCCATGACATATTTCTCATGTGATCTATTACTAAAAGAAGTTTTACAATAGTAGGATGGTTACTCTTAGCACTTGATGTCGAGGGAATATTTTAGCTTTTTTCCATTCCTCAAGGGAGTCCCACAACACCCCTATTATATCATATTATTGCGTAGGATTCCTCCCCACAAGATAATCACATTATGTAATTGGGGATACCCTTGGTCTGCATCATTATAGGTTTCATTATGTGTTATCCCTTGCATTCCCCTTTCAATAAAATTGTTGTTGGGGTTATCAAAGGGTCCATTATATAAAACTATGGGGACAGATATAAAACCCCTAAACATTAATGTGTAAGGTGTTTAAATTTCATTTCTAGAGGATAAGGATCCATTAACCATGAAAATAGGTTCATACTAATGTATGTGGTTCATTTATACTAGAGGAGAGTGATGGTTTTTCTTACATAGTCAATTTTAACGATGACTATAGAATATATCAATATATTAACATAATGTTGTATAATTTACACTCTTTTATCATGATTATGGAATATGATAATAATGTTATGAATAAACATGGTATGAATATTAAGAAACTCTTATATTAATGTGGTGAAAAATATCATTACCAAAAAACATCAATCATTTAAAGTAGATTGGGATAATTTCCCAACTCAATCCTCTTTACACACCTTTGTTTATTAGAGTTATAGAATGGGGGAATCTAACCCTTTTTTAAATGGTCAGATCAACCATGGGTCATTTAACTCTGTCATTATCTTTTTGGGGGGATATTCCCAATATACTGTACCACACACAATAAACTAAGTACCAACTATATAATAATATGGGATTCCATACGAGTTGTGGTATGAAAATACAATATGTTTCCAACAACATATGTATATGGGGATGTGATGATTTTTATCCAGCATATACCCGGTTACAAACAAGAATCTAAGTTTATAATGTAAATCATTATAGGATAACCTAATCTGACTAAAGGATATTACCAATATAACTCGTTAGAAAAAATGTTGTTGTTATAAAGACATGATACAATTGTAGAAATGAAATCTGTTTCCAATGGAATGAGAATGATAAAAATTTAATTTTAAAAATAATATGTATCGTATGAATAATAGTTTTTATGGGATCAATATCTATAAGAGACAGTGAGAGATAAATATTTTCTGGAGATAAAGGTTCTTTATAGATATAATAGAGAGGTACGAGGACAATAAGGATATGGTTATCATGTTATTGAGTCAGGTGAAACATTAATACTAAAAAATGATGATCCTATTATATAATAGAAGGAATTATATAATAAGGATGAATCTAAATGGAAATAATAAATTCATTCTTAAATGGAGACCATATTCGAAAATGATTTTTCAATAATTGTGGAATCACCAGTTGATGTAAAACCTATTGGATGAAAATCGATATTCGAGAACAATATTGAGAAGGATGTTCAAGTGACAACCTATAAGTCATAACTATAAGTAAATAACACTAGGTAATGTCATGGAATATTCAATGGTGAAACCTTATCACTAGTTCTTATACTAACATTCATCTGAATATTACATGTAACAGAATCCTTCAATGATTATGAAATTTGAAAAATGGATGTGATTTATTGTTTTCTAACTAGTAAGTTAGTTGATGATGTCTATATAAAACATACATATTGGTTTATTATGATAATGTATACCAATAATTAGTCAATTATCTATAGGTCAATTGATGGATTTAGGTAGGTATCTAGATCATTGAATATTCATTTTCTTGTCTATAAGAGTATTTGGGTTCATTAACAAAGAATGAGAACCATGTGTATATATCATGGTCAGTGTAAGTGAGAAAATATTTCATTTATTATATATTTACAACACGTTATTAGTGGGAATTTTTTTTTCTTTCTTATAGTAAGTAAGTATATTATTAAATTAGTGCATCTCCATGATAAACCAAGGTGATGTAGCCTATATTTGAGGGATCAATATCAATTCAGATAGATATCATATACTTTTTTGGATATGTAAAACTATATTTATTGACTTTTTTCATAATAGGGACAATATGGAAAAAATGTTAGAGTGGATTGTTTTTCATTTCACAGGAAATAAATTATTTCAAGAATATATGTGCACAAACAAAATAGGATATTGGAAAATAAATATAACCCCTCAAGATTCACTCATGGTATCTAAAATGTTTTCCATGATATGTACCAGGCTTGATGATATCTTTGTTTTACTAATAGTGGGAATATATCAAGTCGATGCCTAATATCTGCATTGTTATGTTTTAATCAAAAAGCATAATTTACATGTGATGTAAAATAGACACTTTCTGGGTGTATTGTGGTGATGATGACCTATTTTTGAGGTTAAAAACTGATTCTAGGTTTACAAAAGATCACATTGAACTAAAATCATAGGCATGATATGTATTTTCCTTCAATTGTGGTACAAAGAGCTAGAGGATCACGAATCCATATATGGTTACCAATTCAATAGAGTGGTTCAAGTATATAAAGGTTTCTATTATAGCTATGTAGTTTGTTTGGATACATAAAAATGAAGTTGGGATTGGTATTTTACCAAGTATTATTGACCCCATTACAATATACTCTGATAATATTGTGGAAATGGTTGTTTCCCTTGAGCCCAGGTCACACAATGTGACACATAATATACTTTAGAAATTTTATATCTTCAGAGATTTTTCTCAAAAAGGAGATGTTGTGGCAAGTAGAGTAGTCGTAAAGGATAACATAGTAGACCCCACAAAATAAATCCATATCTTAGTAGATACAATATTCTCATGTGATAAATATCATGTTGATAATTTATAGTAGGTGGATCTATTTCAATTGGTAGTGTTGTTATTTGGTTCCCCAGACCAAACATCGTTATGTACATTGACTACCATTACATGTATATTTTTATATATATACTTGTGTTTACTCTTACCATAATTCTATTGATCCACATTCATCCACTATTTACATGGTAATTTACAATGATTATGTAGTGTATAAGAAGGTTATATATGTTCCAAACTGTAATGAAAATTGTGATATACTATGATAGTAATCTTAGCCTTATATCATTTTCTGTATATACATCATATTTGCAGGAAGCCTATGATTTCTAACAATTTGGTATTTGGTTATCATAAGCATTGATACATATTCTCATAATTCTTTCACTTGGTGATCTCATGTAGATGAACTCATGAGGGTAAATGACAAAAAAACACTATAAGTTCCTGGTTCCATTGGTTGTTCCAATTTATCAACATCTTTATTGGTCTCGAAAGTGATATTGGTATCAATGTGTAATATTTGATCACATAATATTAGGTACTGGGTGCTCCTAATCATTAATAATTATTCCTATAATTTCCTCACATGGTGATATAATCTAGATGATATTATATGGACATACATTCCAATAATAACAAAACATATTCTAGGTTTCATTTGTTTCTCCAATCTATTGACATATGCATTGGTTTCGAGACATGTGATCAATATAAATGTGTAAAAATAGATCACATAATATGATGTAAGTAGAAAAACATGACACTGAAATTGTGGTGAGGTAGATTTATCTAGGTGATCCATTTGTGGTATATGATTTGTTGAATGATAATGATTCAATTTGTCACATTTGAGTTGATAAAGAGATATTTCACGGGCCGAGGTTGACCATGATGGTAGTACTTTCAGTAAATCAAAATCCATGGTTCATGAAGTTGTTTCAATACAGTATGGCCATGAAATTTATAGATTACTAAAAGGATGAAGAAACACGTTTTCAAACTTATTTAAGACATACCACGAGATAATGATATTATAATACATAGAAAATGATAGTATGATGTAGTTGTTGGTATGATATTGCTAATCACCTTAGGGACAATGATAAATTTCTAGAATCCACTTTTGAGTTATGTGATAGACTCATTGTTATCAGGATAAGGACTTCAAGGGTCACACACGAAGTGTTTCCACATGTTGAAGCTATTGTAATGAATATGAGTGTTTGATTCTATGGTCCTTACATGTAGGGTCTGGTAAATGTCCATGTATTATTGATCTTCTATAAATCTATTTAAATTATTTTATTCAAGTTTATAATAATGATAATTTGATTTATATATAATTCTATTAACAAATATATTGATCAGAAAATTGAATATGATAAAGTATAATTTTTCAATGAACATAGTGTGTTCAAAGTCCATTAATTTTTTTTGTAGAATAAAGGTCACGTAAATTGTTTTTATTTTATAACATAATATATTAGTGTGTTACAAGAAATTGATAAAATATTGGTGACAATTATGAAAATTTTTAACTCATACATATGCACAAAAAACTAAAATGCATTTAACTACATAGAAGAGATCAAAGATCCATTTTGTAAAGTATAACCTAGGGATAAATACTCATTTTATCCAATTTGAACAATATGATCCACCATTTGGATTAACATAGTGAGTGAATCTCTCCTCTAAAATCTTCTCATGTTATTAGATGGAAATTCTAAGGAACTAACATGGTTGGATCAATCTTGTCTTCTAGATCAAGAAAATATTATTCACATGATAAAAAAGAAAACATAATGCTTTTGGATATCAAATGCTAGCCTCTAGGATATAGATATCGTTGATCCAAGAGTTGTGTTCCCTGTGATGATGATCTAGATCACTCATAATTTCCCACCTTTTATCCAGGACATGTCAATTGTGAGATAATCAAATCATAGACATCAAACAAAAATGGTTCCATTTTATTTATTCATATGAATTTATTTATCATTCATATGTTTAATTACATGTAATACTATAAGAAATTAATTAAAGGGGATTCTATGGATAAAATATTTTTAACATCAATACAAACCCAATATTTTAAATTATGTGTGTTTCATTCCTTAACTACACCCCAGGTTCCTTCAACTGGTATCAATGAGAACATGTAATTTTTTAAATAAATTTTTTTAAAATTTCAAATAAATTTCTAGAATCTGGAACTAGGGTGTAGATATTTTTCAAAAACCATGACTACACTTCCATCCATGTTAATTTCTTCGTGATATGGTATATCAAAGATCAATGGGTTCAGTGTAATAATTGATGCAAAAAAATAATGTTTTGTTTCTTGATTCACTATAATGGAAATCAACGTGATGGGTTTTTAGCTGGATCATGATGTCAGTAAATTTCATGTTATCTTGATATATTGTAATTCCATTCGGTTGGTCAATTGACAAAATAATAGTTCTATGTAATCATGAATTAGTTTATAAAAAATAAAATGAAGGGGGACCCAAAACAATCATAGGACAATTACCAAAAGCATCCATTGGAAGCTGACCAAATTCTTCCACGTACATCTTACCCTGAGCTCCCATTTAAATCTAACTCAAATATTTGATGGGAAGCTTACAGAAATCATCCATGTGGTGCATATAAAAAATGTAAAATATTTTTACATTTGATTATATATATTATATTTTATTTATAAGAAAACATTATATATATATTGTGTGAATGTGTGTTACCTTAAAAGGATTCCCCATCCTATGATTGATCAATTTGGTTTGGGATGGTTCAATACAACTCATTTAACCCATCACAAGCCCTAATGTAAATTCTCAGGATCTGATTAAGGACCCAATATACTAAATTTATTTTTTAAAAATATAAATTTATTTTGATTTTATGTGATTTAATAAAATTATTTTCAGTTATATGTGATATATAAAGGTTTATTTAATAATATTTATATAATGTTAATTCATTAAAAATATTCATGAGTTTAATGTTAGAAAATTTTAATTTTATTATTCAAAATAATTACATGTTTACTGGACATTAGATGATACAAAAATCCGAATATTTACTTTATTTTTTATATAATCTAATTACTTATTTTTTAAAAAATAATTATTATTTAATTGTTGATGATATGTGTGTCGCCCCTCCATGAGAAATTTATACATGTGTCTATTTGTCGACAATGAAGTGATAAAATATAATTTCTCACCTCAAGTTCTCCATACCAGCATGTGAGTATACATTAGAATGATAATAAGTGTTCATTGGTTTGTGATTTGACATTAGAGCTTGTGAAAACCAAAATAGTTAAAATCATGGGAGTTTCAGGGGCTTCTACTCAATTTGGGTGTTGACATAAATAACTCCCTTAGGGGATTAGTTAATCCAGTATTTCCTCGATTTACTTAACAATAGTTAATGGTTAAGGATCATGTCATTTTTTATTTATTTTATTGTGTCGATTTCCAATTATTTTTTGAATCTTTATTTATTATGTTTGATCCAAAAATATAACATTAATAAAGCGTATAGAAATAAAAATAACATGTGAAGTTATATTTTTATTTTTGAAATCATTTTCATGTTGTGACCACAATTGTATTGAATAATCATGTTAAAAATAAAATAAATTCAATTTCTAATAGAAGATAATAAATTTATCAAGGAATTTATTAATAGATTAAATACCTTTCATCAATTGAATTTTGACATATATGATTGTTTGATGATATCTCCATCCCTGGTTAAGGGTGACTCTTATGACCAGGGATTTCTTATATGAGTGGTGGGTTTAATTAACTAATTTTGTAAGCAAAGAAGTATCCATAGAAATACTTTTTCAACATTAGAGAAAAATATTATAAAAAATAAAATAATCCAGTAATGGAGTTCGGAATCCACTCAACAGATTAATGTGTCATGAATACATGCACCTGCCTAATAAAATGAATAAAATGAATTTGTCTTAGTAATAGAATAGCCATATAATATTGACTATGAGAATAGGTTTTAGGGGTCCCTTTTACTAGAATAATTGAGCTACATTGTATCCCAAATCTAGTATTTACGGGATAGGATTTCATAAAATATTGGGAGACATTTAAATATGGTAATTTGAAAATGAATACTGGTAAATTGTTAAAATATACTAATCTTATATGTTTTTTTATAGATAAAATGGAAACCAACATTAATTCAATTTCATAGTGATAAATATACAATATTGAGATTATCAGGAATAGCGATAGCTTTTTAAATTTTTACATGTGCTTGCACACAGTATTATACCAATAGAAGAATCAAAATGTCTTAGAATCCCCACTTCATATAGAGCCCCCTATGTGAGGAAGAAATAAATGTAAATAAAAGTACAATAATATTATTTATGATGCACTAGATATTTAGTGAATCGTGTTTTCATATATGTCCAGTATGTTCAAGATAATGAATGAGTATAAATATTATTTCCAAGTGGAGTCTATATCCAATATTTATACTATGAGAGAACTCAAAAATAAATATATGATATTTCATGTTCAATGTGTAGATGTGATATCGTATAAAGAAATTATGTAGGACCTCATGTACTCAAGATGAGCTGGTATATTGAGAGTGTTAAGTCACTAAGGATAAAACTAAACTACGGTCTAATAACTAATCCCAACACTTCATATTTAATACATATATTCTTGACATTTGTTGTTCATGATAATATAAATATCATGAATTTTTCACTCCAATGTTTATTGTATTTCTTTCTTGAAGTAAACAAGGATATGAATAATTTAAACACATTGGCCTTTATAGTGTAAAATAGGATGAAAGGAATGGATAAAGTGTAAAGGGATAATTCTATTTTAAAGGCAATGATGCGCCTCAATTTTAAGATGAAAAAAATAAAGAGAGGTAGAGTGTCCAACCAGAGGGATTCAACATTTCATTTATTTATAAATTTAATTGGAAGAAGAATTATATAGTTAAGAAGAAGAGGAATGTTCATATATATTATTACGTTATATTTTAAATTTAATGAAATATATATAATTATTAATTTTTTGGTTTTGGATGTTGTATATGGCTCTCATATTTCAATTTGAATATTTGAATGAATTAGATTAACTAAAACATCAAAAGGTTCTCTTTATTTCTGATTTGTATATATGGTGGGTCTAGAAACCATTGTATTTGAAGATTATCATCTAGTTTTTTTCATTTGTATGATCATTATACTAAATAATAAAAATTATGGAGAATAATTAGTTTATCGAGAGAGATCTGGTTTTCTAGTCACTTATTCATGTGACACCTTACATTTAGTGAATGATAAAATTCTTACTAAAAAGGAAGAAATGGATGGAAATGATGCTAGTAAATGGAATGTAGCCATAAATTATGAAATATTGTCCATGTACCAAAATCTATTTTGTATTTTAATTGACACAATATAAGATGTAAATCATATTTGTTTTAAATGGTTATTTCAATAAAATAAAATACATGGATGGTAAAGTGAGAACTTATAAGGATTGACTAGTAGTGATGGGTTTTAAGCAATGTTAGGGTATCACATATGACGAAATGCTCACTCCCATATATCAGTTAAAATCAATCCAAAATATTAGATCTAATAGAACCCTTCTATTGTTATGAAATTTTTAAAATGGATTTCATAAATATTTATTAAAATGGTATGTCATAAATACATTTCAAAATGGGTTTATAGTTAAAGGAATATGTATGATGAAACAAAATGTTCTTACTATGATAAATAATAACAATATTGTTTGAAATATACATAGATCAACTTATGGATTTATGGTTTCAACTTAGTCCGGTAATATTCATTTTTTGAGAATGTATGTGATTTTGGATTCCTTATGAATGATGGTGATCCATGTGTTTATAATATTTTTAGTGGAAGTGCCATAAATTTCAAAGTATTTTATGTTGAAAACATGTTATTAATTGGAAACAAAGTTCATGTGTTACACTAAGTGAATATATGGTTAAATGAATTCTTATCCACAAATATCTTGGGTGAAGTAACATATATTTTGTGGATCAGTATCTATCGAGATATATATCATAGGTTTCTCATAGAAATTCAAACTAGATATATCATCAGGGTACATAAAATATATAATAAATTAGAAATACAAGAGATGATTGGTAATAATATCACATGGAATTAATCTCCCCAATAAGATGTTTCTACACACATAGAAGGATATTTAATGAACTAGGATCATCAACTATTCTTCTTTAATGGGATTTATCATCTATTACGAGAATATACATTGTTTAAATATTATATTTTATTATTCATGGATGGTAAATATACGGCCTATCTCTTGGAGAATCATTGGGAAGCTTTGAAAACAATCCTAGAGAAGTTGAGATATTAAGAATAAACGGTCCAAGAGATTTTAGGTGATAAGGATCTATATGTGAGGGGATATACTCATTCTAGATTCTCGACCGGTCATAATGTTGTACAATAGGAGTTAATATATTTATCTTTCTTTAATGTTGGAGCAGTGAACTAGAATTTATAGAATAAATCCATTTTTGAAAATTCGATAGTAGATTATGTGTATATAGTAGTTTCATATACAGATAATGACTTCATTAGAACACATAATTTTTTTCATGGTTTTTTACTAAGAGCTGTAGACCTAGTCATTGTATAAATTGATATTATTACAATAGTGGTGGATTCCATTAATCATAGGTCACTCTAGAGGACAAAAAATACTATTCTAAAGGTTAATCTCTTAAAGGATTTAACTTTGAGATGTTATATCTTGGATATAAGAGTTTCAAAATTGGATAGCATGGAAGACCCATAGGATATATTCATTTCTCAGAAGAAGCTTGATACTAATGTAGGAGATATTGGGTAGATAATTGTTAGTAGTTGTCTCTAGTTCAAGTGGGAGTGTTTTTAGTGGGTTTTCCAGACCAAAATACATTAGTTACTTCGACAGCCAGTACATGTATACTGTTTGATATATCCATTTTTTTATTATTACTACAATAGTGTGGATACTTTTGCAACCATTGTAGGCTTGGTAATATCCTTGGATTACATGTCCTGCCAATATTCTATAACAATGACCAACTATAATCAGAACCGAGATATATCATGATAGTAATATTAAACATAAATCATATGGTCTAGATACATAATTATTAAATAAAACATATGATGTCTGGAAATTAGGTCTTGTGGGATCATAATTATTGAGACATATTCTCAAGAAGTTTTCACATGATGATCTATGTAGATGAGATCATTAGGAAGAAACTAACAATTGGAAAACCACATATTTCATACTCCATGGGTTGTTCCTTTCTAGGAACATGTGTATTGGTCTCCAGACTTGTGATAATTATCAATTATACCATTTGATTGTTTACATTGATTTATGAAAAAAATCATGACATTGATTTCATGGAGAGGTATCTTGTGTTGGGTGTATCAGAGGTTATATGGAAATGGTTTATTTTTCTAGATATAATTTTTTTCTATCCATGCCAAGGAAGATATAAAATATGGGACTAGACTGAAAATGATGGTATTACCATTGTCAAATCCATGGTATTTGTACAATAATTTATGTTTTTATAATAATTTCAAAAAAACATATAAAGAAAAAGGGATGTAGAAAACATTATTCATCCTATATTATGAGATATTGCGAGATATTTTTGTTATATTACACAGAACAAGATCATTATAGGTTGTCATAACTATGAAATCCCTTATTTCCTTTGGGTTCATGATGGGTTTCTATACTCCAATCTAGTTATGTGGTATGAAATTACATTAATTGTGATCAGGAACTAGACATACACGGACAATGTGTATCCACATGTTCTACATATTCTAATGAATATGACATTAGGATGATGTACGAACCATATTTGGGTACTGCTAAACATTCAGTTTTGACAAAGAAAAAGTTTAAAAAATCCATGATATTATTCATGTTTCAAATAATGACTAATTAAATTATTTTATCAAGTCATTCGAATGATTTTTGATTATAAAAGTGATTATGAGAAATCATAATTTCTCTAATGAGCATAGTATGTTCAAGGACAGTTAAATTATTTAGCGGGCATACAGGTCAAGCTAATGGTTCTTCATTTTTCACATAATAGTTTCAATCATTATAAGTTAGTGGTAAAATATTTATGGAATTTATAAGAAGTTAATTAAGTCATACATATTTTCAATGGTAAAAAATGAAGGATAATAGTTTGTAGGGACCAAAGTGTAATTTTTAAAAGTATAATTGATGTATAAAATATCATTTTAACCTCTAGAATGTTAAGATCCCCAATTTGGTTAAACTTAATAAGTGAATATAACCGCTTATATCATCTCAATTTCTATAATAGATATTTTGATGAAAGAATATGGTTGGATAGATATGATCTTCTTGGTTGAGTCCACATTCTTCACACAATCAAAGATGAATCAGAAATTTCTTTGATACCAAAAAATACCACCTGAGGTTCATATATTGACAATCCATGATCTATGGGGAATGTATGGATGATTTATTATTCCTAGATTAGTGTCATAGATACATGACTCATCTGCGGTGATCAAATCAAACTGTTGACTTCAAATGAACAAGGTATCTTTTACACACTCGTTCAATTTTATTTTTCCTAATTAAATAGAAGTACACATGACCCATTAATAAATAAAAGAAATGGGATTTTTTAAACTCAAATTTTCATCATTATCCAACCACAAAAGATTAAATTTCCATTGTTTTGTGATTGAATTATTAGGAGAGAGGGTTTTTATATCTAACTAACACAGCCAACAAATGTGTCAATCTGAGTTCATATCATGATAATATAGGTGTTAAAATTTCTAAAGGATTTGGTAAAATATTGTGATGAAAATTATTGTTTATTTATTTCAATAAATTAATGGAAATTAAGTGTTGTATTTTTACCTAGAGAATAGTTTTAGAACAATATATGTTAGATGGATATAACATAATTGGGTTGGGGTAGTCCGTTTGAAACACAATATCACCATGGAATCCATATTTAGTTTCCAAAATTAAATAAATGTGGAACCCAATGATTCTTTGGGAAGAATAACTGATGCTTTCATGGTAATCATAACCAAAGATTGCATAGGAACCATGCACAAAGGATCCATGAAAATCTTATAAAAAAGGATATGGTTTTACATTTGTTTATATAGGTATGACACAATATAACCTAAAATATATTATATATTATATATATTATATCATTACATATATAATGTGTTTATATATATATATATTTCCTTAAAATGATTCCCCATCTCCGGTCAGAGAAATTATGTCTTGCTCCAACCAACCTGATCCATTTTACTCTCCAGAAGGAAAAAATTAATTTCTATGTATCTCCTTTATGTAATAATATTTACAAGAAAAATATGAAAACATTTCCTAAATTATAATTAAAAATTTTTGTTTGAATTGAATAATTTTGGGTTTTGTGATATTTATCAATAATTAATTAAAATTATTTTAATGAATGTTGTAACATTAAAAATATTCTCAAGAATTTTTTTAGAAATGATTGTTTTCCTCCTGAAATATAATTCTCTGATGAATGGACGTGATCAGCGAAAAACTCATGAGTAGTAGAGTTGTTATTAATTTAATTTAATTATTTTATTTTTCTTTTTATAAAATATAATAACTATATGGGATAAAATGAAACTTCTCACCTGGACCTCCCATAAAAAATTGACTATAAATTGAAAATATTAGAGGAGTTTTTTCTGATATGATTCATGTTGAGAGCTGGTATTAACAAGTCATGTGAAATGAACATGAGTTTCCTAATGTGTAACTCATTTCATGTTTGGAATTAAGGAATTAACATATGGTCTTCATCAATACATATTTTTCTAAATGCGTTAAACAATATTTAACAACTTATGTTCATCTCATTATTTATTTATTTTATTTTGTGCTTGGTTTATTATTTTCTGAATACATATTTATTTACCATGATCACAAATTATAATAATAAATAAATATGAAAATATAAAATGAACATGTGTGGTGAATTCACTACTAGAAAATAGTAATATAACCATGGTTTTGGAAAATATTAAGGGTATAGGGATTGGTTTGGAGCCTATATCCATAGTTTTGGTAAAACTAGTGTATAGGTCAGAAAATCCCACATATACCGAAGGATTGATTTCAAAACTGTGGTCATAGTGTTTGGTGAAATACCTATACCCACATTTTTCCAAAAAAAATATGGGTATTTAGTTGTGTTAAAAAACAACACTCATAGTTCTCCAGTGTTAGGGTTTGAAACAAAATTTCATGGGACAAAAAACATCTATAAGAAAACCTACTGTCACAGTCTTCCACCAATATACATGGTTTCGATATTTATATATAATAAAATATATATTTATATTATGATAACCTAATGGGGTGTAGTGGTTAGGTGCGTGAATTATATAGAAGTAGTCTAGGGAACAAAACAAATGGAAGGTAATTTTATAAATCACATACTAATGGTTTCCATATTGTGGTAATAGATTTATTAACATAGAGGGATACACTTATTCCCTTGGTTCATAACCACGATAATAGAATTTTCAGACCTTGGATATTTTTCGAAGCTATAATAAGGGATTTATCTTCCTCAATTTTATGGGATATTCCCATGGATCGAAACTATTGGTATATGGTAATTTTCCTATAGTGATGTTTTCTATGTTAAACAATTGTTAGGCTATGTGAATTATTAAAAAAAATGTTTTATATAAAATTATTCAGTCATTGAGATAAATTAATAAATCTCTCAATGAAAATACTAACTCATTAAAATCCTTATATCTCTGGAATTTAGAAAATACAGATATTTAGGGGCTTATCAGTGATAGTTTATGGTGCCTCATACTACCAGAGAGTCCTTTGGAAAGTGGTAGGTTAACCTAACTAATGTTGGGTATAATAGAGTAACCATAGCTTAAAAACTGTTAGGAGATGTTTTATGGATCATTTCTACCAAAATACAGTAGTGATAGAGTAATCCAAATCTATTAGTTAAGGGCTACAAAGATTTGATATATAGTGGGAGGAATTTAGAATTAATATTTTAATAATTTATAATGATAATAAAAATAATGAACTAATCTATAGTGATATTTTTTGTAGATTAAAATACAACCCACCTTCAATTAAGTTTCCCCATGATCAATATTTGGGAAATGGAATATCCTGATCATCCATATACTTATAGGAATGCTACATGAGATTTCTCTTAATATTGTACTAAGAGAAGGGTCATTATGTGCTAGAAACCGTAATTCCTATTGATCCCCCTCAATGATAATTCAATGTAGATTATTATGAATATTACAATCATTTAGATGATGTAATAGATGTTCAAACTTTCTTGTTTTCATATATGTCTACTGAGTTTAAGATAATACACAATAATAAATACAAATACAAATTTTATATTTTCTCAATGACTTATACTGGAAGGGATATAATGAAAAAACATATGAGATATAAAGTCACTTATAGACTAACTCTTGCAGATATAAATCGATTAGAAACTCATGTACTCTAGATGATCATGTACATTGAGATACTTGAGTCACTTGGGTTCAAACTAAAGCAATATTTATAAAGTAAACTCTTTAATTTATCTATAATTCATATAATCTGATTTTATATTATGAATTATAATATAAATAAAATGAATAATTCACTATCAAAATATTTGATATATTTAGATAATAGATAAGGGTATGAATAATTGAATATAATATATCCTTATAGTGAACAATATGGTCAAATTAAATGCTAGTGTCAAGGGGTATGTATAGGAAAAAGAGAATAGTACACCACCATTTCATATATATAAATATATGGTGAGGAATGATTAGGAGGAATTCATAATTTCATGTGGAATGAATGGTCATTGGAAGAACACTTTTAATGATTGGGATGAAGAAGAATGTTTGATCGCCTACTTCTGGTTTATTTTTAATTGATTGAAATTTTCATATTTCTACAAATTATGTATTAGGTACATCATGTAACTAAAACATTTTTTTCAAATATTGGATCCAATATTTTTCAAGGAAATTAAAATTTTTGATGATTATCTATATGATGTAAATCATGTGATCCTAAGAGCCTTGGTAGTGGGATACTATCATCATATTTTTCTCATTGGGATGATTCATGTACTAAAAATTGTTTTTATGTACCATTTATTACAATAATCATAAAATCAATGTCGATTTTACACATAATGGGATATTACTTCATTATTTGAAAAGAAAGGTATCATTATGTAAAAGTATTACATATGTTATTTTATGTCCCATAATTTCAATTGGTTTAAAATACATGAACATTACAGTCTAATATTTCAAAATAAATGACAAAGAAAAAGTGACTGAATGATATCCTACCCTCATATGGTAGATCGAGCAAGGTCATGTAACTGAGAATCATTTATGAATACTACATCAATCATTGAATTTATTCTACCTATATTCGAATCCCATGGATGTATCACATTATTTTTTATAATGTAAAATGACCAATTCACCTTTAAGTGGCAATAAAGGAAGAGAAAAAGACACATTGGAATTGGATCATAATGGCGTTTGTGTTCTGATTCCTATAGAGGCAAGGTGTTGTTGTTCATACATTATTAAATGTACCTAGTACTATAGTATATATAGATATATCTACTAATTCGTTATAAATTATATTCCTTTATCATGTTTTTGGAATATTAGAACAACATAGTGAATTGACTAGGTAAAAGGATTAAGATAATATTTTATGACCATGGTGGAGATTATCTTAACCAACATTTATTTTTCAGTTATTGCAGTGTACAATAATATCCTTACTCACTCATCCTTATACACCTCACTTGAATTGTGTATGTGAATTGATGAATTTGACCAATCTTGAGGTGGCTATATTGATGATGGGTAATTAAACTCTACCATTCTAATATTGGTGATAATAACTATAGACTGTGACATACACACTAAACTGAGTAACAACTGAAGTATTAATTGGGATTCCATACGTGTAGAGGTATGGATTGAAATGTAGTTTGTCAAGCATAGGTGAATGGTGATGTGATGATTTTTTCAAGACAATAAAAAGTGACAAACAAGAATTAGGGATTATAACGTGAAATATTATCGGATATCCTAAGGAGTCCAAATTTACATTACCTACAAAACCATTAAAACTGAATATTGTTTTTATAATGAAATACTACTTTTCTAGAAAAGGAATAGGTTTTGAAAGGGAATAGTGGGATAATGAGTAACATTGTTAAAGATGATTCTAAAAATTAACTAGAGTTTATACGAAAACAATATACTCAAGAGAAAGTCGAAGATGAATCTGTTCTTGAGATCCAAGTACTTTATTAATCTTATATAGAGTTAAGAGAACAAGAGATATATGGTTTTCTTTTGACTAATTTATTTGACCCATTAATCCTAGATAATGAAAAACCCATGAACTAAATGTATCTATAGATGGAATGGATACTTATAAATAGAAGTAAGACATGAATTATGAAATGGAGTATATATACCAACATCTATTTTGGATTTTTGTAGACCCTACAAAATATTTAAATTAATGTGAATTCAGGAAAATGATTCAGATGGATTTCCGACTGATCACTCATAAGTAATGAAAATTATTATATTGTCTCAAGAAACACAAAATCATAAACAATGATGAAACCTTTTCTATACTCGCTGTTCTAAAATACATCACAATATTACGTCCATAAGCATCCTTCCATGACAATAAAATGTCAAAAATGGATTTCCAAATTATTTATCAAAATGGTATATTATTTGAATATTTTTATACGACATATCCTGAAGTGTATATTATATCAATGCATTCTAATAAGGTGTAAAAACTATAGATATCCATCTATGGATTAAAGTAGTCATCATGGTACATGAATATTCATTCGGATGATCCATAATAGGTTTTTTTTTAAAAATTAACAACATAGATCCATGAGTATATAATAAGGCTAGTTGATGATCCATCATTTCCCTAGTAATATATGTTGAGGACATATTATTAATCGTAAATTAAGTGAAAACTTAAAAATAGTGATGAAATTGTTAAATGAATACATTTCCATGAATTACATAGGTGAAGCTTCCTATATTATAGGGATGAAGATACACTAAGATAGATCTCAAAGGATGGTTGGTATAAGTCAATTATATATACTGAGAAGGTACTAAAAAGGAAAAATATTGAAAAATCCATCGAAGTATTCATGCGAATATCACATTGAATTAATATCCCCAAGAATATATCTCTATGAAAATCAGATGTGGTTGAATGAATACGTAGAATCCCTTATTTTTTAGTAGATGGGTATATCATGAATTCCATTCTATGTACTAGTTCTGACGTTTCATTTTTATTATGCATGGTGGACAAATATCATTCCAATCTAGGATAGCTACATTTATAAGCAATAAATACTTTACTAAAGTTCATGTGACAAGCAATGAATATGTTCTAAGTGTATGGTGGAGATGAGGACCTAGTTATGCAGGATACAATGCTAATAGATTGGAGACATAAAATGATGTTCTGAAATCATTGTTATTCAATTATTTATAGTTTAAATTTTTTCTAGTACTTTAATAGTTTCAATTTTTTTGATAACTTACTATCTCATAAAATATTTTTAAATTCATATTGATTATAAAATATAATCATTATTGATTCAGTTTTATTTATTAATAGTAAAAGTATTGTATCCACTAAATTGTTTATGGTTTATTAAAATCCATTAAAATTGTGTCAATGTATTAATATTTGTTATATTTTTTTACATAATGTTAGTTTAATTTTTTTATTTAAAAATTGATTTATCTATTATGAGCCAATGGGATATAACTTAACCAAACTAAGGTGAACCAACGGGTCAACCCCATGTCAAATAATGCATTTTGCATCCCACCAAGCGGTTGAGGTGGCGAGACAATGCATAAGATTATGAAGAATGGGCTTGTGTATAAAGATTGCTTGTTCATGAATGAGATAGGCGTTGTAAAACCTCTAGGCCGAAGTCCATGTGTATGGGTATTGGGTAGGAGGTGTGGATCCCCTAAAGACATATCAGAAGAGGAATGTTGTTAGGTGATTGTCATACCACGACATCAACACATCATGAAATTTATTCGAGAGGGTGAACTAACATAACTGTATATCCATTTCTAAAACATGAATAGAACTCAACCATTCGATCAATATGATCTCCACTGTTCGATATAGTTTGGACCTCATGTTACTTGTTGGATTTTCATCTCTCATTATTCTTATATTTCATAGTAGTCTTAGTCCTTAACTATCCTTAACCATTTCCAATTCATTGGAGTTCATGGAAGAACCTCCCATTTGCAATGATAAGGGTCTCATGGCCATTCTGTGTTTTAAATTTGTACCTATAAAACAACATCATCTATTCTAACATCTTTATTTAATAAATAATATTAGTACAACTTCTCCTTCTTCTTAAGGATTTATTTGTTTATTTATTCATCACGTTATTCCAGTCTGTTGATATTTTTTCAACCAGTATGACTCCCAGCACATACATTATATTCTTGTTTTCATGTATAATTCGACCTTTGGTAGAAAAATATTTTGAGTGGCTAATTCCTCATTAGTGGATCGTTTTTTCATAGATAGATTATTCATCAATAGTGGATCATTTATTCATTCAGTATCTTCTTAATAAATGGTGTGTCCTTTTTTCCCCAAGTGTCATATTCCTCAATGGTTGATTATTTCTTCACTGAGAGCTTATTTATCAATAGTAGATTATTTTTTCATTAGTATCATTTCACTGGTAATATATTTTTTCTTCTACTGTCTCTTTCACAATGATATATATATTTTAACAAAGATACATCACCAATCAAGTATTAGAGGAATCCATATACCTCTCTCTATTTTAATACAGTTGTAAATCCAATTGAAGATCACCATTGCCTGTGTATTAAAATAACTAGTTTATCGATTCAATGATGTTAGATCTTTCATGTTTCCTCTGAATATTTAGAGTGATATTCTTGTTTCCTTCTTAATCGTGGATTTTATTTGATGTTTTATATAATCTAAATGACCACAGTTAGTTCATTGAAATGTTTTATGAATTTTTTATATTTATTTAAAATAATTTAATCTTGTTTATTTGTAGTTGATCATTGTTTCAATGTTATATTAATCTACTATAGGGATCAAGTGCTCGATCAATCTATTATTGGGAACCCACAACAAATCAATAAATTGTTGGACACCAATAGTAGATCAGTCCACCGCTATTTAATTTTAATCAACCAATGGTTAATATTTGTTTAAAAAAATTGATTCATAATATTTAATTGTTATTACTAAACTTAATATTTTATAAATTATTTAGTTATATTTTGATGAAATATAATTTTAGGTTGTGTAATAAATTAAAATTAGGAATATTTTTTACAGACATACAAGATGCTCCATTTTCTCTATATTAAGACATTTTACTATATTCATAATCTAGTTGATTATTCATTTATTAAAAATTATTTGTAAATATAAATTGTATTCATTTTTATACTATATATTTTTATTTTTAGATATTAAAATTTAATGAAGAAATAGAAAGATTTTTTTTAGTTTTTACATAGCTTGGATTTTACCAGAGATGGTAGTGGTAAAATTATTATAGTTATACACATACTAGTTTAATGATTTATTTTAAATCCACACCCTCCTAGAATATCTTTGTCATAATGATCCAAGAGACATATTCAAGGTATAAAAAATTAAAATGAATATCATTCAAAAGATTACTGTGTGATACAATTTCAATATAAATATTATGGATCTCATGTAATCAAAAAATTGATGCTACTTAAATTCTCTAGTTCAGATCATAGAATATCTTCAACATTATACATTATTCAATTCAAGTGACCAAAGATCATCAAGATTCATCATATTCAACATTTTTGATCAATTATTGATTTATTGTTATATGAATTTATCTATATAAGATTAATTATCCATTTTTTATATTTTCATGCCTGTATTATGCTTTTCCAAATAAAATAAATTTCTTTCATTATCTTATTATTCCACCAAAAAGATGGGAGTTTCAGTTGTGACTCTCAAACAAATGTCAGGTTAGAGACTATGGTCTCACCTCCAATAAAATATTGGGTTGTGCCTTAATGTTCTTATAAAGTGTGTTTTCGGTAACAAGGTTCTCACACCATTGAATGTGGTGTTATTAGCAGGATAAAATATTCTAGAATATAATTGAAGGATGATGAATAGACTATGGTCTTTCAAATTAAACCACTATAAAATTTGGTGTTCTTTGATTTTATTTCGACTTGACTTCACTCCAAAAACACTTCACCCAATAAGGATACTTATTTTATAAAACATGATGGTTTAGTATTTAAAATTTTAAAGATTACTATTCTCATAGCATGTAGTTATTATTACCATCAATATAGATGTAAAATTTGTATCAAGTTCCAGAAGTTACTTAATGATAAGAAGACTCTATAATTATTTTTTCAGTTTTTTTAAACACCATACTAATATGGTATTCAAGAATTATTATTCAAAGGAATAAAAGAAAAAGACTCTATTTAGATGGAAGGTGTTATTGTGAATAATGGATGTCTTCCAAAAAAATTATTCTATTATGGAAGTTAATATACATACTAGAAATATTTAATGGAATCACACGTGAAACATGTACGTGTGGATCACCATATTATCATGGACAATCCATATGAGTTTCCCTAAGTGGATCCTGAGAAACATAAAGAACAGGACAAGGTAAAAAAATGTTTTATAAAGTTAATTTTTTTTAACTTTTCTATAATGTTCAAGCGTCTAAAGTAACATTTCATCTTGTTAGATATTAAAAAATATTTACAAGATACGTCAAGGGGATCCTTATAAGAATAAGATGCTCAAGAGACCAAGATTGTAATTATATTAACTAAACAAAAATACATCAATATAGGAGATGAAGAATCTATAAATAATATGTTCAATCAGTTTATTAGTATAACTACTGGATTGATATCCCTTGGAGATGTTTTTTAAAAAACATCTATAAGATACATAACATTTTGATGGTTCCTCATGCTCGTTTACAGTAATATATTTAGACTTTTTGATATTATACCATGATTGGATTTTATATTTGGTGTTGTTTCAGGTCAAATTGGTTAAATTTAGAATCTTATGGGGATCTGAATGGTTGGAGAATTATAAAGGAAAATTTTTTGGTTTTACCCTAGAAAATGTATTACCCTTTTTGGAACCACAAGGGTTAAAACATGGTTCTTCCAAACCGTGAATCGTCCCTCCCCAAAATGTGATCCCACAAAACTGTGTTGATTTTTATAGTCAATGCATTGTTTTTTAAAATGCCCCCCACATAAGAGAAATTGTGCACCTTAAGATTAGGGGAAGACAATTGTATCACACTATTTTGAAAATTGTGTACCACCACCCAATAAACCCTGAATGTGCGTTTTGAACCGACAAATGTTTTTATTAAAATTATTGAACCCCATGGTTTTTAGATATAATCCTCACATATGAATCTAATATTACTTCCACTAGTCTAAAAGGCCACTAAAGGATTCCAAGGACCCACAAACCCCTTTCATCTTGAATCTATGATCTGGTGAATGTTTATAACCCTCTTATTATAAGGCCTCGGCCTTAAACCTTACTTAATATAGAATTAAATGAATAATTCACGTTGAGGATCTTTTCAGGTTTAGAGTTTTAGAGAATTAGAACATAACTATTACATCTCAAAAGATTACAAAGTAGTCACTTCTACTAAGTTCCCATAATAAACAAAACTCTTAAACGAAACATGTCTAGTTCCATGTTTTATATGGCATGACATTCCCTTGCTCCCAATCTTGACCTTATTCCACATTAAGTCCTGTGAAAAACATTTCAAAAAAACTTGGGGTGAGCATAAAAAGCTCAGTAAGGGATACACAAAGAATGAAAACTGTTAGTTTTTCAAACATCAAGTAAACCATGTATACTCTATCAAAGTAATACCTTCACCTTCATGAAGTAGTAAAAACTCTTCACTGAATAAAGTATCATTACTTACCTTTTTGTAACCAAAGGATTACCATAAAACCCATATAAAGAACACATAACATATATAAAGGTAACTTGGGACATAAACATACTTAAGTGGAATAACCATACGGTCGACTTCCACACATATCACTTAATGGAATAGCCATACGGCCAATTTCCATACATACATAATGGAATAGCCATACGGCCGACTTCCATACCCAATGCATTGGAGGTTATAACGTAACCACTCGTCCTGGTATTCACGGAACCACCCGTTATATGGTTTATAACGTAACCACCCGTTAAAATGTCCAAGTACCAATACAAAATCATAAAACATAAAACCAATATAAAGGAATGATAAAATTTCCACATTTCAATCAAAATATATCATAAATATATTGACATAATAGAATCCTTTATCAAAACCATTTTCAATACCAAAATACATAAAAGAGTATATGGTATTTATTTTATTTTAAAAACATTACGGCTTGTTGAGGAATCCAAAGACCAAATAATACTCGCGGCGGCGGAAAAGGTCGTTGTCACCGCGTACGTTAAAAAAAACATTCCTTTTTGTCGTTTAGTAAAACGCTTCGTAGAAAAAGATTCCTTTTGTATAAAAGTAAAAGTCAAAGGGTTTTATACACTGTATAAAAGAAAGTTGTGTATAAAACGAAATATGCCTCAATGAAAGGAGATTGAGACGAAGTCCCTTACCTCGGGTCCGACTTGACTCGATCGTTCTTTAACGTCCTGAATAATAAACTTGAGTTAATTTATACTTTATTAAGAACCTTTTTAAAGTTCATTATTCCTTTTATATCACTTATTTCCATGTTATAAACATTATGTAACCATTTAAGTTAATAATATTTGTTTTGTCAATATTTGGTTCTTAATTCGAAAGTGGACTTCTTACAATTACATGTTGTTCGTGTGGTCCAAAGTTCTTTATATCCAGAATTACATTCCTGATTTTGATATCATTTATATCATATATATCCATCATATACATGTATTTATAATATTACATAATCATTTAGAGGTAAGAAATGAAATGCACCGTTCATGGAGACGGTAAGCCGTACGTACGCATGAACGCTACTTTCATTTCTATTTCGTATTTTATAGAATGGAATCATAATGATATAAGAGTATATTATAATTCCAGTATAATAACATATATAATATCATTATCTTTATCCTTTACACATCCCACATATGGTATTAACAAATCAAATCACTTTCAGGGGGCGGTAGTCCGCACTTCCTAAAATGAAGATATCGTGTTTACCCATAATGGAAACAATAATGGTATGCCATAAATGAAAAATACAGAAGATTAAGGAAACAATAAACATATTATATATCATATATAAAAATAGTGACATCATAATGGCCACCTTTGAAGGGGTTAAATGAGTGTTGAACAATCATCGTTTCGGGAGGCAGAATTTCGCCATCCACGGAAACCGTATGTTCTTTAACTATTTGATGTAGTTGTGTGAGAGTGTAGCTCGAATAAATCTTATAAAAACATCCTAGTATATTTAAGATACTGGTGTTGTTACAAAATAAGTAAATAAAAAGAGTTTAGGGGGTTGGAGAAGCAAAATAAAACAAATGAACAAGAGAGAATGAATTACCTTTAAAAGTGTAACTCCTTTTGATTTGAGCCTAAAGGCTTCCTTTGAAAGGATTCTTCCCAAAGGGAATCCTCTAGTATGAGGATAGGGATGTGGAGAGTGTAAATGGGCAGGGGATGGCCGAGCCAAAGGCTTGAGGAGTGTGTGAAATGAGGTAGAGGTGGGGGCCTTTTATAAGAGGAGAGGAGGGGCACTTTTGGAAATCATGAAACTATTATTTTATTTTCAAAAGTGTTTTGAATTTCTAAGGTCCCACATTGATATATTTTGAAGATAAGATTACAAGGCTTCGAAATATTTCCATCCAATAGGTTTCGGACAAGTGTAGGTTTTAGATATTACATTATCTTTCCATTTTATTTAAATCGTTAAATAATGAAGTCATCGCTGCATCATCATGATGTCATAAATAATTTAATTTATTTAAAGTCTAAAAATTATAAAAAAATACTATGATGTAGGAAATCTTTTTAGATTTCCAATTAATATTTATAATCAAAAATAGGATCTTTATAACCCCATGTAAAAATTGTTTTCGTAAAACCTATTATGTTTATGTCATTTTTACTTTTATTAAAAAAAAGGCATTAAAGTCATTATTTCACCCAAGTGGCTCCATGGGGTCCCCTAAATCGACCCATGGGTTGTCTTGGTCGGCCATGACACAACCAATAGGGTTAGGACATGTGTCAAGCTCATCTCATTTTATTAAAGCATTATTTTTACCTTAAACTACACTAATTACCTCTAATCGCGATTAAAAACTTAATAAGTTACTATTCACCAAAAAAATATTTTTATCTCATTGAACCACATTTTACTTCTTAATGACAACCATGTTTGTCATATTTTTGAAATTAAAAACACAGAAGTGGTAAAATTTCATTTAAACGAAAAATCAGTTTTTATAAGTACCACTTAGTGGTTTCACTATTCATCAAAAATTGAAGTTTTTTTCAGAAAAATACAAAAAATTCACCCTAAGCTATATTTGATATTACAAATTCAAAAATGAAGTCCATTTTACAAAATTCACAACATATAAGTTGCATTAATTAATTTAATAATTAATTCCCACTGTCAGAGAAAATAACGTGTTTTTATGAAACAATAAGTATCAAAAGATTGACACTAGTTTAAGTCCGATTTCAAAGTGAAATTAATTCCAACGACCACAATTGGATTTAATGGTAAAAATATTTTCTAATTTCACTTTAAAACCAATTCAAAAGATAATCTAATCATATAAATAAATTAGATTAAAAAGAGGTTTTGAATTAAAATACAACATTTTACACTATTCATAAAAAAATGAACTTTATCCGAAAGATACCAAAAATTTACACAAAGTAAATTTTGATGTCCCGATTCTAAAGAAGAGTTATTTTTGGTCCAATAGAATTTATAAGATTGATCAAAACTATATTTAATGACGGTTCGCTGTAAAAAGGTGATAAGTGAACCCTTAGTGAAAATTAGGGTATAAATGCCTAAAATTGAACTCTTTCCGTATTTTAAGCCTTAATCTTTTATTGGGTAAATATAAAAACATTTAAAAACATATATAATCATATTTTAGTTATTTCTATCCATTCCCGCCAGTACAACGACTACTTGTTAAATAAAATTTAAAATAATATTACTTTATTACGTGTGTGCAACGTAAGTTTTCAAAGAAACTCATCGTTGCGTATCGAGTACGCTATCGAACGTAGAAACCCCTTTTAATTAAAATTAATATTTTATTCGTAAATATTAATAAATATGAAAATTTGTTTTTCTTTAATTTCCTGGGATGTTACATCCTTCCCCCCTTTTGGGAATTGCGTCCTCGCAATTTTATTCACTTATCAAAATAAGTGGGGGTATTTATCCCTCATAGCATTTTCAGATTTTCCACGTTGCCTCTTCAATCACATGGTTTTTCCACAAAACCTTTACCTGATGAATCACCTTATTCCATAACACCTGCTCCATGTGGTCAAGAATCTGGACTGGTTGTTCTTAATAAGATAGTTTCTCCCCCAGGTGAACTACCTCTGGACTCAAAACATGAGATGGATCTGGCATATACTTACTCAACATTGAAACATGAAAAACATTGTGTACCTGAGATAAACTCGGAGGTAAAGCCACTCGGTAAGCAACTGATCCAACTTTCTCCAGAATTTCATATGGTCTAATAAACCTTGGACTCGGCTTTCCTTTCTTACCAAATCTCATCACACTTTTCCAAGGAGAAACCTTGAGAAAAACATGATCACCTACCTCGAAAGATAGATCCTTCCTCCGGTTATCCGCATAACTCTCCTGCCTGCTCTGAGCTGTTCTCATGTGCTTCTGAATCAATTGAACTTTTTCTGCCATCTCTTCTGTCTCATGTTCAATTCTTTCTGAGTGAATATATACTTTAAACTTTTGTGATCAGTATATATTTCACACTTTACTCCATACAAATGATGCCTCCAAATTTTTAAAGCAAAGACAACAGAAGATAATTCCAAATCATGTGTAGGGTAATTTACCTCATGAGTTTTCAACTGTCGTGAAGCATAAGCAATTACCTGATCATTCTGCATAAGGACACAGCCAAGTCCCTTCAACGAAGCATCACTGTATATAACAAACTCACCATTCCTGGAAGGAAGTTCCAAAACTGGAGCATTCACCAATCTTCTCTTCAACTCCTGAAAACAATCATCACATTATTTTGTCCAGATGAACTTAACACCCTTACGAGTTATCTTAGTCATTGGACTAGATAACCGTGAAAAATTTTCAACAAACCTTCTGTAGTAACCTGCCAAACCAAGAAAACTACGGATCTCGGTTACATTTGTGGTTCTTGGCCATTCTTCAACAACTTTGTTTTTAGTAGGATCAACAGTTATGCCATCTTTTGAAACAATGTGACCTAGGAAAGAAATTTGTTGCAACCAAAACTCACACTTTCTGAATTTTCCATATAGTTTCTTTTCTTTTATGGTTTGCAAGATAACCCTTAAATGACTTTCATGCTCTTCTTTACTTTTAGAAAACACCAAAATATCATCGATGAAAACAACCACAAACTTATCCAAGAAGTCATGGAAAATTCTATTCATAAGGTCCATGAATACAGCAGGGGCATTGGTTAACCCAAAAGGCATAACTACAAATTCATAATGGCCATATCTAGTATGGAACGCAGTCTTCAGAACATCTCCTTCTTTTACTTTCAACTGATGGTACCCCGACCTCAAGTCAATCTTTGAAAAATACTGTGCTCCCTGGAGCTGATCAAAAAAATCATCGATATGAGGCAAAGGATACTTGTTCTTAACAGTAATATTATTCAAGGCTCTATAATCAATGAAAAGTCTCATTGATCCATCTTTCTTTTTAACAAACAAGACAGGAGCACCCCATGGTGATGTGCTAGGTCGAATGAAACCTTTATCTAATAACTCCTGCAATTGTTTCTTTAACTCTAAAAGTTCAACTTGAGCCATTCAATAAGGGGGTTTTGAAATTGGATTAGAATTAAGAACTAATTCAACAGTAAATTAAACTTCCCGATCATGAATAATACCAGGCAACTCATCAGGAAAAACATCACGATACTCATTTTCCACTGGCACATCATTAATCTGAACAGTTTCTTTATGTTCAACAATATGTGCAAGGTAACATTCATTTCCATCTTTTACTAGTTTCTCAACTTCCTGATATGTTATCAAAATCAAGGGTTCATTCGAGTACACAAAATGAAAATCTTTCTGAAAAGAAACCATTTTAGCTCTGCATTCAATATTAGCATGATAAACAGAAATCCAATCCATGCCCAAAATAACATCAAACTCTACTAGAGGCAAAACAATAAGGTTTGCTGGTTGATTCTTTCCACACACAAGGATAGGAAGGTTCTTATAATTCCTTTGTGTCTCAACGTTCCCTCTGGGTGTTTTTACCATAAGTTCAGGATTCATATCTTGATATGGAATTTCCAATTTACTAGAAAACTTCTCAGAAATGAAAGAGTGTGTAGACCCTGAATCAAACAACACATTGGCATAATCTGAACAAACAAACAGTGTACCTGATACCACTTCATTCGGTGGCCCAACATCTGCTGAAGTTGTTGCAAAGGATTTCACCACCCCTTTCTGCTTGTAGTCTGGCTGCATTCCCCCAGTTGAGTTCTTCGTTGGACACTAATTTGCATAATGACCCATCTCATTACACTTAAAACATCTTACCGTTGGCTTTTCATTTCCTGCTTGATCATCTTCCTTACAATTACGAGAAATATGACGAGACTTACCACACCGAAAGCACTTACCAGACTTGGATAAACATTCTCCAAGATGCATTTTACCACACTTCTCATAGGATGGATATTTGGTTTTCTTACCTCCTTGCTTCTTTGATGAATTCTTCCTCTTTGCCTGCCAACTAGACCTCTTATTCTGTTGTTTGTCATAGAACACCTGATCATAGGCAAACTCCATTTCCACCTTCTCCGCACATCGAACAAGTTTTTCATAACTTTTGAACTCACGAGAATCTAAAGCCCTTCGATACTTTGGCTTTAACCCTGAGTAAAAACGGTTTATTTTACTATCATGATCTCGTATGAAGTTTGAAGCATACCTTGCCAATCGAGTGAACTTTTCTTCATAAGAAGCCACTGAATCATCCTCCTGCCTCAATTCTAGGAACTGTTTTCCCATCCTAAGACGAACCACCTTAGGAAAATATTTCTCAAGAAACATACCTTTGAATTCGTCCCAGTGAAGATCCTCAATCTCATCACTATCCCTGATATTTTTCACCATCGACCACCACTGATCAGCTTCACCTTCAAAACGGTAAACAACAAGACTAAGCTTTTGATGTTATGAACACCCCATGACATCAAAAATCTTTTCTAGTGCTTTAATCCACCCTTCAGCTTGCACAGGGTCAGATGATCCTCTGAATGATGGGGGATGTTGCCTCATGAAATGTTCCACCACTGACATGTTCCTCTGCGGTTGATCTGGCTGACCTCGTGCATGGATACCACCACCATTTATAGCCTGAGTCAATTGTTCCATCACTGCAACAAATTGTTCAGTTCCGATTCCGACCATCTCAGGTTGCTGATTTGGAAGGTTTTCTTTCTCCTAATGTCGTCCCAACATAGCTGCTTTGTTTCCTCTGCAGAAAACCATTCTGAACACAGAAATATCTTAGGAGAAGCAACATGGTAATCCTTAAATGCTATATCATTTCAATCATATTATAATTTAACACTTTTCTAACTCCTAAAGTTGTCTAAACCGACCTTTGATACCAATTATAAGGCCCCGACATTAAACCTTACTTAATATTGAATTAAATGAATAATTCACGTTGAGGATCTTTTCAGGTTTATAGTTTTAGAGAATTAGAACATAACTATTACATCTCAAAAGATTACAAAGTAGCCACTTCTACTAAGTTTCCATAATAAAAAAACTCTTAAAAGAAACATGTCTAGTTCCATGTTTTATATAGCATGAAATTCCCTTGATCCCATCCTTGACCTTATTCCACATTAATTCCTGTGAAAAACATTTCAAAAAAACTTGGGGAGAGCATAAAAAGCTCAGTAAGTGATACACAAAGAATGAAAACTTTTAGTTTTTCAAACATCAATTAAACCATGTATACTCTATCAAAGTAATACCTTTACCTTCATGAAGTAGTAAAAACTCTTCACTGAATAAAGTATCATTACTTACCTTTTTGTAACCAAAGGATTACCATAAATCCCATATAAAGAACACATAACATATATAAAGGTAACTTGGGACATAAACATACTTAAGTGGAATAACCATACGGTCGACTTCCACACATATCACTTAATGGAATAGCCAGACGACCAATTTCCATACATACTTAATGGAATAGCCATACGGCCGACTTCCATACCCAATGCATTGGAGTTTATAACGTAACCACCCGTCCTGGTATTCATGGCACCACCCGTCATATGGTTTATAACGTAACCACCCGTTAAAATGTCCAAGTACCAATACAAAATCATAAAACATAAAACCAATATAAAGGAATGATAAAATTTCCACATTTCAATCACAATATATCATAAATATATTGACATAATAGAATCCTTTATCAAAACCATTTTCAATACCAAAATACATAAAAGAGTATATGGTATTTATTTTATTTTAAAAACATTACGGCTTTTTGAGGAAGCCAAAGACCAAATAATACTCACGGCGGCGGAAAAGATTGTTGTCACCGCGTATGTTAAAAAAAAATTCATTTTTGTCGTTTAGTAAAAAGCTTCGTAGAAAAATATTTCTTTTGTATAAAAGTAAAAGTAAAAGGGGTTTATACACTGTATAAAATAAAGTTGTGTATAAAACGAAATATGCCTCAATGAAAGGAGATTGAGACGAAGTCCCTTACCTTGGGTCCGACTTGACTCGATCGTTCTTTAACGTCCTGAATAATAAACTTGAGTTAATTTATACTTGATTAAGAACCTTTTAAAAGTTCATTATTCCTTTTATATCACTTATTTCCATGGTATAAACATTATGTAACCATTTAAGTTAATAATGTTTGTTTTTTCAATATTTGGTTCTTAAGTCGAAAGTGGACTTCTTACAATTACATGTTGTTCGTGTGGTCAAAATTTCTTTATATCCAGAATGAAATTCCTGATTTGGATATAATATATATCATATATATCCATCATATACATGTATTTATAATATTACATAATCATTTAGAGGTAAGAAATGAAATGCACCGTTCATGGAGACGGTAAGCCGTACGTACGTATGAACGCTACTTTCATTTCTATTTCGTATTTTATAGAATGGAATCATAATGATATAAGAGTATATTATAATTCCAGTATAATAACATATATAATATCATTATATTTATCCTTTACACATCCCACATATGGTATTAACGAATCAAATCACTTTCAGGGGGCGGTAGTCCACACTTCCTAAAATGAAGATATCGTGTTTACCCATAATGGAAACAATAATGGTATGCCATAAATGAAAAATACAGAAGATTAAGGAAAGAATAAACATATTATATATCATATATAAAAATATTGACATCATAATGGCCACCTTTGAAGGTGTTAAATGAGTATTGAACAATCATCGTTTCGGGAGGCAGAATTTCTCCATCCACGGAAACCATATGTTCTTTAACCATTTGATGTAGTTGTGTGAGAGTGTATCTCAAATAAATCTTATAAAAACATACTAGTATATTGAATATACTGGTTTTGTTACAAAAGAAGTAAATAAAAAGAGTTTAGGGGATTGGAGAAGCAAAATAAAACAAATGAACAAGAGAGAATGAATTACCTTTAAAAGTGTAACTCCTTTTGATTTGAGCCTAAAGGCTTCCTTTGAAAGGATTCTGCCCAAAGGGAATCCTCTAGTATGAGGAGAGGGATGTGGAGAGAGTAAATGGGAAGGGGATGGCCGAACCAAAGGCTTGAGTAGTGTGTGAAATGAGGTAGAGGTGGGGGCCTTTTATAAGAGGAGAGGAGGGGCACTTTTGGAAATCATAAAACTATTATTTTATTTTCAAAAGTGTTTCGAATTTATAAGGTCCCACATTGATATATTTTAAATATAAGATGATAAGGCTTCAAAATATTCCCATCCAATAGGTTTTTGACATGTGTAGGTTTTAGATATTACATTATCTTTCCATTTTATTTAAATCGTTAAATAATGAAGTCATCGCTGCATCATCATGATGTCATAAATAATTTAATTTATTTAAAGTCTAAAAATTATAAAAAAATACTATGATGTAGGAAATCGTTTTAGATTTACAATGAATATTTATAATCAAAAATATGATCTTTATAACCCCATGTAAAAATTGTTTTTGTAAAACATATTATGTTTGTGTCATTTTTACTTTTATTTAAAAAAAAGGCATTAAAGTCATTATCTCACCCAAGTGGCTCCATGGGGTCCCCTGAATCGCCCCATGGGTTTTCTTTGTCGGCCATGACACAACCAATAGGGTTAGGACATGTGTTAAGCTCATATTATTTTATTAAAGCATTATTTTTACCTTAAACTACACTAATTACCTCTAATCGCGATTAAAAACTTAATAAGTTACTATTCACCAAAACAATATTTTTATCTCATTGAACCACATTTTACTTCTTAATGACAACCATGTATGTCAGATTTTTGAAATTCAAAACACAGAAGCGGTAAAATTTCATTTAAACGAAAAATCAGTTTTTATAAGTACCACTTAGTGGTTTCACTATTCATCAAAAATTGAAGTTTTTCAGAAAAATTCCAAAAATTCACCCTAAGCTATATTTGATATTAAGAATTCAAAAATGAAGTCCATTTTACAAAATTTACAACATAAAAGCTGCATTAATTAATTTATTAATTAATTCCCACTGTCAGAGCAAATAGCGTGTTTTTATGAAACAGTAAGTATCAAAAGATTGACACTAGTTTAAGTCCGATTTCAAAGTGAAATTAATTCCAACGACCACTATTGGATTTAATGGTAAAAATATTTTCTAATTTAACTTTAAAACCAATTCAAAAGATAATATAATCATATAAATAAATTAGATTAAAATGTGGTTTTGAATTAAAATACAAAATTTTACACTATTCATCAAAAAAAATGAACTTTATCAGAAAGATACCAAAAATTTACACAAAGTAAATTTTGATGTCCCGATTCTAAAGAAGAGTTATTTTTGGTCCAATAGAATTTATAAGATTGATCAAAACTATATTTAATGACGGTTCGCTGTCAAAAGGTGATAAGTGAACCCTTAGTGAAAATTAGGGTATAAATAACTAAAATTGAACTCTTTCCGTATTTTAATCCTTTATCTTTTATTGGGTAAATTTAAAAACATTTAAAAACATATATAATCATATTTTAGTTATTTCTATCCATTCCCTCCAATACAACGGCTACTTGTTAACTAACATTTAAAATAATATTATTTTATTACTTGTGTGCAACGTAAGTTTTCAAAGAAAGTCATCGTTGCGTATCGAGTACGCTATCGAACGTAGAAACCCCTTTTAATTAAAATTAATTTTTAATTCGTAAATATTAATAAATATGAAAATTCGTTATTATTTAATTACCTGGGATGTTACACTTATGGTATGTGATCTCTTCTCATTTAGTTTATTTTTTCACTCTACACCTCTTATGTTTCATTATTTTGGTGGTGATAACTTCTTTCATTTGTAATGGGAATAATGTTTTTTATGGATGTGTTTTCTAGATCTTGGATCGATGTTTTGATCCTATATCACCTCTATCATTGTGTAATTGAATTTTAAACATCAAATTGAGTGTTTCATTTTGGTGAACGTTTGTCATCATTTGGGAGGTTGAACGTTTAATTCACTTAGTATAAATTACATATGAGCATATGTGATTGTGTAATTAAAATTTCCACAATGGAAATTTGATATTTATATTTATTTAATAAATTTAATATCTTTATATTATGAAATCCTTCTCTAATATCATTGGACCCATTTTTAATTTTGAGTCTATTATGGATGGAATCCCATGGGTTTGTTGATATAATTATTATAAAGATAAATGAATTATTCATTTATGTTAAATTTGATTATGAATATGGTTGAAAAATGAAATAATTGAGTTGGTTATTAAATTGATTATGAGAATGGTTAGTAATTTTGTTATGAATGTGGGAACATGGGAAGTAATTTTTGAAATTGAGTTTTGGGATAGGGAATGCTACTCAAAATACCCACGAAGTTCCAGCATGATGATTGAGGTCCCCAATATATATATATATATATATATATTCCATGTGATCACATAGTTGTTGGACAGGGACTGCATCTCCAAATACCCATAGTGGTCATTACTGATACACAAGTCCCCCAATATATTAATGTGAAATTGGAAATAAAATAGTTATTTATAGAACATGGTATAATGGAATGTAACATACCCTTTGTGGATTGTTTAGACACTAGCATGGGATGAAATATGTATTATTGGTATGTGTGTAACTATGAACCAGATGACCTATGTAGTTAATTAATTTATAATTAAATATGTTGCAAGATTACTTGTTCATTTAGTCCACATTAATTATAAAACTACATACGTAATTTTAAACTGCATATTCCATTACACGTTGTTGGAGGGTCCTTAATAAGTTATATTAAAATCCTAATTGGACATCCAATCTATTCCCCAAATAGAATTCATATTTTCAACATAGGATAATGGAAATAGACCTATGTTAGTTGGTTGTATTCGGATATGGGATGGATTCTAGAAGAGGGAACATTGGAAGATGTTAGGACATGCATGGGTGTTTTCATTATGTCATTATTTGGGGTTTTGATTTCACACATGACACTAATTTGAAATTTTATGGTTAGTAAATTGGTTTGGGATATGGGTTTCTTGTTTTCGAATTAACTTGTGCTTCCAAGTCATGTATTTTTATTTTAAATATTTTGATTCATTGGTAAATATGATATATTATCCTCATATTACATAATTGACCATCACTACGTGATGATAATTTCTAGCATATGTGGAAGCATGCTTGAAGTTATATGGACAATGGACTCAGGAACTAGCATGTGGCACCCTTCTTGGGACATCACAGTGGGGTATTAAATGAGTTTTCTTTTCTTTTTTAATTTTCTTATTATTTTGGAAAAGTAGAGAGAAGAATTTTTTGAGTTAAGACATGGTTCTAAGATCATGAATGGGAGTCCCTAATCCAGGGGGTGAAATCGATTACCCAGTGTTGAATTTGTTCTATTTCATTTTTCTGTTAAATTAAAAAAGTTATTTCACTTTGGGAGATTCAGTTGTTATTTCCCATTATAGTTTCTGTTATTCTAATCATGGATATATATATATATATATATGGACCATATTTTTTATTATACCTACATAATTATAGGAAATAATGATATTAGATGAAATTCACCATTTTTGGAAATCATTGAATAACATGTTTTGTGTAAGTGGTTGAAATGAAAATGATTGTCTTTATTTGTGTATTTTTTTAATAAAATAAAATTGTTTCCAATTAAAATGTTAAAGATCACAATGATTATAATTGTGGTAATCTATAATGGGTAAAATAGATTTATAATGAATAAATTGGAAATAAGAATGTTTTTTAGCCCATGTTATACATGACCATGATAAGGGATTGTTGAGGTTACTTATAGTCCTCTGGTTTAGACCATAGAGAATAATATAGGATATGAGATGTTTTAGATTTATGTGAATACCTCATACATAAATGTGATAATGATATTTTATATTTACTAATTTTTTTAATGGCCCAGAATTTCTATATGCTTTTTTTAAATTATTTGGTATTTTTTTAGAGTCTATGAAAATTGACAGCACGTGATTCCTTGGCCCAAAGAGTCTAGAAAAGAATTTTTGAACTTTTTTAAGATACATTCAGTAAGTGTACGAGAATTGATTTCTATATTTCTAATCGGTTCCCAGATTAAAAATATGAGGCCGCCGTTGAACTCACTGGGCTGAGAATCACTTAAGGGAAGCTTATATTTGTTTGGAAAAATACGGATGGAAAATATAAATTTTCAAACATTCAAAAATAATAATAAAATAACCAAAGATGTAATTTTATACTTTTTTACAGTTGAATAGTGAATAGTTGAACCGCAGTGTAACATCGGGCAATAAACATCTTCCAATCAATGACTTGAACCCCTCGTGGTGTAACATCAATTCTTGTGGTTTATTATGTTCATTAATATTGATTCATTAATGAATCATAATAATGAATGAAGGTGGGAGGTTTTTATTTTATTTAAAAAAAGATTTCAAGTGGGTTTTTGATACCCAAGAGAGGAACCTATGAAGAAATGTCGTTGACATCTTCATCCAATGAAGAAAAGAGATACGGTGATACATTAGGGATTCGATTCGGAGATCGAAAAATGCTGACAAACTCCTTAGAATGGGGACCCTTCTTCCCTCATCCACATTGCCTTCTAATGAGTTCCTTTTAAGGGTTGGTCATGATTTATTTTTATGGGGTTATGAAGTCATCTTTTCTGGACGATGTTTCAAGTCCTATCATGTAATAATTCTAACATGGAGGGTGCATGCCGAAACAAACAAGGCTTAGACCCTCAACTGTTCTTGGTTTGGCTGCGTTCTACATGGTCGATCAAATAACAAGGCGGAAATGCTAAACCAAGGGCCACACAATGTAGGCAACGTCTCGGGAGGCCCCATGGCGTAGTCGGAAAAAATAAAAAACCTACAGAACATCACCAGAGGCCCACAGAAGCTCTCATGGCGTGCATGCACTAGAAACTAGAGGAGGCGTCAGCTGTCTCTAACTGACCGTGAGGAGGTGGCAGAGCTCAATGTCTCATGAACGAAAAACAGGGGCAGTTGACCATTGACGAAAATATTAAAGGTGAGCGGTGCGCCCCAGCAGAGATGTCGTAGCACCGGGCATAGTGGAGGCAGAACCAGACTGCAAGACCCACCCTATACATTTCAATGGGAACGATCATCAGAAAGGGCGGCTCCAGTTGAATGATGATCTGACATATGTCTGTTCGGTGGGGAGTTGGGTCAGTACCCAACTGGAAGAATGGACTGGTTGCAGTCGGTCTGGCTGGGTGAAACATGGGTCAACCCCGACGAGGTCAGGTCAGACCAAACCTGGTTGGGTCGGCCCAGATAGTGTCAGGTGAGCCCAGACCGGGTCGGGTTGGGTCCTTCCTATTTGGGATAGAATGGACCCATACCCATTTAGGCACGATTTTCTCTTAGAGGGCATTATCTTCTAAACAAGATATCTGTTTGAAGAACTTTCTATACACTGGAACCCTTATTTTGATGAGGTTGTTTTCAGATACGCCAATTTGGTTTTTGAGAGAGTTAGAGTATGGCCAAGTTGGATCAGACTCAAATCCAACTGGGACCTCAGTACTAAAATACATATAACTTATAGACTGGGTGTCCGATTGATGCATTGACGGTTGCATTGGAATCCTTATGACAAAGTTGTTCATCGGGTTATTTCTTCATGGCACTTCGTTGTCATTTGGGTATGACCAATGTCTTGAGGGGCTGTTTCTCAGAAATTCATGTGCATTAAATGCGATAATCATGTGGCTGGCTGTCGAGTAACCTACGACCCTCTGTTTATCAGTATCTGAATGGCCCTGTGTGGATTAGTAGTAGCATGACCCAACAAATAACAACACTAGAGCAGCCTGTCGCGGATCAGTAATATATGAACCTATGTTGATCATGGACTTATAAAACTCTGTGGATCGACAACTTATGACCTTGTGGGGATTGACGACATGCAACCCTATGTCATTCAATGACTTACGACCCTTTGTAGATCAGCATTATCACGACCTGATGAGGAACTGCCTTAGTGCATCCCATCGTTGATTAGCGACATACGACCCTATGTGGAGAGATGGCTTACAACAATGTGTGGATCAGTGATTTACGAACCTATGTGGATTGGAGAGAGAGAAAGTTCCTTGTGGTTCAAATGTGGAACATCTCAAATGATTAATAAGTATTATTTTTACAACTAATCATCATTATTCCTATTCTTTATGTTATATATGTGTTATGAGATGAGTCTTTTACATGTGCTTTGTGATTGTGGTAAGGAATTGTGGTTTTTCCATAATGGATTTTTGGGAGACCTTCGAGGGGTCTCGGGGTCCCTATTTGGTATTTTTATAGTCACCCCTGCACGGTCATCTCCTGCACCTAGTTGTTTCTTGTGAATATGACAAATATCTTTGATTGAGGATTCAGATCTTTGACCAGATGGTGAATAGAGGTGAACGGTTGACGCAAAGAGCTAAAGTGACGAGTTACACTTACCCGTAAGGTAGGATCCTTGGCAGACGACCTCATGGGGTATTTTTCCATTCTGTAGTATTTTTCTTTTAGTTGGGTTTATATACTAGCCCATTCATCTTTAGTTAAAACATTTACTTATAGTAGTTATGCTACGTGGTTAGTTCTTGATTTATTCTAGGTCTTTGTGTTTGAACGTTAAATTGAAATGAATTCCCATTTTAGGGTTATTCCTTTCTAGAACTAGTATCCAACCTATGGGCTATCGAAGGTGGGCTTGGGGTAGTCATGACACGAGCCCCAGGAATGGTTCGTATCAATGTAGTGTCAGATGAGTTGGTTCGCCGAAGAACTAAGTATCTGACCATTTCAATGGTGAAATAATGTCAAGTGTGTTGAGTACAGTTCTCAGTTTGGGGAGTCTAGTGCTGGTGCGATGGTCGATGTATCAATACACCAGGGCCATGAGTTCTGATTTTTGATATGATACAACAATTCACAGATTGTGTATGCCTTTGAAATGTTTTTTTTTGTTTTTGAAATCATTTGAGTCAGCTCATTTCATATAAACTTATTGACTATGGTGCATCTATTTCTATACTGGATGCCACTGCCAACACAAATAACCAGGATTCCAGAAACAAATCATGATGATGGACCACCGAGCGATAAGGCTTCAGTGTAGGGTCCTCTTACAGCAATGTTTCCTTCAGGTGGTGTATCAGCAACCCCACTACCCATAGGGAAACCGTTTCCAACAGCCCCACCAGCTAAAGCTGGACGCTGACATATCATGCTACACGGGTTCTAGCGGAAGAGACCTCTAAGGATTCAAGTTGATATAGATCCATTGGTGGATAATGAATTTCTGGAGGTTGTGGAAAGAGTTTTTACCTAGTTGGTACACAAGCTGAGTAGATGGTGATCCTAGGTGCTAGTCTCTTCTAGGGAATGATAGGGAGATGGTGCAGCTTGACACTCTAGATACATGATGAGGTGACCCTCACCTGGTTGGACTTTGAGAGACTCTCTAGGGTAGTGTTTCTTTCAGTGACTCTATGCTCGGCGCATATTCAATAGCTCCTTCACTTACTACAAGGCATCCTGATAGTAGCCCAGTACTCGGCGAGATTCACATACCTCTCCCGCAACTCCACCGATATGGTTTGTGTCCCTTTATTCAATGCATAGAACTTTGAGCAGGGTCTCCAATGGGATATTAGAGCATCGATGATATAAATCTACATAGTCATGTAGGTTGGAGTTCTTGAGTGAGCACATTTGGTAGAGAGCTTCCTACCTAAGCAGGCACTGACATCGAGAGCCACTACCGGATGACACATGGTCGAGTCACCTACAAGAGGTAGTAGGCAAATAGCACAGAGGGATAACAAGGACAGACCTTCTAAAGGATGACCCCAAGATCTAGGGTCAAATGTGTGGAGCTCACGAGATAAAGGTGGTCATCATAAGAGAAGACTCTATTACTATTGTGGTGGGCAGCGTCACATTGCTCGCGACTGCCCGACCTATCATACTGATGATCTACATACGGTCAATGGATCACCGAGGTAGAGGCATAGATTCATGTGGGGAGGTTCGCAGGGCAGATAACATGACCAAGGTGTAGGCTATGCAGTAGGTGGTGGGTGATAGTTTTAGGTTCTACTGCCACCACATCCAGGTGGTCCACCCCGACCTTCGGGAGCAGGTGTACAACGATGATCTCAGTTTCAGGTATTTTGGGACAATGAAAAAAATATCTATAGATGATTCGAGGTAAGATCTATGTCTACTCCACCCTAGAAGTAGTTCTTATAGACCCTGGTTCTAGTCACACTTCTATTTCCATGAATCTCGTTCAGAGTTCAGAGATTCTGGTAGAGTCATTGGCTCGATCATTACGATTAGAGACTCCTACAAAATAGGATTTGATGATTATTCACTAGTGCTGATAGTGCGAGCTTAATCTAGTTGGCGAGATATTTTTCTAGGATCTCCTTATAGTAGCGTTGAGTCCTTATGGCATCATCTTGGATATGGACTGGCTATCCAGAGTCCATGTTAGATCGACTGTTTTAGGCGCAATGTGTGTTGTGACCCTGAGGATGGGACCAATTCTTCCTTCACTTGTGAAAAGGTGAACTTTGAAGTTTAGGATTGAATTTCTTAGAGGTGGTTTCAGCTGATCACTCATCAGTTTTCTAGACTCACCCTCACTGTAGTGTATGTGGGAGGTCCAAGTTATATTGTTTCGGTGGACCAGTGTGGTGATGTCTTTCCTGATGATGTTCTGGGACTACATCATCACTGAGATGTAAGTTTCTAAATCAAACTATACCCCGGGAAGAAACCAATATTTATACCATCTTATCATATGGATCTCACGGAGATTCGTGAGTTGAGGATATATCTGGACGACTTGCATGGTAAGGGGTTTATAATGCACAATGTTTCTCTATGGGAATCCCCGATTTTGTTCAACACGATGAAAGAAGAGAGATTGAGGCTTTTGTGGACTATTGTCACCTGAAACAGCTGACTATGAATTACAAGAATCCAATCCCGGGGATTGATGATCTCTTCAGTTGGCTGACTAGAGATCGATGGTTTTCAAATATAGAACTCAAATATGTCTATCATCACCTCAGGGTACGAGATTAAGACATAATGAATATGGCCTTCAGATGTCGGTATGGACAATATGAGTTCTTGATGATGCCTTTCAGCATGAACAATGATCTTGAAGTGTTCGTGGGGAATTTGAATAGGATCTTCCATCCATAACTTTATCACTTCATTGTGGTTTTCATTAACAACATCTTGATATTCTCAACGTTTGAGGTGGAGAATTATATGCATATAAAGATAGTTCTAGATACACTCTAAGAGCACCAAATATAAGTAAAGATCTATAAGTTATAGTATTTGATATGGGAGGTCACTTTCAAGGTCATGATATATCAGAGGCTGGAGATGCGGTGTATCCAGTGATAATAGAAGCATTGCTAGTTTTGGAGTCACACAAGAGTTTGACCAAGGTGCTATGTTTATTCAGATTGGATTGGTACTACCTGAGATTCGTAACTGAATTTTCTATAGTGGCATCACCCTTAACAACTTTGAAAAAGAAGGGACAACCTTTCTTGTGAATAGAGAGATGTCGTCAAAGTTTTAGGAGCTGAGGTGGATACTTATAAGCAAACCCATCTTGAGGAATCCAAAAGAGGGTGTTGAGTATATAGTATGATGTGACGCATCACAGACCAGATTGGGATGTGTCCTAATTCAAGATCAATTGGTGATCACCAAAGGCTCATGGTAGCTAAGGAAACATGATCTGAACTACACTGCCCTAACAGAGAGATAACAGTAGTGGCCTTTTGATTGAAGGTGTGGTGGAACTACTTGATTGTTGAATTGTTTACTGTCTACTCTGATCACAAATGTCTAAGGTATATCTTCTCATAGAAGGAAATGGACCTGATACAATAGTGATGGATGTAGTTCCTCCCAAAAATTTACTTTGAGATAGTACACACTCATGGGATGGGGGGCATTGTTGGAGACATGCTCAACATGAGGTCAGTGTTACAGTTTCTGGGTGAGGTGACAAATCATCTAGTCTCGTTGTGGTTACCCTTCAGTGAGTATGGGAGTCACATATTAGGGATGTTGATTATGAGGACCGATGTGCACAGATATCCTCAAGATGGGATTCTGAATGATTTTTTTGATAGAGCAGAGCATGTCTTCCTTTTCAGAGGATGTAACATGGTACCAGTAATTCTATGGGAGGAGGTGTTGAAGGAGTTCCACACATTCAGCATGGTGGTACATCCTGGTGTGGAAAAGATGTACCAAGACCTCTGACATCAGTACAGGTGTCCAAGGATGATGAAAGAAGTGGAAAAGTTCATTTTATGATGCCTCACTTATCAGCTTGTGAAGGCTGAGCACCAGGCTCCAGTTGGATTGACTTAGCCACTTTAGGTTCCAGAGTGGAAGGGGGATAGAATATCCATTTACATCATGATAAGGATAGAATGTACATCAAGGGGCCCCGATTCCATCGGGGGTATTGTTGACTGACTCACCAAGTAGGCCCACCTCCTACCCAGCTGAGAGCATGGATCAGTAGAGGGCTTGGGACGCCTCTACGTACCAGAGATAGTATGGATTAAAAGGGTTCCACCGATGATTTTCTCATATCCTAATGCTCATTTTACATCGTAGTTGTGGAAGGGATTACATGATTTTTTTGGGAATCAGCTACGCGAGATCACCACCGTTCATCCTCATACAAATGGTCAGACGGAGTAGACCATACATACTCTTGGGGACATGAATCATGCTTGCGTCCTTGATTTTGGTTGTAGTTGGGAGACAACCTACCCCTGGTAGAGTTCGCAATCGACAATATTTGTCACTCCACCATTGACATGGTACCGTTTGATGCCTTGTATGGGTGATTGTATAGATTAACATTATGTTGGATAGACCCAAGGGAGTCGGCACTTAGGGGTCCATCGTTTGTATGGGCTACCACTGAGAAGGTGCAGATGATCCTGGAGTAGATGAAGACTGTACAAAGCCAGCAGTAGTCTTATTATGAAATTAGATAGAGGCCTTTGGAGTTAGAGTAGGGAGACCATATATCCCTACGAGTCTCACCCCGATGAGGAATACAGAGATTTGGACGGGGTGGAAAGGTATCTATGATGTTAATCAGACCTTTTCAAATCCATAGTAGAGTTGGGGAGGTGGTGTAACACCTAGATCTTCCCCCAAAGATGCACTAAATGCATAATATTTTCTATATGTGATAGCTGAGAAGGTTAAATCATGATCCATTACACGTTATTAAATGGGTTGAGCTGGACATTCACGATGGGGTGACATTTATGGAGATCCCCGGGGAGATAGAGGATTGACAAGAGTGGGTCCTTTATGGGTGATCGATTCCTTTAGTGTGAGTTCAATGGTAGCAGAAGAACCTTCAAGAGAGCACATGGGGGCGGGAGGCTCAAATATATGCACAGTACCCCCAATTGTTTCCCTAGATTTTTTGTGGCTTTCGAGGACGTAAATCCCTAAGGTAGGGAGGATATAAAGACTTGGAATTTCCATATAATTTTTTTAACATTAGTTTGGATTTTTTACGAGTCTGTAGTAATTAACGGCATGTGATTTTGAGTCCAGGAGATATAGGAATAAAATTTTGAACATTTTTAAGGTATGTTATGTAAACGTGAAAGAAACAGTTTCTATCATTCGAAGTAGTGCATGGATTAAAAATCTGAGACCACCGTTGAACTCGAAGTGATAGGATTCCCTTAAGGAATGCCTAAATTTTCTTCGGAAAAAGTCAGATGGAAATGTTAATTTTTAGAACATTCAAAATAATAATAAAACAACCAAAAATGTTATTTTATAAATTATTATAATTGAGAGGGAAACGGTGGGAACAAAGTGTAATGTCCAGAAATAAACATCAATCATTTAATGATTTAAAACCCTCATTTGTAACAAAAATTCTTGTTGTTTATTAGGTTCAGTAATTATGATTCATTAATGAATCATAATAATGAACCAACATGTGAGGTTTATCTTTTATTTAAACAATGATTCGGTGTGGGTTTTGGAAACCCATGAGCGGAAAATCTAAGGTAACGTCTGTGTCGTCATCCTCTAACAAAGAACAGAGAACAGAAAACACCATTGGAGATTCGATCCTGACATCGACCAACGCTGATGAACACCATCGAACGCGGACCCCTCTTCCCTCTTATGCAGTTCCTTCCAATATCTTCCATGTAGGGGTTTATCTTGATTTATTTATAAGCAGTTATGAATTTATATTCTCTTGATGATGTTTCAACTCTTCCATTATTATAATGGATACGAGAAGGGCATGATTCAAAATGAACAAGTCCTGGAACCTCTGTTGTTCTTGATTTAGTTTAATTCTTCATTGGATACCGAGAAAAAATAGATCACGGCTAAACCGAGGTCCTCATAGTGTAGGCGATGTCCCAAGAGGCATATAGCCACACTCATAAAAAAGTGAGTAGACTTTTGGAGCATCATCATAGGCCCACAGAAGCTTCGATGGTGTGGATGTGCTGGTGCGCAGAGGTGGCAAAAGCTGGCTCTCATTGGCCACAACAAGGTGGCAGTTCCTAAAGGCACCGTGATGGAAAAAGGGGGTGTGATGGCCATTTCTAGGCATGTTGAAGGAGGGTGGAGCACCACAAAAGAGAATCTGCAGCTCTGGCCATGGCGGAAGAGGATATGGGTTGTAGGTCCCATCCTAGACCAGTCCACAGGTCTGGTCAGCTAAAGGGGTGGTGCCAGCCTTGCGCCATAGTCGAAGGAAGAACATACTTTGGTCCTTTCAGTGGGGAGCTGTGTCCACACCCAGTCAACAGGCTATGCCTAGCCAGTGGACCGGACTGGGTCCAGCCGGTTTGGGCCTATTCCACTCAGTTCGGGCCTGGTTGGTTTAGGCAGAGCTTCGTCAGACCAGGTTCGACCCAGACCGGGTCAAATCTGGTATGTCTGATCTGGTTAGACTCGACTCAGAACCATTTAGGCTCAATTTCTCATAAATGGTCTTATATTCCAAACTAGACGTCTTTTGGAAAAATCCTCTGCGGCACTGGAACCCTTAGGATGAGGTGGTCATTTTCAGATACTCTACATGGGTTCTGGAGAAAGTTGGTGTTTGGTGGCGTTGGATCGTACTCAAATCCAAGAGGGCACTCAACAGTAAAATTCCTATAACTTACATATCTGGTGTTCGATTGACGTGTCATCTATTGCGTTGTAACCCTTATTGCATGGAGTTCCATTGGGTTACTACTTCGTGGGACATTGTTGCGGTTGAGGTACGCCCGATGTCTTAAGGAGAGGTATCAATGAAAATCATGTGAACGAAGTGCGGAAATGATATGGATGGATGTCAAGTATCATACAAACCTATATGGATAGGAATCATAACGACCCTTTGTGGACCAGTAGTAGCACAACCCGACAAGGACCAACTCTTAAGTGGCCCATCGTGGATCAACCACTTATGAACCTGTGTGGATCGACGAATTATAACTCAATTTGCATTGAAAACATAAGACCCTATATGGATCGACGACTTAAGACCCCATGTGGATCGATGAATTATGACACTATTTGGATCAACATTAGAATGAACCGACGAGGACCATCCTTATAGTGGCCCATCATGGATAATCGACTTATGACCTTGTGCAGATCGATGTCATATGACCCTGTGTGGATCAGTGAATTATGGGCATGTGTTGATCAGTGATAGAGTGACTTCTTTATGGTTCAGCAGTGGAACATTCAATAGAATAAAATGTATTAGCCTTAAGACTAATCCTCTTTATTATTTTTATTTATGTTATACACCTGTTTTGAGCTGAGTCTTTTACTTGTGCTTCGTGATTGGGGTCATGCTTTTTGGTTTTCCATATGTCGAATTCTCGGAGACCTTCGACATGTCTAGGGTTCCCTACGGGGTAATATTATACTCACTCCTACACAAGCTTCGCCGACACATAGTTGTGTCTCATGTAAGCATCATAATATTTTGATGGAGGTTTGGGAGATAGGACTAGATGGTTCATAGAGGTGACGAGTTAACCCAGAGAGCGGTGCTGACGAGCTGTCCAAACCCTTCAAGTAGGATCCTTGGCGGATGACCTTAGGTGCTATTTTTTCCTTTCTGCTATATTTTTCTTTCAGTTGGGTTTGTAATCAAGCCCATTCTACTTTAGTTAACACTTTTACATTCATTAGTTATGCTGCGTGGTTTTTTATTATTGTATTCATGGTCTGTGTGTTTGCAGTTTCAAAGGAAATACCTCCCCATTTTAGGTATATTCTTTTCTAGTGCTAGTTTCCAATCCCTGGCCAATTGATGGTGAGATGGGGGTAGACAAAACATGGTCCCTATGTGACGGGTGGTAAAAAATTTAATGTCAAATTATAGAGACATGCCTCCATGAAAATGTTTCTTCGTTGGTTTATATGAGAATGTTTTTAGAAATGTTCCTATAGTTGTGGAACAAGTTACTCAGATACTTTTAAGTGTTGAATTTGGAGAGTAGTTACCTAACAAATTGTCATGCTATTTGAATTTCAGGAATACAGACCCCGGGTAGGTAGTGTCGAATATTGCTGAATATATATGGGAGTTCTAGTTACAACACCCACTATGATTCCCTACAGAGGGGCTGGTGGCTAAGGTATCCATGTAATGTATCAGGTCCATCTAGATGGTTTTTGACCATTTATAGACGCCTACTAAAAGAGGAGTCATGATGGACACTTATATGTTATGTGGTCAAGAGAAATACTAGTGGGACATTTTGGATCTGGATGAGAAGTAGGAGAATATTGGATGGAATGTCATTGAAGATATGTTCTGGGAACAATTTTTTCATGAGTTTCTTAGGCATCAATTGGAATCTAAATATATAATTTTGACTAAGGGGAGTATGTATGTGATGAACTACGATAGTTTTTTTATCCACATCCTGTTTTTTTAGTGTTGTTTGGAGATGATTAAATGAAAGAGATGTATTTTTATGATGGAAATAAATGTATGATTATGTCTGAGATTAACTACATTTTCCAGAAGATGTTTTATATGGTTTGGAATTGGGATCACATTAGGGAGGGAAACATAAAGAAAGATAATTGTGAAATATAGGTGGTGTATTCTACTCAACCAGGATGAATGTATTTTGATAGTAGAAAGTGTCACAATGAACATGTTAACTAGGGAAATGAAAGAAATGTCAAAAGAGAGAATGATAAGTTACTCAGAGAAGTAACCAACTATACTTCCACTACTGTGGTAGGTGAAATCACAAAATGTTTCCAGTGTCCATGACACCAATTGAGTTTTGATCCAAGGATAGGATTTTGATATTAAAAGAATATATTAGAAACCATTGAATGATGTGTAATTATTATGGATACCTAAGGAGTTATAATACTGAGAGGGTGAATTATACTCCATATCAGTTTGGTTGTAGGAGTTCTTATGGACATATAAGTTCATGAAGTTGTTTAGGTACACTATGGAATGATCACCAGTATTAGAAAAGTGGTGAAAATAAGGTGACTCAATCCATTTCAAATGGAATTGGTGTGGTATATTTGTATTTATTTCATCCAGCACATATAGATCACAATGCTAGACCATCAACTGTCATAGGTACAATCATTGTATCTCAAAAACTTGTGAGTTCATTTTTTTAATACTGGATCCTATCATTCATTTATATATGGTATAATTTTTAATAGTTTGAGTATGACAAATGAGATAATGATTGAGGATATGATTATGGACACACTGTTGGGAGTATGGTTGAGAAACATCAATTTATGTATGTGTTGTTGTGTCAATGTTCAAGAGTCTTTTTCATTGGGATCATTAAATTCTTATCATGTCATTTTTTGATTTGATTTTGGAAATTGACTACCTGATATTATAAATATTCCATATCTATTTCTACCATATTAGAATGTATTTTATACCTTATGAGGGTAAGAATTATGTTCATCATGGAGAGTGGAATATTCTTATCGTCCAAGAAGGACCAGTTCACCAGCACATGGGGATCTAACTTCCCATGTTGCAAGTCAGTTGTTGGATGATGGGTAATTTAATTATGATGTATGTACCCCTAAATTGATTCGGTACTAGGACATGTTTCCTAAGGACTTATAAGAAATTCCACCAGAGAGGTATGCTATGTATATAATTAAGATATATCTGGAGATGAACAGGTTTCTATTTGACCTTATAAAGTGGGAGGAAAAAAACATTAATAACTGTATACTTAGCAGTATTATCTAATGGATAAGGGATTTATCCATATGATTATGTCATCCTGGGGTTACCTGATTTTTTTTTTCAAATAAGGTTGTTGAGACATTTTATGTTTGTGTTTTGTATGAGATGTTGAACTATTAGCATCAGAAAAACTGATAACCTCTTTGATATATTGAAAATAATATTTGGTTTTTTGATAAGAGAAATGGTATTATATATGATTAAATTGATATCAGGGTATCATAAGTTGAGATTCACCCCTTTTGATATAAAATAAACTAGTTTCATTAGCTGGTTTGGCCAATATGATTTCATCGTGGTGTCATTTGTGAAGACAAACACAATGATTGTGTTCTTGGCATTGTCCTGACTACATTATGAGAGCATCATCTATATGCTATGTTATATAAGTCAAAATTATGGATCAATAGTGTACAATTATTTGGTCATAACATATTTGAAGAAGGCATCTCAGTATACATAGAGAATGTTAATAAAGTTTTTTATTAGGTGGAGTCAATGTATTTTTTTACATATGAATCTTTATGAGGTTATCATGATTTTATCAGAGGTTTATTCATAAATTTTCCTAGTTTGATGAACCAATATTGGGCGTGACCAGTAATGGGATCATGATTGAATGCTACAGAGATTGTGAGAATGTTTTTATGAATTAATAAATCTTTTTACTCCCATACTGATCATAATCCTACCCAATACTATTGTGGAGTATACTGTGTTTTTTGATGAGTTCTGTAACAGATTGGGAGCATTGTTGATGAATGTAGACCGAGTTCTGGATTAAAGTTCATGAATGTTGGGGCCACCTGAATTGAATTATCATATATTTGATCCTTAAGGTTATTTTATGGTTTTTACCTTAAATATTTTGTGGAATTATCTATTATTTGAAACTTTTATTTTGTATACTGATCACAAGACCATGAAGTACATAATGTTTCCATGTGCTTCGAACTTTCTAAAGTGGGTATGGGTTTGGAATATGTATTTATTTGATTTTGAGATTTACTATGAAACTAGGATGGGTAATATTGTTTCTTCTTCACTGTGCAAGAATAGATATACTTAGTATGTTGATAAGTCTAGTACTAAGATATATAAAAAGAACTTGTTGGCAAATATGGATATTTTGGTTTGATAAGGACAAGAGAATATGTCCCTTGTATCATTATCTATTGATTCCTCAATTATGAGATATATTTGGGAGAGGTATTATAGGTATCAAGAGTATATTTCATTTAGTGAAAGCCTAGATGGTGTGGTGTATCCTTCTGATCAGACTATTGATGAGGATGATGTCCTCAATGTCCAGAACATTGTTTTTATACAAATATGTATTCATGAGGTGTGGATGAGTGAGTTTCAATCTTTTATGTGGGAGATTCATCTAATTTTTAAAAATATTTATATTACATATTTTGGGAGGGTTGGTGGATGGGAAAAAAGTGAGATTTCAGGGTACACTAGGTGATGCTAAACTTGTCACCAGGTGAATGTCGAGCATCAATGCGCCAATGGTTTTATATATCTATTTATTATTCAATAACATAATTAGGTTGAATATACCGCAGAATTGTTTGTTGGTTTTATAATAAGACCTTAGAATACTGATGTGACTTGGATGATTATGTACTGGTTGAAAAAGGTATCCCATTTCATTCCAATCTAGTATACTTTTACCATTTACGAGTTTGGTTTATTGTATATTGGAACGGTAATCCATTTTTTTGGGGTTAAACAGTGAATAGTTTTATACCATGACTCATTTTTTACATCACACGTATATAAATATTATAGAAGGAGTTTGATACCCATGATTTATTGATTCTGGAATTTCACCCATATATATGTGCATTTAGAAAGTAATATTTATGTTCTAGAGTGCGTTCTATGAGCATAGATCATACATTTCGATGGGTCATGGGAGAAGCATTGAGCACGTTTTGCGTTCTGTTATATAAATAGTTATCAGGAGACAATTTATATATACCCTATGTGGAACTATATTTTCATACATGAAAATCACTTCTATGTTTGATGGAGGCATGTTTGTTATTGTAGTTGGTATTGAGTCTTGTGCAAGTGAAATCGGAGGTGGTTAAAATTATTTTGAAATGTATGGATACAGATCAAAGTATGAAGAAATAATACAACAATCAACATTGATGAAAACTTGATTTTATAGTATGTGATTTTTTATTCCATCAGATGTCCCCAATATAGGGAAATAATTTGATTCATAAGTATGTCTTGATGGAGCTCATGTATTTTTGACCTTTTGATATTTTAGAGATAATCTGTCCGGTGTCGTATCGAATGGTTCTTCCATGGAGTTGTAGTTATATGAAATATGGTTACCAACTGTAAAATCATTTGATATATCACCATAAATAATCTATTATTATTTATATAGATGATGTTGATATTGTGGTTTTTGTGTCATTGGAGGAGCTTGTGATTTATGTTGTGGATTATAGTGATAATTATTTTCATGGATAGGGAATGCTAGAAGTATGGGTGTTGAGGAAGAGTGGATGTATTTAGAATGAAACATGGGAGTGAGAAGAAGATATTTCAGTTTAGTGGCATGACCTTTTTATATCATGAACAAGGATATGTTTGGGAGCATAGTTTGAAGAAGAGGTGTTAAATTTTTGGAGCTACCATTGGATGAGTCACTATTGGGTGACTTGAGATTTGATGACTCACAATTGGATGACTCACTATTGTATGAGTTATAATCGGATGAGTCAGTAATGATGACCTAACATCATGACCTACCATCACAACCCAACATAAAAAACTCACTATTTTGTGTCACTGGATTGATTCACCACTATTACATACTGGTCATGACTCACTAGTCCTGACTCACCACTGTGACCCACCACTGTGACTCACTGCTGCGACTCACTATTTTGAGATACTATTGGAAAAACTATAAAATTTGGTAATCTCTTGAAATGAGTCACCTTGACCCCCAGAACACTTCAAACACTATATTTTCACAATGTAATATATTAGAGATGTCTGAAAAATTACATAATATTCCTATAAAACTATTCTCCGCCTCAAGAAATCAAATCAAAACATCAACGAATGAGGGGTCCTAACAACCACCCTGTGTGATACATATGAAGGACCTTGCTAAACTTGAATCACAACTAATAACTAAATAGATCAATGTTTACATAAAAACCACCCTTTGTTGTTTGAAAACTATAGTAGAAACCTAAACATTCATGGAAACCTTCCGATATATATTCTATCCCAAACAACCATAAGGCACACCATTCTAGCAAAAAACCAACACTATATGAACACGCGAATTGGGGAATTTCGTTCCCTCATGTCATGATACTATCTTCTATAGGTGTAATTGACTCTCCCGCATGGTTTTAATCGCATAGAAATTAATTCTACTTGATTTGGAATTAGGTAATTCCCTTTTCAGATGTCAATACATTATCACACATCATGGAATAATTCCATTACTCATCTTGTAACAATCATGGTTCAAAAATTAAATTTCAATGAAAAAAGAACAAGGAAAAAATCAGAATAACATTGGGTAATGGGAACACATATATGATTATTTCACCCAAATACACTACTCTAGGCCACTATGTCTCCACAACACAAAAACCAAAAGAATCTTCCACCCATGTAACACATTTTTCTGATGACCAATGATATAAATTGGACATTCCATGTACGTTATGTCATATTTAATATAAAAATCTCTCCATTCAATTATATGGGAGTCATCATGAAGATACTGGTGGAGGTGAGAGATGTGAAAGACATCGTAGACCCACTCTAACTGTGGGTCTGGTTCTAACTGGTGTTCCACCTCACCAACACACCCCATCACCATGAAGGGTCAAACAAATCATGGAGAAAGCCTTCTCCCTCAGCCAAAACTCAACTTACCATGTCTAGGGGAAACCTCCAAGAACACACAGTCACCAACCTCGAACTACATGGTCTTACTCCTATGATCAACATATGACTTCTTATAGTATTGTGCTACATTCATCATCTCATGAATGATATAAACATTTTTTTTCATGATTCTCACAACATCAAGACCAAGAATAGTTTTCCCTCCATCCTCTATCTATTCAAAAGGTGAACCACACTATCTTCCATACAAATCATCAAACAAAGCCTTGTCAATGGAAGAGTGATAACTATTACTATATGAAAAGAGAACCAAGATAATTTTTCACACCCAAGATGAACCAAGGACCGATACATATTCTCGAAACATATATTCTAGTATCTGCATAGTTCAATTAGTTTTCCCATCTGTCTAAGGGTGGAAGTCAGTTTTGAGGCATAACTGAGTGTCAAAATCATGTTTTAATCCACTTCATACCCGTGTGGAAAAGTGTGTGTCCCGATTCAAGAATCATTGATTCTAATGAAGTGGGATGATTTCATCAACTAATCCACTACTATCCTGATTGCATCAACACCTCCTTGATCTTTTGGTAACCTTGTGACAAAATATATTGATATATAATCCCATAAACACTTGGGAACATCTAAAGGGTTCATCATACCACTTGGAACATGGTGATCTGCCTTCACCTTCTAGTGCACTATCCACCTCGCCACAAACATTCCACTGCCCATTTCAGCTCAGGCCACCAAAATTTCATCTCTAATCCATGGTGTACTACTAAGGGTGAGCTTTAAAACTATCAAAGAACTCCCCCACACATTACCACTGAAAAATATTGGAATCCATATAATATAATCTGATTCTGACCATCCCTCAAGATCATCATCTTGGTCAATGTAATCACACATCACATATGCATCTGTATCTCCCCATGCGACTCCTCCACATGCCCTATTAGATAAGGTTTCACAATAATCTCAAAAAACAACCTCTACCACCATCAATTCTTGTATCTAATTATAGGGAAACCAAATACACCCTCACCTTCTATGAATCTACAAATCCTATAATACCTCTTTTTTCCACTTCCTGCTAACTGATTTGGTCATGCCATTAAACATTCCTGGGGTGTAAGAGATCTCGAATTCATAGTATTAAAGAAACTCTATCCACCTCTATGATAGTTAGTTCGGATCTCACTAGTTAAAGATATACATCAAACTCATGTGATCTGAAAAGACCCCAAAGAACTCCCCAATGAGGTAATGTCACCACAACATCAATGAAAACACACCCTCTATTTACTCATGATCATGCGTTATATTGTTACGTTCAAGGGGACATAACTTTCTAGACCCATGATAGAAAACTTTCCACATATGTATTATCACTCTTCCCTAAAAAAGATGGGAAACATTAAAAAACACCTCAAAAGTCACCCATTCTTTTGGAAACCAGATAACTAGAGCACAGTTCAACTTCCCCTTCACATATCCAAACACTGCCTGACATTGCTCACTCCACCCCAAAGCCAATCCATTTTTGGTTAGAGTAGTCAAAAATGTTGAATCTTAAGAGAATTCAGGAACAAATCTCTTGTAATAGCACCCTAGTCTAAGAAAATTACAAACCTCTACAAAATTCATGGGTTCTTCATAGAAAACTACAGCCTCGACCATCAAAGGGTGTAGTTATACAACCTATTGTGACACCATATGTTCAATGAAATGCACCTCTTGTTTCCATAAATTTCTCTAGGATCGCCTTTTGCAGAACTGGTGATGTTGAAGGAAATTCTAGATAGCCCTGAGATGCTCATTATGAACCTCTTTTTAAATTAGGTAAATCAAGATATCAATGATGATTACAACGACTAATCGGTCTAGGAACACACAAAAGGTGGAGTTCATAATCCCCACGAACATGGCTATTACATTCGTAATACAGAATGACATTACTAAAAAATCAAATTTTCCATGCCTGCATCCAAACACATTATTCAAGATATATCCTTCCTTTACTTTAAAATACTGTTCTATAGAACATAGATCGATCATAGAAACCCAAAATTATCCTCTCAATAGTTCAAAAAGATTTTAAATCCTCAAGAGAGGTTAACCATTCTTCATAATCACCTGATCCAAACTCTTATAGTCTTTGTACATCCTCAGACCACCATATTCCTTCCATGGAATAAAATTAGAGAACCCCATTATGATACATTCTGCTAGATAAATCCCTACTTCATTAGGGAATCAATTTGAAACCACAACTCCCGCAACACAAAAGGTTTCATTAGATAAACATTTATCGAAATCAAAGAAGCACTGGGTTACAAATCTATATAAAACTCAATGTCAGGTCAAGGGGGTTAAGCCACAACTTCCTCATAAAAACATCCAATAACTCCCCAAAAATAAAAGGATGTTCATTGTAACATCCCAAGTAAGTAATGAATAATAGATATTTTTGTCTATGTCTATTAATGATTAAGATAGTGTTTTAGAGTTTTAAAATGAAAATAAATACAATCTTATGCATGGAATACACTAATATTTTTAAAAGATTGTTTTACTGCCTTTTGATGGCAAACCCTTTTTAAATCTATTTTTTGACAATTTTATAAGCTATGTTTGTCAAAATAAAATTATTATTTATTATTGGGACATCAAAATTTACTTTGTGTGAATTTTTGGTATTTTTCTGATAAAGTTCATTTTTTAATGAATAGTGAAAAATGTTTTATTTTAATTCAAAACCTCTTTTTAATATAATTTTTTTATATGATTATGTTATCTTTTTAATTGGTTTTGAAGTATTATTAGAATATATTTTTACCATTTTATCCAATGGTGGTCACTGGAATCAATTTCACTTTGAAATTGGACTTAAACTAATGTCAATCTTTTGATACTTATTGTTTCATAAAAACACGCTATTTGTCATGACAGCGGGAATTAATTATTAAATTAATTAATGTGACTTATATGTTTTGAATTTTGTAAAATAGACTTCATTTTTGAATTCGGAATATCAAATATAGCTTAGGGTGAATTTTTGGTAATTTTCTGAAAAACTTCAATTTTTTATGAATAGTGAAACCACTAAGTGGTACTTATAAAAACTGATTTTTTCGTTTAAATGAAACTTTGCCACTTATGTGTTTTGATTTTCAAAAATACTACATACATGGTTTTCATTAATAAGTAAAATGTGGCTCAATGAGATTAAAATAATTTTTTGGTGAAAAGTAACTTTTAAGTTCTTAATCACGATTAGTGGTAATTAGTGTAGTTTAAGGTAAAAATAATGTTTTAATAATATGAGATGAGCTTTACACATGTCCTACCCTCATTTTATGTCTCATGTCCGACCAAGACAATCCATGGGTCAACTTGGGGACCCCATGGAGCCACTTTGGTTGGGAAATGACATAAATAATTTTTTATTTAATGTTAAAGTAAAAATGACACAAACATGAGATGTTTTACTGAAACAATTTTTACATGGGGTTATACAAGTCAGATTTTTGATTATAAATAGTAATTGGAAAGATAAAACGATTTCCTACATCATAGTATTTTTTTATAATTTTTAGACTTTAAATAAATTAAATTATTTATAACATCATAATGATGCAGCGATGACCTCATTATTTGACGATTTAAATAAAATGGAAAGATAATGTAAAATCTAATACCTACACATGTCCAAAACCTATTGGATGTGTGGATTTCGAACCGTTATCTCCTTAGCCTCGAATTATATCAATGTGGGACCTTTAAATCTGAAACCCATTTGAAAATAAAGTAACATTTCTTTACCTTCCAAGAGTGCCCCTCCTCTCCTCTTATAAAAGGCCCCCACCTCTACCTCATTACCCACACTACCAAAGCCTTTGGCTCGGCCAACCCCTAGCCATTTTGTCTCTCCACATCCCCTATTACTCCTTGAAGCCTCACGTTGGGCAGAAGACTTTCCAAGGAAGCCTTTGAGCTCAAACCGAAGGGAGTTACCCGATTTTAAGGTAATGTCTTCACTTGAGTCCTTTTGTTTTATTTTGCTTCTACAACCCCCTAAACTCTTTTTATTCATTTATTTTGTAACAAATCTAGTATCTTCAATATACTAGGATATTTTTATAATAATGATTCGAGCTACAGTTACACACACCTACATCTAATGGTTAAAGAACATACTGTTTCTGTGGATGGTGAATTTATGCCTCCCGAAACGATGATTGTTCAACATTATTTTACCACCTTCAAAGGTGGCCATTAAGATGACACTATATTTATATATGATATAAAATATGTTTATGTTTTCCTTAAGCTTCTGTATTTTCCTTTTTGGTCATACCTTTATGGTTTCCATTATGGGTAAACGCGATATCTTCATTTAAGGAAGTGCGGACTACCGCCCCCTCAAAGTGATTTGATTCGTTAAATACCATATGTGGGACGTATAAAGGATGGAACTATGATATTATATATGATATTATACTGGAATTATAATATACCTTTATATCATTATGATTCCATTCTATAAAATACGAAATAGAAATGAAAGTAGCGTTCATGCGTACGTACGGCTTACCGTCTCCATGAACGGTGCATTTCATTTCTTACCTCTAAATGATTATGTAATATTATAAATGCATGCATGTACTAGATATATGTGACATATATGATATCTATATCATGAATACCATTCTGGTTATAATGGATACATGAACAACTTGTAATTATAAAGGGTTTATTTTTGACTCAACTACCAATGATCGTTAAAATGACCGTTATTAACATAAATAATTACATAGTGTTCATGACATGGTAATAAGTGATATAAAAGGAATAATGAACTTGAAAAAGGTTCTTAAGAAAGTAGAAATTAACTCATGTTTATTATTCAGGACATTAAAGAACGATCGAGTCAAATCGGACCCGAGGTATGGGACTTCGTCTCAATCTCCTTTCATTGAGGCATATTTTGTTTTATACACAACCTTATTTTATACGGTGTATAAACCCCTTTGACTTTTACGTTTATTCAAAAGAAATCTTTTTTATACGAAGTGTTTACTAAACGACAAAAGGGAATGTTTTTTTTGTACGTATGCGGCAACAACGACTTCTCCGCCGCCGTGACCATTATTTGAGTTTCGGCTTCCACTACAAGCCATACTTTTTTTTAAAAGAAAAATAAATACCATGTTTTACTTTTCTTTTATTTTGGTATTGAAAATGGTTTTCATAATGTTTTTATATCAATGGGTTGTATTGATATCTTGTGAATGAAAGGTGGAAATGTAATGTTTCCTTTATGGATGTTTTATGTGATACGATTATGTTGAGGTTCTTGGGCATTATTATGAAGATGGGTGGTTCCGTGATAGGCTAAGGGCGGGTGAGCCCGATATAGCTCTTCAATGCATTGGGTAACGTGAAGGAGTGAAACGTTAAAGTTTCTACGAAGCGATTTAGGGAATATACTGTGATGGGTGTTCCAAACGTAACCAGGAGGGTTACTCTCTACGTAAGGATGTTATGAATGCCTCAAGTTACCTTTATGTCTTATGATTTCTATGATTTATTCATGATTTGATGAGGTATGTTAAAGTGAATATGTTTTATGGGTAAAGTATGATTTAATTCTTATGTATATATATACCCATGTTTCCTTTCCATATTTTTATATCCCTTACTGAGCTTTTTGTGCTCATCCCAAGTTTTTTTGAAATGTCTTTCACAGGTCAAGGGAAAGGTACATGATATGATGATAGTGTCAAGGAAGTGTCAAGAAATAATCCATGTTTTATTTTAAATGTGTTTCCATTGATGGGAATGAAGAGTACTATCTTTATGTAACCACTTTGTTTATATGTGGAATGTAATGCAAGTTTTATGATCTAATTCTCTAAAACTCTAAACCCGAAAAGATCCTCAATGTGTAATCTTGTAATAACTCAAGATTAAGTAAGGTTTAAGGATGGGGCCTTATAGTTGGTATCAAAGGTCGGTTTAGATAACTTTAGGAGTTAGAATTCTATTAAATTATTATCCAAAAATATTTTTTTAATGTCAAATTGAAGTGATATAGTATTTGAAGATTACCATGTTGCTTCATCTAAGACATGTTTGTTCAGAATGGTTTTCCGTAGAGGAAACAGGGAAGCAGTGCTAGGAAGGCATACAGAAGGAAATAACCTTCCGAATCAGTATCCTGAGATGGTCGGAATTGGAACTGAACAGTTTGTTGAAGTAATGGCGCAGTTGACTCAAGCGATAAATGGCGGTGGTATCCATACACGAGATCAGCCAGATCAACCGCAGAGGAACATATCAGTGGTGGAACATTTCATGAGGCAACATCCCCCATCATTCAGAGGATCATCTGACCCTGTGCTAGCTGAAGGTTGGATTAAAGCACTGGATAAGATTTTCGATGTCATGGGGTGTTCAGACAATCAAAAGGCTAGTCTTGCTATTTACCGTTTGGAGGGTGAGGCAGATCAGTGGTGGTCTATGGTTAGAAATATTAGGGACGCCGATGAGATTGATGATCTTGACTGGGATGAATTCAAAGGTATGTTTCTTGAGAATTATTTTCCTAAGGCTGTTCGACTTATGATGGAAAAGCAATTCTTGGAATTGAGGCAAGAGGAAGACTCAATGGCTACCTATGAACAAAGGTTCACTCGATTGGAAAGGTATGCTCCAAATTTTATCCGAGACCTTGATAGTAAAATCAATCATTTTTACTCAGGATTAAATCCAAAATATCGAAGGGCATTAGCTTCTCGTGAGTTTAAAAGTTATGAAAAGATTGTTCGGTGTGCTGAGAAGGTGGAAATGGAGTTTGCTGAAGATCAAGTGTTCTATAACAACCAACAGAAGAAGAGACCTAGGTGGCATGAGAAAGGTAAGAATCCTTCAAAAAAGTCTGATGGTAAGAAAACTAAGTTTCCAGTTTGTGATAAATGTGGAAAAAGGCATGCTGGGGAATGTCTTCTGAATTCTGGAAAGTGCTACCGATGTGGTAAGATGGGACATAAGGCTCGTGATTGCACTGAAAAAGATCAAGGTGAAGGTAAGAACAAATTTGATTTACAGTTAGTGAAATGTTTTAAGTGCAATGAGATGGGTCACTATGCAAATGAGTGTCCGACAAAGTTCTTGAGTGATGGGAAGCAGTTAGACTACAAGCAGAAAGGGGTGGTGAAATCCTTTGCAACTACTTCAGCAGATGTCGGTCCATCAAATGAAGTTGTATCAGGTACTTTTTTTTTGTTTTTTCAGATTATGCCAGTGTGTTGTTTGATTCGGGGTCTACACATTCTTTCATCTCTGAAACCTTTTCTAGTAAAATGGGAATACCATCTCAAGAAATGACTCCTGAACTTTTGGTAAAAACACCTGGGGGGAATGTTGAGGAAAAAATAATTTATAAGAATCTTTCTCTCCTTATCTGTGGAAAGAACCTACTTGCAAACCTTATTGTTCTACCTCTAGTAGAGTTTTATGTTATCCTGGGTATGGATTGGCTCTCTATTTACCATGCTAAGATTTACTGTAGAGCTAAAGAAGTTTCTTTTCAGAAAGACTTTTAGTTTGTGTACGAGAATTAACCCTTACTGTTGATAACATATCAAGAGGCCAAGAAACTTGTGAAAGATGGAAATGAATGTTACCTTTCACACATCGCTGAAAATAAAGGAACTATTCAAATTAATGATGTGCCAGTGGTAAATGAGTATCCTGATGTTTTTCCTGATGACTATCCTGGAATAATACCAGATCGGGAAGTTGAGTTTACTATTGGCTTAGTTCCTTATGCTAATCCAATTTCAAAACCACCTTATCGAATGTCTCAAATTGAACTTTTAGAGTTGAAGGAGCAATTGAAAGATTTATTAGAGAAAGGTTTCATTCGACCTAGCACATCACCGTGGGGTGCTCCTGTTTTATTTGATAAAGAGAAAGATGGTTCTATGAGACTTTGCATTGATTATAGAGCCTTGAATAACATCACTATTAAGAACAAATATCCTTTGCCTCATATCGATGATTTGTTTGATCAGCTCCAGGGAGCTCAGTATTTGTCAAAGATTGACTTGAGATCGGGGTACCATCAGCTGAAGGTAAAGGAAGCAGACGTTCCGAAGACCGCGTTCTGTAAAAGATATGGCCATTATGAATTTTTAGTAATGCCTTTTGGGATAACCAATGCACCTGCTATATTCATGGAGTTAATGAATAGAATTTTCCATGAGTTCTTGGATAAGTTTTTGGTGGTTTTCATTGATGATATTTTGGTGTTTTCTAAAAGTAAAGACGAACATGAACGACATTTAAGGGTTATCTTGCAAACCTTAAAAGAAAATAAATTGTATGGGAAATTCCGGAAGTGTGATTTTTGGTTGCAACAAATTTCTTTCCTTGGTCACATTGTTTCTAAAGATGGGATAAATGTTGATCCTGCAAAAACAAAGGTTGTTGAAGAATGGGCAAGACCCACAAATGTAACTGAGATTCGTAGCTTCCTTGGTTTGGCAGGCTATTACCGAAGGTTTGTTAGAAATTTTTCATGGTTATCTAGTCCAATGACTAATCTAACTCGGAAGGGTGTTAAGTTTATCTGGACAAAAGAATGTGATGATTGTTTTCAGGAATTGAAAAGAAGATTGGTGAATGCTCCAGTTTTGGCACTACCTTCCAGGAATGGTGAGTTTGTTATCTACAGTGATGCTTCATTGAAAGGACTTGGTTGCATCCTAACGCAGAATGATCAGGTAATTGCTTATGCTTCACGACAGTTGAAAACTCATGAGGTAAATTACCCTACACATGATTTGGAATTAGCTGCTGTTGTTTTCGCTTTAAACATTTGGAGGCATCATTTGTATGGAGTAAAGTGTAAAATATATACCGATCACAAAAGTTTAAAGTATATATTCACTCAGAAAGAATTGAACATGAGACAAAGGAGATGGCTTGAATTAATCAAGGATTATGATTGTACAATTCATTACCATCTGGGAAAAGCAAATAAAGTGGCTGATGCTTTGAGTCGAAAAAGTAATACTTCATTAGCAATGTTGCATTTGGAACGTGATCCTTTTGTTAAGGATTTAATGAACTTTGGAATAGAAGTTGTTGGTGCAGGAAGTCCTTCTGTTTTGTTTTAGGTATCAGTCAGATCATCTCTAACAGATAGAATCAAGCAAGCACAGAAGCAAGACTGTGAGTTGCAGAAAAAGGTAGAGCTGGTTCAGAAAGGTAAGTTTCCTAAATTCAAAATTGATAATGATTGCGTTTTGAGATTTGGGAAGAGATTATGTGTGCCTTGTGATTCACAGTTGAAGAGAGAGTTGTTATGTGAAGCTCATAGTTCTCCGTTTTCAATTCATCCTGGCAGTACTAAGATGTATAGAGATCTGTGGGAGTATTACTGGTGGGATGGAATGAAAAGGGATATTGCTGATTTTACTTTGAAGTGTTTGACATGTCAACAGGTTAAAGCAGAGCGGCAGTTACCGAAAGGGATGCTTCGGACTTTACCAGTGCCAGAGTGGAAATGGGAGAATATATCCATGGACTTTGTTGTGGGATTACCGAAGACATCTCGAGATAATATTGCAATCTGGGTTATTGTTGATCACTTGACTAAATCTGCTCATTTCCTTGATATATGAGATACTTTGTCCCTAGATCAACTTTCCCGTTTGTATCTTAAAGAGATAGTCAGGTTACATGGAGTTCCTCTCTCCATTGTATCAGATCGTGATCCTAGGTTCACTTATAACTTTTGGAAAGGCCTTCAGAAGTCATTGGGTACTGAATTAAATTTTAGTACAGCTTTTCATCCTCAATCAGATGGGCAGTCAGAATGATCAATTCAGACCTTGGAGGATATTCTACGAGCTTGTTCTATGGATTATCAGGGAAGTTGGGACCAACATCTTTCTTTGGTTGAATTTTTATATAATAACAGTTTTCATTCTAGTATACAGATGGAACCATTTCAGGAATTATATGGGAAGTGGTGTCGAACTCCAGCTTTTTGGGATGAAGTGGGTGAAAGGAAGTTGATGGGACCAGAATTGGTAGAAGAGATGGTAGAAAAAGTTCAGCTGATTCAGAAACACATGAGAATATCTCAGAGCAGGCAGAAGAGTTATGCGGACCACAGGAGGAAGGATCTCTCTTTTGAGGTAGGTGATCATGTTTTTCTCAGGGTTTCTCCTTGGAAAAGTGTGATGAGATTTGGTAAGAAAGGAAAGCTGAGTCCACGGTTTATTGGACCATATGAAATTATGGAGAGAGTTGGATCAGTTGCATACCGGGTGGCTTTACCTCTGAGTTTATCTCAGGTACACAATGTTTTTCACGTTTTGATGTTGACAAAGTATATGCCAGATACATCTCATGTTTTGAGTCCAGAAGTAGTTCAGCTGGAAGAGAACCTATCATATGAGGAACAATCGGTCTAGATTCTTGACCACAGGGAGCAAGTGTTACAGAATAAGGTGATTAATCAGGTAAAGGTTTTGTGGAAAAACTACATGATGGAAGAGGCAACATGGGAATCTGAAAATGCAATGAGGGATAAGTACCCTCATTTATTCGATAAGTAAATAAATTGTGGGGACACAATTTTCTAAAGGGGGGAAGGATGTAACATCCCAAGTAAGTAATGAATAATAGATATTTTTATCTATGTCTATTAATGATTAAGATAGTGTTTTAGAGGCTTAAAATGAAAATAAATACAATCTTATGCATGGAATACACTAATATTCTTAAAAGATTGTTTTACTACCTTTTGATGGCAAACCCTTTTTAAATCTATCTTTTGACAATTTTATAATCTATGTTTTTCAAAATAAAATTATTATTTATGATTGGGACATCAAAATTTACATTGTGTGAATTTTTGGTATTTTTCCGATAAAGTTCATTTTTTAATGAATAGTGAAAAATGTTGTATTTTAATTCAAAACCTCTTTTTAATATAATTTATTTATATGATTAGATTATCTTTTGAATTGGTTTTGAAGTTAAATTAGAATATATTTTTACCATTTTATCCAATGGTGGTCATTGGAATCAATTTCACTTTGAAATTAGACTTAAACTAGTGTCAATCTTTTGATACTTATTGTTTCATAAAAACATGCTATTTGTCATGACAGCGGGAATTAATTATTAAATTAATTAATGTGACTTATATGTTTTGAATTTTGTAAAATAGACTTCATTTTTGAATTCGGAATATCAAATATAGCTTAGGGTGAATTTTTGGTAATTTTCTGAAAAACTTCAATTTTTGATGAATAGTGAAACCACTAAGTGGTACTTATAAAAACTGATTTTTTCGTTTCAATGAAACTTTGCCACTTATGTGTTTTGATTTTCAAAAATCCGACATACATGGTTGTCATTAAGAAGTAAAATGTGGTTCAATGAGATTAAAATAATTTTTTGGTGAATAGTAACTTTTAAGTTCTTAATCGCGATTAGTGGTAATTAGCGTAGTTTAAGGTAAAAATAATGTTTTAATAATATAAGACGAGCTTTACACAAGTCCTACCCTCATTGGATGTGTCATGGCCGACCAATACAATCCATGGGTCAACTTGGGGACCCCATGGAGCCACTTCGGTTGGGAAATGACATAAATAATTTTTTATTTAATGTTAAAGTAAAATTGACACAAACATGAGATGCTTTACTAAAACACTTTTTAAGTGGGGTTATACAAGTCAGAATTTTGATTATAAATATTAATTGGAAATATAAGACGATTTCCAACATCATAGTATTTTTTTATAATTTTTAGACTTTAAATAAATTAAATTATTTATGACATCATAATGATGCAGCGATGACCACATTATTTGACGATTTAAATATAATGGAAAGATAATGTAAACTCTAAGACCTACACATGTCCAAAACCTATTGGATGGGTGGATGTAGAACCCTTATCTCCTTAGCCTCGAATTATATCAATGTGGGACCTTTAAAATCCGAAACCCATTTGAAAATAAAGTAACATTTCTTTACTTTCCAAGAGTGCCCCTCCTCTCCTCTTATAAAAGGCCCCCACCTCTACCTCATTACCCACACTCCCAAAGCCTTTGGCACGGCCAAACACTACCCATTATGTCTCTCCACATCCCTCTCTTACTCCTTGAAGCCTCACATTGGGCAGAAGTCTTCCCAAGGAAGCCTTTGAGCTCAAACCAAAGGGAGTTACCCGATTTTAAGGTAATGTATTCACTTGAGTCATTTTGTTTTATTTTGCTTCTCCAACCCCCTAAACTCTTTTTATTCATTTATTTTGTAACAACTCCAGTATCTTCAAAATACTAGGATGATTTTATAATAAATATTTGAGCTACAATTACACACACCTACATCTAATGGTTAAAGAACATACTGTTTCCGTGGATTGTGAATTTATGCCTCCCGAAACGATGATTGTTCAACATTATTTTAAGACATTCAAAGGTGGCCATTAAGATGTCACTATATTTATATATGATATATAATATGTTTATTTTTTCCTTAAGCTTCTGTATTTTCCTTTTTGTTCATACCTTTATGGTTTCCATTATGGGTAAACGTGATATCTTCATTTAAGGAAGTGCGGACTACCGCCCCCTCAAAGTGATTTGATTCGTTAAATACCATATGTGGGACGTATAAAGGATGGAACTATGATATTATATATGATATTATACTGGAAGTATATTATACCTTTATATCATTATGATTCCATTCTATAAAATATGAAATAGAAATGAAAGTAGCGTTCATGCGTACGTACTGCTTACCGTCTCCATGAACGGTGCATTTCATTTCTTACCTCTAAATGATTATGTAATATTATAAATGCATGAATGTACTGGATATATATTACATATATGATATCTATATCATGAATACCATTCTAGATATAATGGATACATGAAAAACTTGTAATTATAAAGGGTTTATTTTTGACTCAAGTACCAATGATCGTTAAAATGACCGTTATTAAATTAAATAATTACATAGTGTTCATGACATGGTAATAAGTGATATAAAAGGAATAATGAATTTGAAAAAGGTTCTTAAGAAAGTAGAAATTAACTCAAGTTTATTATTCAGGACATTAAAGAACGATCGAGTCAAGTCGGACCCGAGGTATGAGACTTCGTCTCAATCTCCTTTCATTGAGGCATATTTTGTTTTATAGAAAACCTTCTTTTATACGGTGTATAAACCCCTTTGACTTTTATGTTTATTCAAATGGAATCTTTTTTATACTAAGTGTTTACTAAACGACAAAAGGGAATGTTTTTTTCGTACGTATGCGGTGACAATGACTTCTCCGCCGCCGTGACCATTATTTGAGTTTCGGCTTCCTCTACAAGCCATATTTTTTTAAAAGAAAAATAAATACCATGTTTTACTTTTCTTTTCTTTTGGTATTGAAAATGGTTTTCATAATGTTTTTATATCAATGTGTTGTATTGATATCTTTTGATTGAAAGGTGGAAATGTTATGTTTCCTTTATGCATGTTTTATGTGATACGATTATGTTGAGGATCTTTGGCATTATTATGAAGACGGGTGGTTTCGTGATAGACTAAGGGCGGGTGAGCCTGATATAGCTCTCCAAATGCATTGGGTAACGCGAAGGAGTGAAACGTTAAGGTTTCCTCGAAGAGATTTAGGGAATATATTGTGATGGGTGTTCCAAACGTAACCAAGAGGGTTACTCTATACGTAAGGATGTTATGAATGCCTCAAGTTACCTTTATGTCTTATGATTTCTATGATTTATTCATGATTTGATGAGGTATGTTAAAGTGCATATGTTTTATGGGTAAAGTGTGATTTAATTATTATGTATATATGTACCCATGTTTCCTTTCCATATTTTTATATCCCTTACTGAGCTTTTTATGCTCATCCCAAGTTTTTTTGAAATGTTTTTTCACAGTTCAAGGGAAAGGTACATGATATGATGATAGTGTCATGGAAGTGTCAAGAAATAATCCATGTTTTATTTTAAATGTGTTTCCATTGATGGGAATGAAGAATACTATCTTTATGTAACCACTTTGTTTATATGTGGAATGTAATGCAAGTTTTATGATCTAATTCCCTAAAACTCTAAACCCGAAAAGATCCTCAATGTGTAATCTTGTAATAACTCAAGATTAAGTAAGGTTTAAGGCCGGGGCCTTATATTCATTGTCCACTACTTACACTAACATATCAGGGAGAAAGGAAAGAATAGAAACCACATCCAGACTTCCCACATGAAAGCACTACTCATTAATGAAAGCCACATGCTAGCCATCCAAAACTAAAAAAAAACTCCTATATGGAGGAATTTGATAATGGAATGCAAGGAATACAACCATTATATGAAATGAATTACATTGTATGGCGATATCTATAGAAAGAAAAAATCCCCATGGGACTAATGTTGTATGAGCATCAGTTTTCATCCCCGGTACACATCAAACAAGATGTTCCAGCCTCCTATTAGTGTAATCAACACTAGTGAAATGAGAAGAATTTCTATATATAGTCTGAGATCATGGGTGAGGTTATGTGCAACAAAGTAGTGTGAGGCTCCTGAATCAAACAAACCACAGCCAACGGTTCTAAACAAGATGGTTGTACCTCATAAAATTGTGGACATGTTAAAACTACTGGCTCTATGAAATGTAACTGAATACACCTAGTTCCTATGAAACGCTAATGAAGACCACCTTCATGACCACACCTAGGTTGGGGTCCCTAAAGAACACCCTGATGTTAGATTATACTTTCATTTTCCCACCTCAATGGTGCATGAACCTACTGTTGGTACTGCCAAAATGGCATAATATTCAATGGATAATAAGGTTGGAGAAGAACCTCTACACATACACCATATTGAGGTCTAACGTCCCCCAGACACTGGTTTTGAAGATGACCATATACTCCACAGAAGAAACAAATTGGAACCAATCCCATAGGAGGGTTATGGGAAACACAAGCACCAGAAAGATGGAAGGGAAACAGCTGAGGTTACATCCCTTTTGGATGTAACCTCAAAGGTCATATTGCCTGAGATCTACTTATGATGGCCCTGCCACTTGAAGAAATTAGTTGGCTCCCCACTCATGATAGACCTCCTCATGGTTGAATCCACTCAATTATATCCACTTTCATATGATCCTCCAAGTACATTGGAAATTTAAATGGAGGAACCAAATATTGGATATAAGGATGATGTCTCTCCTTCTAGGAATCTCGCACAAGGCTCCTAATAAAGAAAGAGATCCAGAGAAAAAACCAATGTGATCTTTGAACATGATTTCCAGCTCCCATATAAGCATACTTCCCTATATGAGTGAGAGTAACTCCTTCCTCTTCTTTTCCTCTATGGTTGATAAATGTAATTTGGATTGTAACTCCTTATAGGAATCAACCCATAGAATGTCATCCTTTTTACTCTCCCCCTGGAATAAACTTCACAGCTGACGCGTAGCTCCCAACGTCTAACTAACCGCCAAGACAACCCAATACTATATCAGAGCCCGGATCAAACTGAAGGTGATCTCAAGATCCTTGAGCTAGATCTTTTTCTCCATTTATGAAACACTACCCTCATACATTTCCAATGACTACCACTAGAAATTACATAACATTTTCTATCACTTGTCATCCTCCTCCCCAAGATCAACCCTCCACTAATCAACCGGGCTAGCCTGTTGATCCTCAACATCCTAAGACACATGTGGAAGATGACCGGGTCCCATAGATTAAATGGTAAACATGGATGTCTTATGAATGATTGGAATGTAATTTTTTATAAGATTAATATTAACTCATTTAACTAATTTTTGGTCCATTTCAAATTATCCATGACACCCAACTCAGATAACAACACAATCTGTTATGATGCATGTACTTTTCCTAGGGTCTCTACCATGCACATGGTATGGAATTACATAGTAATTTGATAAGATCACTGGGCATGCATCGAATCGAGGGGGACCTAAAATCCTATGTACTAATTGGTCTCCCCAGACCTATGTCATGCACCATGATCACCTAACACCTTTTCCCTACCAAAAAATGCATTCCTCACTGTACATAAGTAAAAAATCCATCATATATATCAAAAACAGTCTCTAATACCATTATTCCACAACCCCCTCCCTTTTATGAATCCCCTCATGAACTGGAAATGATGAAAGAGAGATAATGGCCCTTCGAGTACAGCCTCCAATAGGCGCTAGGGTGGTTACCAGTATCAAGGGTATAGAAATCTCAAAAAATTAGAGGCAATACCCTTTAATAGTAAACATGATTGGGAAATAAGATGTATCAACCCAAACACAACTCCACTACATATATATAAGAAATCCAAAATCCATCCCACGTGTATGTTTAATGGAATTCTATTACAATACAACAAAACTCCAAAGTAAATACCAAAAACAGGGCTATGGAATGACACAAAAAGTATCCCAATGTTTGAGCATGTAAGGTCCAGAACCATCCATGTAATCCTCTAGAAAACAATAAAATTGTTTTATATACGTTGGGTGAGGTTTCATTTATACTCAGTATGAAAACCCGAAGTCTCTCATGCACAAGTGGAGGAAGCATACTAATACCCCTGTGCAGAAATAAAAAACACAACAAGATCTAATAGATATAATAATCATCCCAACATCACAAAGGCACACTCCCCATTTAACATAATAAATGTAAACAAATATAGTAATCATATCGATGATAGGGTTCCCCTGGACACATTCCCATTGATTAGTCACTCTCACAACCCTCACAAAAAAACACATGGTGCTCCCACCTCTTATGAAGATATCAAACCACATCCCGACCACATACACCTGGGCCTCACAACCATAACACACCCTTCCTATAGTCACATTGGCCATAACCACACCTCATCCTAAAGAAACCCGGAAAACACAACTCACATGCACACACATGGGCCTCACAAACCACCACAATCCTGATGAATTTTAGGCTATCACCATCTATAAGAGGGAGTAGGCACGTCTTGATGGACATCCATCCATCCTACCACCAGAAGGATTGATAAAGACACCCTCCCCCATGACAATGGTGGTGATAAAAACTTGGTGATCATCTAGGGTGAGGTGCATATAGAATACACAAGGAAAATACAATTAATATAAATTTTTCAAAGGATAATGATAAAATTATTAATTAATAATTACAATTTTTTATAATAGAAGAATTTATCATAAATATTATTATGAGAAAACAATGAATTCTCTCGATTAATGTATAAATAATTCCCAATGATAATTTTTCCAAAACAATGACATGAAATTTATAAAAGATAATTGCATTAAATTATTATTAATATTTGTAGGAAAAAATTATCAAGTGATAGTTTTTTTGTTTTATCAAAGGGTAATTTAAATGATTCACTGGAACATTAATTTATTAGCATAAGTGATAAAATTAAAATTTGGAAATCATAATTATCAATGATTTTTAATTATCCATGAAACATAATTATCATCGAAAATAATTTCTAAAAATGAAATATTTAATATTTAATTAATCAATGCATGTCATAAAATTAAAAGTGATGATAAATAATCTCATGCAAAATTTTAGAAGTTATAAAATAATTATTTAATTTATCAATGCACATGATGCAATTAAATTAAAATACATGATTTCTAAATTCAATTGGATTTTTAGAAATGAATAAATAATTATTTAATTTATTAGTGCACATGATAAAATTTAATTAAAAAGGAATGATTTAAAATTTCCTGTTACATTATATATATGATAAATGAATTATTTAATTTATTTTCAGACATGATAAAAATTTTATTAATAGTCTTGATTTTAAATTTCATGCGGGTTTTAAAATGGTAATGTGATAATTAAAATTTACCATTGCATGTGATAAATTTAATAATAATTTGAGAATTATTCAACTGAGAGAAAAAATTATCACATGTGATGTTTTATTTATACTTAAATAGAATAATTTTTATCATTTTTGGAAAACCTTTTACATGCCTCAAACACTGATGTGACATAATCTCGATACTTTGGGGTATAACCCTAACATCAGACAAACTACATGAGGTTTTCAAACTATTAAGGTACGAAGTTATTTAACCTTTTGGGTTTGTTAACAAATTATTTCTATTCATATGATGATTAACATACATGTTTAATGACCATGAAGGATAGTGAATGCATGTTGGTATGTGTGTAGCCCTAGAAAGGTTATATTACACATGATTCCATGAGTACTTATGCTATTTCTTCACATTTTCTATGTTATTATGTCGTCATTGTGTGCTATATACTCCCGATGGTGTGTTATTCCTGCATATATATATATATATATATATTCTTTCATGTTATCCATACCTTGTGGTTTTGTTGAAAGAGATCATATACGCGGACTGTCATCTTATGTTATCCTTTTGGGGAGGGATGTTAATGACTTATGATGAGAGTCTGATGTATTGGTAGGCACATGATGATTCCTAACAGATTCCATGTAGTGGTAACCATGGATTGTATTATCCTTTAGAGGACGTATGTGCATGATTGATGAAGAGGGTGAAATAAAAGAGGAAGTTACACAATGATTCCTTATGATGAGTTCAAAAAAGAGGGGAAGCTTATTTGATATTGGTCCCTAGTATGTTACTTGACGGTGTGAATTTATTCCTAATGGGGGATAATTTTCTCCGAGACCTCAGTTTTCAACATGATTATTAAGGGAAGATGATTAGAACTCATTTCATCTGCACACATAGAGTACATATCATCACAGAGTGAATTGATACTGTGTAACACAATGAAGCTGAGAAACATTATTCATTATCCTAGTGGCTAATTATTTATTCCTTTAACTCCATGGTTATCCATCATGTAAAGATATGATGTAGGTATGATGGGGGTGGTAGAAATATTTTTATCTCAAAACCTCTATGTTTTTTTATGTACATTTTTTTATTGTTGAATACACTTGTATTTTGAGCACATCAGGTTTTGGAGCCATTGTTGATGTACTACTTTCAGTTTTACTCACAACCAATAGAAAACTTTCACAATGCTTATAGATTTTTTGACTAGAGATCCGGTGAAGGGTAAGGGCTCTATGATAGACGGCTGTGCGTAGATATTGAAGAATAAGTAAACCGAGAAAGGAACCAGATCACTCCATGGATAGTTTTTTATTTACCTTTTAGTTTTATTTATACTACTTACATGGTTTTGCTTTCCACATAGTGGTTTGTTGCATTATATGTCTTCATAATTACATTTATGCATTTTAGACTAATAATTGATATTTTTTGTTGATTATTGATTTTATAAATTTATATAGAGGTTATAGTCCCCCCCCCCCCAGGAACCACTTTTGACCATCGCTACTATTTAGAAACCTTTTGCATATGGGGAGTCGCACATGACATCATCTATCATTCTAGATAAGATCGTATGATTGACATTGGGATGTTACAAAATGTTATCTGAGTGTATATTCTCCCCAAAGATCTACTTGAGTCCCTCATTACTAGTCAAAACCCACTTGCACACAAGGATATGGGCATGAAGTCATCAAACATTCCAAAAACCAGAAAACAATTTTATATAATTATAGTGAGAATGAACTTATACTGAGTAGGAAATAATAATGACTCTCATACAAAAGAGGAGGAAGCATAATAATTCCCCTATGAGGAAACACAAAAACCCAACAAAACCAAATAGGTATACTAACCATCCAAACCTCACTAATCAAGAATCATTAAGGAAGGAAAGTCAGGTAAAGTAATATAGTACCCACATTGATGATAGGGTTCCCCTCACCACTTTACCACTGATTAGATGCTCTCACACCCTAATAAAAAACGTCATAGAGATCCCACATACTATTGACATATCAATCCAAATCCCACCCGCACACACATGGGCCTCACAACCACAACACATTTCACCCGCAAAAACATCGTCCATAAGCACACCATATCCCAAAGACACCTAGGAATCAAAAGACATCTCTTCTCGAAGACCCCTTGGAAGCACAACTTTCCCACAAAAACTTGGGCCTCAGGAACCACAACCTTCTCGTAGAATCTTGCGATATCACCACCATGAAGAGGGAGTAGGGAAGAGTCGGTGGCCATCCATCCATCCTCCCACCAGGATGTTTGGGAAAGACACCCCCATGATGATGAGGTTGTTTGGTATATAATTATCTTCAAGGGTGGGGTGCATATGGAAAAAAACCATGTTACAAATATATAATACCAAACAATCAATCCTAACCTATGGGTTTTCAACTAACAACCAACCCACAAACCACCTTAGTTTATACCTCTAAATGCACAACCAAAAAAAATTTGTAACTAAAAACATAAATTTACCCAATTAATTTAACCAATTAATCTTATTTATTAAAAAATTCATTTATTCCATTAATTTCCACTCAACTACCAAATACAAGACCAAAAATGTAAGTCAACCAGAGTCATCTTAGAAGGAGAATATCCATATAAACTAATGTATATAAAAATTTATACATGTTTAACAATAATTCATAAAATAACCTAAAAACACCTACATATGGGGACAAATTGGGTAGGCTACTCATAGAGAAACTCTGGGATAATTAATCATACCAACCACTACCATCATCATTCTTCAAAGACATTATTCCAAATACATCATCTCAATAATCTAACCCCTGAACTCATAACTACACCCCTTAACACATCCCATCTCAACCACTCTCATCAACCACACTCCACTACCAATCCATACCCATCACAATCAACAACATAATCATAGTACAACATGATGGTAACCCCACAACACAACACTTTCCATCAATTCCACAGTCAATCGATCTCTCATGCTATGATTCCAACACATCTTCGGATCTACCCACACACTTCCTTTCTCTAAAACTCCACACTATGCATCCACAAAAGGCACAATTTCATAGTTTATTTAGGAATCCAATATTTAATTCCACTCATTAAATTAGGGGTTATCACATAAAATGTTCGATCTTGGGGAATCTATTTATTTAACCTAATTAACATGGTAAACAAATTTCATATATGTATAGTCATTCAATAGAAGACCAATAACACACATTCACCATACTTTCTTAGAACAAAAACAAAGACCACTAAGGACCAAGACTTTTAATCAGTATATTACACATAAAAATTCAGAATATTGGTCAAAATATATATAAAATACTATGATAATACATCCCCTTTTCATCCACACATGTTGATATTTAATGGATTCAATTATCATTGTTAATTTGAGGTTCTTGTATCATCACAAATTATAAATTCATGCACCCACCACCAATGAATAAAAAATAAAATAGATATCACGGTACCCCTACTTCGGATAATAGACGATCAACACTTATTTATTACACCAAAACAGGGGGTTCTTAGGTAGAAGGAAGAACCTCCAAGGAAAACACGATCCAATGGCTAAAGAACAACACATGAATCCTTAAGGAAGAATGGTTCAGAGAGCATGAATAGAAAATGGGAGTGCACGAGGTAGATAGTACCTCACCTATATAAAGGGAAGAACATAAATCATCAGAAAGAATTGTTTTTGAAGGCCATTAATGGCAGATCATGATCCAAACCACACAGTTTGGAATTCAAAGGATGATTCATGTTTTTAAATGATATATACGATTTGACATCAACCAAAAGACCATTATGTATGGTGTTAAATTCATTTTACAAAAAAAATTAAAGTGGGTTTAAAGTATAAAAACATGAGAATTTCAGAAATTTAGAAAACTATAAGATAATATTCACCATTTGATGATTCACTGATGGATGAGTCACCTGTGGATGAGTCACCAGTGAGTGAGTCATTAGTGCAAGCTAACATTGAATGAGATACTGGTGGATGAGTCACTATTGGTTGACTAACCATTGAACATTTTACCAGTGGATGAGTCACTATTGGGTTACTCAACTATGGATGGTACACCATTGGATGAGTCACATTCGAATGTCTCACAATTAGGAGAGTTACTATCAGACGACTCACCAATGATGGCTTACCCTCATGACCTACCATCTGTGACTCACTGGTGCGAGTCACCATTCTGACATACCAGTCTGGAATCATAGATCCTTACTCATCGCTACAATTCAACACTATAACAATATGTTGTGACTCACCATTCTGATTTACCATTAAATATTTTTAAAATAAGGTAAACTTTTGAAATGAGTCACCTTGAACTCTCATAACACTTCAAACATCATATTTTCATAATGTAATGGACCAGAGAGGTTTGGTACATTACAAAATCCATACCAAAAATGAAATTAAAATTTGGAAAAAGGGGGAATAAAAATATATCATGGAATAATATTTCAAAAACCCTAAATTAGATAATATTATCAACATTGGGATGAAATCAACAGAATAATATGTTTTAAATTGATAAAACAATATATAGTCCATATTTTTTGGATTAACTATCTTATTAAACATTATAAATATAAATCATGTTTGAAATCATTAAAAAATATGGATTTTATAGTCATTTAGTGAATAGAAAATTTTTATTTCAATATTTCATTTTCAAAAAAAGGTTTAGTAGTTCTGTTAGTATTGGTTTTCCATTTCAAATTTTCTTCAGAGGTTTATTATATTGATTTTCATCATTAACACTATGGTTTATGCATTAGAATTCATAATAAAAACTTTCCTTATAATTTATGGTTTGAACAGTGTGTGGTTTATTTTGGGTGGCCTTCATCTCTTCTATTATGATTTTTAGAATCTTCTTATCTCCATGGAAATCATGTTCTTGATGAACATAATTTATAAATGTAAAACATTTCCCAATTGAATCAGTGTAATTTTCCATATGATTCATCATTTATTTCTAGAATTTGGGAAGGTAAATCTTCATTAATCAATGAGATATATAATTTTAATTTCCATAAAAGACATTTTATTTTTTTTCCCTTTAAATCATAAGAATAATATGATTATCTAATTTCTATTTCCACATATATTTCATAGAAATAAATTCCTTATAGTAAGAGAGTAACATATTTCTATTGGTTTTCATAGAAATGATTTTAACCTAAAAAATGAAAGACCTTTTTTATTTGAGGATCAATGGATAAACCAGTGGCATAACTTACAATTCCTTTGTAGCGTATGTCATAGGATTTCAAAAAAAAACTTCCTTTATTTTATTCAGCTAATTAAATTATATCCCTAATTATTTTTAATGAGTGTGGTGGATGTATATCTAGAGAAATATTTTCAGAGACTCCTCCCATTATATTGTTTCAATTTCTTCCTTTTACCTCATTTTATTAATTAGGGTTCACCATTTATGACCCTCACCTTCCAAATTATTTAAATATATATATTTTCTTATATATGAACACTAAATAATATAAATACATATATATATTTTTTATATACTCATTTATAATTGATATATTATAATTTTGACTAATGGATGGTGGATTCATTTCATCGTATATCTTGTGAGAATTTTTCTTACATTGAAGTAAATAATGACCACCTAAAAGAAGATATTTTATGGGATATGTTATGAAGGATATAAGGGTTTGATGTAATGGTAAATAACTCGAGGTTATGTTTACCAATAGATTAATGAGGACTTTATGTATGACCGATGTAGTTGAAATTATTATAAAAAGATAATCCATAATATGATACACTGGAGGGTAAGTCTAGTGAAGATATTGAAGGTAGGAGTTCCTGGTCTTCAATTCTAGGGATATGACTCTTTTCTCCCCTTATAATATATATGACCTCGAGACTCTAGACCCTAGTAATAAGGGTAACTTTCAAAACATCATTCCATTAGAAAAATGATAAGCCTCCCTCTACACTATGGGAACCATTTTAGGGAATCCCCCATTGAATAAGCCCCTAACCATTTGGACCAGACATAATGACCTTCACCATTATTTCACATTGAAAGGTTCATTCATTGATGCCCTCATCTACCATCACCCCATCTTCTTTTGTCTCCTTCATACCCTCTTCCACTTGTGGAGGAGGAAAAGTGTTCGGTTTTTTTAATGCTTCACATACTATTGTTTCTCACACTAAGCATGACTCATACGAGATTAGAGGTTGTGATTGTCGTAAAAACAATACAATACACTGGATTGAATGAATTAAGTGAAATAAAACTCCCATAAAAACTAGAATACAATGGAAGCCTTTACCTATGGCTTGGTCTCACTAGACATCCTCCTCAAGATTCCATCCTTAACTCCCTTAATCTTGTCATCCTCATTAGGATCATGACATGAATTATGCCCCTAAATATCCCTGAGTTATGACATCTCTCATGGACTATGTTACAAGGGAATACTCCATAGGAGTAAACCCTAAACCATTTATCTAGAAAATTTCATATTCCCCTCTTAGGCTTAACAATCTATGTGGGATTTGATTCCCATACAAACAAGATATGTTGGAAGCCTCCCCGATTTTCAAACCCAACGCTCCAAATCAACCCAGTTCTCTTTGGGCCACATATTTTTAGGGTCAAATTTTACTTATAATTTCATATCCCTTACATGTTACATAGGTTGTTTCAACATAAGTCCCACATAAATATTTGACTAAGCACCATCCACCTAGATGTCCCTGCCACATGATATTAAACGACATGGATGGGTCTTTATCACATGTGCTTAAAAGGCACGATGTGTCCCATTAATCAACATCAAACTATGTGGGTTTGGAATACTTTCCCCAGGAAATGTATGAAGAATAATTATGGGTTTGATCTCAATATCAAAACAAATTATACCAAACTCGATGAATATAAAATCCATAATTTTTTTCAACCAAGATGACAATAAATTCTAGAGTGCCCCACTGAATGTCTTAAAAAACAAGCATTTTCAGAATAATTACCAAAGAATCTCTATGTATTATATTAGAGGATAACATTGATGGGTAACCTCGAATACATACTGATATATACATTTTTGATGAACCTAGAATGCGTACAAATGATTTTGATTTCTATACATTCAAATAAATGATGGCGGATTGCTATGGAATCCTACCTAATTCTAGTTAAGTAAATCAGGATTCATGAATATATCTTAAATATATAAGAGAGTCTCAGATTAAGAAATAATTACCCTAAAAATTTTCTATGAGCCCGACCAACCATCCTATCGACCATTGTTAGTTATAAAGTAGCATGGGTCAAAATACTTAACGAGTGAATTACTTTGGAAAGTAGGTCCCTTTGGATATAGAACCATTGGATATTTCATGTTCTATAAGCAAATATATTTTAAACAATTTTGAAATAGTGATTCGTAACCATAAAACACATTCGGAAGGAAATAAATGGTGATCCCAACATGAATATTTAACCAAGATGATAGTATTATACATTTCTCATACCACTATCAATTGATAAAATAGGTCTAGATAAAGAAATAATTCATGAATTTGTTCATCTAAAAAGATTATTCTTTACTCGGGTTAATTTTTTGTAACTTACATATATATTAGCACATTCTTCTAAGAACTCCCTTTATTAAAAATGGACTCCTTTATGATTTATCCTGTGAATATCCCTCTTACTACCCATGATAGACCCTTGTCTACTTAAAGGAGGTCATCATCCACTTATAATCTTCAATTAGGTGTCCGCAATGCACTATTCCAATAGTACCATCAACATAGTAATATCCCGAACATTGAGGCCTCCCTACATGCCCACCATATCAAGAATAACCAATGGTCATCCTATCAATGATGACCAGTGGTCTAGAATAACATTCATCCAACCACAGTTTTCAACCATTTGGAAAGTTTAAACCTGTAATGAAATCAACAATACCTCCCATATTCAAAGGAGGTCAACCAAGAGGCCACCATGGCCTCATCCCGAAGACCCAATGGTCCTTCCAAAGGGATCTTTCCAACAATCCCTAGAACCAATGCCACATGGATGAAAACCCTCCACATGACAAGGATGTTATCTTCAACAATATGTCCCAGGTCCCTTAGACCCGATCACACTATAATAACCACTGAGGAAAAACACCTACTACTTGGGTGGAGGTTCCAACCTTGTCTCCCTTCGAAGAAGTCAGCAAACATAGTGTGGTGACAAATAGTGACTCAGAACAGAGAACAGTCCACCATAATTTTCTCAAGCGAGTAGACATATCTTGTGGCACCCATCAATCCCACCATACAAATATAATGGAGTGTTGTGACCAGACACATACACCTACTTACAATCTAACTTCCAAGCAGTAGTATTATCTAGTTGAATTCAAGGATGCACTCCAACGAGGTGTGTCAGCAATTTTTAAGTCAGAACATAAACCCTAATGCACGCAAAAAGCCTCCCAATAGTCTCATATGGTAGGAGTCAAAGATATTTTCTAACAATTTGCTGTGGAAAATAAATATCATACTCATATACCTACCATCATTCATCAAACATTCTAGTAGTCTCATTTAGAAGCACTCAAAGAAGTCAGTCAGAATGCTCTGATGAGAAACATGGGTAAGAGTCCATTCTCTACCCCCACCGACAAGTACTGTTAGTATCCACTGATATGAAATGGAGAAGAGTAGAATTTAAATAAACCTACTCTGGATATGGAATTGATGTATATTAATGTACCGACCACCGATGTAACGAAACAAATTTTGGAAATGGTGAAAGGGAAGACACAAATTCCTTCCCATATCCTTGAAGATTTTGAGAATATCATAACATGAACATTAGTATTACCATAGGAACAAACTCATAATTTTCTCCCCATACCTGGGATGACTCATCTGCATACCATCCCGAAAGAGATACCCACCTATGTTCTAGTATAGAAGGGTTATGGGGCCAACTCATCCATATCATATTGACAATCGGATATGAAACATACCACCAATCCATTGGGAGATAATCAGCGTAATTTAATGGAAACTCCAAAATAGGCACATACACATACTCATGATAATCACTTTTCCCAACCTTCCCCCCCACAATATGTGATAAGTTGTCTAAGGAGGTGTCCCCCCAAGAAGGGTTGGAAAATAAAGAGTAGATTTCTTATCTGGATCCTCTTAAAGCTCGTGTTCTTGAAGTCCTCATAAATTTATCTATTACATATCAATATCACACCCTCCCATTAAAAAATTATGGGAGTAGTATAAGAAATTATTAAGTTCCTCATCTGGCATTTCATTATGAATGATTGCTTCATGACAATTCCATTATTCATGAGAACCTATCTCTGGATGAGAGCCACAAAATCAACAATTTGTGGCCAGAAGCCCAAGGAGAAAGATGATTTATCCCTTACTATAATTCACCATGGTGTTCCTCACCATGATAATATTATCTGCTGAAGTTCTCTATGTAGTATTTTTTCTCATTTTCAAGATAATTCTATAAAAAAAATATAGTGATGAGAAATATCTATTATATTGATGTAGATAAGAACATGGGGCCAATCATGTTTGATGTCATATTAATGGAAGGTAAAATACTCTCCCATCCATAATACAACACATAGTGATGGTAATTCTCCAACCCACGATCGAGTCATTTTCCATCTAATTTAATAGAGGAAAGACCAATCGATCACATTTCTTATGGTAAAATTATCTGGAAGCATCCACTCTAGTCAGACCATGTTGAAAAATCTCTAGAAAAAGACAAAGAGGATACGTAGAACATGTGGAAATAACAAGCTAATGGTTAAATACTAGTCATGTTCTGGACTTTTGATACCTCTCAATACAACATTGCATTAATGTTGGTAGAATATTGTATTCATGATATTTGATTCAACATATGGAAGACTCTTCATCATCTGAACCACAAATTATTACCATATTATTAATATTAAAGTTAGTTCAATGTAATAGAAAGGTTGTGGTTCCAAATTGACTTGGAATATCTCCAGGTCTCGTGAAATCCAAATATCGAGGGAAACAAGAGGCCCTTCAATGTGCATTCCTCAATTCATCAAATAGGATGTAAAAATTGATCATAGAAATTCTATCTAGTTTTCATATCAGAGGATGGGGTGTGCACAGATAATTTCATTTCACTACACTCCTAATCCTGAAAAGAAATCCAAAATTGGTCTCATCCATTGTAATTTCCACATGCTAGCTACAACAAAAAAACTCTATCCACGACTGAAGAGATGTTCAGAAAGAAAAGGCCTCGACTGGATTTCACCAATGTCGGGTCATAGGAGAATATGATATTTAGATAATTTTTTCATCAAGAGTTTGATGAAATCGATCAGACCACCCTCATAGAGGATGCTATCCATCAGATTGTCAAAATTTCAAAAATGGCACAATGGTCTTCTAAAACAATTGATTTAAGTGGGTTCCATATAATGCACACATCCATCATTCAGACCATAATTTTTAAATTATGAAGAGAAACTGTGATGATATCATCCATAGTATTTTATAAGCCACCAAATCTAGCATGGAAAGGAAATTTTTTTACCCAACACTCGGAGGTAATAAATAGTGCCCAATGGTTTTAGAAAGGAGAACATGAACAACCCCAACCCATATTCTGGGGGGAATTAGGAAATTATCATTAATGTTATCACGTAATATCCTCTAAAATGAGTCTAGTTCATGGGATTCATAGGATGAATTTACTATTAATAATGTGGTCCACATAGAAGGAAATGAAGGAGGAGTTTGTACCTGAAAATAGAGGTTTACCCACAATTTTTTTTATCCCTTGAATAATCAATTTCTACCTCTTCAAAAGGCACAAAATAATGAAAAACATAGTGGTCAGACCGTGCATCACATTCCCCCTCGATAATTTCAATCCTATTCTCTTAATGAATTATTTTATCAACAATAGGAGGAGATGTAGGAGTTGAGGAGACACAATGTAGAGTTACTATAAAGAAACATCTCTGCCAGATATGCTCTTCCTCATATTGTAATTCCAATAGGAGTGCCAAAACTAAAAGAGATTGTTGAAATGACTAATGAGGATAATGAATTCCATCAATTGGGTACATAGACATAATCGGGTCAAGAACAACCTTATAAGTCTGTCCCCATGGGTTATACAAGGAAAATACCAACAGTACCACCACGAGTGGTTTTTCCAGCCACCTCCATTGAATTATCAAAATGATATAATTTTACAGGTCCTGGAGCATAATGGTATTCCTCTAATTCCCATGAACACCATTGGGTCACTATTGACTTCATTGAAAGCGATGGAATGAAGTAGTGCACCAATACAACCTGAAAAAAGGGTTATCTCGAATTAGAGGATCTAATCCCTCCCCTACCATACATTGGGAATCCCATGATTCAAATATTCAATGGATCAATATATCCATAGAAGCACATGATGGGTTTCATCTCTCAATGTGATCCCATTATGGAGATCCATGAAAACAAGAAGCATTGAAACTCATTTTTTTAAAATCAATACAAGGGATTTCCTTAATATGGTATACACGATTATAGTCTCAATCAATTACCAAATGGGAAAATCTATGTCAGAAAGTCCTTTTCCAGTTCATTTCAATAATACTGAAGATAATATGCTTCGATCTCACAAATTGTAAGCAATGGTAGAATGAGAGTGTTTCATAGTTCATTACCTGGTGTAAATAATTAATATACTCCATGAATATAATGATCCAATCAGAATAGTTAGTACCCATTTGTGTTGAAAATATTTTTGATGAATTTCACACAACATTTACCCCTATAAAATACATAGCAGGGGTTTTGGACATTCCATCGATTTATAAAAAACTTGAAAAATCCATAAAAAAAGATCCAAATCCCAAGTAATCCCATATGCATCAAGAAGAAGAGATGGAAAAGAAGAAACTGTTACAGTTACATAAAAGGAGGCCCATGTACCTACTCATAATTGAAATCCATCATCATACTGTAGGGATCCACCTCCCAAATATTAGCTACAATGACTTCCTCATTAAGATGATAAAAAACTCAAAGTATGAGATAATTTTAAGTATTTGAAAAAAGTATTATAATTTTAAAAATGACTTTGTTCCCCACAACATATAATCATCTTTGGAGAACTACATGGTTTAGGTTTCATGTCCATATAAACATAATAAATAAGAAGACGTGTACCTCCCAAACAATTTCTACTTCAATAAAATTTTGGGGTACTCCATGAATTAGTGTTTTTTAAGGAGATCCTACAAAACGATGGTGGGATCTAGAAAAGTGAATCTGAAAAATTCACCATCCCAAGTAGCATGTGTTATTGCTACTAATCAAGATGATGAAGGCAGATACAGGGATGTCAAAATCATTAATTCTCAGAAATTTGATGACTGCATGTTTAGTAAAAAAATCAACCGAACTCCTTTCATTCTTTAAGAACAATTAAATAAAAAAAGTTTGTCTCTAGGTTCTTTTGATACAACATTGTAATCTTCATCAAAATACCAATCCTCTAATTGCCAATCATTAAAGAATATGTATAGATCAAAGAATAAGGAAGGAGCAGAAGAAGATAAGTTTGTGTTAAGGACCACATTTTGTTGACCTTAGTGGATTTCAATCCATATGTGTCAAAGACGTGGGCACCACCCAACTAAAAATCAAAACAATAATCGACATGTTAGGATGAATCTATATTATACGAGGATTCTAATTTTAGTTTTGATAACGTTATTCACATAACATATCCCTAGGAGAATAATGATTCATATTACGAACCTGGGTTCCCTATTCCTGATTGGGGAATATGGGGCGGAGGTTTTCATGGTCATGCATATGGGGGGGGGGTATTCTAGAAGCAACAATTTCAATTACACATCTTCTTAAACCGTTTATGTACTAGAAACTCGTGGGAGATCCCTCCAATAGGATCCGTAGAAACAAGGAAATATTCCCACACATGACATGGTCTACCCTTACATTATCATCTTGGATGACTGATTAAAGGTTATACAACAACCTCTTTAGCATGTGGCCAGACATACCCATCTTAACTCGCCAAGATTAGATCTATTTTCAGCTTCCACCCCAACCAATGGTCCATCCACATCATGAACATTAGCATCTAGGGCACCCAAAAAACTCTAGTCCCATACCAAAAAACGTAATCCTCAAGTTAAAAATTATTATGTGATGGAGCAACTGGCCTAGGTACCAGAAAATCTATCAATGATGGATTCATAGAAACTTTTAATGGATCTCCAAGATACACTTGTTAAGGCATTCAGAATCCAATAAGAGTATGAAAATGTGGTTGTTGTCATATAGGATAACCATATAGATAATGACCAACTTTAATTCCAGGAAGTCATATGATTTGAAAAATAGGAAGATGATGTGGTTGTACATGGACACCTCAAGCACTTGAACATATCTGACATGAATAATTATATTGACATCTACTGAGCCTTCATTGATAATGTAGTAGAGGAAAATATCGTTCCCACTAGATACTCTACAAAATAGGCCTCACTAAATCCCATTTCTCTCCTTCCAATATGCTAGTATAGGTTTATAAAAATAATTAGAAAGAACCACTAAGTGAGAGTACAATCAAAACTCAATTTGGTGAAATACTATCTGATTCAGGGTTCATGGTTGTCTGAAAGGATGCTACTTTCAACATTCTATTGTAGATACATTGGATACATAAGCCTATATCTATTCCTTCACTATACCATTAATGCCTCAAATATTGTGTCAATGGTATAATTATGACATTGAATGGGGATAAGGCATTGTTTAAAAAATGTGAATCTTAGTTCATTGATGCAGAGTTCTATCACATCAGTTGAAAACTATCCATGGTGAATGATATTACTATAATCTATGATCTGAATGTCTTGGAAAATATTCCAGTCAACCCATTCAAGCATCTAAGTAAAAACTATATATTACCCATTAATGAAATTGAATGTGTTGACCCAAATCAATACACTCATTCATTGACTTCAATAATGTCAGTTGTGGATATTTAACTTGAAATGTTCTTTCAAGATAACATCAGTAAAATTTCTCAGTATTTTTGGACACCATTGCAGCTTCAAAGTCAATCCTAAGAAGACAAACGCGATTCTTGTTATGTCACGTCCCCTTAACATTACGAAGTTGTGAGGATATCATGAGAACTTCAAATATATCTGATTATTTATTTCCCATCTGTAATTAAGGTTCATTCTCTTCACTAAACTGATGAAGAATGGGGTGACATATCAATTGACCAATTACTACCAAGAATAATATTTTACCATCAAGATATACCTCTTGATCCCACCAATATTGATGACATATTTTTAAGAAAAGACACTCCTTCTTTATGTGATATCTTGTGAGAAATAATTGGGCACCTTATATGAACAAAATAATGATGTTGGGAATGAAAACAACTTTAAGTATATCAGTCGAATCATTTTTGATACAATGATTTCATTTTCAAATATTGATAAAATAATCCTATCATTAACCTTTTTATTTCTGGAATTGAGGCACTATCTACACAATCATGAGGTTCACATGGTATCTAATAATATCCCACTCAAATTTAACCTCATGTTTCATATGAATACAGAATGTTAAGAATGGTGTCCAGATATTCTCCAATAATTTTATATTCAATATGTGCCATTAAAAGCAGTATGAGGATAAGCCTTAGCATACATCCAAACTGAGAACCTGTTTGTGGAAGATAAATCCTTGAATTATGATCTTCCTGATGAATTGATCTTATCTAGTCAAAAATTTCTAAATATGTGAAAACTTCAATGGTGGTGCTTCTATAAGACTAACAGGGAAGGGAATAAGAGGCCCTAAACTCAACAATGTTGGGATAGGAATTGTTCTTCACTCCCCAGAATATACAGTTTTGCCATATTCCTTCATCATATCAAAATGTGGTACCAACAATGAGGTAGAATATCATCCTCCATTATTGTTTGAAATTATCACTCAGTGTACCAGAGAATCAACTAGACAAGAATGGTGATTTAGAAATGGTAATCAAGAAGATCAATATGTATTAAACCATTAGAAAAGAAGAGTTAACTCCCTGTATGACTATTTGTGAGGGTTAATGGATGGGATTCCCTTAGAGACAACATTTTCATACATACCATGATCACAAAATACCCAATATTTTGCATTGGATAATGCTACTAAATCCCTTGAATATTCAAATCAAAATTCGACAATAATTAGCATTTCTCATCATTGTAAGGATTCACCTATTGTTAAAATATTAATAGAGGAAATCAAGGAATTCATTCCCATTTACAAACCATATTCTCATACCACATGATAGATGAACCCCATCATGGAATATCTCCAAAAGGCGTACATACACCAGATAGAGTTGAAGGAGAGAATATCATGTGATGATAAGTTAATTTCACTCTTTATGATGGCCCAAATAACCAGAAGATTCTCTATAAACATGTCTTTAATTTAATTCATTTTTGATGTATTCATGGTGAAGGGACTGAAGTTGTCATGAAAGAAGAAGATGCATGAGCATGTGGTGCCCAATAGTGTAGGGATAGGTTTTCTGATCTAATATAAAGGATTGAATAATTTTGTCCTTTGATAATGGAGGATTCCACAGATTTCTCCAAGAAGTTTCATCCCTAACCTGTGCATTCCCATTTCATTCATCATCCCATAAAGTTGATACATACATCTAAATACTACTGGACATTTTCTACAATGGGGAATGGATGTAGTGGGACCTTATACTCTAGCTTTGTTAAATCATTTCAGTTAGTGCTGAAATCAGCCGAAGTCCTCATGTAGGCATTATTGGGAAAATAAATGGAATATTTTGACTTAGAGAACCGTTCCGGGATGGGTCGATATTCTGCGTGGAAATCTGAGGAGTTGCACGTAAAATTGTTCCACTACATGCGAACATGAATTAAACAGTGAATATTTTAACTCTGGCATGAGAATTCCCACACAACCGATGGATGGGTATGGTTTTCCATGTAGACCGAATCCCCCTACTAACACTAAACACTTAAAAAAAAGCATGACCCCTTATAGAGGATGAAGAATATGAATTGTCTCCCATGCACACAATACTTCCCTTATGCACTAAAAATATGCCATTCATGTATAAGATTTTCCATGAAATGTCTCCTAGGGGTCCACCTTCGGGTGGGACCACTAGGGATTAACCCTCGCCCATTTCCTTTATTGATAATCCATTTGTGTGAGAAACTCATCCAATTATGAAAAAAACTCCTCCAATTTCATGCACTCATCCTTTATCCATGCAACCCTAGATTATTTCATGCAACAGTTCTCATATGGGTTCCTATTGCGTGCAAGCCCCTACTTTTTCCTGTAATCCCCCCTCATTTGGTTCTCCCTTGTGCATGTCTTCAATGTGGATTTCCAAGACACCATCTTAGGGCGCCTCTAAGACACAAAACACCTATCCTACACACCTTTATCCTGTACGACCCTCTAGGGTTTTACGAAGTGATTTCAAGGACCGTTGGGTATCTCTTCACATTGCGTTGCTTAGGATTATGCTTCTTCACATATGCATGCTAACGTCTATTGATTCTTTGCATAGACACGCTAATGTGATCCCCTCATTTGATCACCCCATTACACCGCCCCAAAACAAAATTGATGATGCCTAGCCTTCCCCGAATATGGGTGTGTATCTGTTATGTATGTCCTAGGGGTACGTAGTAAACCTGACTTGTCCGAGATGTAAGTAATTTAAAGGCCAAGCCCCATAATCCTTAGAAGATGATTTTAAACTGTAGCCTCACCCCATGAAATATACATGGGGTGCCCTATCCCATACATTCTCTACTCTTGATTGTCTCCATGGGAGTGATATATTTCTCACATGGATTGATATCCCCATTTATAGAATAGAATCATTCTGTAGAGAAGGGAACCCATCTTGGTGTAAGACCCAAGCATTTCTTGTCAGAGTTAGCATCCCTTCTCCTCCCTTCTTCTTCCGTTCCAAAGACTATTGGAGAGATGGAAATCAAGGACTTAATTACTACACCCCTCTCCTTCTGGTCTTTGTCCACATCGTGCCTCCATTTGGGAGTAAGTCACAACCTCCATATCCATAGGCCTCTAAACATGAATAGGCCCTAGTTTCCACTTTTGGGCTCTAACCATGCATAATCACCACATCATTACATGTGTATGCACCATCTGAAATGTGATTGTTAGGTCTTTGCTGCCACTTGTTTCTCACACTGAGAATGAATCACATGGGATTTTATTAAGCATTGACCACATAATCCTTCTAAGAAAATCATAGTGAAAGTCCCAAGACTCCATCTGAACTACGTGGACTTTTATCCATTCCATTTCAGAGAAAGGTACATAGGAGGCCTCCCTGATGACCAAGCCCCACAACAACATGTCCAAACCCCTTCAAATCAGTTCACCTTCATCCAGCGTGATGTTAAACTATATTCACCATTCCAAACTATGTGAACATTGATCTTTTCCGTTTTTTAGCTTGTTTGGTAGGAAGCCTCCTCAAGGTCCATGCCCATCAACCATTGGACCCAACCACATCATGTTGGTTCACCCCATCCAGCAAGATATTAAACTGAACGCCCCCTTTTCATCCAACATGACATTAAACAATATACCATTGAACTACATGGGTTTTGATCCCCGTCCCCTGGACATGGTACATAAGAAGCCTCCCTAAGGTTCATCCCCAACTAGTGGTTAGTTGTTTTAGTCCACGACCAGTGGTAATCCATTGTAGGCCCTGACTAGTGGTAAGTTGTTGTAGCCTCCTGATCAACGATAATTCATTGTAGTCCCCAAACATTGTTAAGCCATTGTAGTCCCCAACTAGTAGTAAGCCATTATAGTCCCTGACCTGCTGTAATACATTTTAATCCCTATTCTATGGTTTTCCATTGATTTCCCCTTTGTTGGGACCCATATCAATGGTCCACCACTTAGGAATAGGACTAAACCAGGCTACTAACCAAACGTAATCCCTCTAACATGGCATCAGGTCATTGTCCCATGCGTACACCCCAATTCAATGGAACATCCTAAACTGTAATGAATTTGATTCCCTGCCATGGAGATATGTAGGAATCCCATGAAGATAAATCCTAACATTACCATCGTCTTTGTAACACCCCAAGATTTCATAATACGTTTTCTCATTAAAGTAATACAATAGCTGGTGCTGCACGTAACATTGAGTTCGAGCGCACCACAAATTACTAAACTAACCGTTGAAAAAACGATTATGAATAGTATTAACTGCATTTTAAATCTTATATACTATATAAAATCTTAACATCCATATTATGTGTTTCATATACATAATATAAGAACAAATTTATTTTTTTCAAATAAAAGATGTATTTTTCAAAAAATTCATTTTTACCGCCTTTTAATAGAGAACCCTTTTTAAAACCAATATTTGAGACTTTAATATATTATATTTAATGAAATTAAATTATTCTTTTGAAGCGGGACATAAAAATTTAGTTTTGATAAATTTTTGTTACTTTTCTGATAACTTTCAAATTTTGACGAATTGGGAAAAATTCTATGTTTTAATTGAAAAAAACATTTCTCATCGAAATAATTTATATTGTGAAATTGTAATTTTGAAAGGTTTTGGAGTATAATTTGATTATATTTTTACCATTTAATACAATGTAGGTCATCATAATTAATTTCACATTTAAATTTTACATAAACACATGTAAATCTTTTGAGAGTTTTTACTTTTTAAAACCCCACTTTTTAATTTTAACTACAGGAATTAATTTTAAACTAATAAATGAAACTTCTATATTTTTAATTTGGTAAAATATATTTCATTTTTGAATTCGTAATATCAAAATTATCTTATGGTAAATGTTTGGTATTTTTCTGAAAACTTTTATTTTTTGATGAATAGTGAAAACACTGCGTTTTTATTTAAAACTGAAATTTTATTTAATTAATGAGTTATTTTAATTTAATTTATTTTCAGTCAAAATAGATATATAATACCTAAATATGTTCAATTTAATTAATTGGAGTCATTTTATAATATGATTAGATATATAAAATTTTATCAAAATTTTTACCATCTTTTACCCACCTCCTAGGAGAATTTGCAAATCTGAATGAAACATAATTTTACCTCCTCTATGAGTTTAATTTAAAAAATCCAAGATACATGGTTATTATCATTAAATAATATTTTCTTTAATAAGATGAAAATAATTTTTGGTAAATATAAACGTTTGGATTTTATTTATCACGGTTAAAAGTAAATATGGCAATTAAGGGTAACAATGATATCATAATTACCATAAACAAATGTTATAATTTTATTGGAGAAGTATAATTGGACAAAAGACAACTTTAGAAATAAAATATGACCCCATTTGTCCCACTTGGATATGATTCGTACATTAATTAATATTTTAAAAAAAATAGTTAAAAAAGTTAAATTCAATGTTTAATAACTGATCCATTTTTATTATAGGACTATATATAAGATAAATTAGACTATAAATATTAATTATAAATATAATTAAATTTAATACATGATGGTATTTTATTTATAATTTTTATACATTAAATAATATAATTTATTTATGACAGAATAATGATGCGGTAATTACCTAATTAATGAAAGATTAAAATAATTGATATTATAATAATCTAAATAATCAACTTTTGATGAATTACACTAATTTTCTAGGTTATTATGACATTTTAGGGTTGGTTAAATAAATTTTATTCAAAGTGATACAATTTTTATGGCTTTCAAAAAATCAAATACTAAATAGTGTCAAAATTGACATAATTGAGTTGTTAAAACAAACATTATACTATTAATTGATATAATATTCTTAAAAATATAAGGTATGTACAAAGGAATTAGATAAGGTTATATATATTAATAATTACCCACATGGGGTTCTCATGTCTTTTTATTGTATGTTTATTAACAATATAATATAAAAATACAAAGAGACATGGTAAATGTCAAACTATTTAACTAAGAGTTTAATCTAAAATAAAAGGTTAATATGATGAACTAAACCTATCTAAAACCAATTGTTTGAGAGTTTTTCGACCCATACCCACATTATCCTTTAAATAATTCATTTTTTAACCATTATAAACCGAAAATGTTTTATTATAAAATAATATTTCAAGATTTTCCTAAAGTGACCCTCACCTCTATTATAAAAGGTTAGTTCGCCTTCTCTTAATTTCTCACCTTCAAATCCTTTTTTCTCGGCCGACCCTTACAAATATATCCTCGTAAAATTACTCCATTCATCCATGAGGCTTTAATTTGGTCAGAAATCCAACCAAAGTATCCATTTTGATCAAATCTAATGGAAGAACCCGAAGAAGAGGTAAATATATTATCATGTCTTTCATGTTCTTTTCTTCTTCCACTTCCTCTTTATTTGTAGTTTTTATTCTAAAATAATAACCCCAGTATATTATATATAATGTGATGTTATTATAAAAATGATACAACCATATTCATTATTCTCTCCATCCGATAAATGAAAAGGTCACCACACGTGCATACGTAGGGATTACCATCTCCACGTCGTGGTGTAATTTTTTATTCAAACACTTAATTATTTTTATGGGTATAATAATAAGTATAACTGATGCAAATAAAAAATATAACATGTAAATTATTCTGTATATATGATATACCATCGAATTACATACTATTTCTCCATCAATATAATGATATTTTCACTCATGCGTACGTACGGATTACCATCTCCACGACGCGATAAGATTCACTTCCACGTTCACCGTTCAACGATGATAATAATATATATATAATTAATAGGTATGTAATATATGAAATAATAATTCTAATGTACATATATATATATATATATAAATTTATGTAATTATATATAACTTTTTCACTTAGTTCCGTTCAATAAAATATGAAAACAGAAACAGTGTTTATGCGTACGTACGACATACCGTCTCCATAAACAGTGTTTTCCATTTCATATATATATGTATTATAAATATTTATATTTTAAATATAGATTATATATAAATTATGTTTTTTATTATGGAAGTATTTTTATATCATCATCTAAGTGATACAATCAAGAGTAACAAGTTAAAACATGTACGATAAAGAAAACGATTATTAGCTGAAATGTTAATTTGACATGAAAATTATTTTTAAATTGGTATTATAAAGTCATAAATGATTCATGTATGATATTTGTTATCCATTTCCATATTTCGTAAAAGAGTATTCCAATTGATTATTTTTTAAGGGACTTATTTACTAAAACACCATTTTAAATGTTTTAAATATTTATTTTTTTAAATCATTCTCATTAATGCCCATGTTTTCCAACTGGTTTTTAAGTATTTATTTATATGGACCTGAATGTTTTTAAAATGTTAATTTCTTTAAAAAATTTCAAGGTGGTATGAGACACTTTTATCAAGAAATGTCTTTTAATACAGTCCTTTCTAAGTTGTGCAACTTTTAAATGATTTCATGAAAAAGAGATATTTCTCTCAAAGATTTTTACAAATAATTTTGATCTATGTCAACATACATTGATGTATTTTAAACTTATTTTAAGTTGATTTGTTATGATACAAATCTTCCATATTATTTTGATGTTTTTGTGATATGTTTGACTATGGATGTGTTTTTTTATACCATTCATGGTTTATGGATAAGGTATTGAAATTTCTTATTCTAGTTTTAATACGAATGTTTATGTTATGTTTAAACCTTTTCATATGAAGAAAAAATTGGATATTGTAAGTAATGAGCAGAGCTCGCTATAGCTCCTCGATGCATCGGTAGGTCTCATGAGACAAACTACTGTATTGGTACAAGGCCTTGACAAAATCTTATTTGTATTCTTGGAACAAGGCCTAGACTATGTGGTTATGAAGTCTGGCATTATGAATTCCATCCTTATGAAAGTGACTATTGATATTGAATATGATTATTCGACTAGTAGAATATCCATGTGAATAAGTGAATAAAATTAATTGATTTTATCATTTCCATATTATGCTAAAGTTTTTGTTTAAAAGGATTTATATTTAGTATTATACATTTCCTTAAAGATTTATGCTTATTTAAGAAAGTTTCCTCTATATTGTTATCCTTACTGAGCATTTGATCTCACCACATTCTATGTTTTATTTTCTCCCGGACTGAAGAAGTATTTTATGGTTGACCTACAGGGATAGGCTATGGTATATGAATGTGTTCAAAAGGTGAAAATGTTGTTGTTGTTAGTCAGTTTATAATATAATGTAATGTTCATGTATGTAATATATTTTCCAATACTACTAAACTGATCGGTCCTTTAGGAATGGACTCCTTATTATCATGACAATGTATTAAAATAATGCACCGCCTCAGGGATTCTAGGGCTGGGGCATTACAGTTGTTATTAGAGGAAGTTTAGCATCAACCGTGGAAGTAGATTTAGATAAAATCTGATTAGAGAACATTACCCTAAGATATAAATTGATGATTAGTATAGAAGAACTTCCTAGAAGTTTGGTAAAGTAGATATTTTGTGTATTTTCCGAGCAATACATCCTTGTCTGGATAAGAGCAGATAGAGGAGGCTCTGGCACAAATGTATCTAGGAGTGAAAAGTCCGACAAGGAGTTTTGGGCTTGACCCAAGGATCCTAGTGCACAATAATGGGCCTTACTGTACTCTAGGTTATGATACTCCTGGGGGATATGCTTTGGATAATTCCTATTTTCATTACATGTCGTTATGAAGGATTTATGAGTATATACTATCTCAATGAAAAAAAATTTATGATTGTTCATTATATGCCTAAAAATTTCAATTTATGTTTCGTATTTTACAAGTATGTAATTTTGAATTGAGATTCATAAACTAACCTAGTGTATGTCATTGTTTAGAAATGGCATGAAGTATATGGAATGATAACTCCAGTAATACGCATGATCCAAAGGGTTAGAAGGATCATATCTTTCATGGTATTAATCATACATTTCGAAAGGTAATAGTCTCCCACATATTTTCATCGAATGAAGAAATAGTATCATGTGGTAAAAGGATAAGTAATGAATTTTCTGAGTCCTATGAATTTAATGGGAAGTCAGAGAAGAAAAGGATAGTAGAGATAAAGTTGGATAAATGTATTAAGGGAGTGAAGGATTTTCCCATATGTGATAAATGTGGAAAGAATCACCGTAGTAAATTCTTGAAGGGAATGGGTGTTTTTTATAAGTTTGAAGAAAAGGGACAAAGATTACGTGATTACAAGGGTATGAAGATGGTTTCAAATGTAAAATGATTCATCTAAAAGGAGTTGGTACACTACACGAATCAATTTACAAATAATCAGAGTATACCCCAAATGTTGCTATTGGATAATAATCATGTTATGATACTACCGAAGTTGAAGAGGAATGATTAATAGTTCTTAAGCTGTTATTAAAGTATTTTTCCATTTCAGTATTCTATTAATTATGTAAATGTTATAATAATTACAGAGTATATAAGGGTTGTACTACATTATTATTTCATTTAGGACTTGAGATTGTGTTGAACCAAGAAAAGTGACTTAATTTCAAATTAAAGTATTGGAAAATATATTTTTGAGAGAAAGATAAACATTAATATGGTTCTGATACTGAGGTAGTGATTTTGGAATAAAATTTGATTGATTTGGATAAATTATATTGGATATTATTGGTATCCTTGGAACTGATTAATTATATGTATATTCCATAATTTTTGGAGTTTACAACATTTTTGGATAGAAGGACTATATCCAGTATTCTATAAGGAATAAGGGAGAGTGAATGTAATCAATAAGGTTTTATTGAAATTCGGGGTGTTAGAGTGTTTTCAAAGAATACATGATGGAGGTATTCAATGTTATTATGTGGAAAAGGGATCTTCAGTATGTTTTCCTTCCTTATAAATTTTGGACTGTGAATTTGGATAGAAGTATTTTGGATAAGTCTAAAGGTTCAAATCAATTAAATTTTACAAGGGTGGATCGCCTACCACTTGCGTACGTGATGTCACGATTTGTATAATGTAGTTTTTATAAATTTTCTGACATATGAAATATAAATTCATTATTTTTGGAACCCTATATGATTAGGATAAATAGAATATTTTTGAATTCTATCAGCTTTTGGAGGGAAAGATGTGTTTGTGGTAGAAATTTTTTTAAGGATTAAACTATAATTGTCATGTATATATATATATATAATAATCTTATTCTGTTAGTAAATTTATTCTTAAACCCTAGTGAAGGTATCTTAAACGAAAAACTATGTTATCCTAATAGCATTAGTTTTTTTGAACTGTTGATATTTTACATCATATTATATTAATTTATTTGAGGCCCTCAATTTTACACTTGTTTGTGATTGATGACCTCAATAACTCCGTATAAATATTTATTTATTTCCTCCAATTATGTGTATTTAATTTCCACCAATGTTCTTTTAATCGAGATCATAATTTGGTGCTAACTTTTTCATTTACCTTTCCCTCTTATTAAGACTAAATTTTATTAACCCAATTTTTAATGTGGGTTGTCCCAAAAGGTATTTTCCTATTTTAACCACTTATTTTAGAAGTACAATTTGAAATTTAGAGGAAATAGTTTTTTGAATGAGGGGAGAATGTAACAACCCAAAAATTCATAGTATGTTATATCATTAATGTAATTCAATAGCTTGCGCTACACGCAACACCGAATTCGAGCGCACCACAACTTACTAAAATAACAATTCAAAAAGAGGTTAGGAATAGTATTAACTGAATTTTGAATCTAATATAATATATATAATTTTAAAATCTATATTATGTGTTTCATAGAGATAATATAAGAACAAATTCATTTTTTTAGATAGATAAAGTATTTTTTTTAAAAAATTCAATTTTACCACCTTTTAAGGTAGAACCCATTTTAAAACCAATATTTGAAAGTTTTATATATTCAATTTAATGAAATTATTTTCTTCTTTAGAATCAATATATAAAAATTTATTTTTGATAAATTCATGGTACTTTTCTGATAATTATCATATTTTGATGAATTGTTAAAAAATACTATGTTTTAATTGAAAACAACTTTTTTAATCAAAATAATGTATAGTGTTAAATTATTAATTTGAAATGTTTTGAAGTATAATTAGATAATATTTTTATCATTTAATAAAATTTAGGTCATTATAAGTAATTTTTCATTTAAATTTGACATAAACACATGTCAATGTTTTCGTAGTTTTTTAACCCGCTTTTTTGTTTTGACAAAGGAAATAAATTTTAAATTAATAAATGAAAATTATATGTTTTGAATTTGGTAAAATAGACTTTATTTTTTAATTAAAAATATCAAAATTAGCATAGGGTAAATTTTTGGTATTTTTATGAAAAAACATTCAATTTTTTATGAATAATGAAAAACACTTTGTTATTATTTAAAACCGATATTTTTTTAATTAATTAGTTATTTTTTTAATTTATTTTAAGTAAAAATAGATATATAATGCTTATATATGTAAAATTTAATTCATTTAGGTCATTTTATAATATGTTTAGATATATAAAATTTTATCGAACTTTTTACTGTCTTTTAACCACCTACGAGGAGCATTTTCAAATCTGTATAAAATTAATTTTACTGCTTATGTGAGTTCAATTTCAAAAATACAAGAGACATAGTTAATATCAGTATGTATAATGTGGTTCTAATAGTTGAAAACAATTTTTTATGGATAGCATCTTTTGACTTTTATTTACCATGGTTAAAAATAAATAGGGTAATTAGGGGTAAAAGTGATATCAAAATTACCATAAAACATGTCCTAATTATATTGTATAAGTATAATTAGACCAAAACCAACTTTAGGAATAAAATATGAACCCTTTTGGTCTACTTGGATAAGACTAGGACATTTATTATTATTTTATTTAAAGAATAGTTAAAAGAGTTGAATTCAATGTTTAATAACTAAACCATTTTTAATATAGGTTTATACAAAAGATAAATTAGAATATAAATATTAATTATAAATCTAACACGATTTTATACATAATGGTATTTTATTTATAATTTTTAGATGTTAAATAATTTAAATTATTTATGACACAGTGATGATGCAGTAATTACATTTTTAATGAATGATTAAAATAACTGATATTATAAAAATCTAAATAAATGACTTCTGATGAATTACACTAATTAAATATTTTAATATGAGAAGTTAGGGTTGGTTAAATAAATCTTATTCAAAGTGATAATGTCATTAAGGATTTCAAAAAAAAATCAATTACTGAATACTGTCAAAATTGACATAATTGAGTTTTTAAAACAAATATTATATTATTAATTGATATAATATTCATAAAAATCAAAGGATAGGCCAGAAGACTTAGATAAAATTATATATGTTAATAATGAACCACATGGGGTTCTATAGGCTTGTTATAGTATGTTTATTAACCATATAATATAAAAATACAAAGATACATGGTAAGGTCAAACTATTTAACTAAGAGTTAAATTTAAAAGATAATGTTAATATGATGACCTAATCCTGTCTAAAACCTATTGGTTGAGAGGTTTTTGACCCATCCCCACCTTATCCTTTAAATAATTCATTTTTGATCCATTATAAACTGAAAATTATTTTATTATAAAATAATATTTCATACTTTTCCTAAAGTGACTCTTACCTCTCTTATAAAAGGGCACATCCCCTTCTCAGAATTTAACACCTCCAAAGAATTTTGGCATGGCCAAACCCTGCCCAAATATCCTCCCAACTTTCCTCCCTTGATCATAGAGGCCTTAAATTGGTCAGAAAGCTATCCTAAGGAGCCCTTTTGATCAAGTCAAAAGGAAGAACCTGAAGAAAAGGTAAATATTTCCTCACCTCTTTCAATTTCTTTTCTTCCTCCACTTCCACTTTCTTTGTTGTTTCTATTCTAAAATAACAAACCCAGTATGTTATATTTAATTTGATGTTATTATGAAAATTTTATTACCATATTCATTATTCTATACATCCTGTAAATGGCAATGTCACCATAGGTGCGTATGTACGGATTATCATCTCCACGTTGAGGTGTAGTTTTTTATTCAAACATTTAATTATTTGGATGGGTATAATAATGAGTATAACTTATGTAAATAATAAATATAACTTATTAATGATTATTTATATAAGATATAACATCCAATTACATATTATTTTTCCATCAATATAATAATATTGTCGCATGTGCGTACGTACGGATTACCGTCTCCACGACGCGACAAGATTCATTTCCACGTTCACCATTCCACGATGATTATAAAATATATGTCATTAATAAGAATGTAATATATGACAGAATAATTCTACTAGAGAAAGATATATATATATATATTTATGTAATTTCTAATATCTTATTCACTTAGTACTAGTTCAATATGATATGAAAACAGAAACAACGTTTATGTGTACGTACAGCCTACTATCTCCATAAACAGTGTTTTCAATTTCATATATATGTATATTATGCATATTTATTTTCTAAATATATATGATATATAAATCATGTTATATATTCTGCAAGTATTTAAATCATGATCTTAGTGATACAATCAAGAGTAACAAGTTAAAACACGTACGATATAGAAAGCAATTATTACCCAAAATTTTAATTTAACATGGAGATTATTATTAAATTGGTAGTATAATATCATAAATTCATCACATAAGATATCCTAAATATTAATATTGTTCTAGAATAATTTAATAACATACTATGGTCTATATACATGAGGTTAATCGTACAGTCAACTAAAGAAAAGTGCAAGGTAAGGGTTAATTTCACAATCTCTTTATTATCTGAGTATGTTTTAATGAAAGTATCTACTGAGACATATTTATTATCCATGTCCATGTTTCATAAAATAATTTTCAAAGATATTATTTTTAAGGTACATTTTTACAAAAACATCATTTTAAATGTTTTAAATATTTATTCTTTTAAATCATTCCTATTAATGTCCATGTTTTGAAAATGGGTTTTAAAGATTTATTTATATGGACATGAATGTTTTTAAAATTTTAATTCCTTTCAAATGTTTCAAGGTGGTATGGGAAACCTTAATTCAAAAATGTCTTCAGATGTCTTCATTTCTAAATTATGTGACATTTAAATGTTTTCATGAAAAAAAAGATATTTCTCTCAAAGAGTTTTAAAAATCATTTTCTTCTATGTCAACATCCATTGATGGATTTTAAACTTGTGGGAAGTTGATTTATTATGATACAAATTATCCATATTGTATTGAAGTTTTTGGGATATGTTTGACTGTGGTAGTGTTATTTTTATACCATTCATGTTTTATGGATAAATTATTGACATTTCATATGCTATTTTTAATACGAATGTTTTTTTTATGTTTAAACCTTTTCATATGAGGAATTCATTCAACTTAGTATGTGACGGGTGGAGACCGATATAACTCCACGATGCATTGGTAAGTCTCATGAGGCAAAATAGTGTCTTGGAATAAGTCTTTGACAAAATCTTATTTGTAGCCTTGGCTCAAGGGCTGCACTATGTGGTTATGAAGTATAGAATTATGTATTCCATCATTATGAAAGTGACTTTTGATATTGCATGTGATTATTCAACTAGAATAATATCAATGTGAATAAGTAAATGACATTATTTGATTTTATCTTTTCCATATTATGCGATATTTTATGTTTAAAAGGTTTTTTTAGTATTATAATTTTCCTTAAAGGTTTATGCTTATTTATGAAAGTTTAAGCTATATTGGTATCCTTACTGAGCATCTGAGCTCACCCCTTTCTATGTTTTATTTTTCCCAAGATTGAAGATGTATTTTATGGTTGACCTGTAGGGATAGGCTAAGTGTTATGAATGTTTTCCAAAGGGTACAATTTTGTTGTTGTTTGTCATTTTATAATGTTATGTAATGTTCATGTATGTAATCTATTTTCCAAGACTGCTAAACTGATCGATCTTTCGAGACTTGATTCCTTGTAATCATGCCAATGTATTAAAACAATGAACCAACTCTAGGATTTTGGGGTTGGGGAATTACAATTTTCATTTGGGTTCCCTCTCATTCTCTATCCACCTCACTCAACCATACATCATCCAACCTGTGTTTTCCAAAGATACCACATCTCGGTGAGATCATGTCATCCACCTTCTCACTACCCCTAGTAGTACCAAGGTTGCAAACAACGCATAACACTCATCATGTCATTGGGTCATTTTCCTATGTTCACAGCTCAATTCCATGATTCGTTCATTGAACTACGTGGGGCTTGATCCATATCTCCTAGATAGTGTACATAGGAAACCTCCCCAATGTTCAATCCCACCCAACTGTAAACCTGGGCATCCCCATTATAGGTACCCAAGCCTCCCTAGATATACCTTCAATGGGCGTCTTTATCCACTCATCCATGAATCCCCTCAAGTCCCTCTCTTGGGTATACACCCATCTGATCCACTTCTATCAGTGTTACGATCAGTCTGATCCATCTCTGCTAGATGTTAAACTCAGGGAATACCCATTATTAAAGATGGGAAGCTGAGGAAATCCTCTAATTCATTCTGATGGAATTTAATCCCCAAATTTTATGAGGGATTCCATGGGCTTTCACACCCTTGAGAAGACATGTTATAAGGGGAAGAAACCAAGATATATTATTGTTTGAGCATCCAAACACACCAACGATGTCCAATGTGACTGCTCCCCCGATCAAAGGTCTCTACCCTATCATGACCCATTGGAATGTCCAGACATAGGAAGCGTAATTTTCCGGTGTCCATGAAGAAAGGGAACTGGGAAGAGTTTCAAAAACAACTTCTTAATATTTAAGGGAGACCCAGACTAGTTAGTGAGTTTTGAGGAGGAATCCATAGAAGAAGAGACTGAAATCCCATCATCTTATTTCAATCTAGGAGAAAACATCCCCAAATAAGTTATGGATGATTCTTGCCTTTGGAATGTGGGAATGTGGGGAATAAATCAGCGAGTCCTCCCACGATGGATGCGAACCCTAGAGAAATCATCGAAAAAAATGTTAAACCTGCATGAAATACTTCTCTGTAATATAGATATTATTAGCATTCAAGACATCAGTGGATTAGAATGTCACTGGATCCTTGTATCTGGCACCATGTCCTGCTAAGAAAATAGTGGGCCTAGCATGAAACTCACAGGCTATTGGGGTAGTGAACGTTTGACATCCAGGTCTGCGATGTTGTTAGTGTGAATCCTTCTTAAAAACAATGGATTTCATAATAGCACTGCTGCACATGACATCATTTTCATTATTTTAGCACTAATGAATGAATTTACCTACATTATATGACCCAAGATACTACAATAGAAAACTAATCTCCAACCACCAACCAACATAGGTGTTGGGGCTATGTCAATGGAGAAATCTTGTGTGGCTTCATCTCTTCCATGGTGGCCTCTACATCCACGGATTTGGGTGACCATGCCCCATATCCCTGAAGGTTCCAGGCACAACGTAAGCGTGTTGGTGGTTTTTCCCAACATTAATTTCAGCGTTAAACAATGTTCAATCTATGATCTTTCATGATATAAAATTCCGGATCTTGGAATGGAAAAAAACGAAAAAGAAAAAAAAGAGTCCCAGAACCATTGTGATAGGATCATCATATGTTGGTTATAATTAATTTTATTAATTCACAAGAATTACCTCGGTGGAATTCTTTCTTCGTCGATGTCTCCGGTAATGATCGTGTGATCCGTTGTTGCATCGTATAATCCAAGTATATCATTCCTCTAGCGGTGATCCATACATGCTCCATGTATCTCTAGATGTCGTTGAAGGGATCTCTGGGTGCTAGCGCAGAAGAACCTTCACTTGCGATGTCCGCCTTCGACCGCCTTGATCCTATTGAGGATTTCGCTCTTGTAACTTGAGGGAATTCTTGGTGGAAAGGGAATTCTCTCTTGGATTGAGAGTATTTACAAATCTGTTGTGAACAACAATGGCTATGGAAAAGTGTTGGGGTTGTGAGGATATTTATAATCAGGTTTGAGGTTAATAGAGTTATGGCAATAAATAAACGTATTATGCGTTTTATTTATTTCATTAAATCATATTGAAACCCCATGTCGAATTATTAATTCCTTGACAAGAACCCACTCCGATTATAATTAATATCATTTAATAAAACAATATTATATCCTCAAAATCCTGACTGGAAAGCAACACGGCGTGTAATAATTAATACACAGCATGTACTTTTATTTTCCATTTTCTCCACCACATTTATTAGACCTTGAGTAATGGCTATTTATTTCTTAAAGAAATGTAACCACATTACTTGCTAATAAATATATTATTTCTCCCACAATATATTCTCTCGAATAACTTATGTCGAAATAAATGCGATCAAGAATCCTTAAATAATTATTAAACAAAAGTTGGGAATAATATTTATTTAACTTGTTAAATTAATATTTAACTGAGATACATGGACACACTTAGTGTGTGACCGTCTAGGCCTCTTTCTTAGTGGAATTAGGTAGACCCTGCCTAAAGTCCAAGGTTAGCGTCTAGAAACACACCAAGGAACCGATAGGGAAATAAGTTAACGCCTCAATGATGTGTCACCTCCTACGAACTCTTACCGTGTAATATATTCCCTTTTTCTCTATATATCTAATCAAGCGGGTTGCATGCTAGTGCCATCAACCCATGTGCTCGATTATTTTTTCTTTGACTTCTCGGAATTGAACTCACCCATAACTTACCATGGACAGGGATTTAGTTAGGCTATATCAATTCCATCAAAGGGCCTGAGATATCTACTTCTGTTATGGAACAGAAGGGGAAAATCCTTTCTCACATTATCTATTAATGCAGTATTACTCGTGACGCACCCAACGTATCCTACCTCACTACGAACAGTGTGTAATCACAGTTTTCGTCAATACATCTAAGTGCACAAGTTCTAATACCCATTAATAATAATCTTAAAGTCTAAGGACCAATACACACGTCCGAAGATAGGAACATCCAATGACACTATGAAATCTGGATTTCTTACTGGCAGGTCTCGTTCTCATAATATCCTCCTGGATATTACCATGGGAACACACCATGAGAAGGTGCCTCAATGTTTTATGATTTCTCACCCATAATTACCTGTATTATTTGTGTCCCTCAAATAATATCATCCGGCCATAGAACATATATTCAAGAACAGTGTTATGGAACTTCTAGGTTCTCATCATAGCAGGGATCCGCTCTGACCATTTAATGCAACAGCTATCCTTAGGACATTATCACATGCATAGTCATACATAAGAACAATCAAGATGTGATAAGGCTTTTATTAATGAATATAGTACAAAGTAGTTGGCTATAGACCACCAACTCCAAAAGACTCCCACATGGACTAGATCCCACTGCTAACAACCTTTAACCCACTAGCTCTCACATGATATTCATTCTTCTGCTGAGATAGGCCTTTAGTCATGGGGTCTGCTACATTCTATTCCGTGGACACTCTGCTCACAACAACTTCACCCCTCCGATAGAAATCCCTCAAGAGGTGATACTTCCGGAGTATGTGCTTTATCCATTGATGTGACCTTGGTTCTTTTTCAAGACCCACCGCTGTAGTATTATCACAATACAATGTAATGGGATAATTTTCTGCTAGGAAAGAAATCAATCTCTTGGAAAAAGTTTTGAATCCAGATGGCTTCCTTGGCTGCATCAGAATCCGCTATATATTCAGAATCCACTGTCGAATCGGTAACAACTTTCTGCTTTGAACTATTCCAATTCACAGCTCCTCCATTGAGAAAGAAAACATATCCAGATTATGACTTCAAATCGTTCTGATCTGTCTAAAATCCAGCATCAGCATACCCTCTGATGAAAAGATCCTAGTCTCCTCCATACACCAGGAACATATCCTTAGTTCTACTCAGATACTTAAGGATAGTCTTAACAGCAGTCCAATGATGTTCTGCTAGATCTTCTTGATATCTTCCTACCATGCTCAGTGCATAGGCAACATCAAGCCTGGTACATAACATGTCATACATGATGGATCCTATAGCTGAAGCGTATGGGATCTTACTCATTCTATATTTCTCCTGTTGTGTCTGAGGACACATTTTCTTAGAAAGATGTAAGCCCTGGGACACTTGAACCAATCCTCTCTTAGATTGTTCCATACTAAATCTCTTTAGTATCTGGTCAATGTATGTACCCTGACTTAGTCCAAGCAACCTCTTGGATCTATCACGAATGATCTTGATCCCTATAATGTAGGCTGCTTCACCTAAATATTCCATGGAGAAGAACTTGTTCAACCAGTCCTTAACTGACTGTAAGGCTGGTACGTTGTTTCCAATAAGCAATATGTCATAAACATATACTACTAGTATAACGAACATATTCCCATTAAACCTCTTATAAAGATGTGGCTCACATTCGTTCTTAGTGAAACAAAATTCTTTTATGGCTTCATCAAATTGAATGTTCCATGACTTGGATGCTTTCTTCAATCCATAAATGGATTTCTGCAACTTGCAAACCCGTTTGGCTTCACCTGGTGTCACAAGCCCTTCTGGTTGTGTCATATAGACATCTTCTGGAAGGTTCCCGTTAAGGAATGCTGTTTTGACATCCATCTGCCAGATCTCGTAGTCATGGTAAGATGCTATGTCAAGTATGATTCTTATGGATTTAAACATGGCAACTGGTGAGAAGGTTTCATCATAGTCAATTCCTTGACATTGTCTGAATCATTTAGCCACTAGCCTTGCTTTATAGGTTCTAACTTGACCTTCCATGTCTAGTTTTCTATTGAATACCCATTTGCATCCAACATGCTTTACATCAACTAGCTCATCGACCAGAACCCAGACTTGGTTCTGATACATAGAATCCATCTCAGAATTCATAGCTTCTAGCCATCTTGAAACTTCTAACCCTTCTACTGCTTCCTTTTAGGAGAGAGTTTCTCAATGTCCAACAATAATGATTCACCATCCTCGGTGACTAGGAAACCAAATCTCTCGGTTTCCCTTACCTCTCTTGAGCTCCTACGAAGTACTTGTGTTTATGGAACCTCTTCCATGGGGACCTGTGGAACTTGTTTCTCTACCAACTCTTGTGTATCTTGATAATTAACTTCGTCGAAGTCAATCTTGCACCCACTATCCTTTTTTAGGATGTGCTCCCTCTTAATAAGGACGGCTTGTCTAGCGACAATAACATTCTTGTCTGGAAGATTATATAGGTAATATCCTTTCGTTTCCTTAGGATATCCTATAAAGATACACTTCGTGCCCTAGGGTGGATGTTTGTTTCCTGAGAAGGCCTTAACAAACGCCTCGCATCCCCATACACGTGTATGAGACAAAATGGGTTTCTTTCCATTCCATAACTCTGAGGGAATTACATTTTCCGCCTTAGTTGGTACTCGATTTAATGTGTATGCTGCAGTTTGTAATGCATACCACCAAAAGGATAATGGAAGATCCGCATGACTCATAATTGACCTCACCATGTCCAACAATGTGTGATTCCTCCTTTCACTAACACCATTCCACTGTGGTGTATAAGGAGGAGTGAGCTAAGATAGAATCACAGACTCTCGTAGAAGATCGATGAACTCTTGTTTCAGATATTCTACACCTCGATCCGATCGAATATTCTTTATCTTCTTAGCATGCTGATTCACTACTTCATTATTGAATTCCTTAAATTTCTATAAGGATTATGACTTATACCTCATTATGTAGACAAATCCATATCTACTAAAATCATCAGTAAAAGTAATGAAGTAAGAATATCCACCTCGAGCTTCTACTAGAAATGGTCCACATACATCTATGTGTACCAATCCTAGAAGCTCTGTGGCCCTTTCACCCTATCCACCAAAAGGGGGATTGGTCATTTTACCTTGTAAACAAGAGTGACATCTATCAAGTGGTTTTAGCTAAGTAGAGCCTATATAGCCATCTTGACAGAGCTTTGTCAAGTGCTTCTCGTTTACATGACCAAGGTGGTGATGCCACAAATGGGTGATGTATGAGTCATGTGAGTTTGTTTCATTATCGATAGCCAACACTTGGTTTTCGTAATTTAATATATACAAACCATTATTCAAATGTACCATACCATAACATACATTGTTCTTATAAGAGAGAAAACCATTATTTCTAAACTTGAAAACAAATCCATCCATATCAAAACAAGATACAGAAATTATGTTCTTGGTAACACTAGGCACAAAATAACAGTTTTGTAAAACCAAAATCATGCTAGTTGGAAATGAGAGGTGATAATCGCCAATAGCCAATGCAGCTAGCCTTGTGCCATTGGTAGCTCGAAGATCCACCTCTCCTCTGGAGATCTTTTTAAATCTACTTGGTTCTTACATTTGAATACAGATGTGATCCCCACAAGATGTATCTAATACCCAATGTGTATAAATAGAAAGATTGCACTTGATAACAAATGCACCATTAGCATCCCCACACTTCTAGGTGTATTTCCTCTTCCAGTGGCCCTTCTTACCACATGAAAAATGCACTTCCTTTTGTTCCTTTCCCTGCCTCTAGATCTTCCCCTTCTTGGAGGGACAGTGCTCTGGGGCTTCAGACCATTTATAAGTCTTTTGAACCTTTGCGTTGTCCTTTCTTTTCGTGTTCACCATAAGGACAATGGGTTTGTCATTACCCATGTCCTTATCTACCTAGAGAATCAAGATCAGATGATCTGATAGACTCTTCTTATTGCTGCTCATATTATTGTTGACAATTCAGCTAGATAAGGTCTTGGGCAGTGATGATTAGTTGAGATTTGTACGCAACTCATCCGGGAATTTAATCCCTAAGATGTCCAGGAATTCAATGTAGCCAATGAGTTTGACTACATGAGGCCCAGCTGGCCCAGACTCTCCAAGCTTAGTTGTAAACAAAGCATTGGAGATCTCATACCTCTCTTGTCTCTCCTTCTCTTGGTAGAGATCCTTAAGGTGAGACATCATGATATACGCGTCCATGTTTTCATGTTCCTTCAAGAGCTTATTGGACATGGCCGATAGCATAAAACACTTGAAATAATTGGCATCATCCATGTGTTTCATATTGATAGATAATTCCTCATCACTGGCCTCTTTCCCAAGCGCAATTGGAATAGGCTCTTCCAGCACATAAAATTTCCTTTCGTGGCGAAGGATGAAGAATAAACATCTCTTCCACTCTTAGAAATTGTTCCCGGTGAGAAGGTTTTACTTCTAGGTTATGGTTTTCAATGATATGTTTGAAGTCATTTTCTTGTCATTTCTACAAATTTAGATGAGAAAAGGTTTATTTCTTAATTAAAAAAACTGAGACAAATAAATAAATTAATACTTATTAGTCTCCCACTATTTTATCGAAATCCAATAGCCCTCACCATTGACTTCGGAATATTCTATTGTTTGAATATTCTGGTGGCAAGGATCGATATTTCCCTTCGCATTACCCCAACTAGGGTTGTCAAAGAAACTTGATGGGTTTTAGGTAGGCATTCCAAATGCCAACTGCATTAACTCGCAACTCCTTGATCCGCTGAGTGGACTCTCCAATCCTGAAATCCTTTTATTTTGGATTTCCTCAACCTTTGCCTCTTGGTCACACCATGTCCTGCTATGGCAGTCAAACCTTGAGGCGAACCAAGTCAATTCAACCCAAAACCTTGAATTAGAATTCCCCGATTATTGAAAGCCCCCCAACTAGTGTTGTTCAATCACTTTGAACTATGGTTCGATTGTAACCATGATTATGGAAAGCTATACCGACTTAATATTTCTTTTTAGGGATTTTATCCTTATAAGTAAATTTCAAATTTATTATCTTTGATTAAATTCTTGTTAATATTAAGTGGGATATACTTAAGTGATTATCCATGTCTAAGATAATATTTATGTATAAGTCGTTTTTATTTTATTTCCATCTTGCATGTTTTTGAATTCATTAATTGTGTGATCGTGACAACACACCCAAAATAAATAAACCATGCAACTGATATAAATAAAATAAATTGTATGATCATGAGCTTTGTTCTATTGGTTAGTTTATCTAGCGGTTGATAAACTAACCCAAGACCTAGGGGAGAAAACACCTTGAACCTTTCGTGTTCGTGTTTACAGCTTTCCATCGGTCCACCTTTGTATCTCCTTGGATTGGTTTCACCTTGTCTCTTGACGTGAGCCACCTCCACTAGCATGGGAGCTCCATCTATTATGTATGCATTATATGACACACAGGTGAGGGGTAAAAGGGGGGTTTTACATAAAAGAATCCTTGGGCATGCAGACCCTACATATTAATGAGGAGATGGATCGCAGGCCAACAAATTTAATTTATATAAATAAAAAAGAAACCATTATCATACAAAGGTCTCGGTCTAGCTCATGATCATCCATACATTCAATGATATTTACGCATAAATAAAACTATCATTCAATTATTTAATCGTTCTTGTTTAAGATAAATCACGCTCGAATTAATTAATTATCTTTATTTAATCAATTCTTTTATCTTAAACCCGTTTTTGAACTTCCTTGAGATTCTCATCCATCGTAATTTTAAACAAATAAATTCATTTAATATTATCCCTGTACGTAACATGTACCTTGGAGGAAACCCTGTGATTTCCCGTTCATTACGCAGATGCTAAATTAAACACATATATATAAAACACATATCATGTGTTGTGCCTCAGCTTTATGCCAACACAATGGTACAGGTCTCAAGGGTTTGTATAATATAATAATAAATTTTAATAAATCTGTGTAATTTGGGTGAGTACCCGGCGTGTAGTTCCTACTACACGGCATGTACTTTTCTTCACCGTCCATCCGAAGTACATGCATGGGGACATGGCGTGTTTATGTACTTTAGAAATTTTCAGAGTACACGGCATGTTCTATGGGACAAACGCCGTGTAGTTTCCGCGTTACACGGTTTCTAGCTAGGTAAGCCGTGTACGGGGTACACGGCCCAACCCTAACCCGAAGGGACTAGATGTTGTGTTCATTGGACCACACGGCGGGTAATCCGGAAACTGTGTGCCACATGTTTCTGGTCAATACACGGTGTCTTAAATTCTTAGAAAGAATCCAATACACTACCTGATTTGGAGGATCAGTCAATGCATTGAACCTAGACTACACGGCGTGTACTTCCGAATACACACTGTGTATTCTAGTGTTGTATGACCAGAAACGTTTGGCTCCTCCGGATGAGTTCCTCTATTTTATTTTAATCAAAATTAAAAGAAATATTCATTTCTATTAGGTGAACGAGAAATGAGGGAGGAGGAACAGATCTCGAGATTCAGATTTCTAGAATGGTTAAACATGAATTGAAATAACTAAATTATTAAATGCACAAATCACCAATGAAAAAATAAATAATTATAATCAACGATATGATCGCCTCTGATACAACTTGAAGGTTCAGGGCGCAGCGTAAGCGTGTTGGTGGTTTTTCCAACTTTAATATTAGCATTAAACAATGTTCATTCTGAGATCTTTCACAATATAAAACGCCAAATCTTCAGAATGGAATGAAGAACGAAAAAGAAAAGAACAGTCCCAGAACCATTGAGATAGGATCATCATATGTTGGTTATATTTAATTTAATTAATTCACAAGAATTACCTCAGTGGAATTATTTATTCGTCGATGTCTCCGGTCACGATCCTGTGATCCGTTGTTTCATCATAGAATCCAATTATAATATTCCTCGAGCGATGATCCACACGTTCTCCACATATCTCTAGACATCACCGAAAGGATCTCCAGGTGGTAGCGCAGAAGAACCTTCACTTGCGATGTCTGCCTTCGACCACCTTGATCCAGTGGAGGATATCGCTCTCGTAACTTGAGGGCGTTCTTGGTGGAAAGGTAATTCTCTCATGGCTTTAGATTATTTCCAAATCCATTGTGCACAATAATGGATCTGGAAAAGTGGTGGGGTTGTGAGGATTTTTATAATCGTGTTTGAGGTTAATAGAGTTATGACAATAAATAAATGTGTTACGTGTTTTATTTATTTCATTAACTCTTATTAAAACCCCATGTCAAATAATTAATTCCTTGACATGCGCCCACACTGATTACAATTAATATCATTTAATAAAACAATATTATATCCTCAAAATCCTGACTGGAAAACTACACAGTGTGTAATAATTAGTACATGTCATGTACTTGTTTTCCATAAAACTACACGGCGTGTATATTTAATATACACGGCGTGTAATTTTATTTTCCATTTTTCTCCACCACATTTATTAGACCTTGAGTAATGGATATTTATTTCTTAAATAAATTTAACTGCATTACTCGCTAATAAATATAATATTTTTCCCACAATATATTCTCTTGAATAACTAGTGTCGAAATAAATGCGATCAGGAATCCTTAAATAATTATTAAACCACAGTCGGGAATAATATTTATTTAACATGTTAAATTAATATTTAACTGAGATAAATGGACACACTTAGTGTGTGACCCTCTAGGCCTCTTTCATAGTGGCATTAGGCGGAGCCTTCCTAAAGTCCAATGTTAGCGTCTAGAAATATGCCAAGGCACCCATAGAGAATGAAGTTAACGCCGCAATGGCGTGTCACCTCCTACGAACGCTTACCGTGTAATATAATAAATTTGTCTCTATATATCTAATAAAGCGGGTTGCATTCTAGTGCCATCAACCCATGTGCTCAATTATTCTTTCTTTGACTTCTCGGAATTGAACTCGCCCATACCTTACCATGGCCATGGATTTATTTAGGCTATGTCAATTCCATGAAAGGGACCGAGATATCTACTTCCGTTATGGAACATACAGGACAAATCCTTTCTCTCCTTACCTATTAATGTAGTATTACTCGTGACGCACCCAACGTATCCTACCTCACTGCAAATAGTGTGTTTTCACAGTTTTGGTCAATACATCTAAGTGCACGAGTTGTAATACCCATTAATAATAATCTTAAAGTCTATGGACAAATACACTTATCCGCACATAGGAACGTCCAATGACACTATGAAATGTGGATTTCCTACTGGCGGGTCTTGTTCTCAAAATATCCTACTGGATATTTCCGAGGGCGCACACCATGAGAAGGTGCCTTAATGTTTTATGAGTCCTCACCCCGAATGACCTGTATTATTTGTGTCCCTCAAATAATATCATCTGGCCATAGAACTTATATTCAAGAACAATGTTATGGAACTTCTGGGTTCTCATCGTAGCAGGGATCCTCTATGACCCTTTAATGCACAGTAGTCCTACATTATCACATGCATTGTCACGTAGAAGAACAATCAAGATGTGATAAGGGTTTTATTAATGAATAAAGTACAATGTAGTTTGTTCTAGACCACCAACTTCAACAATCTCCATATAAAATCATTCAGGGAAGTGTGATTAATGACCAAGATCTATTTTATGAGGAAGAAGGGATTATCCCAACATGGGATATGGCCTGACCAGACGTTGATTCATCTGTTCCTCACTGATTCATCTACCCTCAATCTCCAAATATGGAGCCACTGGTCCCTACTACAACCTACAACTATTTCATGAGCCTCTCCGTGAAACTCATTGATGATTCTATCCCCTACGCCAATGAGGTGAGGGATGTCTGGGCCAACCCAAATATAATCCCATCCTAGGGGAAACAAAGGAGGGCTCCCTCCATTCCTTATTAGTGCCTCCACACTACCCCATAGGCTAAGGAGAAGGGGAATTATGCACTTTCCCCACCGACCCCAGTTTGGTTGACCCGACACCAGTGTTGGGTGCAAGCTGAGGAGGATACACACCAAGGGGCGTCATCATCAATGACTATAGTGGCCTGTTTCCCCCTGATGCATACCATCCACCCCTGTTTATGCTTTTCAGGGGCTTTCAAATGCCCGAATCAGATCATGTCCCCAATCACCCCATTGGTATGTTGGGATGACTCTCCTGGTAACCGACACAAGTGGTTCCCATCGTGGGTTGACCTATGATGGTGAGATCCAACCCAGAGGTCCTCCCTATGCCACCACCAAAAACACGGAATGTCCTCATCACTCCCATGTTAGGCGTGGAGGTCCTACCCATGCCACTATCCGTTTGATCGAATGTCCACCTCATCGCACTGACATCAACATGGAGGCTTTCCTCATACCTATGGCACCAGGTATGGAGTTATTCCTCATATTAAGGGTCACTGATGTGAAAATCCTCCATGTCTAGTCAAAAATCAGCGTGGGGGTCTTCCCCATGTTCTAACTACAACTGAAAAATGTCCTCCACATCCCGATAATTAGATAAGTGGATGTAGGCCTTAATTCATTGGAACCCAACATAATGGTCTTCCCCAAGTTCATTTTGACTAGTACGAATGCCCTTATCGTAACATCACAACTAGGGGGAACAAGAATGGATATATTTACCATCATACTACTAGTTCCAGTGGTGGTCATACCCACTCTAGTACTTCCCTTGAAGATTCCCTCTACGTGCAAATCATCGGACACAGAGATCCCCCAGTTCTATAGGCCATTTTACAATGTTTTTCTCATACCCCTACTCACCTAGGAGGATGTCCTGTCCACCCTAGCATTTTTTTGACCAGTGGACTTCCTCTATTTTAAAAGGAAAATTATACCAAAAGAACCATCGTCGGGCGAGATGGTGGGTCTCCCCCACCACAAAGAGAATACCAAGATGATTCAGACTGCGATTAAACCTGCCTACTTCTCAGATTCTAAGGTGGAATACGATTCGATAATGAAACCCTCACACCGATATTTGGGTGTAACACCCCTAGCTTCCACGATACACTTCTCTTTCTATAATGCAATAGCTTGCATTGTATGGAAGTTCGAGATTCTAACACACTACGACCAATCAAAATAGCCATTATGAATAGTAATACCCACTTTTTGAAATTATATAAATTTTATATTTCAGAATGGACTTTATTTTTGTATTCGGTATATCGAAATTATCCTAAGTTGAATTTTTTGTAATTTTCTGAGAACATCCAATTTTTTATAAATAGTAAAAAAATACTAAAAAACAACATTTTTAATAAAAATAATTTATAGTGATAAATTATACTATTTAGTGGTTTTAAATTATAATTAGAATATATTTTTACCATTTTATCCAATGGTGGTCATTATAATTATCTTCACTTTGAAATTGGACATAAATAATTGCCAATCTATTGATTGATATTGTTTCTTAAAAACATGCTATTTGTTTTGACAACGGGAAATAATTATAAAATTAATTAATGAAACTTATATGTTTGTAATTTTTTAAAAAAGACATCATTTTTGAATTTAGAATATCAATTATAGCATAGGGTGAAATTTTGGCATTGTTTTGAAAAACTTCAATTTTTGATGAATAGTGAAACCAGTATGTGGTAGTTAAAAAACTGATTTTTCATTTAAATGAAACATTACCGCTTCTATGAATTGAATTTAAAAAATCCGACATACATGGATGTCATTAGGATGTAAAATTTGGTTCAATGGGATAAAAATAATTTTTTTGGTGAATAGTAACTTTTAAGTTTTATTAATCGTAATTAAAGGTAATTCGTGAAATTTAAGTAAAAATGATATTATAAAAATATGAAAATATCTTGACACTTGTCCTACACTTATTGGATGAGTCATGTCTGACCAGGAAAATCCATGGGTCAACTTGAGGACCCCATGGAGCTACATTGGTAGGAAAATGACATTAAAAACTTTTTATTTATTGTTAAAATAAAAATGTCACAAACATGTGTTGTTTTACTAAAACAATTTTTACAAGGGGTTATATAAGGTAAATTTTCGACTATAAATATTAATTGTAAATATAAAAAAAGTTCTTACATCATGATATTTTTTTATAATTTTTAGACATTAAATAAATTAAAATATTTATGACACAATGATGATGCGGAAATTACCTCATTAATTAAAGATTTAAATAAAATGAAAAGATAATGTAAAATCTAAGACTTACACTTGTCAAAAACCTATTTTATGTGTAGAGTTATAACCCTTATCTCCTTATCCTCTAAATATATAATTGTGGGACCTTTGGAATCCGAAATGCACTTCAAAATAATATAACATTTCATGACATTCCAAGAGTGCCCCTCCTCTCATCTTATAAACGGCCCCCACCTCTACCACCTTATTCACACCATAAAAGCCATTTGGCTTGGCCAAGCTCTGCCCAAATACTCTCTCAACTTTTCTATCTTACTACTAGAAGCCTCACTTTGGTATGAAGTCTTCCCAAGGAAGCCTTTGGCTCAAATCAAAAAGAGTTACCCGATTTTAAGGTAATGTCTTCCCTTATGTTATTTTGTTATATTTTGATTATCCAACCCCCTAAACTCTTTTTATTCTTTTCTTTTGTAACAAAAACAGTATATTAAATATACTAGGATATTCTACTGAGAATGATTTGATTTACACTTACACACACCTTCGTCTAATGGTTAAATAACATACTGTTTCTGTGGTTGGCGGATTTCTGCCTCACGAAATGATGATTGTTCAATCTTCTTTTAACACCTCTCATGGTGGCCATTAAGATATCACTATATTTATATATGATATAGATTATGTTTATGTTTTCCTTATGATTATGTATTTTTCATTTATGGCATACCTTTATGATTTCCATTATGGGTAAACGCGATAATTTCATTTTAGGAAGTGCGGACTACCGCCCCCTCAAAGTGATTTGAATCGTTAATTCCATATGTGGGATGTATAAACGATGGAGTAAATGATATTATATATTATATTATACTCTAATTATAATAAAACTTTATATCATTATGATTTCATTCCATTAAATACAAAATAGAAATGAAAGTAGCATTCATGCGTACGTACGGCTTTCCATCTCCATGAACGGTGCATTTCATTTCTTACCTCTAAATGTTATGTAATATTATGAATGAATGTATATACTGGATATATGTCACATACATAACTTATTTTAAAGTTATTTTTAATTTATTTTCCATTCATGCTTTGTTTTGGGGGTTTCCAAAGGTTTTATGGAGAATATGTGAGTTTTCAAGAATTTGGCCAAACCGTGAGCCCAATTCCAGATTTAAAAATAAATTTTTGTTTCTTTTATAACTTTTTCATTTTTTAATATTTTCAGTAATTCCAACTCCTAAATGTCCTCCTCTGATATATTAACACCACATTTAAATTTGGAGCCTTTATAAATCCTTAAGCATGGGGGATTTGGGTTTTTATTTGAGAATTGGGCCAACCCGAAAGCCCATTTTCCAGTTTTAAATTGTTTTTGTATTTTTTTAATATCTTATTCATTATAATGAATTTTTCGGTGCTTCCACCTCCCAATCGACCATAAGGAGCCCAGACGCGCTCCCATTCATTTCCCCCCTCTTTGGAGCTCGTTTTCATCGCGATGGAGTGCTGAAAGTCTTAGGGTTTCAAAAATCGGGCAGATTTGAGAAGGTAAGTTATTTACATCATAACTCTCTCAATTCTTACTATTTTTCCCCCATTCCAGTTCCTATATGATCTCATAATCCCTATTCGAACAGCCCATGAATTGTTGGATGTTTTAAAATTCAGATTCTGTTGAAGTTTGAGTCGTTTTCTTCAAGATTATTTTGGGTAATGTTTCTCTTTTCAATTCTTCTCTTCTCCTTAGGGTTTCCACCCTATCTCAAGAGTTTATAGAATGTCCAGAACATAGGGTTCGAACATATGGTCTTATTTGGTATCTTTTGGGTCATTTTTTTGGTGGTCTAGGTCTGGATTTATATTCCTTGAGGTGCGGCGGTGGTGCGGTTGATGTTTCGCACCATGTTTTGAGGGTTTCGTCATAAAAGGTAGGTGATTCCATGTGTAAACATTTATAGATGAGTTAGTTTGCTTGAATTACTTATTATTAATGTTCCTAATATGCTGTGTGTGGTGCGTGAACTATTTATGTTGGATTTAGTAAAACATTTGTTTTTATAGTTTCATTTTAGCTTTAAATTTTGTGTTTTCATGTGCAACCCTTTGGGTATTGTTTGGGATTGTTTTATAACATATAAATTTTGTTTAATAAATCTTTTTCGGGATGAAAATTCTGATTTGGTGGAGTATTGGTGTGCCACTAGGTCTTAAAGAGGTTTTTAAGGGTTTAAGGTGTAAAACATTATTGTACTTCTTGAAAGTGATCTTGAAAACGTGTGTGTTTCATGTGGATCTTTTGTACTGTTGTTTGAGGTGTTTGTATAACACATGGGGGTTTTTTTTAATAAATATTTTTAGAGCTTCAAATTCTGTTTTGAATTTGTATTGATGTGATTTTGTCCTTGAAATATGGTTTTGAAATGGGTTTTATTTGAAAAGATTTGGTACACTATTTAGAATTGTTTTATGAAAGTTTTGAGTGGTTTAATGATTCATGTAAGAGGTGAAACCATATTGGAAAACTGTTTTGGATTGTTTATACATTCAAATGAACCATTGTAAATGTGAATAGTTCTGTTATGTGATGTTTATCATATTTTTAAGGACTTCATAAAATTTTTAAAGGATGTGTTGGATTGTGAAAGTTATGAAAAATTGTTGTGGGCTATTTTGGTGTGAGTTTGATTTCAAAATGAATTTGAATGAAAAGTTAAAATTGTGACTTGTGTGATGTTCATGGGGCTGTTTGGATAATGTGTGATGTGGAAGTGATATTTTCATGTGAAAAGTATATTTCTTGGATTGTTGAACTTGTTTGAGCACAAAGGGAAAACCCGGGTATCTAGGTGGGTGGACGTGTACTAGTATGCTAGTGAATCTGTGAGGTTTGGCCTCAGTTTCACTTAGCAGGATTGACGCTTACAACTCTAACTAAACTATGATGATGATGATTGGGGACCACTAGGTTATGGGTATGTTCCCTACTAGTGGCTCGTGCATGAGAACAGATAATTTTTGTGGTTACTCTCACCGAGATACGAGGTACCTGGGACCCACAGCTAGCTAGTGCATAGGGGTTATTTCCTATTGGTTGTGCTCATTAGATATTTTATACTTACCGTCGGCATACGGTATATTTGGATGAAAAAATCAGTGGATTTTTAATTTATTTTAAAAGTGTTGATTCTTTAAATTAGCCCACTCGAAAACTGTTTTTTTAAGTTACATCTTTTAGAAATTGTAACTAGAAATTACATGTTTTTGAAAACTTGCATGCTTTTCGTCTTTGAATGTTTATCACAGGGAATTTCTTAGTGGTGGTATCCTATTGGGCTTTGGCTCACACCCTACTTACACCCTTGGGTGTAAGTAGACTTGGTTATTTTTTTGTCGCAGGTTTGGGTATAACTTTTGTGCCAACAGTTCGGGTTTCCACCGGTCATTCATGATGCGGTGTTGTGGAGATGGCTTGAGGAAGATGCCTCTTGCCATGTTGAGGTTCTTGGGCTGTCTTTTCTTGGGTTTGTACCTTTGTAATGACCTTCAAACATTGTTTAAAATTGTGCAATTCAGTTCTGAATTTATTAAAAAGATGTTTCGGTTTGAAAAATCCAGATTTGGTTTCTTGGATTCATTTGATGTTTCAAGTATAAAAACTCGGGTAAATCGTTCCCAATTTTCAGTTTTTGATACCCGGGCACTTGTGCCAGCCCGTGGGGATCGGGAACGCCCTTCGGGACTTGCCACGGGTCGGGTCGGGTGCCAGTTTTTGCAGCGACCAGATTCGGTTCGTGACAATATATATGATATATATGATATCTACATCATAAATATAATTCCGGATATAATGGATATTTAACCACATGAACAACTTGTAATTATAAGAAATTTATTTTTGACCCAAGAACCAAAGATCGACAAAACGACCATTATTAACTTAAATAATTACATAATGTTCATAACATGGTAATAAGTGATATAAAAGTAACAATGAACTTGAAATAGGATCTTAAGAAAGTATAAATTAACTCTAGTTTATTATTCAGGAGGTTAAAGAACGATCAAGTCAAGTCAGATACGAGGTAAGGGAAATTCTTAACCCAATTTCTGTTCATTGGGTTAATCTCCTACTTTCAAATTACGTCATGATATTATGATGTCCTATCTTGTATGTGTACTTTTTTTATGTCTAATTATAGTGAATACACATAATAGGTCTATTTTATTTAAAAATGGTCTTTTTAAGGGAACTTCTTAACCCAATTTCTATTCTTTGGGTTAATCTCCTACTTTCAAATTATGTTATGATATTATTATGTCCTATCTTGTATTTGTACTTTCTTTAGATGTACTTATAGTGAATACACGTAATAGATCTATTCTATTTAAAAAAATGATCTTCATAAGGGAACTTCTTAACCCAATTTCTATTCTTTGGGTTAATCTCCTACTTTCAAATTATGCAATGATATTGTTATGTCCTATCTTGTATTTGTACTATCTTTATGTGTACTTATAGTGAATACACATAATAGATTTATTTTATTTAAAAAAATGATCTTTGTAAGGGAATTCATCTCAATCTCCTTTCATTGAGGCCTATTTTGTTTTATACACAACTTTCTTTTATACGGTGTATAAACCCCTTTGACTTTTACTTTTTTCAAAAGGAATGTTTTTTTACAAAGCATTTTACTAAACGACATATTATTCTAAATAAAATATATTTGGTATGGGATAAGTAGTCTTGGAAGTTCAACATATTACTAGGGAGATAGGTAATACTTATACCTTAGAAGTTATATTTCATTCAGATAAGAATTAATCAAGTAAAAATTATGATTTACAATTACCTTAGAAAGACCCAAACACTATTGGGAGTGATCATACGCCTATAGAGTTACATTGTGATTTAATTATTTCACTAAAATTTATTCTACATAATATTCTCCATTTATATTTTAAGAAATTTTAAAATTATATGAGAAAATGTCACTAATCTTGAATAATAGTTATAGAACTAGGGGAAATATTTTAAAGATATAGTGTAATCATGTTTATAACTCTCTAATTTATTTTGAAAAAAAATAGTAAATTAATACGATTCTTGAAGAAAGGATCTCCATTATTTTGAATAATTGGATTCGTGTAATTCATATAAAACAAAAATACAAAAATGTGTTTTAATAAAAACATTCATACATTAGAGTAAAGTCAAAAGTATTTCATTAATAATATAAATGAAAAATAGTAATTAAATGTAAACAATATTAATGAGATAGAATGTTTGATAAAAGAAAGAATCAAATGCATGAATAAAAAGTAAAATACATGAGAAATACTTTTGATGAAAAAATGAATATATTAAAGTTTGAGAAAAGCATCATTAATATGAATTGAATTGAACATGATGTTAACCTGAAGAAAATGGAATTATTTCGTTCCATATATTCGCAACTGATTGAAAAGAGAGCTACAACTACACATAACATTAAAGAGGATTCTTGTTCAAGAAAAATAAATTTTATTGAAATTAAATCTCAACATCTAATTATGATAATTCTTCTATGTACCAAAGGATAAGGTACCACAAACTGAATATGTAATTATTGTTCTAGATTTATTTTAATTGCAAATAAATATGTAAAATAAAAAGATTTATAATAGTGGATAAGGAAAAATCCTGATAATATCACCCCTACATTTAGGGTTTTTTAAGAATGAGTAAGATTTATTATTCCCAAAAAGGTACTCATTTTCAGAATGAAGGGAAACAAAAAAATAGGATGCAAAAAGCAATAGCCATATTATTGTAAAACATTAGGGATCAAGTTCTGTGGGACTTTTTTGGTGTCTTAAAAATCTAGTAATTATGGCCATTGATAATTGTTATAATTTGTCAACTAGTAAAAGAAAATAACTTCCAACATTAAGTGGGAGAAAATGTGAAAAAATAACCATAGATTAATATGAAAAAAAATTTAATCTAAAATATGCTTGAAACAATTATATATTACCATGAAATTTTATATTTTATTGATTATAGTAATGAAGCATGCTTAATTAATAATATATCAAAAAAATAATGAAATAATACCATAGAAGGTGATTAAAGAAGGACTACGATATATTTTTAATGATATGAAGGTAATTTCATACCATAATACACCCAAAAAGATTAAAAATATTAGTTTTCCCGTGTCTAAAAAGCATAAGAGGTGAAAATAGGGGGAAACATGTAAAAGGAATAGATGAATATATTTCTGAATAAGGGGATATTACATAAAAACATAAAAACAAGGAATGGATGGATGTTTTAACAGAATCTAGATTGATAGGAATAGAAGATTATTTTATGTATAAATCATAAAGACTGATTTATTTAAGATATATCTTGGTAATACATGTAAAAGTACAATTAACATTGATCAATCTCACAAATATTATTATTCATTTGGTCAAACCAATTATAATAAGAAAAAAAAGATTATATGAAATAGAATAATATGACAATGAAAAATAGAATGAAATGATTTAACATGAAAAATATGAATTTCATGAGAGGTTGTCAATAAATTATGATCAGTGAAATTTATAAGTTCCATAATAGAGGTCAAATAATTATAGACACAACTCAATAGATTGTCTAAAAATTACACCAACTTAAGAATAAATCCTTAATATAATGATAATTTTATCAATTTATTCATGTGACTTGATAGATCATAAAAAAAGATTAAGTCCCCATATAATGAAAAGGCTGAGAAATAAAAAATTATTCATGTTGTGTATGAATTATTTGAAATCTACAAATGCATGAATTAGGAGTTCATATATACCATGATCTAAATTGGAAATAAAAATGGGTTGAGGATAAATTATCATCATAATTACTCAAATATATGAGAAATGTGTTTAGCCTTATCCACGTATTATTTTGGTTGAATAATTATACCTCTATTTCTTGGTATTAAAATTGAATCTAGTAAAAATTGGATTACTATTGAAGAGAAGCATATTGGAATAACTATTCTAGATTTAAAAATATCACCATCTTATATTATTTAAAATTATTATTATAATAAACATATAGACAAAACATATATGTTGATGAAGTGAAAATAGATATCATCCCATGATAGAATGATTTTCAATAGATTCCTCTAGAACTATCCAATTCATAAAAATAAAAAACATGATAATTTTATTAACAAATTACCATTGAATATGTATGTATACCTACTCTTTCATCCATGGTGTCTTAAGAATAAATTTTGAAATCAAGGGGTTGAATTAATTTATCTATGAATAAGTATGAGATGTATTTAGGGTATATTTACATAAACTTCTATAAGTACATGTGTTTATTTTACATGTGTATTGAAAAGAGTGTCACATTTTAGGTTATAAATCTAAAAGGAATAGAGTTATAAATTGGTATCATTTGGTTTAATCTTGATGACTTATGTATATCTTCTGAATTGGTCAATTTAAGTTATATTAATTGTAAAATTATCTAGTAATCAATGTTTATATTTTATTTCTAAATCAAACCTCATGTTTTCTATACTAATCATGGCTTATGTGCATATTGATTGCAATTCTTGATGGGAAATTGCTTATGTATGAATTAATTCGATCATCTTACATGTAATTTTTATTAGTTATCAACAAATGAGAGAGAGTAAAATAAGAGTTTTATGAGAAAAGGATAGAGAAAAAATATGGTAAATGAATTTTAAAGAATTGGTTAACATACTAACATGTTATTTTAAAGCATGTGTTTAACAAAATAAAGGGGCATATTCTTGAACCCACTTTGTGATTGGTTGTATTCATATTCAATAAGGATCAAAAGTATTACATGAATATTGGATGATAAAAAAATGTAGTTTTTATATTTCTTGTAAATATTTTGTATTTCCCAGTCATATTGATGAGAAGTTGGAAGTTTGATATCCTGGAAGAAAATAAAAAGTTCCCATGTCTGTTGATAATTAGTATGATGTTCCTAATAATAGGTGTTAGTATGTGAATATTATATAAGGATTAAAGAGTTCATATTGATTATTATAAGTGTTTTTTATGTAATATTAGGCATTATAGTTCATAGATTATAATTATTCAGAATGAATACATAAAGATATGATCAAATCCAACCTTTTATTCCTAATAAAATTTAACAGACTAAAATAGAATTGGGTGGAGTTGAAATAGGTGTTAGTGGAAGGCTATAGAATGAGTCTTTGGGTTTTGATAAATTAAAATAATTGTATGTTCTACAAATATATTTTTACTCTAAACAAAAAAACAAGAATTAAAAAAATCATAGGTCAAATAACCACCCAAGAAACATCGATATACTGGGGAAACTTGGTCAAGATCAAATATGGGATCCAATCTTCAAAGAAATGGTGAAAGAAGTAGAATCTCAAATGTGTAGTAACTATCCTAATAAGATAAAACACATGAGTTTAAATAGGTAAAAAATATTCAAGGAAGTATCGAAGTAAGTTCTTACATGAATAGAGATAGTGTGTCATGTGTCTGTACAATGGGGTTGTTTCATGGAAGTTATTAAAGGTATTGAGGGACACCCAATGTAATAATTGAGTGCTATCCAAATCACATGTTTGATGTGGGGTGACTCAAACATGTGTCATTATTTGACATTTAATCATCTGTTTTATAACTAGTATGACATTATATGAATCATCTTAAACCTCACTCCAAGGATTGTGCATTTAAGGTAGTAGATTTTGTTCCAATTGAGGTTAATTTCATTAAAAATTGTCACATTATGTGATGTTCATTTTGAATTAAAAGTTGATCTCATGCAGTTTTCATCTTGACACACCAAAGAAGACATGCATGATGAAGGATAAGTTTTAGTCTCATGATATATGCTTCAAAAATATGAAATAATTATGATGATATAATTATTTTACTTTGAAGGAAAAAATATCATGACATTGTTACTTGGTATTTAAGAAGATATTAGTTTCATAATGAGTGGTATGGATGATAACGGATAAAATCATATTATTCTAGAAATAAATATCATAATTTCAGTTACCTTGATGACAAATAGAGAAGTGATATTTCACATGGTATAGTTATAGGGTATGATTGAATGTATGTATATAGTTCAGGAAAGTATATAAAGAACATAAATATATTAGTGTATTTCTAATTTCATATGATATTTCATTGTCCTTCATAACATACATTTGTATCATAAGTTACAAGTATTAGAGTTTATAAGGATAATGTACATCATATAGTACATCTAAGATCTTTATAAGGTGAAACCAAGCTTATGAAAATATAATTTTTATCCAATTATAATTTTTAATTCTTTATGTGTTTTCCATGTAAAAATAATGGGCTTATAAAGGAAATATCATGAATAATTGGAATTTTCATAGAGAATATTCTATTAATTTTTATAAAGAGAATAATTTCACAAATATAATCAAGGGATGAAAATAATGTTAAGTATTAATCCAAATTAAAATGATATTTTTAGTGGAATAAATATCATGACATTTTAAATTTCGCGATGAATAAATATGGGTCTTTAGGATGTTCAAAAAGAATGAAAGATATGTTAATATAAATATGTTAAGGTTTTAAATGTAAATATTTATTGAGTTTCAATGTTTTAATTTTATGAGGGTAATATTGAGTGGGTTTAGTGAATATATATGATATGAAATTGATTTAATAGGATATACCTCAACACTACAACCATATTTCAAATTCTACAGGTTGAGGGAAAAGGAAAAAATAGATATAGTTTTATGGAATTATATCATAATATGTCCTGAAGAAGAAGTAACAAAGGAGGAGGAAGAGGATGAGAGAATATATGTAATATTATCATTGCTTATTTTATTTAGGATAAGGTTCTGGTACATATAACTAAAAGTATTTTACTATAGAATTTTTATGGATTCAAGTATAGCCTTTTTTGTTTGAGTGGTACAACACTTTGATGCTAATTTTGAGATAGTGTTGAAGATTTTTACATGATGGGGAGGTATATCATGTCATTTTTTCCAAGGGAATATAAAATTTTCCTATCTATCACAATTTATTATTATTAGGATGAATCTCATATCCCAATAAATAGGATTAGAAATTTGATCTCTGGTTTGTATTTGGTTGGTTCTAAAATTATTGGTCCAAGGTCATACACATTTCTATTATTGTTTTGATAATTATAAATATTATTTGTTTGAGTGTGAATATAACCACAATACACCAATGATATTTTCATTCTAAATAGAATAAATTATCAATAACAAATATAGTGTCGTATTTTACACTTTTCTACTTAATCTACATTCAAACCAATGAAAAAAAAATATAAATAAGCAGTGAGATCCAATCAATGAAAAAATTAATAGGTAAAATGCGATAAAAGTATAATTAGTTTAAAAGTTTACAAAACCCATTTCACTCCACCTACAGAATTCGTTGTTGGGAACATCTTGTTATAATCATTTCAAATTGTGATGTGTAATATATTTCATTCATTTCATAATGTTTTCAATAGTATACGTGAGATAAAATTTTGCACGCAAAATATTTACTATAACATTTAAAATTAATTAAAAGATAATAATTATCTCTCTAAAGTGACATATAAGATATGCTTTTTCATATGTAATCATTTTCAATTTAATGAAACAAGAGAATTATTTTTTACTAAATGTGAAATTTTTGAGGTGTATATTAGTTATCTAAATAATATGATACTATTTGTTTTTTTTTATTCAGGATGATTAAAAGGGGAAATAAATTATATGAATTAAGAACATCAAACTATAGTTCTCAGAAATCAAGGATAATATTTTAAATCATTTTTTTTAAAATAAGACTAGAACTTTTATCAAGTGACGTTTTGGAAAATTTTAAAATGGGAATATTGCACTACAAATTTTATATAGTTTCTATATTTAAATATAGAAAATACCTCATATAATAATCACAATACTTTATTGAGAATAAAATGTTGAAGAAGTATGATATATAGTGATATATTTGAACTAATAAAATATTGTGTAACAAACAGTATTTTTATCAATGTTACAGATCATTTTTTTATTTTAATTATTTAGTTTGGACCACTTAATGGTACATAATAGATTCACAATGGTTGTATGGGTGACTGGGGATTTTTAAGATCTCAAAGCCCTAAAATTTAAAGGAACAGATTGGTCTACATGTTTAGTAGAAACTAGGCCACCCAGCCCTCACAGTTTTTCCTAACTATGTGGGGGTATTTCAAATAGGAGAAGATAGATGAATGGTTTTTCTACAATTTTATGAGTCTAGGAACATGTCTAGATAACTTTTTAGAGGTTTCAATTAGTGGGTTTTGGCAAGGCTTGCACATAGTTTGGAAAACCATGCACCTAAAATGTGCATGGTCCCTCTTTAGTCGGAGTATATTGAATGATTGGAGCATGGTTTAGCCAACTGTGTGTCTAAACAGTTCGATGAAAAATTTATTGGGTAAAAATTCCATATTCCCTTTATTTTTATAATACCTCACACCTCTCTCCTTTTCTTCCTATTGGGTAGAAAACACCCTTTTTCACATGTGATATTCCTCATCGATCTCTTCACCTAGGTTTATCAATAACTCATCAATCTTGATTCTGATTTGAACGCCACTAGTCACATTGGATCTGTAATGGTATGCTACCTAATTCTTTTTCTTCCATTAATTATTTATATTTCGATGTCTTTCACTATTTTTGTATGAGATAATTTTTCCTATTTTCAGGTCTTTAGACTATTTTATTGATTTATTATGTTCTGCATCAAATATAAAGCTAACATTTAATGATGAGTAATCTAAATAAATATGGTAGGTGTTATAGAAATATTTTCTAGTAGTTTCACTTTTTTTATAGCTTCTCCGTTATAACGCACCCTATCCATTGTCGCGCATTTCCCTTAAATGACTTACATCATTCCTAATGAATTTAACCATTTTTTTATACTCTTATAGACCCTTTATAAATGATTAATGGTTATTTGCATCATTTATTTCCAACAGTTTGGGTGTGAAATATATAATGACCAATATTATGTAATTATTTTAAATACAAAACACTATCTAAGTACTCATATAGACTTTTAAATGGATTCTCCTTGCCTATAAGGGAATAGATTTACTTCAATACAAATTTTCCTTATTTAATGAATTATATGAATTAATATAAATAGATGGAAATAGGTAGAAAGGTTGCACCGCATGATTTATAATTATTAATATGGATTATATGAAATGTGACACCCATGTTTATATTATGTCATTTGGTTAAAATGAATTAGAGGTGATCCCTCATGTAAAAATTATTATTTTTATTGTTATTATTATAAAATTATCATGGGATGTTGAATTATGATAAAGGGACTAGTTGATGATAATGTTTTAGGATCCCTTGATTCAGGTGTTGAGAATGACATCTCAGACCATTATACTTTTATTCGGTCGATGGGAAAGATGTTCCACATTCCTATGTATTGGGTGTTGGGCATGAAGACTCACCAAACCATTCGGAATAAAGGGAATGATATCATGAATTTATAATGGTATTTTAAAGAATTTAACTTTACTGAATCCATAGGATCATTCTACTTGTTCTAGACTTTTTAGTTATACCCTGAGTGTAAATAGCACCTGGTATCCGTGTGTATGCATACTTATTTCATTATGTACATAGATCATATACATTTATATAGTATATAACTTTCTACATACAAATATTTATTATTAATTATATATATATGGTTACTATTGATACTCTCATTTCCACCTATTTTGAAGAAGGTAAATCCAGCCCGGTGTCCTATAGTAACTTAAGCCGATTATTATTTATTATTAAATCTTGTTTATTATTCATTATAACTACATACTTAAATGTTATGTACATTGTATTGATTTTTTCTAGAAACTGTTGGTGGAGGATTTCTGAGTTTATCTCACACCCTACTCATGCCACCATTGGTACCTAATTAGGCATTTTATTTGTGCGCATGGATAAGAGAAATCACCCTACTATAGATTTTTGATCTATTTTACTTATATATTTGAGAATGGGAGAAGAGGACCAAGTATATGATTTTGATTCCAGGGGATCAGGATTTTGAATTTTTTTGTAAGCAATGTTCTATGTGGTATTCCTCTGTATCCCATATTTCCGATTTTTTGTATAGAAACATATAATGAAACCATTTAATATTACTTTTCCCTTTGTATTTGGATTATTATAATTGTTGATTGATTTTTAGGCTTCTGAAGTTATTTATTATATCTATTCCCACTATGCCATTTGCTAGATTATACTTTATCTATTTTTTTATTTATCGTATCTATTGTTCAACTCTGATATGAGGTTATAGTCTCCCCATTATATCACCTTCGACTCTCCCTAGTATTAAAAATCCTTAGGCGTATGAGGAGGAATGCTCGAGTCAATGTGACCCACCAGCTTGGGGCCCATTTTAATGAGACTTCAGGTCGGTATGTTACATTCAGAATATAATGGGAGTCAACGAAAATAACAGTTTTAGATTCTAGAATGATAAATCATATTTTTTATTGATGTCAAAGAATAAGAACGAAAGAGGGATAGTGTTCAGAATTCATATTATTTGATAAATATCATATAATCTAAATTTTAAAAAATGAGAAGATAAACTTATGAAATTTGTATATAGTAAATACTAAAGAGAGACTGAGACAACCTAGTTGTGATTATTTTTAAAAGGTCTTCCATTTGAGTTTACTGCAATTGAGAAAAATTTATTGAACTTATTATTATTCTTTTATAATAGGAATACATTTGATATTGAAACATTTGAATAAGAATACCAGATCTATTAAATTCCATCATATTTACACTTTCACTTTTTATTGATCATCCTTCAAGAGGACCAAATGAAATCAGGTATTTGAGGAGGAAGTCCTAGTTGGTGCCAAAGTATGATGATATAAAGTAGATATTTTCATTTATAGTTGTTTCCATTCATTTTATCTAGTTGGAGCTTACATGATAGGTTTAAGGATATACACATTAATGTACTTATTCTAGATAATAAAAATGAATCAGTGTGTGAGTTGGATAATAACCACCATACATAGGGGGCATAGTCTTCCCCATTTGAGGAAATCCTTGTTAATTTTTTTTTACTTTTCTACTTATATTAATTTCATGAGAATTGATGTTGGGAAGAGTGTGTGAGATTCATTCCCAAAAAAGTCTACTGGTAAAATGTAAAAGAATTACATTGGTTAAAATTCCCCCTAACTAATTCCCCCTACCCTCTCACTATGGTTTCATTGATCATCATATAAATATAATAGGTTTCTAATCTATGATTATATCTCTGATTTTATTCTGTAAAATATATTATATTTGATGTTTTTTTATCTTCTCCTCTAAATTAATCATGAAGTAAAGAATTTGAGAAGATAAATCTAATGTTAATCATATTTTTATATCTTCTAAAAATCTAATTGTAAGGAAGAATAAGTAAGTGAAGATATTATATAATATAAACCTCAAATATAAAGAGGAAGAAAGTAAATTTTCCACTTTTTATAATCCTAGAGATGGTGGATCTATCATAGAAATATATGAACTGGTGGTTAAATCCAAAAATGAGAAGTTACACAATATATTTATATTAGGTGTTTCATAATATTTACATGATAAAGATGTTAATATTTCTTCTTGTTGTTATTATAGTATTGATGATCCAAGAAAAAATTGGGAAGATCATATATATATATATATATATATACTTGATAAAGCATGTCATGTGTCATGTAATTAGAAAATAGAAACCCTAAAAAAATTTACCAAAGATATAGTCACGTTTATATATGTCTCCTTAAGATTATTGTAGGAAGATATATCATAGATTTAATATAAAACCGATATGATGAAGAAGGCCTATAAATAAAATGATTTTTTGTGTAATAATCTCACCAAATTAGTTGTGGTCCAAAATACTAGAAATATAGAGCTAAAATATGGTATCTTTATAATTCAGGATAATTTCATCAATACAATCTAGAAGAAGGTTGAATCCATGAAATTCATTTTATAAAATTTCTATGAATTATAATAAAATCATTATTCTTTTATGGATATAATTATCGATCAATTGAAGAAAAAAGGATATAAGATAAATATAATTATATTTTATTACAAGAGATGGAAAACATTTATAATGATCAAAGTTAGATGATCCAAAATTGGTGAGTAGGAAAAATAAAATCTATGGAGGATGAAAAGAATATCCTCAACATGAAGTGTTCTGTGATGGAAGTGAAATTAAGAATATATAAATGACCCAACATAAGTCCTCAAAAACTTTTAAGAGGGATTTATTTCACACACAATAATGAGTGGGATTTTTTGTTCTAAAAGACATCTATAATATGGTAAGATGATATTTTGATCATAAAATTATAAATATTATCAGTAAAAAATGAAAAAATGTACCCTTTGATCCATTAATTATTATTTAAACTAAATTTAATTAAATAAAAATATTATATTTTAATTCAAAATATAGACAAATTTAAAAGGTTAAAAATCATGATAAACCCACCATTAAATAATATCTTAAATGTGGAAAATTGAAAATAAACGATTCCCAAAAAATAACACAATAAAAGTTTGTTTTAATATAAAAATATAAGGTTACCAAAAGTAGACATAATGATGCTCAAAGGATAAAACTTGGATTTTTTATATCTAGTTTTGTGAAATATTTGGGCACAAGGATATTTATTATTGGAATAATATACCAATACATGAAATAAAAAAATACTATATCAAGGTTATGGGATATGAGTTAGTGAAAAGTTCATATAAAAGTATTAATATTAAAGAAGAATTTTTATAAAAATAAACCAGATATATACCTAAATATTTTTATGGAAGAACACCATAAATCTATAAGTTAAGTTAAATAATAACTAAAGGTGGGTTACCACTAGGATATAAAAAACTAAATGTCTTTATGAAAATACACCCAAGAATCCTAAAGAAGGATGATTTACTAAAACAATATGTTTCTTATTTTATGGTATAATTGAACACACCATTAATATTTTTAAAAACTCCATGAGTTTTAGTGTTTATGGAAGAAATATTAATCTAAAAATAATTAATTAAATCTATTTGAGAAATATGGATGGTTTGGTGGAAGGAATTTTTGAGAAAACCTGTGAAAATCCAATAAATATTACCATTTTTCGAAGAATACATCATTATTTGTCAAACCCAATTATAAAAAGAAAGGGAAATAAATGAAAAAAGAGGAAAAAAGTGATAAAGTTAACAAGTTATTCTATATTCAGAAGTAAAATTTAATGAGTGGTAGTCAGAATTTGATAACCCAAGAGTTCATGAGATGTTGTGTGGGAAGTAAAAACAAGTTGGTCATATCTCAAAGGATTGTATTATTATCCCATTATATCAAAAAATGCTAAAGAAGATAAATAAATCATCAGGATACTCATGTTATTTTATTTCGAAAATAAAATAAATAATTTTTTATAATAAAATTATAAATATATAAGATAAGATCATGTTTCCCATGAATATAATTGCATTAAAAAATAAAGGATAAGACATGAATAGTTATTTCAAAGTTAGAGATGTAGGAAATGATTATACTGGTTGAGAAGAAACTCTCAATATTGCATCTATCATAGAAAAATAAAGAGACACACCATACTCTATTATATGTGGTGTTTGTTAATTATTTGTAGGGAATTTAAATGATGCTTATTTTTTGGGGTAAATGAAAACATGAGTATACCAAAAAAATCTATAAAAATAAGTAAAATCTTCCCATCAAGAAAATGATTTAACACATTGTATATTGAAACTTATTTTGATAAAGAGATTAAATTGGATGAAATGGGGATTGAGTGTATCCCTTTAAAGGAAAAAATATGAAAAATCTTCACGAAGATCATATTTTTTTTTTGAAAATATGGAATATTGAGAAAGAGTTTACAATGTCTTATTTAGGGTGAGTGTTTATAAATTCTCTCATCAGTATTTTGAAATAAAAAACATTGATAATAATGGGGATAATTATAATTGATTAATTTAATGATATATAATAAGAAATAAATAATAGGTTAAATTAAAAACTAATCATTTTAGTTGTTTTCAATGTTTGTAATCATATTTTTTAGAATATTTCAACTATTTAGAATGATAATTTCATGACAATAAATTGAATAATTCATATAAATTGGAAAATCATATGGAAACCCCTAGAAGAATAAATTTTAACTATTATGATATTTTAATTTTTCTTTTGTCATATTTGTTGTCTAAGATAGGCCCCCATGTTTTTTACTCCAATAATTGCTCACATGGACATTGATTAAAATAATTTATTGAACAAGTATTTAAGTCAAATGATATCACCCTCCTTAATGATCATTTATATTTACTATCAATCATAGAGAGATAAAATAAAATAAAACAATAAATATTTAAAATAATTTTTAATAATAGTATTCAAATTAAATCTGAAGGGGGGATTGTTGAACCCACTTAGTGTTGAATTCAATTTTTTTCAATAATTATAATGTCAATATATTTTTAGAAGATTATATTGAATGTATTTTTTTGTAACCACATATATGCATTTATTTAGTGAATATAGAAGATCAAAATAAAGGTTTCAATATATATGGAGTTATAATAGTTGAAATAACATTGAAGAAACACCTTGGAGTAGAATGTTACATGATTTAATCATTTATATATTGGAAAGAGGGATATAAGATACTTCCATTTAATATAATATTAGAGATCCAATCACATTTGATTATATTATTTAATTCTAAAAATATTACATCAAGACTACCTATCTAATAAAGACTGGAATAACTCATTTAATGGTGGATGAAGATTCACCTAGAAAGATCATGTAAAAAACATATAAATATTTAATAAAATTTATGTGTTTATTTGAGTTCCATGGGATAATAATTTTCCTGGACATTATATCATTATCAATAAGATGACATGTTGTCTATAGATGGAGAAGAATAAAAACTGCTCGATATATTTATAATGATCCATCTTAAGAAATATTTTACGGTGAAAGAAACTTAAATGTGAATAAGATATTTGGATTATGTATAAGGATTAATTGAAGTGATGGTGGCATTGTAAGAACATTTTAGTAGTCAAATGATTTATTATTTATTATAAGACACATTAAATTATTTTGGTAATGATTAAATATGATTTAAATTTATTAAAAACTAATTTAATTTTCTTGAGTTATTTTAATAATTTATAGAAGTATGAGTGAAGATGGAAGGAATTCATAAGATATTCCTCATAATTAAAGAATTATTAATGTGTATGGGAGTTTTTTCTATGATACATAACATATTTCACATGGTATTTTATATTTTTTAATACATAATATATCTGAGTACATGTGGAAGATATATATTTAACCTCATATTTTAATGGAGAAAAGGAAAAACAACTCTATAAACAAATATTATAGTTTTTATGGAAGATATATTACACCATAATTAATATTATTTTTCTCTTCTAAAAGATATTTTTGGATGATTATAGTGAAATGAATAAAGTTACTATCTATAATGTGATATGTAATATGTTACATTCTATACATATAGTTTTACTTAGTATGTGTAAGTTAGAAAATGTGATGGATAAGATTTACTCAAGATTTTAAAATGATATTAAATATAATATTGATCTCACTAAATTTAAATATAAAATATTCAATTTCTAATGTATGTTTTTTCAATTTTAAAAAATAATATAATTACAGAGTTCTAAATTTTAGTATGTTGACCTATTATTCAATGATTTAAATAACATGAATTTTTTTTATTCATGATTCAAGAAAAGATAGAAAGTGAAATAAATGAGAATAATAGAGATAACCTTCATAATTTAATTGGGGTATTAAGAATTGAATATCTGAAATTTTTATTTTAGATCTAAACTAGAACTTTTATCAAGATATATGTTGAGTTGTTTTGAAATGAGAATATAAAACTATAGATTTCACTGATTTTTCATATTCAAAGATAGAAAATATATCACATTATAATTATAATATTATAAATAGAAAAATAATAGAAAAATTTTAATTATAAGAGATATATTTGAACTGCTACTATTCTAAATATTATGAGAGTTAAAGAAATTAAACTTTCTAACGCAATTATGAGATATCATCATTGTGCATTGAAGAAGAAGTAGATAAGATAGTGTGAGTGACAATTGTTTATGTTATCTAGTAAAGTTCATACTATGAAAATTTGAAGAAAGTAAGAAGACCATAATATGATATCAGTACTTCAAAGGGAAATAGTCTCCCATGTGTTCTCAACATATGAAGAAATAGTATCATGTGTTAATAAGATAAGTAAAGAATTTTCTGAGTCTTATGGCTTTGAAGGGAAGAAAGAGAAGAAAAGGATGGAAGAGAGAATGATGGATAAAGGGACGAGGGAAATGAAGAATTTTACAATATGTGGAAACTATGGGAAGAAACACCTTGGAACTTTCCTGAAGGGAATGGGAGTTTGTTATAATTGAGGAGAAAAAGGAAACCAAGTGCGTGAATGCAAGGGTAAGAAAAAGGTTTCAAATGTACAATGATTCATCTGCAAGGAGTGGGGACACTACACAAATCAATGTCCAAATCATCAGAGTATTCCCCAAATGATGTTATTGGATAATAATCAAGTTATAATACTACCACAGATGAGGAGGAATGAATATAGTTCTTATTTTGTTATTAAATAATTTTGTCATTTGAGTGTTGTATCACCGATGTAATGGTTATAATAATTATGGAGAATATAAGGATTGTACTGTAGTACTATTTCATCATGGACTTGAGATTGTGTGGAACCAAGAAAAGTGACTCCACAACAGGTTAATGTTTTGGAAAATATATGGTTGAAAGAAAGATAAACCATAATATGGTTCCGATACTGAGATAGTGATTTTGGAATAAGAATGATTGATTTGGATAAATTATATTGGGTTTTCTTAACTTCCTTGAAACTGATTAATGATTTTTATACATTTTTGGATAGAAGGAGTATATCTAGTATTCTATTAGGAATAAGGGATCATGGTAATTCAGGATATTGTAGTGTTTTAAAAGAATACATGATGAAGGTGTTCACATGTTGTTACACAAAAAAGGATCTTCATTATGTTTACCTTCCTTATAACATTTGGACTGTGAGTTGGACAGAAGTATTTTGGATAACTATAAAGGTTGGAATGGATTATCTTGAACCTTGGATAGTATTTTTTAAGGTTAAAACATTTCTGAATATTATTTTTGGAATATTATAATACTATAGTATTAGGAAAAGGACAACCTGTAGGTCGGGGGATAACCCGTCGCGTCGGACAAAGCTGCAGGAATCGAACCCACAACCATAGTGCGACAGGCCTTTATTACCTACCACTAGCCTACAAGAAGTCCCTGGTTATTAAAATATAGTTTTTCTAATCTAAATGGTATGTGGTAATATTTGGAACCTTATACAATTAGGATAAATAGAATATTTTTGAGTTATGTTACCATTTGGAGTGAAAGATTGGTTTGTGGTAAAAATTTATTAAAGAATGAAAGTCTACATGACAAGTATGTATATTTCCTTATGTTCTTAGTAAATCTCTTAAATAAATTACTCAACTTTATGAAAGGTAACTTAAAACAAAAATGATGTCGGTTAACTTTTCCAACTGGGGATTCAATGACCATTTAACCAATCATAAGTTTTTTATTTTCTTGTAGTTAACTTCCTCCTAATATTGTTTTATACAACTCTCCATCATACCTTGATGGTTTGTTTTTCCTCCATATCCATATTTTCATAGATTCCTAGTATGGGATATCTCGGGTCACTTTTTACTTCTCTTTCTTTCTTTTAATGTTATATTTTTATTAACCCTATTTCCGATGTGGGTTTTCCACAAATGTATTTTCTATTTTCGACCTTTTATTTTCAAAGAAAAATTCCAAATTATGAGGACGTAATTTATTTAAGGAGGGGAGAATTTAACACCTCGAGCTTCCACGATACTCTTCTCTTTCAATAATGCAATAGCTTGCATTGTACCCAAATTAGAGATTCTAACACACTACGACCAATCAAAATAGCCATTATGAATAGTAATACTCACTTTTTGAAATTATATAAATTTTATATTTCAAAATGGACTTCATTTTTGTATTCGTAATATCAATATTATCCTAAGTTGAATTTTTTGTAATTTTCTGAGAACTTCCAATTTTTTATAAATAGTGAAAAATACTAAAAAACAAATTTTTTAATCAAAATAATTTATAGTGATAAATTATACTATTTAGTGTTTTTAAATTATAATTAGAATATATTTTTACAATTTTATCCAATGGTGGTCATTAGAATTAACTTCACTTTGAAATTGTACATAAACAATTGTCAATCTTTTGATTGATATTGTTTCTTAAAAACACACTATTTGTTTTGACAACGGGAATTAATTATAAAATTAATTAATGAAACTTATATGTTTGAAATTTTTTAAAATAGTCATCATTTTTGAATTCAGAATATCAATTATATCTTAGGATGAAATTTTGGCATTGTTCTGAAAAACATCAATTTTTAATGAATAGTGAAACCACTAAGTGGCAGTTAAAAAACTGATTTTTCATTTAAATGAAACTTTACCGCTTCTATGAATTGAATTTCAAAAATCCGACATACATGGTTGTCATTAGGATGTAAAATGTGGTTCAATGAGATTAAAATAATTTTTTGGTGAATAGTAACTTTTAAGTTTTGTTCATCGCGATTAAAGGTAATTAGTGAAATTTAAGGTAAAAATGATATTATAAAAATATGAAAATATCTTTACACTTGTCCTACATTTATTGTATGAGTCATGGCCGACCAAGAAAATTGATGGGTCAACTTTGACACCCCATGGATTCACTTTGGTAGGAAAATGACATTAAAAACGTTTTATTTAATGATAAAATAAAAATGTCACAAACATGTGTTGTTTTACTAAAACAATTATTACATGGGGTTATATAAAGTACATTTTTGACTATAAATATTAATTGTAAAGTTAAAACGATTTCCTACATCATTATATTTTTTTTATAATTTTTAGGCATTAAATATATTAAAATTTTTATGACACAATGATGATGCAACAATTACCTCATTAATTAAAGATTTCAATAAAATGAAAAGATAATGTAAAATCTAAGACATACACTTGTCAAAACCCTATTGTATGAGTATATTTCGAACCCTTATCACCATATCCTCGAAATATATAATTTTGGGACCTTTGGAATCCGAAAATCACTTCATAGTAATATAACATTTCATGACATTCCAAGAGTGCCCCTCCTCTCCTCTTATAAAAGGCCCCCACCTCTACCACCTTATTCACTCCATCAAAGCCATTTGGCTTGGCCAACATCTTCTTAAATACTTTATCAACTTCCCTATATTACTCATATAATCCTCACTTTGGGCAAAAGTCTTACCAAGGAAGCCTTTGGATCAAATCAAAAGGAGTTACCCAATTTTAAGGTAATGTCTTCTCTTATGTTATTTTGTTTTATTTTGATTCTCCGACCCCCTAAACTATTTTTATTATTTTATTTTGTAACAACACCAGTATCTAAAATATAATAGTATGTTTGTATGAGAAGGATTTGATTTATTCTTACACACACCTTCGTCAAATGGTGAAAGAACATACTGTTTTTGTGGTTGGCGAATTTCTGCCTCACGAAACGATGATTGTTCAATATTCTTTTAACACCTCTCATGGTGGTCATTAAGATGTCACTATATTTATATATGATATATATTATGTTTATTTTTTCCTTATGATTCTGTATTTTTCATTTATGGCATACCTTTATGATTTCCATTATGGGTAAACGCGATAATTTCATTTTACGAAGTGCGGACAACCGCCCCCTCAAAGTGATTTGAATCGTTAATGCCATATGTGGGATGTATAAAGGATGTAGTAAATGATATTATATATTATATTATACTGGAATTATAATACACTTTTATATAATTATGATTTCATTCAATTAAATACGAAATAGAAATGAAAGTAGCGTTCATGCGTACGTACGACTTACCATCTCCATGAACGGTGCATTTCATTTCTTACCTCTAAAGGTTATGTAATATTATGAATGAATGTATATATTGGATATATATGATATATATGATATCTACATCATGAATATAATTCCAGATATAATGGATATTTAACCACATGAACAACTTGTAATTATAAGAAATTTATTTTTGACCCAAGCACGAAAGATCGACAAAACGACCGTTATTAACTTAAATAATTACATAATGTTCATAACATGGTAATAAGTGATATAAAAGGAAAAATGAACTTGAAAAAGGATCTTAAGCAGGTATAAATTAACTCAAGTTTATTATTCAGGAGGTTAAAGAACGATCAAGTCAAGTCAGATACGAGGTCAGGGAACTTCTTAACCCAATTTCTGTTCTTTGGGTTAATCTCCTACTTTCAAATTATGTCATGATATTATTATATCCTATCTTTTATGTGTACTTTATTTATGTGTACTTATAGTGAATACACATAATAGATCTATTTTATTTAAAAAATGATCTTTGTAAGGGATCTTCTTAACCCAATTTCTATTTTTTGGGTTAATCTCCAACTTTTAAATTATTTCATGATATTATTATGTCCTATCTTGTATTTGTAATTTATTTATGTGTAATTATAGTGAATACATATAATAGATCTATTTTATTTAAAAAAATGATCTTCATAAGGGAACTTCTTAACCCAATTTCTATTCTTTGGGTTAATATCCTACTTTCAAATTATGTCATGATATTGTTATGTCATATCTTGTATTTGTACTTTCTTTATGTGTACTTATAGTGAATACACATAATAGATTTATTTTATTTAAAAAAAATTATCTTTGTAAGGGAATTCATCTCAATCTCCTTTCATTAAGGCATATTTTGTTTTATACACAACTTTATTTTATATGGTGTATAAACCCCTTTGAATTTTACTTTTATTCAAAAGGAATCTTTTTTTACAAAGCATTTTATTAAATGACAAAAGGAATGTTTTTCTAGTCATACGTATGCGGTGATAACAAATTCTCTACTGCCGTGACCATTATTTGTGTTTCGGCTTCCTCTACAATCCATAACTTTTTTTAAATGAAAAATAAATACCAAGTTTTAATTTTTCATTTATTTTGGTATTGAAAATGGTTTTGATAATGTTTTTATTATATCAATGTGTTGTATTGATATCTTGTGATTGAAATATGGAAATGTTATGTTTTATTTATGCATGTTTTATGTGATACCATTATGTTATGGTTTATGATATGTTTAAACCTGTTCATATGAGGAATTAATTGGACTTAATAAGTGACGAGTGGAGCCCGCTATAACTCCTCGATGCATTGGCAGGTCTCATGAGACAAACTAGTGTCTTGGTACGAGGCCTTGACAAAATCTTATTTGTAGTCTTGGCATGAGGCCTTGGCTACATGGTTATGATAGTCTGAAATTATGCATTCTATCATTATGAAAGTGGTTATTGATATTTCATATGGTTATTCGACCAGTAGAATATCCATATGAATAAGTAAATGGCATTCTTTCATTCTACATTTTCCATATTATGTTGAAGTTCAAGTTTAAAAGGCTTTTGTTTTAGTTATACATTATCTTAAATGTTTATGTTTATTTATGAAAGCTTCCGCTGTATTGTTATCCTTACTGAGCATCTGAGCTCACCTCTTCCAATATTTTAATTTTTCCAGGATGTGAAGAAGTATATTATGAATGACCTGTAGGGATAGTATGAGGGGATATGAAGATAAGATGTTGTTGTAGTTTTGTTTTAATTTATGATGTAATGTAAGACTTATGAACGTATCTAGTGTTTCCAAGGCTACTAAACTAATCTGTCTTTCGAGACTTGATCTTTTGTGAACATGCCAATGTTACGCAATAATGCACCGACTCTGGGTAACTGGGGTCGAAGCGTTACAGTTGGTATCAGTGGCAGTTTAGTACTAACCTTGGAAGCTATATTTAGATAAACTCTGATTAGAGCACATGGACCTAAGATAAAATTTGAGGATTAGTATAGAATAACTTCCTAGAATTTTCGTATTATAGATATTTTGTGAGTTTTCCAAGCAGTACATCCCTGTCTGGATACGAGAAGGTAGAGGCGGATCGGGCACAGATGTACCTAGTGGTAAAACCCGAAAACACCGTTTTGAGCTAGACTTGAATGGGGACCGGTTCACGACAACGGGCCTTGCTGCACTCTTGGTTACGACACTCCTGTGGGATATGCTTAAGATAATTCTCATTTTTTTACAAACCATTATGAAGGGTTTATGAGTATATACTTACTCAAAGAAATTTTTTTTAATGGTTATGGATTATATCCATAAACCGTTCAATTTACATTAAGTATTTTACAATTTTGGAATTATTCATTACAATTCATAAACTAACCCCGTTTATGCCATTGTATAGAAATGGAGCCCAGTAGAAGGAATGTGAACTCTATCAACACGTATGATCCAAAGAGTAAGAAGGATCATATCTTTCACGGTATTAAGCCAACATTTAGAAGGGAAATAGGCTCCCATGTGTTCTCAACATATGGAGAAATAATATCACGTGTTAATAAGATAAGTAAATAATTATCTGAGTATTATGGCTTTGAAGGGAAGAAATATAAGAAAAGGATTGAAGAGAAAATAATGGATAAAGGGACGAGGGAAAAGAAGAATTTTACAATATGTGGTAACTGTGGGAAGAAACACCTTGGAACTTTCTTGAAGGGAATGGGAGTTTGTTATAATTGTGGAGAAAAAGGAAACCAAGTGCGTGAATGCAAGGGTAAGAAAAAGGTTTCAAATGTACAATGATTCATCTGCAAGGAGTGGGGACACTACACAAACCAATGCCTAAATCATCAAAGTATTCCCCAAATGATGTTATTGGATAATAATCAAGTTATGATACGACCACAGATGAGGAGGAATGACTAGAGTTCTTATATTGTTATTAAAGAATATTGTAATTTGAGTGTTGTATCACTGATGTACTGGTTATAATAATTATGGAGTATATAAGGATTGTACTGCAGTACTATTTCATCAAGGACTTGAGATTGTGTGGAACCAAGAAAAGTGACTCCACAGCAGGTTAATGTTTTGGAAAATATATGGTTGACAGTAAGATAAACCATAATATGGTTCCGATACTGAGATAGTGATTTTGGAATAAGAATGATTGATTTAGATAAATTATATTGGGTATTCTTAACTTCCTTGAAACTGATTAATGATTTTTATACATTTTTGGATAGAAGGAGTATATCTAGTGTTCTATTAAGAATAAGGGATCATGGTAATTCAGGATATTGCAGTGTTTTAAAAGAATACATGATGAAGGCGGTCACATGTTGTTACACAAAAAATGGATCTTCATTATGTTTACCTTCCTTATAAAATTTGCACTGTGAGTTGGACAGAAGTATTTTGGATAACTATAAAGGTTGGAATGGATTATCTTGAACCTTGGATAGTATTTTTTAAGGTTAAAACATTTCTGAATATTATTTTTGGAATATTATAATACTATAGTATTAGGAAAAGGACAACCTGTAGGTCGGGGGATAACTCATCGCATCGGACAAAGCTGTAGGAATCGAACCCACAACCATAGTGCGACAAGCCTTTATTACCTACCACTAGCCTACAAGAAGTCCCTGGTTATTAAAAAATTGTTTTTCTAATCTAAATTGTATGTGGTAATATTTGGAACGTTATACAATTAAGATAAATAGAATATTTATGAGTTCTATTACCATTTGTAGTGAAAGATGGGTTTGTGGTAAAATTTTATCAAAGAATGAAAGTATACATGACAAGTAAGTATATTTCCTTATGTTCTTAGTAAATCTCTTAAATAAGTTCCTCAAATTTATGAAAGGTAACTTAAAACAAGAACGTTGTCGGTAAACTTTTCCAACTGGGGATTCAATGCCCGTTTAACCAATCATAAGTTTTTGATTTTCTTGTAGTTAACTTTCTCCTAATATTGTTTTATACAACTCTCCATAAGACCTTGATGGTTTGTTTTTCCTCCATATCCATATTTTCATAGATTCCTAGTATGGGCTATCTCGGGTGACCTTTCTACTTCTCTTTCTTTCTTTTAATGTTATATTTTTATTAACCCTATTTCTGATGTGGGTTTTCCACAAAGGTATTTTCTATTTTAAACATTTTATTTTTAAATAAAAATTCCAAATTAAGAGGGCGCAATTTATTTAAGGAGGGAAGAATGTAACACCCCGAGCTTCCACGATACGCTTCTCTTTCAATAATGTAATAGCTTGCATTGTACGCAAGTTCGAGATTCTAACACACTGTGACCAATCAAAATAGCCATTATGAATACTAATACCCACTTTTTGAAATTATATAAATTTTATATTTTAAAATGGACTTCATTTTTGTATTCGGAATATCAATATTATCCTAAGTTGAATTTTTTGTAATTTTCTGAGAACTTCCAATTTTTTATGAATAGTGAAAAATACTAAAAAACAACTTTTTTAATCAAAATAATTTATAGTGATAAATTATACTATTGAGTGGTTTTAAAGTATAATTAGAATATATTTTTACCATTTAATCCAATGGTGGTCATTAGAATTAACTTCACTTTGAAATTGGACATAAACAGTTGTCAATCTTTTGATTGATATTGTTTCTTAAAAACACGCTATTTGTTTTGACAACGGGAATTAGTTATAAAATTAATTAATGAAACTTATATGTTTGGAATTTTTTAAAATAGACATCATTTTTTAATTCGGAATATCAAGTATAGCTTAGTGTGAAATTTTGGCATTGTTCTAAAAAACTTCAGATTTTGATGAATAGTGAAACCACTAAGTGGTAGTTAAAAAACTAATTTTTCATTTAAATGAAACTTTACCACTTCTATGAATTGAATTTCAAAAATCTGACATACATGGTTTTCATTAGGATGTAAAATGTGGTTCAATGGGATTAAAATAATTTTTTGGTGAATAGTAACTTTTACGTTTTATTAATCGCGATTGAAGGTAATTAGTGAAATTTAAGGTAAAAATGATATTATAAAAATATGAAAATATATTGAAACTTGTCCTACACTTATTGGATGAGTCATGGACGACCTGGAAAATCCATGGGTCAACTTGGGGACCCCATGGAGCCACTTTGGTAGGAAAATGACATTAAAAACTTTTTATTTAATGTTAAAATAAAAATGTCACAAACATGTGTTGTTTTACTAAAACAATTATTAGATGGGATTATATAAGGTATATTTTCGACTATAAATATTAATTGGAAATTTAAAACGATTTCCTACATCATGATATTTTTTTTATAAATTTTAGACATTAAATAAATTAAAATTTTTATGACACAATGATGATGCAACAATTAACTCATTAATTAAGGATTTAAATAAAATGAAAAGATAATGTCAAATCTAAGACTTACACTTGTAAAAAAACCTATTGGATGAGTATATTTCGAACCCTTATCACCTTATCCTTGACATATATAATTGTGGGACCTTTGGAATCCGAAAAGCACTTCATAATAATATAACATTTCATGACATTCCAAGAGTGCCCCTCCTCTCCTCTTATAAAAGGCCCCCACCTCTACCACCTTATTCACACCATATAATCCATTTGTCTTGGCCAACCTCTAACCAAATACTTTTTCAACTTCCCTATCTTACTCCTAGAAGCCTCAATTTTGTCATAAGTCTTCCCAAGGAAGCCTTTGGCTCAAATCAAAAAGAGTTACCCGATTTTAAGGTAATGTCTTCTCTTATGTTATTTTGTTTTATTTTGATTCTCCAACCCCCTAAAATCTGTTTATTCTTTTATTTTGAGAAAACACCAGTATCTTAAATATATTAGGATGTTTTTATGAGAAGTGTTTGATTTAAACTTACACACACCTTCGTCTAATGGTTAAAGAACATACTGTTTCTGTGATTGGCGAATTTCTGTCTCACGAAACGATAATTGTTCAATCTTCTTTTAACACCTATCATGGTGGCCATTAAGATGTCACTATATTTATATATGATATATATTATGTTTATTTTTTCCTTATTATTCTGTATTTTTCATTCATGGAATACCTTTATGATTTCCATTATGGGTAAACGCGATAATTTCATTTTAGGAAGTGCGGACTACTGCCCCCTCAAAGTGATTTGAATCGTTAATACCATATGTGGGGTGTATAAAGGATGGAGTAAATTATATTATATATTATATTATACTGGAATAATAATACACCTTTATATCATTATGATTTCATTCCATTAAATATGAAATAGAAATGAAAGTAGCGTTCATGCGTACGTATGGCTTACCGTCTCCATGAACAGTGCATTTCATTTCTTACCTCTAAATGTTATGTAATATTATGAACGAATTTATATACTGGATATATATGATATATATGATATCTAAATCATGAATATAATTCTAGATATAATGGATATTTAACCACATGAACAACTTGTAATTATAAGAAATTTATTTTTAACCCAAGCACCAAAGATCGACAAAATGACCGTTATTAACTTAAATAATTACATAATGTTCATAACATGGTAATAAGTGATATAAAAGGAATAATGAACATGAAAAGGGCTCTTAAGAAAGTATAAATTAACTCTCGTTTATTATTCAAGAGGTTAGAGAATGATCAAGTCAAGTCAGATACAAGGTAAGGGAACTTCTTAACCCAATTTTCGTTCATTGGGATAATCTCCTCCTTTCAAATTATGTAATGATATTATTATGTCTTATCTTGTATGTGTACTTTATTTCTGTGTACTTATAGTGAATACACATAATAGATCTATTTTATTTAAAAAATGATCTTTGTAAGGGAACTTCTTAACCTAATTTCTATTCTTTGGGTTAATCTCCTAATTTCAAATTATTTCATGATATTATTATGTCATATCTTGTATTTGTACTTTCTTTATGTGTACTTATAGTGAATACACATAATAGATCTATTTTATTTAAAAAAATGATCTTCATAAGGGAACTTCTTAACCTAATTTCTATTCTTTGGGTTAATCTACTACTTTCAAATTATGTCATGATATTTTTATGTCCTATCTTGTATTTGTACTTTCTTTATGTGTACATATAATGAATACACATAATAGATTTATTTTATTTTAAAAAAAATGATCTCTGTAAGGTACTTCATCTCAATCTCCTTTCATTGAGGCATATTTTGTTTTATACACAACTTTCTTTTATACGGTGTATAAACCCCTTTGAATTTTACTTTAATTCAAAAGGAATATTTTTTTACAAAGCATTTTACTAAACGAAAAAAGGATTGTTTTTCTTGTCATACGTATGCGGCGACAACGAATTCTCCGCCGCCGTGACCATTATTTTTGTTTCGGATTCCTCTACAAGCCATAACTTTTTTAAAATGAAAAATAAATACCAAATTTTCATTTTCATTTATTTTCTTATTGAAAATGGTTTTGATAATGTATTTATTATATGAATGTGTTGTATTGATATCATGTGATTGAAATGTGGAGATGTTATGTTTTCTTTATGCATGTTTTATGTGATACAATTATATTATGGTTTATGATATATTTAAACATGTTCATATGATGAATGCATTGGACTTAATAAGTGACGGGTGGTGCCCGATATAGCTCCTCAATGCATCAGCAGGTCTCATGAGACAAAATAGTGACTTGGCACGAGACCTTGACAAAATCATACTTGTAGTCTTGGCATGAGGCCTTGGCTACGTGGTTATGATAGTCTGGCATTATGCATTCCATCATTATGAAAGTGTTTATTGATATTTCATGTGGTTATTCAACCAGTAGAATATCCATGTGAATAAGTAAATGGAATTATCTCATTTTACATTTTCCATATTATGTTGAAGTTCTTGTTTAAAAGGCTTTTGTTTTTGTTATACATTATCTTAAATGTTTATGTTTATTTATGAAAGCTTCCGCTATATTGTTATCCTTACTGAGCATCTGAGCTCACCCCTTCCAATGTTTTAATTTTTCCAGGATGTGATTAAGTATATTATGAATGACCTACAGGGATAGTATGCGAGGATATGAAGAAAAGATGTTGTTGTAGTTTTTTTTACTTTATGATGTAATGTATGACTTATGAATGTATCTAGTGTTTCCAAGGCTACTAAACTAATCGGTCTTTCGAGACTTGATCTTTTGTGATCATGCCAATGTTACGCAATAATGAACCGACTCTGGGTAACTGGGGTCGGGGCATTACATTGGGGTCAAGAGTTAGGGCAGGAACGAGGCATATAAGCCTCATCATTCCCTAATGTGAGATTCACCAAATTCCTACCTCCTCGGAAGATTCAAATTGGAGGAGGAATATTTGGCCCTTTTCTATGGTCAGATCATCTAATCCTCCCTATCGTCAAAAGTTTTATTCTCTACCTCATTCCATGATAATAGAGGGTTCTTCTAGGATCAAATAAATGATGAACAACAGCATGGAGCACCATCAATAGCTTCATCCCCTTCATTGAAAATTGTAGTCATCATTCCATCTTATTGAGATATGGTGGCTTAGTCGTTTCATCCATCACAAGACAACCCAGGTTACAATGGCTTGTTTACATGTTAGTCTTATTCTCTGTTGACCAGTATATAGTCACAGTGGTCTACATTATTGTCTTTACTGGTCCTGTAGCTGCCCGTAGTTGATGAACGGGGAAACAAAGAGATGGACCCCGTGTCTTAGTTGAGGAGCCTTTGAGACATCCTTATTGTAGATCATTTCCTATAGATGTTCTGGCCTACTATAACTACAAACTTTAGTGCACCAGAATCTCTTACCCCGAAGGAAGTCACGTGATTTTCCCAAAACCTCTTGGAAACTCACTTCCATCTCTATTATTCTAAAGTGTCCAACCCTCATGACTTAGTCACACAACAAAGATATTGGAAGCAATGTCGTATGGTTGACTTGGCCACATTCCCTACAGCCCAATGCCCTATGTTTCTCAGTCGCCAATGGGTCCTCCAACAATGGTGCATCCAGAGCATTAAAGTGTTCTTCAGGATTATCAAAGAGGCTTCCCCCATGATCAGGTCCATGGTTGGGATAAGTATGCTACTCTTCATTTTATTTATATCTAGTGATAGCCTGACTTGTCAGACGACATTAACGAAATTTCTTTAGGATGAGTCGCAATTAACATGGATGACCTATTAGAGGTATAAAATGATCTAGATCTCCTTGAAATGAACATACCCTAGGGGGAGTTCCAAAACTATTGGATCCTTTGGGAATGGTAACTCCCCCGCAATGAAATTTAATAGGCCTCCCCATTCTTACCGAGTCATTAATACTTGGTTTGAATCCTAATAAGGTCAAAGAGCATCATGGGGCTATCAAACCCTCTGACCTCTCTGACTCTGTATAGAAGATATAGGATGATCTTGTAAAGGCCATTTGGTTCTAAAAGCTCACAGAGGACAAGAAGATGGACTTTGACCTTTTTTGCAGAACGTGATATGGGGAGGTGACCGGACTATGGTGATCCTCGATTGGGGAAGTAGGGGAAGGTATAACTTCCCCCCTATGAGTTCCCCCATGTGATCATGACCATCTTTCCCACATAGATAGGGTAGAATCATGTGATTATGGAATGAGGGAATGGTATGTTACACCCAATCCCCCCTGAGTGGTGTAAAAATCCTCAGGACAAAGCTCATGTTCCCCCAGCTGCACAACAGGTCATCCCACCAGCTGTTGCATGAGTCGTTGGGCATACTTATCATGTTGAATAAACTTCAATTTCATTGGTGGTCAATTATCCCCATCATCATAAGAACCCCCACCCATATGATCTAATATCGATGCCCATTACCAGTCTTGAGGCTTTAGAAACTCGATAGGTGGAAATTCCAGTAGATGATATTCCATATCTGGCATGGCTGGTTGATATGCCAGCACCCTCGAGATTTAGAACACCTACCTTCTCCATCATTAATATGACATGTTACCTATTGCAGTATTTGGGCCACTTCATGTCAAGGTGTTGACCCTTGTTGGGAACTCCAACAAAAAAAAAGATTCCACCAATGTCCTTTATTTTGTTCAAACATTAGAAGGGCCCACATTTTTATAGGACAGCCAGCTACCCATTTAGTTAGTATCTGACTAGAAAGATCTTAAATGATTGTGTCATTACATTTTCAGATCTACCACCTAGAGTATGAGTATTTGAAACAGCTTAAAGTGAAAGCAGAGGCATGACGAGCGCATTGCGGACTTTGTCGCTGGGTGGAAAGGACTCACCCACTCCTTTGATATGATACTCACTCAGGAACAGCAACTGAAAATGTGTGTGGGGAATGTCAACATATAATTGGTCCCATCTATCATCTCCCTTAATTACCCCATGGTGTTCTGTGATTTCTCTGATAAGGTCTAGTGTCTAGAGGAAGCCTTGCAGTAGGCTGAGTAGGCAAGATTGTTGCCTCCTGTAGTTACCACAAGAAGGGATGACAAAGCGAAGCATGTCATGGTGTCCAAAATAGAGTACCCCATGAAAATGATTCTATTATTGGTGGAGCCTCCTCCACAGCCTCACAGATGTTTTCCATCCAAAAATAGCCTTCGGCCCCGCATCTACCACCCTAGAACCAGAATACACCCCCACATAATGTGTTGTAACCACCCATGTGAGATAACTAGGTTCAATATCCTCGACAAGAACCTCTATCTCCTCTACACATCTAGGCTCCCTAATCCCTATTTTTGTATATGAATAATGTGACATACTCATTCAATTATTCTCACTTCTACGATTATTATTGAAGCGCCTTGGAATATGGAATTCTACAGTTACCAGTATGTAGGTTGCCCGAAGAAACAGATCTCACTGATGGCCCTAATTACTACACCTATCACCAGATTTTGGGGCACACCCTCAGGTAGTGCTATGTGATTAGTGACTGGAATCAAGACTATATTGATAAAAACATATTTTGTTTAGGCACAAAACATGCATATATGGCATTTGTGTTCTTATAGCATGACGACAACATGGACAACGAAGGTGAGTGGCAGTAGGTTCCTAACTGTAAGAATCAAAAATTTTATGACCAGATGGCTCATAATGTAGTAACCTATGCTCATGGAATTATTCCCACATGTCTGAATTGACCTAAGCCTTCAGAATTCATTTCATCATTCGCAACCAGAACTTCTATGTCGATGTCCAGGCCATCCTCTTCCCTGAAGAGGAATCATCGACAGCACAATGGAAAACAAATTCCCCCACTGATGTCGTCATCATCCTATACTCTCAAAGACTACATTTCCCTAGAGATGGATACTACCCCCATAATCCATCCGGTGGTGGATTATTCATCATGTGATGATCAATGGTATGCTTCAGTTAAAATTGTTGAGTTGGTAAACCCCTAAATGGTTCCCGACAATGAGGAGCACTAGATGAATCCTCCCAACATCCCCAATGATCGCTAGTGTCGATAGATATGTTGATATATGAGACATTAGAATGACTCGGTAAATACTTCATTCTTGGATGGGCATGCCATCGAAACTAGAAACTAGGCCTAGTGCAGAGCTCAGCATGCACTACCTTCCCATTTTCTATTATCAGGTCCGCCTCTTTCGCCATTTGTGCTATATTATCAGGTAGAACCACCATTACCATGATCTAATCAGACACATTCTATTACGAACCAGCCTAAGTCATTTGAACCTCATTCAGTATTCTCTCGATGAGTTTTGAATAGAGGGTAGTGGGTCATTCCCAACACCAATCAACTGTCAGTTCAGCCAAAAGGGCGCGTCATTCCCCATGCCACAGAACCACATTCTATTAGAACAAGTTCACTCTTGGTGCAAAAGAAGGATATTTTCAAGCATCCTATGAGAATTCATGTGAGGCCCTTGATCCTCGAGGCCCTACTCTTTTTGGAAATATGATTGAATCCCTTGCTGAGGCATTAAAAAGTGCCCTCTAGTTTGAGACAGAGGTAGCAGCCGAAGAAGAATTCCATGATGAGGTAGCTGAGTCTGCAGAATGTCTGGTCATCATCTCTTTCTCCCATGAAGATTAAGACTCTCCCATAAAGGGGAAAAACAACCCATTGTTCATCACTGTCCACTTCAATGGTGTGGACATTTTTCGTACTCTTGTCGACATAGGTTTTGGGATCAAACTTATCCCAACCCGGATGCTCTGAAAAATGGGGCTATCTGAGGCTGATCTAAGTCCCTATGACTAGAATTATTAAGGTTATGATAAAACATAATAGACAATGGTTTGAAAGATCCACATGAATACCCAGTTCGGTGGTCTGGTATCCAATACAGAGTTCATGGTTGTCTTGTAGGACACCACCTACAATGAGTTGAATGGTTGGCCATGGATCCACCTGCACACAGAGGTCCTCTCTTCATATAACTAGTGCATGAAGTTATCCCTTAATGTTTGAGTTGAAATACTCTAAGGTGATGTATTTCCCTTTTCCTCTTGTGAAGCCTGTTATATAGATGCAAAATATTATAAGATTAAGGGCATGCTGATTCAGGCTAGAGTGGTTGAGCCTTCAATGGTTATGACTGAATCGTGGACAAGAATAGACAATGACTACGCCTTCTCAGTACAAAAATTGGTGGCCTCTACTCCAGATTTGGGGAAATGCATTGTTGTCACTGGAAGGAGGGGGGATCACATTCCCTTGTCTGCGGGAGAATGGGATATCACCTCGTATTCTTGTACAAATCAGGCTCAGGTAATCCCTGATCCCCTTACTCCCATAAGGTATCAGGATGTTCATCCCATGATAATAGAGATATGTCATAATTTCTTGTTTATCCGATATTGGATAAACAATCTCAGGCCAACATGCCACCAATGATTTGACATCATCAAGAATGTCCAATTGGCCCAAAGGCCAAATGATATCGGGTAGACAACTTTTCTGACTATGGTTTCAATAGTATAAGAGTATCCTGATGCGATGTCCACCACCACTCTGCCTAGCACAAGTGGCCCATCGAGACTTGTCAACTTGGAGGAATCACCTCTGGCTTCGGATGCATCTTCTATAAGTGTCGGAGAGGATTTACATGATTTTCCTCTCACATTTGAGGAAGGCGTATCCACCATGGTCGATGAATCAGTTCAGATTAACCCTAGTAGCTATATGGATCTAAAACCCATATTAATCAGTGCCTCTATGAATGTCGAAGTGAAAAGGTGATACATGGACTTCCTAAATCATGGACATGATGTATTTTCCGGTAGTTATGAAGAGATGCTAGGACTAGATCCTCAGGTCGTCATCCATCACCTCAGTCTTCTAGAAAATCATCACATGTTCAAACACCTCCCAGAAATATGAACCCTTAACATGGTGCCTTGGTTGAGGATGGGGTTGATAAAATCATCAGATCCAAATTCTTCAAGGAGGTCCTATAACCCATATTGTTGGATAATATTTTTCCCATGTGGAAGCATAACAGAGAGATCAAAGTATGCATCAACTTCTGAGATCTCAGTCGTCACTATCTGAAGGTTGATTTCCCCTTCCTATGACATAAATTTTGATTGACGTCGTTGTATAGTTATAGGCTCTCTCTATCATGGATGGGTATTCTATGTATAACCAAATCTAAATAGACCCAAGTATGATGTGTCTACACCCTTCAAGGAACCACAAGTTACTTTCTATTTATAGGTGATTCCCTTCAGTCTAAATAATGTCGGTTCCACCGATTATCATTCCTTGCATGGAATATTTAACCTGATCCTGAGGACATTGGATGAATGCTACATGGATGATCTGGTGGTCAAATCTCTCCAGCGACAGGACCATCTCAAAGATCTTGAGAAATTTTTCGAATTCCACTGATCCCACGATTAGATGACGAACCCATTGAAATGTCACTTTGGGGTCACCTCCAAATAGTTTCTCGGATTTTTTGTCATATATAGAGCCATCATGATCGACCCATTGAAGATAAAAGCCATCATCCAAATGTCTCCTCCGAGAAACATTAAGGAGATTCAAGGATTTTAAGGCCTCATAACCTATATACGTCAATTCATCACTGATATGGTTGGAAGTGTAATCCCTTTTACCATCTCATGAAGAAAGGTCCTGATTATCAGTGGGATGAGGAGTGTCATACTTTCTTCGAGGAAATCATGTAATACCTCATACAGCATCCGGTCCTGATGCCACATATTTCTAGAAAGCAGCTAGTCCTTTTTGTGAAAGTTCTCAGATGATCTATCGTCTCCCTTCTCAACCAAAAAACAATGAAGGGATATATAATAGTCTGTACTATCTCATCTGCATGATCCATGATACATAGAATAGATACTCCTTTATTGGGAGGAGTTATCTCGTGATGGTATTCGTAGTGCAGAAATTGTAATAGTACTACCAACATCAAGAGATAAAGCAAGTGTCCCTAGTGGATCTGCTAAAGTATATTCTGAACCACTCTATGTTGACATGTCATATTGCTCAATGGTCTGTGATCCTATAGTAGTCTGACATCAGTTTTATCCCCAATAAGGCCAATAAGAGACATGAAATGGAAGAATTCCTTATCTCCCATCTATATCCTGCAGGCCGGTACCTGGATCTTGATTTTCCCTATGAGGGAAACTTCATGGTAGACAAATCCTATCCGTGTTGGAAAATGCACTTTTATGGTGCTTCATGGTGTCCTACTAGAAAAATAATCAATGATCCTAGACTCAATAGGGTGGGTATCAGAATAATCTTCATCACACCATCACATGTTGTTCGTCCGTATTCATTCCTATTGTCAAAAGGGAGTATCAACAATGAGGTAGATTACCATGATCTCATTACTAGCCTCGATTTGGAACTCGAGATTTATGTCCCCCACATAAATGTGAATGGGTACATCATACTACTCATCAAATAGATCAATAGTTACTACGACAATTGGAATCTAGAGCTCTTACCATTGTTGGAACATACACGTCAATTGATGGCCCAGTTCCCATCTCAACCAAAATTTAATCATGTCCCTCATCCATAGAATGGTCAACTTGGTACCTTGGTCTGCTTGGCTTCATCTCTTGTAGAACCTGTCCAGGATTATATGATTATATATATGGGACACTGGAGAGTTATCAAACTCGTCACTCTCGACGATGATGATTTCCCGCAGGTAAGCCACCTCACTGCAGGTTCCTTAATGTCAAAGCCCCCAGGTTCCATACCACAGTGCCTGAGGTGACTCTTGACTAGAGGAACTCCTTAATCAAGTATCTCCAGCATGATAATATCCCAATAGATCGAGCCGAGAGCAAGACAATCTAATGTCACGCATTATGGTTTACCCAAAAGATTTGTCCCAGTCTTCAGAATATCCTCTATAGAAGAGGGTTTTATAGCCTTCTCCTCCTTTGTAATCAAGGAGATGGATTTTTCATGTAATGTAGGAGGTTCATGCCGGTTCCTAAAAGGCTCATTAGACTGGGCTGAAACTATCTCACCAGATGAACAGATTGGGGTATTTTTGGCCCTCCATGATCAATCACTATATTATGTTTTCCAAGAGGTTCCATGAAAGCAAAATATATTCTATCTTTTTTTAATTGGCCTCCAGAGCCTCTATACATTACCATGTAATCATGGCCCTTTTCTGTCTATGGAATCGATCTCGTGGGACCATATCCACCGCCAACAGCTCTCTAATTTAGATTCATTATGGTTGCTATGGATTTTTTTTCCAAGTGGGCAGAGGATGTTCCACTCAAGGAGGTAAATTCCAATTCTATCATTGAATTTGTGAGAACCCATATCATCTATCAATTCAGAGTCCCTTACGTTGTCATCATCGAAAATGATTCCAACTTTTGGGAATTCGAACAAAAGAATATCCACACCAAGTTAAAAATCCATTATAACCATACTTCCCTCTACCACAAACCAGAAAATGTGTAGATCATGGTGTTCAATAATACTCCACCTCCCCCTCAAAAAAATTATTCAGAAGATGGTTGGTCATGATAAGAAACGTTGGCTAAACAAGCTCCCCAATGCACTCCGGGCCTATGGGACAACGACCCGCAACTCCACTCAAGTGACCCCATATTCTCTAGTCTGTGGAATAGAGGTAGTCCTATATATCAAGATTCAGTTTCCTTCACTACAAAAGACTATCTATGATCAGAATAGATTAGATAAGGTAGATAAAGTCATTCTGGATGAACTGGAAGCACTCGACGAGAACATGCATCGTGGCCTGCACAATCATGAAAGGCATTTGAACAAGACAGCCAGAGAAATGAACAAGAATGTTTCCCTCCGCTCTATCATTAAAGGTTACATGGTTCTATCCCTATGAAAACTGATGATACTAGATACAGAAACAAAAAAAATTGGTCCCAAATGGTAATGACCTTACATCATTCATATGGTTTACCCCAATAGTGCATACTACCTAGTTTCCATGAATGGTCAGAATATAAATCCTCCATCCAATGACAAATTCATCAAGAAATTATTTCTCATAGAAATCTTGTCCTACCTGACCATAAACTATGCCTTATTTCCCGCATGAAGTAAAAATGCATGATTTGTCCGAGCTGAAGGATATAAAACTACTCGCACATATACCGCATGACATTAAACGTTATGTCATCCTGGATGATGTTAAATTGCATCTTGTCCCACCTAACCTTAAACTATTCTGACTTCAACACATGACATTAAAATTTTCAATCCTTCTAGGATGAGGGGTGTAAACTATCCATCACTCAACCGAAATGACGTTAAACTATGAAATGGAATGAGTTATATGACCTTAAACTATGATCTCCCAATATCATCGTCATGCATGAAGATAAGCTGCACAACATCTCAAGAACTATATATGTCTTGATTCCCATACTCATATTATATGTAGGAAGGCTCATAAGCTTCGACTTAGAGTATTGCCCCCAAATCCTTCTCATTGACTACCCCTAGGTGTAGTTCCCTCGAAGGACATCACATAGTGCATTGAAGACTTCCATGGCCCCATTTACGATTATTTCTCAATGGTAGAACCATGTTCCCCTACCATTCATCTATTATCATACGTCCTCACCACATAATGTAAAACTACATGGATCTTTCAGAGCTATGTGCAGATTGATTCCCATTCTCATGGGATATATTGAAATGCCTGGATATTTCATCCATAAGACTAACCCCAAACATCAATATCTCCCCTTTGGTCTGTCCCCTTTTCTCAGGTGCTTATACAAACATGTGGTGTGGTATGGGATCATGTCCTAGATCATGTTAGGTTTTTCAAGACTGCACCATGTGTTCCCATACTTGGATATCTCCTCCTCTTCTGTCCTTATATCAGGATGTTAAACTAGATGGACATATTCATACTTCATGCATCCCATAGTTTGGGTTTCCATCATCATTAACATTTGAATGGACCCCCGAATGACATAGATTCTAGTACCCATGGATCTCCTACCATTTTGGGAAAATTTCCCAAAGAATGTTTTAAGAAAATTTGATACATGTCCCACATTACAGATATCGTCAACACTCGAATAACATTTTTTATTCCCATTTCAGGTCACACGATATGTATTCTATGTTTCGAATGTGGTTGTTTCATAGTTCCTTAAAATATGTGTTCTAGTTTTAAGAATCATTATTTCTAGGTAGTTTCCATTGGATTTATTCATAAAACCGAGAGCATCCAATAGTTATTTATCCAAAGGGGACCTACTTTCCAAAGGCACGCGTTCATTAAGTTTGAAATTTACGATACTTAAGAACATACATTGTTCGAGAGTATGGGAGGTAAGACTCATCACACCCTTTTGGGGGAATTATTGTCTACTCCGGGAAACTCTTGGTAAATTTAACATATTTTCATGAATCCTTATTAATTCACCATATATATCTTAAGTATCCTCTGGAATTCACAATCACTTGTTAACCTGTATAAAATTTAGAATCATCAATATGCATTCAAGGTTCGTCATTTAATGAAAAAATTCATGTATTTGAGGTTTTACATCAATGGGATCCTCTAATATACCAATTATATATTCTTTTAATCATCATTGTGATGATACTGGTTTTGAAGACACTTAGTGGGGAACTCTAGAATTTATTGACATCCAGGTAGACAAATGTTTGTTTTTATCTTAGGATTGTTCTTGTTAAATGGGATACCTATGTATCCTTGTGAATGGAATCAAAAACCTCGTAGTTTGGTGTCACTTAATAGGACACATCATACCTTTTAAGTTCATTTGATAAGGACCTCTAAGAGAATGATTCTTGGTCAAAACTTAATGTGGTACTTATACTAAAGTAGCCCGAGAATCTTGGAAAATGACACGAGTTTCCACGCAGGATCAGACCCTATTGGGAATATGGCCCATGGAGAACAGGGTTGATTTATAATTTTGGGTTTGAACCTTATGGAGGCTTCCTACATATCCCATATTAATGGGAATCAAATCCCACATTGATCAATAAATCTCATAGGAGAGTATGGTCTTCAGAGAAAGATGATATTGGGATTACTTCCAAAAAAGGATGCCCTGATGTGTTGGGTTTAATTTGGGGATTATTCTTATGGAGAATTTCTAGATTAAAGGAATTAAAATTGGATTCCTGAGGAGGATATCCATTGATCTCGGGTCTTGAGGAGGATTCCTACATATCCTGGTATAAACAGGAATCGGAGTTCTCGTAGTTCATTCTATGGTGAAAATGAGGTAATCAGGACAAATTTCTAAGCCCACACGAGTCATGCTCGATGTGAGAACTAAGAGAATGTCCAAGATTCAACAAAGGCATTCACACATTCAACATTTTCCTTCTTTCTGATGGAAGAGGGCGTGTCTACTGTGAAAGAGGGCGAGGTGATGAGCTTCCCCTCTGATCTCTTAACATTGGAAAAGGGTCCAAATGGAAGGAAAAAGGGGTGAAGGTGAGAGGCTTATACCAGGATGGCTACCCCATTTTAGTTTTCTTAGGAATTAATCCTAAGGAGGATTCCCATTTTTTATTTGGTAGGGGCTTACTACAAAAAAGGATTCCCATTTTAGATTACATGGTGCTTACCCCAAAGGAGGGTTCCCATTTGAAGTTCTCTGGGGCTTACACCAAAGGACGATACCCGTATGAGGTTTCTTGGAGCATACTCCTAAGGAGGTTTCCCATTTGAGACTTGGTTTGGGCTTACACCTAAGGAGGATACCCATTTCAGATTTTATGGGGATAAACCCAATGGAGGATGCCCATTTGAGGTTCCACAGGGCCTACACCTATGGAGGCTTCCCATTTGAGGTTGCTTGGGGAATACTACAACTGAGGATTCTAATTTTAGATTTGGTTGGGGCTTACTCCCAAAGAGGATTCCCATTTGAGATTTAACTTAACATAGTATTCATGTGATGAGGTTTGAGGAGTTTCTTGAGGAGCGTATCGACTCAAGGTACTCGAGGAATTCATACGGAGAGTCCAAACTGGTAACATGTGAAATGAACCAAGGGGACTACATCTACTCATGGATCTTAATTTGAGTGGCATGGAGTGTCTTAGATCATGGTATTCCAACGTTTGAAGTGGGTCCACATAAATACAGCAATGTAAAATTTCATCGACCGGATCAAAAAAGTTGGCGATGCGAGTCTCCATTTTACATGGGGGTCGGTGATATAAGAGAATGGATCGGCCCGGAGGTCGAGGACCGCAGCCCAACACTGAGGCGGAGTAGGGGTGTGGGGGGCACAACCCCCTCAGTAAGGACCACTAGGGCCGCGTAGGCATGATGCATAGAAGCTCCACCAAGGTGCATCGCACAGGTGCTTCGCATATCTATGGAGTGAAGGTGTGTCGCACAGAAGCTCCAAGCAGGTTCTCTGAACAGGTGCGTCATGCAGGTGATCTGTGAAGGTGCTCTACGAAGGTGCTTCACACAGGTGTATCACGCAGGTGCTTCGCACAGGTTCTCCACATAGCTTCATATGTTCTAGACCCTGATGGGACTATGAACCACTGTTTCCCCATTAATTCTATCTTTTTTCCTATTTTATAGAGCTACCTGAGACCTATTGGGGGATCATGGCAAAAGAGCTATGCAATGGGTGCTTTGGTACGTCTTCTATCTCTTTTTGTCCTTAAAATGGGGAGTACAGGGGCTCTATTTTTAGGCACATATGGGGCCTGATCAAAGAGATGTTATTCGTGTATTTACTTTTCAAATCCCCATTGTGTAGGTACTCTATGTAGGGGACTAGAAAAATTCATGTCACATATATCTTCAGCATAGGTCCTCCACGTAGGTCTTTTGAGTAGGTCCCTTTGAAAAAGTTATCCATCTTCTGAGTGCCATAAATTTTGATATGTTAGTCCGTTTGGGCTCCGCGACCAGTCAAATCAAAGTTCTTTAAGAGATACACTCTTCTTGAGATATAGAATACACTAAGTCTCATCAGATGAATTAATGAAATTTAATTTAATCAATCGAAACATTTTCATCATCAATCTTGAAAATACACTACCTACTCCTAGATGGGAGAATAATTCAACATATCCAATGGTATGGAGTAGTATTTTGGCACATCGAAATCCAGACCATATCTTCTTTCTTCATGTTGAAAACATATTTACACATAATTGACATTTGTTGTCTATGTAAGAATCATATCTTTACTCTATAAAAAATTTCATCGAACACATTTCATGGTGTTTACAGTGGTCAACAGCTATCGTCCACCATTTTCAACTCCCCTATACATCTCAAATGTTGGCTGCAGTGATTAATTTTTTCCTACTATCCTTTAAAATGATAGTGTGCATTAGGTAGTGATGTTGGTGTGGATGGGTTTGGACCATATGATCAATTTCATTCATTTTCATTCCCCTTTATGTTGGGGAGAACTTGATCCCATTCATTGTTTCCTATACGGAGAATTTCTCACTCAGGCTTAGAAGATTAAGTAATGTCATACCCACATAAAAGTCCAAGTAATAATATTACCAAATGACATCAATCTATTCCATCCTCACAACATGATGTTAAACTGCATGATCTGTCCATGCTAAAGGACGTGAAACCACTCAACACTCGTCTTTCATGACGATATACTACAATCTGGTAGGGGCATCCTGTCCAGGGACCATCTCTAGGTCCCTGAACATTCTGGCCACTTAGACTAGGTTCTCACTTAGGATTCTAATGTGTGATATGAACTATATTCCCTCATTCACACCAGGATATATTTTTCCCATGCCGCATTGATACCCTTGGGACACCTCTCCATTATCATCATTTCTCAAGACATTAAACTACATATGTCATACCACTATTTATGCATCCCATCAGTTGGGTTTCCATCCTCTTTCACATTCCAAAAGATCACCAAATGGCATGTATGCAAGTCCACATTGCTCTCCTACCATCTCAGGCCAACGTCCTCGAGGATTTAGGATGACAATTTGATACAATTCCTGTATTGCGAATATATTCAGTGGCCGACAATCATTTTTTGTCCAAATTCAAGGAATAGATATATATACACTTTTGTGAACAAGAACATCAGTTATTCTCAATCATTTTTGTCGTTATGTGGTTTCCCTCCTAGTATGTGGGATGATTCACCATTTCCACCCAATTTTCCGAAGAACATGACATTAAACTAGGAATTTTATTCCTGATTTCTAAAACCATAATTGAAGATATACCATTTTCTTATCGCTTGACATTAAAGTACACGACATCTCTAGATTTACATTTGGGTTGATTACCCTCCTCACGGGATACATAGGAAATCCAAGTCAATTTTTCTTCGTGTCCACCTCAGGTTCATTTATTCTTTATATCAATCTGTTGGCACTAGTTCTCTCATGGTATTATGAATGGTGTGGTGTATGGGGTCTTATTTCTTCATTCACTTCAGGTTTTTCTCCATACCCCACACAGCTATCATCATGATTCCTCCATCCTATCTTTGTCCTTATCGCATGATGGTAAAAATGATTCCATCTCCATAACTATGTGTGACATAATTCCCATCCTCGTGGGATAAATTGGAATTCTTAGATATTTTTTCTTCGGTTCAATCCCAATTTCTTGGAAACCACTTCATCTCTCGAGCCCATTCTCCTGTGTCCTCCAAGGGGATGGTATGTGATGTGGTATGGTTTTATATCCTCATTCACATCGGGTTTGTATCAACCACTCCATATACCTATCCTTCTTGAGATGTCTTCCTCCCCTTGTTATCCACTAATATTTTCGAGTCAGATACTATTGAATTGGGCCCCTTGGCCCTCTTTCGATGTTCACCAATGTGCCTAGGTGTTCTCTGGTTTAGGACCTAGAGTATTGGATTCTACATTAACATGTTATCGTCCATTTTAATTCTTCATGTTCATGTTTCATGTGTCCACTTTATTTGGGTGTTCATCATCTTTCACATTCAAATGAACCCCCAAATGACATAGATGATAGGCCCCAATGCTCTCATACCACCTTAGGCCAACGTCCCCAAGAATTTTGAATGAAAAATTGATACAAGTCCCTCTGTGGGAATATGGTTAGTGGTTGATTCTCATTTGTTGTTCCCAATTTAGGTCACATGATATGGATGTTTTCTTTAAAACACAGTCAATATATATTCTCCATCATTACACCACCCCCTATAATCCCTAAATATTGACTGCATGATTCACATCCATTTCCACAACATCATGTCCATGAGGAGTTTCGACACTCATGGTGCTATTCCTCATTGAACTTCTGCATGTTAAAAGGAAAAGGCCATGTCGAGGCGTTATCTGAGGCTCTGCACCATTTTCCCCTTTTCCAATATTTCATGTGTTGCAAAGACCTTCTTCGCCCTTTTTTCACACATCGAGTGTAGGTCACATGGGCTTAGGGATTTTGTCATGGTTCACACCCATTTGGAAAAGTCTCACTTATCATGGTCTGAGATCAATGACCTTAAACAAATATCTCTATATATCCTTTCTATAAGACGTTAAATTGAGAGAAATCTTTATGAACTACATATGGCTTGATTCCCATCCTTATGGGATTTGTAGGAATGCTCAGGCATTTCATCTTCGGTCCAGCTCAGGCTCTACTAATTATATCTTCTATTAGGACTTTTGGACCTGACCTTTATAGGATTTCATGTTGTGGCATATTTGGAATTATGTTCTCATTTACGTTGGGTTTGTAATATTTGAACCACATACTCCCCCTTTAGGAGTTAGTCTCTCCTGGATTTTGTCTCGTATGACATTAAAATGAAATCTTAAAACTACGTATGTCTTGATTCCAATTCTCATGGCATACACAGGAACACCCATATGTTATATATTTGGGTCCATCCCTATATTCTCTGAACTTTTTTATCCCCTTTGCCCATGGTTTTTTCCCTGGGATTTAACATCAAGTGGTGTGGACCTCTTCCTCATTTACTTCAAGTATGCTTTATCACTCCATGCATATTCCCTTCATGACCTCTCTATTCTATATGTGTCCAAGCCGTATGACATTAAACCATGATGCCTGGTCCCACATGACTTTAAAACATTATGTCTTTACTACATGATGTTAAAATGCATTAGTTGGACCTATCATATGACCCTAAATAATGACATTATTGTCATGTCCATACAAAGAAAACCATTACCGTATTGTGATGTCCTAAATCAATGGGAAATCATGTTTGGTTTCAGACATTCGTCATTCCCGTTGTCAAGGACGACATGGGGCTTGATTCCTATAGTGACGCATGGACTCCCCATCCTGTGTCTGTTGCTTCACCAAGAAAACACATCCATGATAATGAATAAACAAGATCTATCAAATGATTCTTCTTTTGTTGTTTGTTCCATACCCACAAGACTGTATTATCCCTGGCATTGGTACCCTACCATGACACGTCTAGAACAACATACATCCAGATCCCCGCCATAATATGGTACGTAGGAATTCCCACACACCTTCCCAAAGGCCCATCCCAACATTCATTTTCGGTCCATTGACCTAAAATTGCGCCATGGAGCACATGGTGTGATATGGACTCCTTATTTCCTCGTTCAAGACAGGTTTTGTAATTACCACACCACATGTATTTCTCCCTCCTTTCAATCTATGGTCTGATCTCTAATACCATCCAACTGTCTTTTTCACATGACACTAAATTTCATGTCATTTTACAGAACAATGTGTGGCATGATTACCATCCTCATGGGATACGTAAGAATTCCCAGACATTCTATCTGTGGGTCCATCCCTAGGAATCATAAATCCTACCCATTTTTTCATCCCCTTTGCCCAAACTCTTTTGGAAGCATGGGGTGTGGTGAGTGCCTATTGGGTTCTCATTCACGTCATGTTCGAAAGACAAATGCACCATGTGTCTCCCTTGTCTCTTCGAAACATGGTCTGAGTTCTACGACCCTAATATATGATCTCTCTCTAGGAACTATGCATTGGGTTTGGAAACTTCTCCACACAGTACACATTCCATTAAACTAGGTTACCTCATAATGGTCCGCTCTATGACCTGAAGCTAGGAGTGTGTGACCCTAGGACCCTTTTCCTTTGAAAGGTATTAGGCTTCCTTTATCTGAAACGTCTTATTGGAATAGTCAAACGTGTCATGGGAAAGGGACCAATGTGTGTAATTTTCACATAGGAATCCCCCCATTTCATTTCCGCACTTCATGATCCCTTTATTTAGATACCCATTCTCTTCCAAATTTGTGGGAACCCCTTTATGTTCAGTTCTCAGGCCACATTGGCTCACTAATATCTTGGGCCAACGCCCTTGAATACCTTAGATGAAATTTTCGAGAGGTCCCCTATTTCAAACAAATTTAGTAGTCGACCCTCATTTCTCTGTCCCCATTCTAGGATAAGGAAAAATAGATACCTTGTTTTGAATATGGCCAATAGTTCTCCTCTATTGTCGAGCCACTATCATTGTGATCTAGATCTCGGGAATCATGAATCATATCATTCCCCACCATTATGTTTATGTGGAATTCCAACACACTTTTTATTACCCCTTCATACAGTTATGTGCATTAATTAGGTAGATCAATAATATTATGATGAAATTTACCTATCATTTTATTTCTCCTGATGTGTGGCTCATTGTACAAGGAAAATCCCATCCCTGCCAATTGATTCCGACACCAAGCACGACTCACATGGGATTAATGGTTTTGGTGGAACATGTACTGTCATAGTCGTACCACATGTTCCATTGACATCCTGAACGATGTTAAAATTTAATCCTAGAACTATGTATGGATTTATTCCTATCCTAATGGGGTTTGTAGTAATGCACAAAAACTTTTCATTGGGCCTAGCCCCAAGTCAGGCCACTTCTTCTCTATGGACTAAAGAATCACATCAAGAACACATGGTGTGGTGTGGACTTCTTATGTCCTCATTCACATTGGGATATATACCATTCCCCACATTTCCTTTCTGGGTAACCAGGTCCTCAACACATGACATTAAAATCCATCCCTACACTGAACAAGCTCTGGATTCCCCATGATAATTATGGGATGTGTCGACTTCCTCACGAGAGAGGATTTCCCCCATCAGCATTGGCCTCTAACCATGTTGTGCTAAAGAACTATTTCTGGCATTATTCTCACCCTTATGAGATTTGTAGTGATGCACAAGCATTTAACCATGGTCCATTCCTAGGGACAGTAACCCTTTTAGCCCCTCGACCCTAATCACGGTCTAGTCTCTATGACCTTAAACTAGTAGCCTACAGTTCTTGCAACATGACCATAAAGTTTTATTCTTTGTCAAGGTAGTGTGACCATAAAACTATGTGCACCATATTTAATGTACAACATTAAAAAACATGTCATCATCCTCATTGGTATGTTGTAAAACTACAAGGAATTTTAGGTCCTCACTAGAGAGGTCTTGTTTGGAAGTAGGTATGATCACTGATCATACCGATGCACTCACCAAATATTTTCCCCCACAAAGGCATTATTTCAAGCGTGAGAGACACAATTTAAAAAACCCATCACTCTACCCTCCATGCCTTTCATGGCCTTTATTTAGATCCTCATCCTCATTCATGCTTGATGAAACCCCCAAATAGTATGAGTGATCGACCTATGGATTTCCTACTAACCCAGGAAGACATTCTAAAAGATGAATGGATGACATATCGATTTAGGCCCTAGGTTTCGAACATGGTCAGTAGTCAGCCCTCAATTATTATCTCCATTTTAGGAAAACAAAATAAGGATACTGTGTTTCGAACACGGTCAAAGGTTATCTCTTATTGTCACACCATACCTACAATGTTCAGAATTTTGGGAATCAGGATTCACACTTCCCACTCCCAATGGTTTGTATCGATTCTAATTCCATTTTCATTATTCTGGTCATTCCCTAGAACACATTGGGGAAACAAAAATTGAAATATTATGAGAACTTCATTCTCCAGTCAGGCCTCCCACTTTCTTCCCAGATGCACGGATTGGTCATTTATACCTCAGATGACCAAATATTGGTTGGCACTTCGACATTCAAACGAAGAAACGTTGTGGCCATCCCTTTTTTCTCACATCGAGCATGAACCACATGAGATTATGGATTCATTTTTGGTTAATACATATTCATGATTGAGATGCAATAATTAAAATAAACAAGAAATAAGATATTAAGTATGTGCACATATTTTGGGATAAGTAAACAAAGTGAGATATTTTTATAAGTTTGTCTAAAACACGACCTTTATGGATCGAACCCTTTTATGGATTGATAAAGTGTAACCACCCTCTTAATTGTATCCTCTAGGATTACATCCCACTCCTTGAGATCCCTCTCTTTGTCAGCTACTATGGAGAAGATCTCATTAGCTTTGATCTATATTTTCTCCTTCTCAACTTGTAATGCTGCTATTTGATGGTTTTCCTGCATTTATTGGTCCTCGGTAGAAACCATCTAGGATATTAACCATTTGATAGTCTTAGATTGGTTTGTGATAAAGATAGTTCACTCATTTTATTTCTCTTCAAGATTCCAAACTTCTCGCTCGACCGCAAGGAACTTATTTATGTTCAGATATTTGTTCCCGAACTGGTTGATGATGATCCATTGGTTACTCTACCGCATCTTCTCAGCCATATAATCTTAGGTCATTAAATAATGATGATGGGCATCCACCCATCCATCGCAGAGAAGGTGCAACTAGGTGCACAGTGATCCCATTTAGGGACCCCATTAAACTATTGTATGTTTGAGGAAGCACCCTATACACTTCCACCCCCTGTGTTGCGTCATATGGCTCTATTTGTATGCCTCCAGGTCTGAATCATCTATCTCCTTAGGGTGTTCAGGCCGGAATTTGGCGAATGAAACTAGAAGATTAGTAGTAGGGTCTTCATCGGGTATTCCTTCAAAGGGGTTAGGCTATTGAATATGTGGGTGAACATCCTAGCACCCCTCTATTTTAGTAATTTCATCACTACCAAATTCATTCCCCACCCTAGAAGTGATATCAATAGGGTCGACAACCCTTTTCTTACCAGGTGTTGAGGTCAGATCAGTTAGAGAATCAGGTTTTAAGTGGGATGACATCATATTTATCAGATTCTATACATTTTTTATGGATTCAGTAGCCTACTGAGCCTACAATATTGTGATTAGTGAACAAAGAATGAATTCCCCGGTCATACCGTCTCTCTATTGACATATACATGTATCTAATAATTGAAACTTATAGGAGCTCAACGCATCAATACCCAGTGTTTTAGTCACTTCTTGGGCTACCACTGTAGGAGATCCTTCAACACTTGTTAATTTAATAATGGTTGTTGGCTCTCTTCATTGTTCTATATGTGCACCTTCACCAAATACAGATGTAGATTCCTAACCTCTAGGACCAATATGCGACTGAATGGGATAAAAGTTACAATGGTGATTACGAATGATGAAATGATGAAATGTTAGGACAATAATTGAGGCATACCTCGAGTTAGTCAGCCATTTCCATATCAAATCCAGCTATCTCACTACTCTTCCGAGGACTCCCCTGGTGGGGAGTCACCTGATACCCTTCACCTCCATGATCCTCTTATGATTCCCCTATATCTTCTTCTTCTCCTCCACCTCCTCATCATTATTCTTCTTCTAATTTAATTTCCTTTATCTCCTCATCACTGTCTCAATCTACAAGTGACATTCTATCCAGATCATGCTCATATACGAGGATCACATTCACCACATGATGTGTTTTCTAACGTTGCCCCTACTGGAATGAATGTAAGTCATTGGCCATCTAATATGCGTGTTGAAGTTTAATGGTCACATTGTAATCAATCGAAATGATCCCAATTTCTAGAATCTGGATCCCATATTGCAAAATTGTTTTCCAAAGGACATTGGGGATCATTGACTACCATAGGGTCTACGCAGATGACCACTGTGCTGGAAGATGGCATCCCCAAAATGGTAAATAGATACCATATCTTCCTCCTAAGATGCTCCTTGGCCACTCTTTGATATTTTTCAGAAGCCCCTATGCTGCCATATGACAAGGATATGGGTAAACCATGGGACATTCCCACCACTGATGTCCTGGCCTATACTAACCCAGTTTCCTGACTTGTTTCCAGCCACTCCTCCCCAATACCACCTTGTATTCTCTATAACCATCTAGGTTCCACTTAGGCCACCTTGACCTACCAAACTCGCTTATGGTGGATCCCCTCATGAATTTCCACCACCCAATGGTCGTAATTCAATGTTGAGAGGCCAACATCAACTCTAGTGGGGGTAAACGAAATTATCTCACTAGGGCCATAACTTGTGAACATCAGCCACATTTGACAATGTACACATGGATTTTTTTATCCCAATACATATTTATACACCTTCTTATTCATTCATTGGATGCATTAAAACATCCGGGAAAACCGTGAGGGAACATAGGGATCACAAAAGATCTTCCCACCAACATGGGCCACAAGTACCTCACCTCGGATGCTTTGCAAATATTCTATTTTCTTTAGTGATCATTTCCCATCATCTATCATCTGGCCAACCGAGGTGGGGGATAGACTAAAGGTAATATTACTGTGATTACCTTTCCCAATCCTTATCCCCTATTCATTCAACAAAATATTTGTGGTCCCAACAACATTTATCAAAGAAGGTCACAGAACATGACCTGTGGGATGATTGAAATTTGGAAAGGCATACCTGCCACAGTGAGCCTCAATACAACAATTAAATATTTGGAATTGACCACATATCCTCTTCGGTGAGATTCCTCTCAAAATGCCCCCGGAATGGCATACAATCGGGCCTGCACATGGACAAAGGGTTAATCCACTGATTGGATTCCATGATGTTGGACATCCCTAATATTTATGGGCGGGACTCCAACCCTAGTATCCCATAATGTAAATATACACCCACTCAAGAAAGTTTCTTGAAATATGGCATACCGTACAATCGGGTCTCGACTTTCATCCACATGAATTCCCTAAGATTGATATTCCCCCATCCACAAGATCCCCTAATATATCTTCTCTAACTCCTCTATGCCACAATCAGACACCGCTTTACTCACCCCAATAACATTATATTTGGGTCTTTCTGTAGAAATAGGAAGAACAAATTTAAATAGGGGATGTTTGTTAGAAATTCCTTGACCCCCAGCCTCTCCTTATCCAAATTTAATAGATTCCATGTCAGGATGGGAGTCTATGACCGGTCCCCCAAGATATTATCTATTGGCAGAAACTCTTCTTCTGGATGAACTTCCATAGGGATACCCCCAATGAACTGAATATCCTATATATTGATTCCAACCTCCCCATGATGTTGATGGAAGGTGTTGGTATCTAGGGACCACCAACTTAACAGCTTCGGTCCGAGTTCTTACTGGAGTTAGAAATGGAACTATGATGTCCACACTACCTCGAACAGCCCGATGTGTAGCAAGTCTGCTATGAATTTCTCACATGATTGGCATACAAAAATTCCTAGACCCAATCATGGGTGATATTTCCCCTGGACCTCTAGTCATATTCCTATAGCCAGCCCTTGGTCTCATCAGTGATTCTCTATCAGAAGGTACTTGAATAATGGGTCGGAGAATTATGAGCAACTGACTTGCTTCCTGAGAAGTTTTTTGTCCTTGGATTCATGACATAAATGGCCATGTGCATGGTTTCTCAAGTAGGATGGAAATTGTTAGTAATTTTGTATCATGGAAGATAATCATCACCTATCACCCATTTCTGTGGTATGTCAACATCAAATATTGGAACTAGTACATCATCTAAAATACCAAATTACCATATCGGAAGGTTGTGAGATAGCACATAATCCATATGGGCTTGGGTTAGAAAATTGAAGAGATCTTGGTTATCAGATACCACACTACTAGAACCATAAACCTCAGGGTTAGAAATCATTTAATCCCTCAGAGCGGCATATATAGATTCTCTCTCGATGTCACTCAGATCAGAAGCCATTTTATTAGTATGGTCTGGGGTCAACCATGTGGTTGTGCCAAAAATAGGGATTATGTGCAAACAATGGTCGGTCCATGTAAAAAAGTGACCAAATTATAGGATTCCATGTAGAGTGGAATGAATTTCATACATGAGTGGTGAGATGTGTGCGCACAAGATCTCCAAGGATTATCGTGTGAGAAATCTAGTACGAACAATGGGACCCGAAGAAGTATTTATAGGCACGAATTGGGTATTAAGTACAGGTAAAATAAATTCTGTGACACATATTCAATTTTTGATACACCTAACTCCATGTGGCCATGCATCTCAGTGTTTCCCTCAGAATCCAACCCCTGCCTCCCTCATAGTTATGATTCTGAGGGGGGAATTTGTAGGTGATAAAATCCAATGAAGGCCTCATGCAGGAATTATTGGGAAAAAAAGGAATATTTTGTCTTAGTGAACCATTCTGGGATGGGTCCAAACTCTACGTGTAAAATCCTTAGAGTTTCACATAAAACTATTCCTCTACGTGCAATGTTGCCCGACACAAGGTATTTTTGCACACTGGTGCAAGAAGTCTCACGCGACTAATAGATGGGTAGGGTTATCCGTGAAAATAGAAATTCTACGCCCACCCAACTATCACTGATCACATCCAAATAAGTGTGTACCCCCTATCTTCTGGCATATGAAGGATTCGAACCATCTCCCATGTGAATAATACAACCCTTTAGTATGCAAAATATGGAATTTGGGTAATGGATTTTTCACGAGAGGTCTCCTAGGGGTCTGCCTTTGAGCAGGGCCACTAGGGCTTGATCATCGTCCACTTCCTTTAATGTTAAGCCATTTTCACATAAAACTCATTTAGTTTCGCAAAAAAAACTCAACCTATTATGCGCAAGTCTTCTTTATCTGTGCAACCCCAGTTTATTGCGCACCATAGTTCTCATTTGTGTTCTTGTTTCACACAAGCACCTTTTTTTCATGCAACACTCTCTTATAGTGTGCGTCCTTGGCTTTCCTTTAATGATTCTTTCTTGGAAACCATCTCCGGGCACCTATTTTCTGAAAAAAAAACCTACCCTGTACATGTTTCTCCCTCAATGGATCACTCCATAACACCATCCCACAATAGCATTACTGATCACTTCTATTCCCCAAGGGTGGGTGGGTGTCAATAATGTAAGTCCTAGGGTTATGGAGTGAACCCACCTGGTCTGATTTGCAAGAAGTTAAACTACAAATCACTATCGTCCTCAACATATGATGTTAAACTATAGCCTATACTCATGCAATATACATAGGGTGCCCAATCTTGGACATTCTCTAGGTGAGATCATCTCCAAAGAAGTGAGATCATCCTCATATGGAATGTGATCCACTTTGTAGGAATGGAATATGTCTGCAGGGAAGGGAAACCACTTTGGTGTAAGTCCCTTGCCTTTATTGCTAGAGGTATCTTCCATGTTCCTCCTCTATTCATCTGTGAAAAATACTACTGAAGATATGGGCACCGGGATCATTGTTTCCCCATCCCTCTCCTTCTGGGATATTTCTCTATTGGGCCTCCATCCTAATGTAAGTCCCAACCTCCATCTCCTTTTTCCGCTAACCATGAATAAGCCCCAGTTTCCTCTTTCGACTACTAACCACATGTAATTTATGATTCATTCCCCACATACCGACCTTTAGCAACTTTATCTTCATGACATTGCTGCCTCTTGTTTTTCACACTGAGCATGACTCACATGGAATTAAATTATGCATTTACCATGGGATCATTCCTTGTACACCCTATCATAAGTCCCAAGACTCATTCGGAAATACATGGACATTAATCCTTGACCTTTTAGAGAACGGTACAAATTAAGCATCCCTAAAGATCAAGCACAACGCCTAATTTTCCCGGACCCTTCACATCAGTTCACCTTGTCCCACATGACTTTAAAATGTATTCACCATTCAGTACAATGTGTACTTTGATCCATTCCATTTCTGATTAAGGTTTGTAGGAATCCTCCATGAGGTTCAATCACATCACCCATTGGACCCGACCACCTCATGTAGGTCCACCCCATCCAGCATGACATTAAACTCAATTCCCCTTTATGTCCAGCATGAAATTAAAATGTAAATAATCAAACTATGTGGTTTTTGATAACTATCCCATGGACACGGTATGTATGAGGCCTCCATGAGGTTCTACCCTGTCCTTTGGTTAGCCGTTGTAGTCCTTAAACAATGGTAAGTTATTGTATTCCATTAGCATTGGTATGCTATTGTAGTCCCCGATGAGCTATAAGCCATTGTAGTCCCCAACCAGCATTAATCTGTTGTGATACCCAACCAGCGGTAAACCGTTGTAATCCCCAATCTATGATAATCTGTTCAAGTCCTCTATTTTGAGACCCATAAATATTGTCTACTGCTTTTTCTTCAGAACATATTGGGTTTCTAACCATGATTAATCCCCCCATAAACTCATCGGTTCATTGTCCCCTGCACACACCCCAATTCAATGCCCCATCCTTAACGTTTTGGACTATGATTCCCTGCCACAAGGATACATAGGATGCCCACTGAGGTTCATGAATAACGTCATAATTTTCTTCATGTTGGTCTCGTCTCATTCTCCATCCGCTTCACTCAACCATACATCATCCATCATGGTTTTTCTTGGGCTTCCACATCTATATGAGACCATGTCTTCCATCTTCTCACCGCCCCTAGATGTACCAGGGTTGCTACCCACATGTAACCCCAAAATTGTGATTGGGTTGTTTTCCACTATGAACACATTGATTCCATGATTCTCCCTAGAAACTATGAGGGTTTGGACCCCTTCATCCTAGACATGTAACGTATGAAACCTCCTCATTGTTGAATCCCATCCTATGGTAAACCCTAGAGAGTCCTTTATAGGGACCCAAGCATCCTCACATCCACCTTCAATTTTGAATCTTGATCCACTAATCTTGTAAACCGCTCAGGTTCTCCCTCTTGGGGATTCACCCATTTGATCCACTTCTATCAGTGTTGTGATTAATCTGATCTATCTCCTCTAGATGTTAAACATGCGGAATTACCTATGTTAATCATGGGAAGTTTAGGAAAACCTCAGAGATATGCCATTTTCATATAATTCCTTGCATATGATGGGGGATTCCATGGGATTTTGTGGCATCGAGAATCCCTATAATTAGGCGAAGAAACCAAGATTCATCATTGTTCCAGTGTCTAGACATGCCAGCAATGTCTAACGTGACTACTCCCTCAATCAATGGTTTTTTCTCTTTCATGACCAATTAGAATGTCCAGACAGAATCATCATAATTAACCAGTGTCCACGAAGACATGGAACTTGGAAGAGTTTCATGAACAACATCTCATTCTGTAAGGGATACCCAAACTAGGTAACAAGATATGAGTATGAATCCACGAAAAGAGTGATAGACATCCCATCATCATGTTTCAATTTAGGAGAAAACATATTTGAATAAGGGACAGATGCCACATGTCTTGGGAAAGAGGGAATAGATAGCAGCAATTAGCGCATCATCCAACGAATGATGAATGCCATAGTGATAACATCATAATCAATTTCAAGTACATTCTTACTACTACCTATTTATTCTCTAAATGGGTTGAGGAAATACCTCTTAATAAAGATGGCGCCAAATGCATTGTGAGCCTTTTCAATTCTAATTTCACCACCATATTTGGTGTCCCTCATACCATATTATGGAAAATAGCACCAGTTTACGTTCCGATGAGGCATGTAAATTATATCATGAAAACAAAGTAAAATCCAACACTCCATTACACTATCATACAGTGTCCAGAGTATATATAGAGGATTTAAAATAGACCTTATCACAAGTACTCTATATAATGGTGGATAAAGATTAACAAATTGACATGATATGCTCCTACATGCCTAATGGAATTATAGGACTACTGGTCGTACTTTCATACGAGAACCTCTATACTAATTGGTATATAGAGTAGATGTAGTCCTTCCCATTGAAGATAAATTACCTTCACTCCATGTTTCCATATGTGACATGTTATATATAGATAAATAGTCTTATAAGTTATTAGATGAGCTAGAGATATTAGATGAAAAGATATTTCTTACCTTGAATCACACATAATTATATCATAATAGAATAGAATGAGATTTTGAAATGTATAGTAACATACATTCATTCCATCAAGGAGAATTGGTATTACTCATTAGGACTCCAATGATACCAGGAAATAAGTCTCCAAAGCTTTGAAAAAATAGGTATGGACCTTACGACATACATATGGTCCATTCTAATAGAGCTTATTCTCTAATCTCAATGGATGGAGGACTCATTACAACACCTACCAATGCAAGGTTCTTGAATAATAAATTTTGTAATAACACAATGTATGTCCAACTTGAATGACCATAAACTGAGTACCAAAAATCGTCTTATCTGAAAGGAAATAAATTTCATAGCACTATACACATTCGTGTTGCACGGAATTGCACTACCTAATATATTCATCCGTGTTTCATGATGTTAAAATTAAAATTTTCATTTTTACTCACTACACTACAATAAATTGTATGATTTACACCTCCTTAATTTGACATTAAGAAATCCCCAAAGATACCCCAAATTTCCATTCATTATGGTCCATTATAAGAGTAGTATATTCAATGAACAAGGATTACTCACATCATTATCACCCCTTAGTGGAACTTGAACTACATTTACCACTATGTTTGAATTAGATCTTCATAGGGACCCTATTGGATAAACTACGTGTGGATTGAATATTTACCCTAGAGAGACACATAATGACACCTAGGTCTTATTCCAATGTATAGAAACATTATTTAATTCTCATCATGTAACTTTCACCCTCACTAAAAGATTATAAACAACACAGTTCTTCAAGAACTAGATCTTTCTTGATTCTTATTTCAATTAGATACATAATGATTCTAAAATCTCCAACCTTGGGAAAAGTCACAACAATAAGGTAATTTATTTCCCCATTTCATATATATTAACAAAAAATATATAGGGAACTCTTACAGAATACCTGTATTGATTATAACAGCATCCTATGTTTTGGGCCTAATCATTATTTTGGAATCTATCAAAATCCATCATCACTCACTTCAAACACAGTTGGTGTGGGGAATGATCTTTTCATGAACTTTGTATGGTTTCATTTTTATTCAATTGAGATATGTATTGATGCCAAGAACTCACATAATACGACCAACCATAACAATAAAAACATATTCATTCCTTGTTGGTATGAATCAAACTTGTATAGGGAATGTTTAAAAAACTACATGTGGCTTGATTCTTTCTCAAATAAGATACACTGTGATGCCTAGGTTTTAACACTATCTAGGAAAAAATATATATGTCTTTTAATATTTTTTAATCTTTTTCCATAATGCATGTTGTTAAACTACCCAGAAAATTTTATGAACTACGTGTGTCTTGATTCTTTCACCTACAAGATACGTTGTGATTTCTAGGTTTTAACACCAAAAAAATTGCAATATATCTATCTTTTGAGGTTTGTTCAACTTTATCCATGTTGGGTTATTATAAATTGTGTGGAGCATTTCAACAAATACTTTTATATTGAATCTTACCATAGAAATATACATAGTGACACATGGGTCATAACATGTAGTCTAACCGCAATTTTGGAAAACACTATTCACCCCTATTCATATGAATCAAAATTGCGTAAGGAGCAGGTTGAAGAACTACATTTGTATTGATTATTACCTTATAATGATACATAGTGATGCCTAGATTGCCAAAACTATGCCCAACCATGATTTCATGAGTGAAAACCTCCTTTATTTTAACCATGTATAAATCAAATTTTCATTGGGACCTCTTCTACTGTTTTTATATTGATTCTCATTTAAATTAAATACATGGTGATTCAAAGAATTTCTTCTTTATGACCAACCATCTTCTTGGAAATTATTAATAGCCCTATTCCCCAATTAAAAAACTGATTATATAGGATGAAAATTAAAGAACAATGTGTGTATTGATAATTACCCCTTGCAACATACATAGTAACACCTAGGACATATATCCTAAGTCAGCCACCACCCAATCATTAGACCCTTATATTTCACTTGTTCTATATCTTTGTTATAAAAAGTATCTCTTACCACAACTTTTTTATCTCACCGATCACAGCTCACATGAGCTTACAAATTGGTTAAATAATATCTCAACATAAATAAGATATCTCAATTCCTATTTGGGGTTATCAATGGTCTAGGCTTTATGAATTTAAAAGAAACAACAAATGTCCTCATCATATAACGATATACTGTATGATCTTCTCAAAAAACTACTTAAGGTTCAATTCATGCTTTCCAGAGATATGTCGTAATTTCATGTCTGTTCACCTTCTTCTTTACCACATGATGTAAAACTGCATGGAAGTACAAAGAACTATGTGTGAATTAATTCTCATTATATTGGAATACATAGTGAAAAATAGATCCCATATTTCGAGTCCAGTCGCAATTAAGAAAAATACCTCACAACCACTGTATGGATCATACATTCATGAGAAACCCCTTTAAAAAATATATATGCCTTGATTATCAATCATATGAGATACGTAGTGATGTCCATCCATTCAATCCTGGACCCTACCATAACATCATACAATAGATTCCTATTTTTTCCAATGTATGAGTTAGATCTGTATGAGGAAGTCAATAAAAGTTCTCATTATATTTATGAACTCTTATTAAAAAATACCTCATTATCCCCCACTTGTGAGTTAAACTAGGCTGGGGAAAAAGTTTTTTAAGATCTACATGTGGCTTGATTTTTTCCCCAATAAGATACATAGTGACACCTAGGTCTTATCCCCCAGTCCAGATGTGATATTGCTTTTCATATCAGAATTACATCACATCCTCACTGAATGACAATAAAGTGCGTGGACCTACAAGAACTATGTGTGTCTTGATTCTCATCTTTATGAGATACATATTGATGCCCATATCTCTTATCCCGAGTCCATCGACAATATTGGAGGAAATTCTCCCTCTCCTGTATAAAATTAAAAAATTTATTTAACAGCCTTTATTTTGGGTTTCTCTCTATTGATATCCCACAATGGAAACAAAAGATAGATCCATGATACATATGAGGCATATCTATGTATGGGATTTCGAATATTTGGAAAATATCAGTATAAACACTTCAACTATGTGTTAGAAATTAACCCTAAAAATTTTATACTCCTAATCATGAATACGTGAAGATCATCATAGTATTTCCTAATCTTTTTATAGAAGAATGTATGATACCTGATATCTATTTTTCTTGAAAATGTTGTACATTCCCCAAGATGGCCTTACAAAATTTCCCACATAAATGGGCTATCAGCAAAAAAATATTACACTGTCTGGATATAAATCATATACCTTAGTAGAAACATCATAATACAAATGCATAATGGGTTTTCAAATAGTGGTAAATTTATTCTTGGGAGAAGCTAGTTCTTCCCCCTCAATTTTTTGATGATAGTATGAAGGAACATATATTTTAAAGCAGTCAAACTTTTCATATTTGTCACATATCCTTTCTCCCGACCTGCAAGGCATCAAGACTATGGTTTACTTCTCTCCCCTTCACTTATTGAAAGAATAATGGAATAACCATGGTTCATTTGACAACATATCCTTCACTGTTTCCATTATATTTTGGTCATAGTCATATGACCTAAAACCACAGACAATATGCATCAAGCATTTGGATCAAACCTTCCTAGAAATCATATTCCTCCAACTCTAGGGAAAGCATGATTGGAAATAATCTTCTTGTATTCAAGGTCTTTTCTCCATAAACCAAACTCTTTTCAAGGGAAAATTAGAATCTCCAAAAACATTCATCATAATTTAGATCTATAATTCCATAATTCATGAGAGCTCTTCAACATGACTATGCTAAATTTTCCCTAGGTGTCCTTGCATAAAAGCAGCCTACATAATGGGTATTCTCATATAAAGATTCCACTATTTACTATGACACACACCACCAAGTTCTCCCTACATAATATTTCCCCCATAATGGGTATTTCCAACAATATTAACATTATTCTTGAGAGAGACATCCTCTAAAACATTTATCCAATTTCCCAAGTCATAATCCGGATTGTAAAATTCAAATATCATAGTTTGGAATTATTCCCTTTCATACCCAAATAGGGAAACAAATTTCCTGACGAATAATGAATAAATTTTATGATAAAAATAGTTTGTTCAAAGATAAATAACTTACATTAATTCCACATAATGTCCTAGATTCATGACATTAAACTAAATATCATTCTATTAATATGACCTTATTGTGTTTGTTGTATTACTTTGCACTCCATAGCTAAAGGTCTTTGCTACACATAATTAAAATTCACATATAAATGAGTTTTCTAAAAAACATTATGTTGGATGACATAATGTATTTTTTCCAAAACATAAACTACATGGATTAACATCCTCACAACATGACATTAAATATCACGACATAACATTCTTGCTAAATGAATTAAAATGGCACAACATCGCCTTCATTTTTCAAAATAGAACTTCCTCCTCCTGAAATTGTTTATTTATTATAATTCACCATCCTTCATACACCAAGTTAATGTAGGGTTGCCTTCTCCATTTATGGCCAATATCTATATAGATGGACCCATTATACTCAGACACCATTCCTTTGAAAATCCACACAATGTGGTATTGAAACATCTATATCTCAGACCCCTTTGACTATGTGAAATAGTTTATCAAAACTACAAGGATCTCAATTATAAGATAGTGTAGTACGTTCCCCGGTTGGCCTTGCAGATGTTTTGTCCAGAGGATGCCACTATAATGATATGAAGAAAATTATCAAATTGTCCATATATGATGGAACCCACATAACGTTCTATTAAATAATGGTAATTTCATTCTTGGAAGAGACTCCCTATATTTATATAATGTATTTTTTGATTTTATAACCTCAAAAACCATGAATCTAGATTACCCTTGGAAATATATGAGGAAAATCAAGACCATCATGGCCATTAAGATCATTTGGGGTTCTAATTTAAAATTCATGGTCAAAGAAATTCAACCTAAAACATTAGCTTTATTAGTCTGACATGCATGATTTAAAAATGTCAATTAAAAGACACGTAGTTGTCATTAGGATGAAAACCCATAAAGGGATCTCATGTAAAAAATTCTAGCCTCAGCTCACTAGACATTCACTTTGTATGGTTTAAGAAATATTGAGCAATAAAATATTGAAAAAATACAAAGGGTTTGTATGGTTGTCCATATGACCCTAGTAACTATCAAACTACGATTTCTAGGCCATTTAGCATTGGTAATATTTAAAGATCCTCTTATTATAATCATTGTAATTATCATTAGCTTGAATAAATTTGTAATTCTATAAAAATATTCTTTAATGTTATGATTATAGAAGGAAAATATTGATGAATATATAAAGGATTAGAAACCAGATTATTTTCATTTATTAGAAAAACATTCCCAGAGGAACATCCAAAAACATGAGTCTCTATGTAACAAGTTACAAAAGGATGTCAATTTAATTCTTCATTTGTTGAATAGCTTCTTGGACCCTGTCAACTCCCTTTAGAAGATCCGCCAGTTGATTGGATTTAGTCTCCTCGGCCTGATGAAGTGATTAATTGGGTTACATAATGCATTTTTTACACTTATTTTTGTGTTTGTCATAGTGATAAGTGGAGTTTTTTATATTCTTCTGTGATATTATCCAACTTATGCTAATGGTATGACATTTGAAAAATATCATCCTTAATATTCTAGTTGAATGTTTCCAATTTTTCATTATTAATAGCCTCACCATGATATAATTCTACATGAAATGCATCAATGATAACATGTAGTTTATCTCTTATTAGATCCTTATTAAGCGTGTTCTCTCTCTCCCACCTCGGAATGATCTCCTTCACTAGAGTATGGATTTCACGATAATCAATGTTTCTAAATCCAAACATGATGAATAACTTTAAAATCCTTGAGATTAGAAAAGGATGTTCCTTATGGGATGTATAAGAGATAAGCTTCCATATATCTTAACAGTCTTTGAGACCTGTGATGCATAGAGTATTCTATAACTCTAAATCCAAATCACAGTCATCATCAAAAGAAGGGATTTACTCTAGGATTAAGGCATATAAAGTAGATCCATGTTCTAGTCCCTCCCTAATTGTTTCTCCCATGACTCCCGATGATGGTTGGGATGATTCATAAGATTATCCTTCAGAACAACCATAAAAATTGATAATCATACTTCATAAATCAAGGTCATGGTTAGCTTCAATAGAATGGAATGACTGGGAATAATCAATGGGGTTGGTAACCCTCTCCTGGAAATTAGTCGGTAGCCTAAACAGAATTCTCCCCAACATTTATAGCCTCATTAGTTTTGGTTGGTACCATTTGGTGAAGGTTATATTCCCGAGCCAACTATGGACTATCCAAATGAACCTCATAAAGATTTTCTACTTCAAGGTTCACCGAAGATGGCCCCTCCTCAATAATGGGATTGATGATGTTCTCTGCATGTCCTCTAAACACCATTATTGTAGCATTTTCTATACATTGTGTTGTGCATTTCAACCCATCAGGTTCAAGAAATAAGGCATAAGAATATTTATCGAACTAAAAATAAAAACACACTTCTATTTGAATCTATATACGGCACTAGAAACTCTTCAAGACTAGTAGCCATATTAAAATGTTCCAATACATATTCCAAAGACATTACAAGTAATATCATATTTTAAAATGACATCCCAAACCCTATGTTAGCCTCACCAGTGTGAATATATCGAGAAGTTGGTTCATGAGCCTCCTTCGTCAACATTATACCATGAATAAACTCTTCAGTGACAACAGCTGAGTCATCATTAGTCATTGCATGATTTTTTTGCGGATGTGACATAATTGAAATATTATAGAAATTAAATTCAGTTGTTGTTATATGTCTTCATGTGAATCACTTCTGACATACCATATTCCTCATCATTCCCAACAGCAAGAATATGAGATGTTCTAGGAGAAAATGGTGTTTCCTTTAAAGTAGATTCATCTTCATTCAATGGAGTAACTACATTAATAGGGATATTAACTTGATCTGGAGTTCCCATCATATTTCCCAAAGTGTCATTAATAACTTCCCCAAGTTAAGAAAAAAACAAGTTTCTGCAATTCCAAGAAGATTAAATACTTTCTATGGGTGAGGCTAAAGTTAATGATGTCAACAAGACATTACGCAACTAATAAAATGTTTAGCTGCATATTTATTTCGTCATTTCCTTTGATTCCTTTCCATTATAGGATTAATAGATTCACAATCAGAAAAATAGTTATTGGAGACCAAATGGCCTCCCTCCATTTCATCCTCCATGGCCTACCAGACTCGAGATATCTCTCTCACTCCACGTGGTGACTTAACAACCCCATTCATGGTAGCACCAGGGATTTTCTATGGTTATGGACCATTAGTCGATTTTCCATTGACCATCTAAAATTTAAGATGATATTTCACCAATGGAATATTGATTTCCAAAATTTCAAACGACAAATTAGAAAACAACGTTAGAAGAAGAAAGTGCACATCTTCAGGATCGAAAAAATCATTTCATTCCTCCAATAAAGTGTCAATCACTTTACTGGTTCCGTGATCTATCATCTTCTTCAATATTTATTTTATGTTGATTGAATTCTCTATCATGTATACGAGAATATACAACTCTCGTATATGGATTATTCCCTCATCCGTATTATTCTCAAAATTAATATCAGATGATGCTCGATGATTTCCTTAACGAACACATGACTTTGGAAAACTTGTACCTTTGGATACAAAACCATCCAGTGTTTCAAGTTCAATAAAAAAATGGTTGGATATTGTTTGAAAATAGTAGTTTCTAATAAGAACACACATTTCTATGAAATCATATAAGAGGTGATGTTAATGAACCCCAATCACATAACTATCTTGATATTATGCACAGACTCTTCCCAATTACACATATAGTATTGATGGATTCCACACACCTTATTATAGAGGTTCTTATGTAGTTTATGGACTTCACAAAACCGTGAAATTTTTGAGCATCCATATGTTTCACTACGATGGAAACAATTTCAAACTTCATTTACTTAGGATGACCACCACCTCCATAGAAATTTTATATCAAATCCCCATTTATCTTAGCATATCACAAATGATTTATAGTTAAAATACATTTTCCTCCCCTTTTGATGAACTCTTTCACAACCATTTCATATGAAAACAATCCCAATGTCTTCCATAACATTAAATAACCACCTAATGGCCTGTATAAATTATAGTGATCCATAATTTCATTGAACTGATAAATGATTGAAAATGGATTCACATTTTAAACAATATTCCACATTAAGACTCTTTTAAGGAATCTTTTGATAAATAAAAAAACTTACACAAAGATGTGAATCCAACTTATCGTCAAACATATGAATTATTCTCTAAAATTTAACTTCAGCCACAAAAAATTAGGGAATAATATGAATTCATGAATTCATAGAGTATAACCATGGTGATCATACCATTTCCTTTTATCTTCCATATTATTTTCTGAAACATAAACAATTTTTCCATGAGCAATGTATGGAAAAAACGGAATTTTAATTCAATGTGTTTCATTCATGGATTAAAAATAAAATTACATGTTATGTGAATGATAAAATAACCATCATAGTTGTGTATCCCCTTATCCTATCATCTTTTGAGATCCTTTAGTATTCATATTAAGCGTACTAATTCCTTCACCACTTCTATTGTTGATGCATATTAAGTATCTATTTAGACAATGTAATAATTGGTTGTAATCGATACATCTGACTGTCTTCTCTCCTATATAGGATGACATTAATCCTATTTTTAGATTATATGTATTTAATTCTCCATAAATTTTAATATTGGTAAATCCATGAATCAGATAAAAATTTCAAAAGAATATCACATTATTTTAAGATCCTTTCATGTTATAGATTAATCATTTCATATCTTTCTAATACGCCCCACCCATATTTGACGGTAATCACCAAAAAATACCACATAAATTGAAATATTTTTTTAAAAAAAATAAACAAACATCTAGAAATTTCGATACCTAATAAAAATATTACAATTTACATAAAATAAAAATCATATTGTGATGTTGGTGAATTATTCCCAGACAACATAATGTGTTCACCCAGAGGGGTTGCAACAAACATACAATGATTCACTACAAACTTTTTCATTCTATTTTTCATATTTATTACTTATGATTTAACACCAATGTCCATTTTTTTACTTTCATTATAAATTATCATTACCAATATATTATTGGAATGTATTAGATAGTACATATAAATCAATTTTGACAACTGATTTTTTAGCTCTAGAATCTTTCCTTGTTCCAAACTATCAAGAAACCAGTTATGAATATAAATAAAAAGGATGATGTGACATCAATAATCCGAAACCTCATCAGAAAAAATATCGGAATTCCTCTATGATAATAATTATTTATCCAAGAAATTATCTAACATAATGTTCCCCCATTGGGGCATATACTTTTATCCATAATGAAATTTCTTAAGTATAATTCAAGAGTTATGTTCCAATGATCATCAAAACCCATTGAATGATTTAGGTAAGTCAATTAATCTAGATATAAATAATGATTATATACCCTTACAAGAAATTTACGTTTTTTTATATCATCAAATGTTACCATTCTAGAAACTATCAGGATTATTTAAAGCTTAATGAATGATGAACAAATTACCATGAAGTCAAGTTTTTCACTCTACTTGAATCAGGTTAACATTAACTACTAATTGAATCATATTATTGTATATACTTTTTTTCATAAAATAGAATTCCAATTTATTCCCCAATTCTAAATTCCCCAATGGTAATCCTATCATCCCCAAGGTTCCATTAAACATTGAGGAATAATTTACATTTTTCTTCGATGACATTTTGTGTTCTATATCACAGAGAATCCCCAATTTTTATTAGAAATAAGATACTAAAGAATCATTTATAAGTAATATATTCACATAATCCACAAATATTAATTGAATTCTCTAGATTATAGAAGGTCATATGAAGATTCGCCTCTTTCTGAAACTTCTTTTATTAATGTATAATTTTCTAAAGCACTATCTTATGACTTATCAACTTCTAGATAATTACATTGGAATTTAAGAGTCCTTTATTAGTAACGAATTTACCTAAATGTTATGATATTTTCAAATTATTTAATGAAATATAATGTTCCTAGAAAATTAGATATTATGGTGTATTTATCTATGTCAACTTAATCATTAATACTTGATACATTTATCTCAAAATATGATTTTGTAAAGTTTATGTCATTTTATAGGATCATATTATTGAATATGACATCTCAACTACAAATTAGATTCCATTTTCTATCATACCACATTTAGAAAAAAGACTTCATTTTCGTATAAAATATGAAATAAAACGATGTTCTCATGCATACTTTTGTCTTTTTGGATTGAATTGTTATGAATATAGAAAATGAATTAAAATACTATAGAATAGATCATTGGTGGAAGCTATAAAAACTAGAGATCTTTATATAGATTATGTGAGAAATTAGATGATATAGATATGTTTATTATTTATCGGGTCTTATTGATTTATTTTTCCCTTTTTGATATGAAAATTATTTAGTGCATTTTCATGAAAAATTAATTTTTTTTGAATGTTTTTTTCATCCATTAAAAATATACTTTTATAGTGTTCTATTTATAGTTTTTTGAATCATGATACCTTTCTTCTATTTGATGTTCAGAAACTAAATCCTTTATATTCACCACTAATTTATGATTTGAGAAATTTTAGCATCTTTCCACAATCTTTTTAATCCATAACCTTCCACTACCCAAAATCCCTAAAAACAAAAAAAATTGTTCGGATGGAGTATACTCATTCAATCATTTTTTCCTCATTAATGAATATTATGATGTAAAGAGATCCCTCATGGTATCTAACAGGGAATCATCCATATATGTCAGGGAGAAAAAGTACAAGATAATTTGATTTGTACATCATGCCACATAGATTCAATGAAACACTCCATTTATTTCCCTAGTATGAAAGTCTGGAATATTGTTATATCGTAGTGATTAAGACTCTACATTCCATTCCCACTAGAATCATCATATTTTATACATTATGATATCTCGGTCTACAGTGTCATACATTTCAATCATTGAGTGTTATACTTTAGACAATTAAATTTATTTGTGAGCTTCCACCAAGGTATAGGATTCCATCCGTTAATCTATGTTCCCATAACATGAAGTATATAGTTACTTTTAAGACTCTATTGGTACCCTTACTCATCAAGAATCCCAATGAAAATTAGGTTCTTCAATAGAATTGGAATGCATATAACATGATTGAGCTTATAGAACCCCTTATTATTAATTAATATATCTATATTTAGAAATTATACTTTGTGTAATGATTTGTCATAAGAAAGATGAACTCTTTCAAGAAAATTAGTTATATATATAACCATCCGGCCACATTTTTCAATTGAATAAAATGATTCCCCTTATTGAATCACACATGTCTCTACTGTAATACTTGAAACTAAGTAATAGTATATCTCCTCCATCTTTTATTCCCATAAGATTTAAAATTTTAAAAAATAGATGATGGGATAATTCCTTTCAAATTATATAGTAATTTTTGAGATAATGATGTTTCCCATATTCCATGCATATACGAATAATGCGATTAAGCATACATCAAAAGTTTTCCCATGGTTTATCTTTATGTAATTGAAAAATATTCATATGAAGTGAACTCCCCATTTCTTCATATTTAAAAGCATTATGGGAAGGATCTTAAATATCCCATTTATTGATTTTGTAAATGAAAATTATATTCTAAACAACCTACAATACAAAGTTATATTTTCTAAAGGGATTTCAAAATTATTTGACCATTCCTATATCACCCATGAATTTAATGTACTTGTCATAGACCATATCATGACCTATCATAGAATGATTCCTTTAATGTAAGATCCTAGATGAATTTATGTAAAATATTTATTTTAAAATTTGAAATTCACCAAATTTACTCTATTTTTAAATCATAATATAAAAATTATTTTAATATGAATTATTTTCTATTTTATGAAAGGATAGTAAAAAAATATTGTTTTCACAAAATTTGTAATTTTTATAAAGTTATTATTGCATAATAATGATATATAAATTTATGAAACCTTTTACAAAATAAACTATAAATTTTACAAAAAATATTACTTATATTAATATATTATTAAAATATATAAGAAATATCGAACAAATTACTATAACTAATAAATAATTTTCAGTAATATAAAAATTATTTTCTGTGTTTTAATTGAGTCAAGTATTTTTAAAGGGAGATTCTATTTTAAGTTACTATAAATGCCTCATTCCGTTAATTTTTTTTTAAATTAATATATATTATATGAATAATTATCTAACGTAATTTTACATTATTCCAAAATTTAAATCATAAAACGTAATTTCTCTAAAAATGGATTTACATATTTTTCAGTATATTGAAAAATAATATTTTCATAATATATAAATTATTTTTGAAAGAAAGGATATAAAATTCAAAATAAAATGATAATATTACTGATTAAGGTACATTTTTTTATTTTTTTCTTTAAAATAAAAAACTAATGTCAATAAATAGTGACCTAGTTAAAAATTAAAAAACCGTAAAAGATTTTATTAACAGAGAAAAATGAAAAAACATGACAAAATATGATTCCAAATAAATGTTTTTCATTGGTATCAACCAAAACCTCACACTTTTGAAATTTTTCGTTTTTTGATTCCCTCAAATCCTTAATAGTGAAATAAAAATGTTGCAATTCAAATGGTATTGAAAAAACTACTCTTATATTAAATTTTAAAATAAAAACATCCTCACCACATCAAGACTCTCTTATATTAAAAATTTCTCATTAAAAATATAAAAATATATTATTTCAATAAGAATATTTACTATGAAATTCTTCTGGTCACCATTTAATATCAATTTTTCTCATTTCAAAGGAGATATCTGGGGAAAAATGAAGGTCCTTGATGTGTGTATTATCAACTACTTTTTTTAAAAAAAATTATATTCCATAATTGTTTTCCAGAAAACTTTTCTAATTGTATTATATTCATTTATATACAATATTTTAAGTAATTTTTTTGGTGTTATCATTATTTATTCATATATCATATCCAATAAGAAAAATAGAATCAGTATTAATGTATTATGCAACATACCTCATCCATGACGTTACACATTTTGTTTTCCTCCACTTAATTAAATGGATAAGTACGAAGATGGAATTAATAGAAATATATAATATAAAATAAATTTTATCTTAGGAAAATTTAGATAACATATTAATTATATGATCAAAAAAGGATCACTCTTAATTTAATCATTTAAAATAATCACACTAAGAATATAATCTTTTAGTTAAATATTTTATAAGTATCATATCTGTTACATATTCCTCTACTTACATCGAATTATAATTTATAACACTATTTAAAAATAAATTTTTAATTGTGATTTTTTGGATGATATTACATGATAAAAATCTCATGATCATTCATTAAATTACAATATGTCCATTTTTTGGTCAGTTTAACCTCCAACTCAATAAATAATATACAATTAAATAATGGATGAATCTGAAAAATTACTCAATAAATAAAATTTTATAAATGTGAAACTGATTATTTATTTATGACCAATACATTCTCAATAAATATCTAATTCACTAATATATTAATTACCCTTTATTCGTCAAATATTAACAAAACATGATTATTATCTACTTAATTCTCAAGGATAAGAAAAAAACACTTAAGAAATGAATTAAAAACATTTTAAATTATTATAATTCACTCCAATAATAATGATTTTATACATATTAATAACATACATATGAATATGAATGAACAAAATCTCTTATATTTTTAAAGTAGTTAAAACGATCAAAACTAATATTTCTAATGTGGAAAAATTGAAGAATTTAAATAGATAGTGAATATTTATGAAGATTATGAATGAAATTTGATATGAATATGGTTCTTAATTATGTAATTATGATAGATATATTTATAAAATAATATTTTATTGTACGTTTAAGGATTTTCATTCATGCAGTAAGTGTTTTATATATCATATTCCCCTCTTAGAGGAACATTTTGTGTTATGATCCAAATTTCCATTATGTGGTGTATATGTTGTCTATTTGAGACATTTTATCATGAAATTTGTTTATTAATGGTATTTTTTGATCATGTATAATCCATATATTTCATGATGATTGCATTTAATAGTTATTAAATCTATAGGTGAAGTATTCCACCAAACTTTTCATTCATTAGTGACCATGTTATAATCATCAACCAACTTTTTATATGGTAGATAAATTTATAGAAAATAATTATCCATCATATTGACCCGGAAATTAATTCAATTTAAAATTATATACTTGTATCTCCCTGTAATATTCTTTTTATCAAATATTTATAATTTTTATGGTGGAAAACCAACCATTGTATTTGTAAAGTAAAATTGTGGGTATTTCCCAAGAATATAAATCGTTATCTAGATATTATAATATCGATGATGTTATAGCACAAATTAACCAATGGGTAGTAATCCTCATAGTTTTGTTTTATCATGGAAACAACCATCACCATGATGCATGATGAGTGGGCATAAGGCATGTTACATGGAGTGAGTCACCTGTGGGATATGCCATGAAATATTCACACATTATTAATGTACCATGCTGATTTATTTTTGATATAATCACTTTGTACTTTTACCAATTCAAAATATTGAACATAATTAATATATTCAATGTATTAATTAGAAAATTGAAGGTAACATCACCACTATATTTATTTGGAAAAGATATTTTTTATTATTTAGTTTCTACCTTATATATTCTATGGTGATTAAGGAATTTTTCTTTGATATACACACTATTATATTTAATGAGAATTATATTATATTATATATTTAATTTTACTGATAGGAATGTTTTATTTAGAATATGGCTCCTTATTGAATTGTATAAATGTCTGGATGTATCCTATGGTGATTAAAGTTGACATAATATGGTGGTGGGTGAGGAAATTAATTATACATCCCCTCATATGGATATAAGTATCATGAGAAAAACAAGGATGTATTTTTTGTATATACCTAATCCCTCAATATTTTATGTGTGTTGGGAGAAGGAATTTATTTCATGTTTTGATATCCTACATTATGGATTCCATGAGTATGAGATCAATGATTTTGTTATATGTGTTTTAATTTATTATCAGGGATATATTATACTGTTAGTTTTAGGTGATTAGGGATTTAGGATGTTCATTAATTCATTCCATATTATTCATTGACTGAAAGTTATTATTTTATTAAAAAAACCTTAAAACCCAGGGATACACATACGGAGGATGGAAGTAGTGAAGGATAAGGGCGTCCTTCCGGATTACATTGACACATTCGAGTGGCAAAGAGTTAAGGCTATCATAAACTATCAAAGTCTCCTCTGGCCTTCCCCCACGGGCCATCGTATCAGCCACAAAGTCGGATTCACGTACACTATGATGGACCATCCTACCCTGGTTGGTCTCCGCTTTGCACCTTCTATAAATATACACCAGGTTCCAAGCTATGTCACAAGCCCCCTGAAGAGATCTGACCAGAACCTCCAAATTAGATTCGACCTCCGTCACCTGAAGACCTCTCCTCCTGCAAAGAGTGACACCCGAGAGTAGGGCTCTAAACTCTGCTCCCATAGAAGAGCCTAGTCCATAATAAGCACTGACCGCAATATTATGTGTAATTTTTAGAGATATGGATTTTGGGAAAATAATGATCTCCCAATAAGAAAAAATTACATCTTATATATTAAAATTTAATATATGTGTTTATCTGGACTTCTAAGAACACTATGAATGTTAATCCAACATTAAATCTAGTATAATATAACAATAGTGTAATATAACCACTACTTGTGGGATTAGGATGTCTGGGATGTTGCATTGGGTATTTGAGGATGTTTTGTAGGAACCATGGAGACTAGATTTAGAGGATCCATGTAAGATAACATAATTTTTATGAAATCAATCATGATTTATAGGTAAAACTATTTCAAATTCAATAATTCCTTTATTTTATAATTAAATATTACGATCTAGTTAGGTGTATTCCTTTTTAGAAAGATATTCACTAATTAGAGAAAAGTGAACGGTATCATACCCCATAGCTAATGCAAGGATATTAAAAATAAAAATGTGAATGAAGAGGTTTTTGAGGATAATTTGACTATAAACATTTTGTGGGGAGTTGACACATTTTTTTAAAATAATCCCTTCCATATAGAATGACTTTCTATGTTATAATGTCGTATAAATATATTGGACTATTTCATGTGAGAAAATAAATCATTATTTTGGTGAAATAATATTACATTGGTATCTATATAATGTATCAATACCCAAGGGATGTCATTTATCACATTATGATGTAGTGAAAAGTAATAGGTCTTCTTGATATCCTATAACAAAGACAGAGACATAGACCAATAATGTACATTAATTTGGAACACAAAAGAAGAATATGAGATCAAATTCCAGTAATGAGGAACATATAAGGTGGTATTATATGAAATATATTTTCTAATGAGAAAAAAAATAAAATTATAGGTAATTCATTAATATTAAAAAATGGAAGAAAATTTTAGTTTATATGATTATCACTTTACATGATTTTCAAGACATTCTAGTGACTAAGTTTGTAGACCATAAAGTAAGATTTATAATTTCTTTTTTATGTTAATGTTGAGCCACTAAATAGTATTTTTATAGTGACCCCTGCATATCATACATGGATATTGAATAAATTGTGATGAATATTTAGTAGATTCAAAACCTGCATGCCATAGGACCATTAATGAATAGTGTCTTTTGAATAATAGAACAGATTATTCTTTTTCGGTGAAATATTGTTAATGATTCCCACAAAGAACACATCTTTTATTACTCCAAAAATAAATTCATCATAACATGTGGAATATATAAGAAACAAAGACTGAGATAATAAGATCAGTAAGGGTAAATAAAGGAGATACATAAGGAAAACACAAACATAAGGGTCATAGAACAATAGAATTACATTAGAAGATCAAAATATGTATATAAAAGAACATGATGGTGAGTTATGGAGTTAAAATTAGTTGTTTATGAGACATGATAAATATCGAAATAAAAATAACATGGTCCATGATATTATAAGACATGGAATATTTGGCATACACATAAGTATACAAAATATTATGTTAAGGCTACCCATAAAGACATTCATAACAAGTTAGGATCAGATGACCACCTATGTATTTGTTTTGGGATTTGGATCACTACCATGTGTACACTCCTTTAATGGATTGGGATAACCACCCATATATACTCATCTAGGGACTTGGTTTAAACACCCATGAACCCTCGTCATTGGGATTTGGCTAAACACCAATGTACCCTCATCTTTGAGCCAGGGATAAAAACCATTGTACCATTATCATTGGGATTGCCTTAAACATCCTTGTACTCTCTCAGATCATATAGAATTTATCATTACCCAATTAATTAAATGGATATATTTATCCCAGATTTCACATAATTAAAAATATACTTATATTCACTATAATATCATAAACATTCATCACATGATAACCCAAGAAATGAAAATGTTATCATAATTATTTCGCCGTATTGAAAACTATGTGGAAGAGAAATGTTTTCTAATATTTTAACCATAGGATTAACTATATAATGTATATGGTTTTATAATAATTTAATCATGGTATAGATCGTGTAAGAGAAAATGGTTTCAAAACATCATGTAAGCAAAACATAAACCATTCTGATAACGAATATGAATGGTTTCCTTATATCATATCCCTAGTAAATCATTAAGTATATCAAAGTTTTTCATCGTATATGGATATAAATTTTGTAATATTTTATATAACATTTCCAAAATAAAATATCAATTCATTGGAGAAAACCCTTTTCAAAAAACTTTCAAAATAATTCTCTTTGAAAAGAAATAACTTAAATTTATAATGAATTATACAAAATTCCATTTAAAATATTTCATCTGGAAACTATAAAAACTGTTATGAAAAAAACAATTTATAATGTAAAACCTTTTGAAAACCCTTTAATTTGATAACAAGATCGAACAATTTTGACTTATTCTTTTAAAATTAATTTAAAACAATTCCTTAGAGATATAACATTTTCTCTATGAAGAACTCTTCTTAAAAAATATAATATTATAAAAACAATTCTATATAGTATATCTATGAAACCATATAATGGAATATTTTAAAATAATATAAATATTATTTAAAAAAATTAAAATTCCTCTTACATGAAAATTATATTATAATATCTTTTAAAAAAATTAAAAATCGTATTTGGAAAAGTTTTTTTAAAAAAAATACTAATCTACCCAAAAAAGAAATAAAAAAAGTTTTTTGGAAACACTTCTTTAATTATCATAATCATCAATGAGTAGAAAAATGTTACCATTACATAAATATATTATGAATAATTATTATATAATAATATTCATGATAATTTTTGAGAGATATATCATAATTGATTATCACTTGAGGCATAATTGTAATCAATCCCAATAAATGACGTGGTATTAAGATAAAATTATTACCACTTTGGTAACCATGGATTGTAATTATCATGAAGGAATCAAATAAAATATAGCCTAAAATATAAGTATTACCATTAATTTAAGGATATTAAAGTTCAAGGGGGTCTATAAAAACATTGTATAATAATATTGTATCAGGTCGTAATAAATGTCTAAATGGAGTCAAATTGAAACAAAACATACTTTAAAGATATGGAAACATTTGAACTCTAAACCCTGTAAAATTGGGATAATGATATTAATACGTAAATAATAATAAATATTAGGAGATAGATCATATAATTTATCCATGGGTTGTATATACACCCCATTGAAGAATGAGGGGGTTAGTATATCATGAGTCACATAAAAGTAAAAAGTCAAACAAAAATCCATTTATTTATTGAGTAACATTAGAATCATAATCCACAAGAATGTATAAAAAAATGAAACCATAAATTTTATTAAAAATGAATAATTTAGGATATTACATTTCACAGGGTATTATAGAAGCCACAAAAAAGAATCTAGTGGTGAATGATGCATAAGTCTCTCGGATATAAATGTGAGATTCGTAATCCCATTAAAATTATTATCGACTCACATCACTCTTGTTCTATGTTAATTTACAACTAATATATGATAAATATAAATTTATTAAGAAAACAATTCTTATATATTGTCACAACCCATCCCTCGGTGTTCGTGCCGTGACTACCCCTAGCCCACCTTTCCTAGGGCAGCGACTGACGACTAGCACCAAAGTGAAAATCCCTAAAAGTGGGAAGGAAATGCCTTTGTTAATTGTAAACACACACAATAGAGTATGAGATAGAAGTAAAAAACTAAGCAAAATTGTATACAAAGGAGTGCTGACAAGTAAAAGGGGATGGAAATAGAAGCCCAAGAGTAAAGTACAAGTACAACTGAAGAAAATGTAAAGCAGCTATTGGGTCGTCCTTCAGGGATTCCTACCTGAAGGGTATGTACAAATAGCCTCCCCAACAAACCACGTCCATCAGTATCCTCTATGTATCGACTCTTCGTAAGGTCCACCTCTGGGTAACATCCAGTCTTACTACTCTGATCTTCAGTCAGTGTTATCTATCTTCTGAAACCAACACAACGTGGTACGGGCATATCCCATGCATGGGTGAGTAAAACGATACTCAGTAGGGACCCCGAGACTCTCAAGGTCTCACAAAATCCAATAAGGATAAACCAAATAGTAAGAAATCAACGGATAGCCACTAATTATGTATATGCCCAAAAATATATCTAAGTTATCAAGTAACCCATATCAATCATGAGGAAAACACATATGTCACTGACTCTGCTCACATAAGTATACAACTTATGTATTGAGATAGAGATAATTAGATGTAGTCACTCATTCATCCAAGCTGTCGGACTCACACCAGACCCAGGACTAGCAGTTGGAATTATCGGACCCACACAGGATCTAGGAACATTTATCGCAGCTGTCAGACCCACATAGGATCCAAGACCAGATAAGCTATCAGATCCACACAGGATCCAGGACCAGCTATTCTGTCGGACCCACATAGGATCCAGGAACAGAAGTTAGAACTGTCAGACCCACATAGGATCCAGGAATACTTGTCAGAGTGCAGCCAGCCGTAGGGTTTCCACAAAGAATGCTTTATTCTGGGAGGGTCTTCTCCTCAAGCCAAGAGTCGATACATCAACTACCACGTAGTCCCATGTACAAGTATCTCAAAGTACAACTACATCATATAGGGAAAAACCAAGCAATACGTGTCCAAGAAATAAATATGAGATAACCAATCCATTTTCCAAAAAGTTTCACAGTGTGATGGTATGGGTACACACTTTGCCTTCTATCCATGGGTACTGCCTGTGTACAACGGCCCATGTCAAAAGTATGATCATGCAGAACTTTAGTACACAGTGTGTGGTATGGTAACACATCGTTTCGTCTACAGACCTCGGTTAATTCCCTTGTACAAAGGACCTTATCAAAAGAAACTGGTTGAGTAGAAAAGAAAGTACATGGCATGTGGTATAGTTACACGCTATGTCCAAGCAACAGGGGTCGGATCCATGTACACTGGATATGTTCCATTACATGGCCTTAACCCGTGTGCACTAGCCCGTGTAACTAGTACACGGGGTAGCCCGTGCCACTGGCCATGTCTTGATGTGTGGTGGAGTACATGCATGTGTACTCCACCCCATGTCTGTGTATCCTCGGAATCCACGCCGAGTCCCGCGAAGCTATTTCTACCATTATTTGTAGATAGCACACGTCGTGTGACCGGGGTCACACACCGTTTTTTACTTGTCCAAAGTCCGTTTCTCAAGCCGAAGAATGCATGTACTACACGTTGTGATTGTCAGAAGTACACGCTGTGTATTCTAGAATTTTCTAGAAATGGTGCCTCCATCCAGCACGCCTCCCGTGAAGTCCAATCCTTGTTCTAATGACCCATTATTCACGTAACGTCGGTCACTAGGTCATCCTGATGACCCGTAGTCATATCAGGTGTTTTTGGGCCTCTGATCAGCTCCGAAAACAATATTTGATTGACCTGCTCGTAGAAGGGTTGAGGGACGACCCTTCCCATTCCAGTTCGCTCCGTTTCCCGCTATCGTCATCTCACCACTACTAGGTCGTAGTGATGTTGGGTCTTATATTTTGGATTGTTTCATCACACAATGAACTCGCAATGATCTATTGTTCATCACCCATGAAGAACGAAAAGAACACAGCAAACATTTACTAGAATGGCGGAGGAATCGGGCCATGTTCATTTGGCTCGGTCCATCCGCGTTAGTTTGGTAGAATGTGGGACAAGAGAAACAATCATGGAAGGAAGAATCAATGTCGCTTAAATCAAAACACAACCCTAACTTGGATTCGTTTTTTGTTGACGATATCGCGGAAAGGCGGATGTCGATTCGTTGACGTCGGGAAAGAAGATGAAGAAGTCGAGGATGACGTCTTCGACGTTCTTCAAGGACAGCGCTTCCTCCCTTGTTTCAGTTTCAGATCGTTATTCATGGGTAGAATATGTGTTCCTCGTTGGGTGGAGCGTTCTTCTTTTTAGAAAACAAGTTTATCCCAAATTCTCCCCTCTTCCAAAGCTCCAACAAAAATAAAAATGAGTCCCTCCACAAAATAATATATTTATCTTGTTATTTATTTGTTGGACCACATTTAAAAAAGATTCAAAAGAAGAATTAATTAAGCTAGACACTATTAATTAATGTAGAGCATGGTGGAACCATTAAGTGGGGAGCTCTAGAGGTTTCTCCCCACTTAATGGGGTGTACAAGAGATTAATTGGTCTCAGGTGGTCCCAATCGCATTAAGTCCACTTGAAGAGGAGTTTTAGACCTCAGGTGGGCCCCACCACTATAACCTATCATTAGGGGTTTAGGTGTGCTGGCCCCCACCTCCAACCACCTCTTGGAGGTTTTAACTAACACGAATAAAAATAAAACAACAAATTTATTTTTATTAAATTTACTCATAAAACCCAAAAACTAACTTTCATTCTCGACCAACTGTAGTCAAGGTGAAAGTCTTCATAAGAGAATACCAGTGTTATGAGTTCAACGATGCCCTCGGATATCAATTCTGAGCACTGGTTCAAAAGTTATAAAATATTGCTCGTATGTTTATTGAATATACCCGAACAAAACTTCAAGAATTGATTTCGAACACACTGGGCCTCAGAATCAAGCGCCGTAAATTTTCAAGGACTCGTAAAAATCCCATGAATTTATGAAAAAAATTTCTATGTAATTTCAGGATCTTTAAATTCTCCACACCTCAGGGCTTTATGTCCCCATAAGCTACAACTTGAACTATGGGAACAAATGGGGTACTGAGCATGCATCTGAGCCTCCCACTCCCATGTGCTCTTTTGGAGGTTCACATGCTTCCAGTGAATGCTCACCAAAGGTATCATCCATCCACGTAGGACCCGCTCTTGTCGATCCTTGATCTACACTGAAACCTTGGTGAAAGATGCCTGATCATCGATGTCCAGCTTCCTGTGGTCGATGATGTGTGAAGGGCCATGCACTTATCTCCTCAACTAAGATACATGGAAAACGTCGTGCACCCGGTGTAACTGAGGTGGAAGAGATAAGTGGTAAGACACCACACCTAGTCTGCTGAGGACCAGGAAATGTCCGATTAATCTCAAAGATAACTTTTTACCTCTGCCAAATCTCTATAGGACTCGTCGAGGTGAAACCTATAGAAAGACTTGGTCGCCATCCTCGAACTGAAAATGCCTCTGTCTTCTGTCACCATATGACTTCTTCCTTCTCTGTGTAGTTTTCATCTACTCCTGGATGATCTACCCCTTCTCTGCGGTAGCTCGTACCATCTCTTGTCCCACTAGTGCTGACTCCTCAGGGCCTGTCCAGCACAAGGGTCATCTGCAGGGTGGCTCATACAACACCTCGAAAGGTGCCATACTGATGGTGGTGTGATAGCTGTTTTTGTAGGAAAACACCACCAATGGTAAAAGATCCTCCCAAATGTGACCGAAGCTAAGGAAACATGCACATACCATGTCCTCGAGGGTCTTTATGGTCCACTCTGTCTGACCATCTGTCTGAGGATGGAAGGTGGTGCTCAAATGAAGTTGTGTCCCAAAATATTTATGAAACCCCTTTCATTGCCTTGATGTAAAGTGTGCATCACAATCGGAGACAATGGAATAAGGTACTCCATGAATCCACACAATCTCTTGCACATAGTGTTGTCTAATGCTCTCAACTAAACCCTTCTCTCTGATCGGTAGGAAGTGGGCCAACTTGGTGCGTCATTCAACGATCACCCAAATCAAGTCGTGACCCCTGGATGTACATGGAAGACCCATCTTGTAGTCCATGGTTATACCATCCCACTTCCACTTTGGGACCTCTAAAAGATGAACCAAGCCTGCTGGTACATGGTGCTCTGGCTTCATTTGCTAACAACCGAGGCACCGTGAGACAAACTCTTATACTACATTCTTCATACCTGGACACCAGTGCTGTTGTCAATTGTCCTAGTGCATCTTCGCCACTCCTAGATGCACCGCTAGAGGATATGTGTGTAACTCCCTCAACACTTCTTCCTAAAGTGCTACTGGTACCATGGTATATCCATTGAATAGGATGACGTGCTCCCAACCTTCTGAAAATCCATCAGGTGCCTGCCCACTGGATATCTGAGCACGTCATGTCTCATAGTCAATGTCCTCATGTTGTGCCTCCCTGACTCACTGAAGAAGTTGAGGAGTGACTATAAGAGACTGAAGAAAGGCTGCTTCATCTCTATCCACAAAGGATATCTGTAAAGCAGCTAGTTGTTCTGTCACATCTCCTAGAAGATGTATACCAGATCCCCTACTGAGCGCATCCACAACAATTCTCCCCTTTCCAGGAGTATAAACTATCTCAAATTCATAGTCTTGGAGGAACTCAAGCCAACATCATTGTCTCAGTTTTAGGTTCTTTTGGGATAAGATATACCAGATATTCTTGTGATCAGAGTACATAGTAAAACATTCACACATCAGATAGTGTCACCACATCTTCAAGGAAAAGACCACTGCTGATAACTCTAGGTCATGGGTAGCATAGTTCTTCTCATGTTGTCTCAACTGATGAGAACCATACACGATCACTGCTTTCTCATGCATCAGGACACACTTCAGTCTGGTCCCTGATGTGTCACAGTAGACTAGGTACCCTACGCATTCCTATGAAAGTCTCAAGATGGGGGAATTAGTCAACCTCTGCCTCAGCTCCTGAAATCACTGTTGGCATCTCTCCGACCACATGAAGGGTTCCCCCTTATTCGTCAAAGATAATAGTGGTTCTTTAACTATGGAGAATTCTAGAACGAACCTCTGATAGTAACCAGCCAAACCCTGGAATCCTCATACCTTTGTCACACTCATGGGCGGCTCCCAAGCAAGTACCACTTCAATCTTCATTGGGTCCACTTCAACTACAACCTTTGAGATGACATGTCCAATGAATTGAACCTCTCGAATCCAAAATTGGCACTTCGAGAGCTTACCATAAAGTTGGTTCTCTCTGAGTGTGTCCAGTACTACCTGAAAATGGTAGGAATGATCTTCCTCAGTAGTTGAGTAGATCGGAATGTCATCAATTAAAACTACAACAAAGCGATCGAGGTATGACTAGAAGATCCTATTCATGATTCCCATGAACACTGCTGGAGAATTGGTTACACCGAAGGGAATAACTAAGAACTCATAGTGGTTGTACCGACACCTGAAGGCTGTCTTCTGCACATCCTCATCTTGAACTCTGATCTGGTGATAGCATGATCTGAGGTCTATCTTTGAGAGCCACCGTGCTACCTTTAGATGATCAAAGAGGTCTTCATTCCTTGAGAGTGGGTACTTGTTCTTAACAGTCACCTAGTTCAGGCGACGGTAGTCGAAACAGAGTCTCAAGCTCCCATGCGCCTTTTTGGCGAACATAATCATGGTTTTCAGGGAGAAACACTGGGCTAGATGAATCCCTTCCCTTGAAATTCCTCCAGCTGTACCCGTAGCTCACAAAGCTCAGTGGGAGCCATTCGATATGCTCGTGTAGATATAAATGTCGTCCCAGGGTACATGTCAATGTAGAACTCCACCTCTCTTTGAGGAGGTATTCCTGGAACTTCTTTAGGGTAAACATCTATGTACTGGTCCACCACTACTGGATTAGTCGGACTCTCCACATCTACTACTCTGAGGGTAAGACAGGCCAAATGATGAGTGATCGGCTGTACCCTCTTCCGAGTAAGTCCATCCCGTGCTGCAAAAGCACCCTTCTCACCTGTGAAGGTAAAACTAGTCCCATCCATGCGAACACACCGTACCTTGTGCATAATACAGTCAATATGAGCATGGAATATAGATAACCATTCCATACCTAAGATGGTGTCGTATGGACTTGACGTCACTACGAGGAGATCCCAGCCGAAGATCTCTCCTCCTAGAGTAAGCTCACATTCCCAGGACCAGGGCGTAATCATCGAGTCTGCTCCCGTAGGAGTCTCTAGCTGTACGGATAGAGCCAACGGCTCCATTGGAATCTCCGAGCTATAAACGAGGGTAGTGGCAATGAAAGAGTGACTGACACCTGTGCCTATAAGAACTGTAGATAAGGTGGAGTAGATAGAGATCGTGCCTAAAATAATATCCAGTGCGACATGGTCATATGCCTCAGCTTCCGAGAGTTGAGCTCTCCCCTGTCAACCTACTCCCTGTGGTCGGGGCGGACCTCATGGTGGTGGTTGCGGTAATACCTCGAAATGTCACCCAGCGATAGCTACTCAACCAGCTCATCTGCCACGTCCACCTGCTCCAACTGGACTGCCTCGATCGAATCTCTACCTTTGCCTGGGAGGTCCCTCGACTATCTTCTGATCATCAGTACGGTGGTTCGGATAGTCACGAGCCATGGGACCCTCCCCGCCGCATGTGAAACACTGCATGTTCCTCACATGACTAGCTCTGTCTCATGTTCCCCACAAAACCAAACTCATGTCCAGAGGTCATCCACCGGATGGTCTGGTATGCTTGGACCTCTGCGACATCTGTCTGCTTCTCTGAAGACTCCGCTACGTGATGCCCGGTGGTGGGTCTCGCTGCCGGTGACTTCTCAGCAAGAAAGCTCTCCACTTGGAGGCCTCTCTCAAACACCCCCTCCTGCGAAGAGATGCTGAGTGAGATCATCAATGCTCTAATCTCCCGTATGAGCCCCTATTCGAAGGTCCGGGGCATTGACAAATGGGTCACACACCATATCTATGGAGTAACGCGAGAGGTCGGTGAACCTCGCCAAGTACTATGCCACTTTCACGCTACCCCGTTATAGATGCAGTAACTCCAGGATCCGAACTGCACGTAGGGTGGATGGAACAAACTCTGCCCGAAATAGGATCTCAAATTCGGTCCAGAGTAATGTCACCTCGTCATGCACCTGGAGCATTAGGCTCCACCATCTTCCTGCGGCTGCCTAAAGGATACTCATGGAAAGGATCACCATAAAGTCTGCTGGTGTCCCTACTAGCCTGGAGACTCTCACCATAGCCTCCAGCCTATCCTCAGCTGCCTACAAGTCCATATCACCACTAAACGTGGGTGGCCTCTGGAGCTGGAAGTCATGCAGCATGCTCAAGAAGAGTGCATTGTCTTCTTATGGGGTAGGTGGTATCGGTGGCCCAATGGGTAGTGGTAATACTAGATCATCCGCTATGATGGGGCCCTACACCGAGGCCTCATCACTCGGTGGGTTATCATCTCGTACAACTCTCAGAACCCTGGCAGGCTGTCTGCGTGGATGCATCCTAAAAATAAACTGGTGCGCCACGGTCAATAAGTTATTCCAGGTGAGCTAACTCAAATAAATCACAAAGAAAACTCTTGAAACACACACACAATCAGTGCTTTCTTGTATTGAGTCGGAAATCAGAAGTCAGGGTCCTGGTGTTTGGATACGTCGACCGTCGCACCAACAATGGACACCCTAAACTGAAAACCACACTTAGTACCCTTAACACTATTGCTCCATAGACAAGAAAGATCAGATTCCTAAGTTATGTGGTAGAACCGACTCCTCTGATACCAATTTGGCATGAACCATCCCTTGGGGCCCGTGCCATGACTACCCCAAGCCCGCCTTCTATAGGACTGGGGCTGGCGACTAGCACCAAAGGTAGAAATCCCTAAAAGTGGGAAGAAATTTCCTTTCTATAGTGTAAACACACACAACAGAGTACGAGATGGAATTAAAACACTAAGAAAAATTGTATACAAAGGAGTTCTGAAAAGTAAAAGGGGTCGGAAATACAAGCCCAACAAGAAATTACAAGTACAACTGAATAAAAAGTAAAACTGAAGAAAAGGTAAAGAAGCTACTGGGTCATCCTTCAGAGATTCCTACCTGAATGGTTGGTATAGATAGTCTCCTTAGCACTCCATGTTCGTCAATCTCCTCTGTGTACCGACTCGTCGTAAGGTCCACCTACGGGTACCATCTAGTCCTGCTATTCTGATCCTCAGTTAGCATTGTTTGTCATCTATAACAACACAATGAGGTTCGGGAATAACCCATGCTGGGATGATTATAACAATACTCAGTAGGGACCCCGAGACTCTCAATGTCTCACAAAATCCATCAAGGATAAACCAAAAATTAAGAAATCAAAGGATAGCCATTACATAAGTATATGCCCATACATATACATAAGTTATCATGTAACCCATCTCAATCATGAGGAAAACACAGATGTCATTGACTCAACTCACATAGGTATACAACTTATGTAGAGAGATGTAAATGATGACATGTAGTCACTAATTAATCTAAGCTTTCAGACCCACACTGGATTCGGGACCAGCAGTAGGAACTGTCGGACCCACATAGGATCCAGGTACAGTAATCAGAGCTTTCTGACCAACCCATGATCCAGGACCAGCTAAGCTATCGGACCCACACAGGATCCATGACTAGCTATTCTATCAGACCCACACAGGATCCAGTAACAAAAGTAAGAACTGTCAGACCCACACAGGATCTAGGAATAGTCGTCAGAGCGTAGCTAGCCATAGGGTTTCCACATAGTATGCTTGATTCTGGCAGGGTCCTCTCCTCAAGCCAAGAGTTGATACATCAACTTCCACAGTGTCCCATGTAGAAGTATCTCAAAGGTCAGCTACATCATTAGGGGGAAAACCATGAAATACATGTCCAAGACACAAAGACGAGATAACAAAGCCATTTTCCAAAAAGGTATACGACATGTTGGTATGGTTACATGCTGGGTCGTCTATCCTCGGGTAAAAAAGGTACACAATGTGTGTGTATTGTTACACTCAGTGTCTTCTATCCTTGGGTACTACCCATGTACAATAGCCCATGTCAAAAGGCTGGTCATGAAGAATGTGAGTACACAACATGTGGTATGGTTACAGGTCGTGTCTACAGACCTCAGGTACGGCCCGTGTACAATAGCCCATGTCAAAAGAAACTGGTTGAGTAGAAAATAAAGTACACGACAGGTGGTATGGTTACACACCCTGTCCAAGAAATTGGGGTTAGCTAAGTGTACTCTGGCCATGTGCTCGTACACGCCCTTAACCCATGTTCACCAACCCGTGTAAATGGTACATGGAGTAGCCCGTGCCACTGGCCATGTCTGGCTATGTGGTGGAGTACATGCCCGTGTACTGTACCCCGTGTCCGTGTATCCCTAGAATACACCCAAAGTCCCATGCATCCAGTTCTTCCAATCTGCGTAGAGAGTACATGCCGCATGACCAGGGTCACACGTTGTGTGTTACTTGTGCAACGTCCGTTTCTCAAGCCGCAGAACGCCCGTACTATATGGTGTGTTTGTCAGAAGTACACGCCGTGTATTCTGGAATTTTCTAGAAACGGCGCCTACGGCCAGCACGCCTCCCGTGAAGTCCAATCTTTTTTCTAACGGCCCGTTCTACATGAATCATCAGTCACTAGGTCGTCTCGATGACCTGTAGTCGTCTCTGGTGTTTTCGGGCCTCCGATCGGCTCCAAAAACCCGATTTGATTCACCCGTTCAATGAACTGTCAATGGATAACCCTTCCCATTCTGGTTCGATTTGTCACCCACTATCGTCGTCGCACCTCCGCAAGGTCGTCGTGATGTTGGGACATAAATTATGGACCGTTTCATTGCACAATTAACTGACAATGATCCATTGTTTGTCACCCATGAAGAACGAGAAGAACACACCAAAAATTTACTAGAACGGCCGACGAATCAGGCCGTGTTCATTTGGACCATTACTTATGCATTACTTTGGTAGAAATCTAGCCAAGAGAAACAATCATTGAAGGAAGAATCAACATCTATTAAATCAAAACACACCCCTACCTCAGATTCATTGTTCATTGATGATGTCACGGAAAGGCGGACGTCGATTTGTTGAAGTTGGGAAAGAAGATGAATAATTAGACGATGAAGTCATCGACATTATTCAAGGACGACTCTTCCTCCCCATTTCCGATTGAGGATTGTTCTTCATTGGGAAGATAATTCTTCATTGGAGAGAACAAGTTTCTCCCAAATTCGCCCCTCTTCCTAAGCTCCACCAAAACGAAAAATGAGTCCCTCTAAAAAATAATAGATTTATCTTATTATTTAGTTGTTGGAACACATTTCAAAAAGATTAAAAAGAATAATTAATTAATCTAGGCCCACTTAATTGATGTGTAGGATGGTGGCACCATTAAGTGGGGAGCTCAAGAGGTTTCTCCCCACTTAATGGGAAGTTCAAGAGTTTAAGTGGTCTCTGGTGATCCCCAATGCATTAACTCCACATGAAGAGGAGTTTTAGACCTTGGGTGGGCCCCAACATCATAACCTCTCATGGGGGGTTAAGGTGTGGTGCCACCCACCTCCAACCTCCTCTTGGAGGTTTTAACCAATAAGAATATAAATAAAACCACAACATTATTTTTTTTAAATGTATTCATAAAAACCAAAAAATAACATTCATTCTCGACCAACTACAGTTGAGGTGAAAGTCTTCTTAAGAGAATACCGGTAATGTGAGTTCAACGGCACCTTCAGATTTCAATTCCAAGTACTGGTTCAAATGTTATAAAATTTCAATCGTACGTTTACTGAACGTACCCGAACAGAACTTCAAGAATTGATTCCCGGCACACCGGCCTCAGAATCAAGCGCCGTAAACTTTCACGAACTCATAAAAATAACATAAATTTATGAAAAATGTTTCCATGGAATTTCTGGGTTTTACATATATCATACCCTATATTACAATCTTATGACCTTTTATTTCCATTTTCTACAAAATTTCATGTTAATGTTTCCTTTCGGGTAAAAAATACATTGTCTTCCATATATGTTTTATTTGTTATATTTTTTGTTCTCGTTTATTAATATTTATTTAATAAATTCTATAATGAAAACTATGTTATAATTATCATATATATTTAGTATATATTTATTTATTATTATCTATAAAATATATAATTGGAAAAGAAAGATACAATTCATGGAGATGGTAGGCCGTACATATGCATGAATGTTGTTTCAATTTAATTTTCATATTTAAATATATTAAGGAATATATATATATATATTATAATTAAGGTATAATTTTTATTTCAAATATTTTATCTATTTTGATTTAATCCACCATTAATACTTTCCATGTAAATAGTGAATGAATCACATAATATCATGAGGCACTAGTCCACCATACACACGAACAACGTTATCCTTTTCTCACAAATTAAAAAGCATGATGGTAAGTCATAAATAATAATTCCAAAAGAATAATAACCTCATAAATAAAATATATATCATATATAAATAGTATATCAATCATTATTCCCAACCATTAAAGGTGGTATTGGAAAAGAAAATTACATCTGTTTATTCGGTATTAGTCCAATGTACACAAGAATGATGATTTTATAAAATTGGGTTTATTATTATCTTTTATATAGATAAAAAATATGTTTAATAATAATGTTTTATCTCTTGATCAAACGTAAATATTAATGTTTGATCCATTAGTGAACTTTTTTTTCCCTAATCTTCATGATTAATTATTACTGTTTACACTAATGAATATGGTTAAAATGTAATTTGGAATTAGAAAAAAACATAAATTATTTTGGTTTAAAATATGGCATCAATTTATCTAAATTCAATTAGTATAATTGTAAAAAATTAATTTAAAATTAATCTATATGATGTTTCTAGCATGACGGTTTTAAAGAGAAAATTTTCAAAAGTTTAGATTGTTTTATCAAAATTTGACATGAAAAATAGTAAAATAACATAAATTAGTTTAATATATTCATTACTGAACTATTGAGAACTTATAACCAATTAAAAATTTAGTTTATCATTATTAATTATTTAATCAAAATGATATTTTTCAACAAAAATTCATAATTTTGTAATTAATTGTCAAAATTGAATCTTCTTAAAAAAATTCACCCAAGGATAATTTTTATATTTTAATTTTAAAAATGAATATTTTTAATCAAAATAATTTTTAAAAATTGGGAAATTTTATATTTAAAATATGTGCAGTACAATGGTGATAATACTAATTTTTAGAAAAATAATGTTTTAAGCATAAAATTGGGTTTATTCTTATCTAATGTATAGAGAACACATAAGTTTAATGATAAAAAATTTAATGATGGAATGATATATAAATTTAAGTAAATTCATTAAAAAATATATATTTTCCTAATTAATTTATATGAAAGACACTTATGTTCTTAAAAAAATCAGGTTAAAGTATTACATTTTTTTAGAAGGGGGGTTATTTTTCATTTCATCTTATTTTTTCACCAAATAATTCATTATATAAACATATGAAGACAATATTTTCATAATTAAGTTAATCATATTCAAACCCTTAAATATGGAACCTATGTGAAAAATATCATATTGAGTAATAATATTTTAATCATGGGTCCCAAATTATTTAAACATTATATTTTCTATAAAGTATGACACATTTAGTGTTTCATGTAATTCAATCCAACTCCTTGTTTCATTAAACTCAATATGAACTAGGTGTAAATGGTAAGGGATGATGAAATCATTTTTTTTGTAAGAGTTGATATCAAAACGATAAAATTCATTTGAAAATAATCTCCAAATATGCAGGTATTAAATTCTGAACTCACTAAAATTAATTTTCCCCCTCAAAATTATTCTTCTTCATGAAAGGGTTAATATTTTATAAATCCCTTCATAGAAAACCACATCAAAAAATTAATAATAAAACATATTCTAAAAATCATATGTCAGAAATATAATTTTCACCCAAAAAAACTCATAACTGGGATTCCACATAAGAGAACATAGGTGGGATGTAATTTTTTTATATAAAAATAAATAATAAATAATTATAGAGAGTGATAGAGATCATTGATCAAAAGATATTGTGTGATACTGAAAAAGATAAGATCCAAGAAAAAAAAATCTATGATGATTTTACAGTCTATTTGATTCATCTAAAATGAATATAGAATGATGATTTTTTTCTAAAAATCTTGTTTTAATGTTGAATAATTTTTTGGAGAATAAATAAATGCTTTATTTCATAATCACAATAGAATCCATTGATTTTTACCTTTCTCAATTTTCACTTCATTTCATTTTCCAATAACTAAACATGAATATGTTGATCATGAATCACTAATGGATCAAAAGACACATAAATAGAATGATAAGTCCATCTATATATCAGGTGTTATCATTACAAAATAATGGTTTATGCACATTATCAGACATTAATAAATCATCAAATTCTAGAACAATTCATAAATCTCTAAAACCCTAATTAATGTTCAATATAAAATATATAATTAATGGTTTTACTTATGTCCCATGAAAAAGAATGAAATCATAATCTAGAGAAAGGAGGTTACTAAATTTCTAAAATATATCTAAACATTGATCCCCTATGTATCATAATATAGATTTATGTTTTTCCATACCAAAAATGTGAATTCCTTAATCTTATATTTTATTGAAGCATAGTAATAAAAAAGTTACCATAAACACAAATTAAAAATATACATGATTCCTTAACTATATATTATCGAATATATTAAATAAATAAAATTTCCTATATACATCATTAATTATAGAATAGACCAGTTTTTTGAAAAATCATTAATCTATTCCAAGGTAATCATTACTATCTAATTTAATTTATCAAAATCAATCATATATTTTTAAAAAAATTATTATCTCAAGAGTATGAACTTATTAAGGGTTATCTTTCCATAAAACATGTGTTTTTAATGAATATTACCTTCCCATTAAATCACTTTCCTAGTACAATAGAAACAATCATCATATAATTTAAAAAACATAATTGAAAACATACAATAAACAATACTTATATATTTCTGGGCGTTTATAACAAAATATTTCAATTCCAATATAGAAATACCTAATTCTTCCCCCATCATTATCAAAAAACATCCATAGATTCATTATATTATTCTTTGATGCTGATTTCTTTTCAGATTTAGTTTATAGTATCTTCATCAACAAAAATATAACAATTATTTTTACCACATTTCTTCTTCTCGCTACAATTTTCCCCCAAGGACATCGATTATAAAAATGCCCATAATTTCCACATTTAATTATTTCATCCATTTACAATACATACAATATAAAAATATTCCCATCCATTTTATTAACAAAAATATTAATTTTTAATATTCCAGTACTTTCGTTATGTCATTCTCACACTACTAAACCATCTTATTATTCCTCTAAGATAATCAAATGGGTTATTAATTTAATTTTCAAAACATATATAAAATTGAATCTTATTTTCTCAATGGTTACCATCACATGACCATTCTGTGAACTTCTCACTTATCTTATTTGGTTAGTCTGAGAGTTTGTTATGGCACACATTGCTAATCATGATCAGTGAAAATTGATTAGGAATAATTACAACATCATTGATTCCATCCATTATCTTATTTTAATACTCATTACAAAATTTTCCATCACAATAAATTTAATAACATTTCTTTCACATTCCATCCATTGACTAAATACATAAAAAATATAATGAGAAATATGTTTCATAATTGAAACCTACATAAGTCGGAAAATTCCCAATAGCATGTCTAAATCATGACACATTATTTTAATTATGTAAAACCTTAAGCATAACCTAGGTAATCCATGATAATAATCTATTTATATAATTCACTATGGTTCATAAAGAGTTTGTGAATTTTCAATTGTATATCCCATTGGTGTGTCAATATTGGTGTACAATAAGGTTTATTTTCATGGACTAGTTCCCTATTGAATCTAGCTGAACACAGTGTTTTCATTGTATTTAACCATATTTATATATGTTTCAGAGCCATACCTATTTGGAGTATCTAGAATAGTATTAGTTACATTGAAACCACATGTTATATCCTGTAACAAAATTCTATGATATTTTCTTATACACTGTCTCATCCTTAGACTTATCCTTCGATACATATCTAGTCATATACATAGTAATATATTTTCAGATTTCACAAATTTATACCCTTTCTAGTTTTTGAATGAAGACTAAACCATTCCATTGATACCAACTATAGTGAACTATGATTCTGATATATTGATATTGGATCTCATTAGATGAATATTAAATACATTATAAAATAACATTCTCAATGATCGTAATAGTTTATTATCATTGGAATCATGGACCAAAATATTCTAATCTAGTAAAATATCATCAATGTGTCTGAAATATATATTTTCTTGTCATAAAATAAATAAATCCATTCCTCATAACCTAGGGAAAGGAATAATAAGAAAGGCTAATATCGGATTCTCAATAAGGATAATTAAATTAGTTATGTATGCATAAAATTTTCATAAATTCATGGAAATAAGCACATATCATTTGAATATCTCATCTTTCCTATCAAACATCATAATCATCAGTGATGAAATAAATATAACACACTAAGCTTCCACGACATTTTTCCCTTCGAATAATGCAGTAGCTTGCGTTTTATGTAACTTGGAGTTTTAACACACCCCAACCAAGAAAACTAGTCGTAATGAATAGTAATACCCATATTTTAATATTTTATAAAATTGATTTTTTAAAATGGACTTCATTTTTTGGATTTGGAATATCAAAATTATCTTAAGGTGAAATTTTGGTATTTTTCTGAAAACATTTAATTTTGGTGAATAGTTAAAAATACTACGTTATTGTTTAAAAAAATCATTTTATTTAAATAAATACATACTTTATTTTATTTTATTTTATGTAAAAACTGATAAATAAAACCTATAAATTTTCCATGCAATTCATTGGTTTTATTATATAATAAGTTTAGATATATAACATTTTATGGAACTTTTTACCGCCTTTTACCCACCTTCTAAGAGAATCTAGAAATTTGCACAAAACATTATATTACCACTTCTGTGAGTTTAATTTGAAATATTCAAGAGACATAGTTGAAATAAATAAGTAAAATTTTGTTCGATAATATGAAAATAATTTTCAGTAAATCGTAACTTTTGTCTTTTATTTACCACGGTTAAAAATAAATTTGGTAATTAAGGGTAAAAATGATTTTATAATTACATTAACACATGTACTAATTCTATTGGATACGTATAATTTGACCAAAAAACCATAAGAATAAATTATGATCCTTATTTTGAAATTGGATTAGATTAGGACAACTATTATTATTTAATTTAAAGATGAGTTAAAAGTGTTAAATTCAATGTTAAATAATTAAACCATTATTAATATATGGTTACACACAATATAAATTCAACTATAAAAATTAATCAGAAAGAAAAACCTATTTATTATAAAATGGTATTTTATTTATAATTTTTAGACATTATATAATTTAATTTGATTGTGACACAATGATGATGCAGTAATTACCTTATTAATTAAATATTAAAATAATTGATATTATAAATATCCAAATAAATGTAAATTGATATTTATGATGAATTCCACTAATTGTTTAGGTTGATATGAAATTTTAGGGTTTATTAAATAATTTTTTTGAAGTAATTATGCAGTTCTGTTTTTCCTAAAAACCAATTACAAAATAGTGTGAAAATAGACATAATTGAGTTTTTAAAACAAATACTATATTATTAATTGATATAATATTCCAAAAAATCTATGGATAGGCCAAAAGGATTTATATAAGGTTATATATATTTATAATGAACCACTTGGGGTTCTATTGGCTTCTTTCAATATATTTAATAACCATATAATATAAAAATACAAAGAGACATTGTAAATGTCAAACTATTTAATTATGAGTAAAATATAAAAAATAAGTTTCATGTGGTGACCTAAACCTATATAAAACCTATTGGATAAGTGTTTTTTGACCCATCCCGACCTCAGATTATAAATAAATCATTTTTTATCTATTAGAAACCGAAACAAATTTTATTATAATATAATATTTCAAGCATTTCCTAAAGTGACCTTCAGCTCTCTTATAAAAGGGTACCTCCCTTTCTCATAACCTCACACCTCCAAAGCCATTTGGCTTCGTAAACCCCTGCCAAAATATCCTACCAACATTCCTCCCTTAATCTTAGAGTCATTCCTTTGGTTTGATAGCCAACCTTACGAGCCCTTTTGTTCAAATCAAAAAGAAGAACCTGATGAATAGGTAAATATTTTATCACCTCTTTGAAGTTATTTTCTTCTTCCACTTCCACCTTCTTTGTAGTTTCCATTCTAAAATAATAAATCCAGTATATTATATATAATGTGATTCTATAATAAAAATGGTACATCTATATTCATTATTCTATCAATCCTATTAATGAAAAAGTCACCATACAAGCATACGTACGACATACCATCTCTACGTCATGGTGTAGTTTGTTATTCAAAAACAAATTTTTTTGGATGGGTACAATAATGATTATAATTGATGTAAATAATAAATAATGCATGTTAATGTTTCTGTATATATGATATACCATCCAATTACACACGATTTCACCATCAATATAATGATATTGTCGCTCGTGCGTACGTATGGAATACCATCTCCACGAATGCAATGAGATTCATTCCCAATCGTAATCATTCAAGAATACATTTCATTTTGTTATTAAAAATAATTTTAAAGAATATAATATCATTTAGGATATGAATCAAATTCATCCTATTCATAAAAAACACATCTTACCTAACCAATCATATAAAGGAAAACAAATCAGTTAACACCTGAAACGATGATACTACTAAAATATTATTAACAAGGCAATATGATAAGATCATATATGATATTATATCAATGTGTATGAATCTTTTATAATTTAATAACAATGATTTAACTATTATACAATAGTTTAACATATCCTTGACCAAGTAAAAGTACACGGTAAGGGTTAATTTGACAATCTCTTTATTATGAGAGGTTGTATTTTCATGAGTTTTTTCTTGGACCTCTTTATCATCAACATCCATGTTTCATTAAAATATTTTCAGAACGAATATTTTATGGTTTAATGGAAGGGAAACTTTATGTAGATCAACTTTTTAAATAGATTAAATAGTTATTTTTCTAAATTATTCTCCTTGATGTCCATTTTTTCAAAATGGGTTTTAAGGATTTATTTATATGGACAAGAATGTTTTTAAAATGTTAATTCCATTAAAATGTTTCATAGTGGTCTGGGACAGTTTGATTAAAAATGTCATTAAATTTATTCCTTTCTAAATTGTGTGAGTTTAAAATGTTTTCATTATAAAATGATTTTTCTCTCAAGGATTTTTAAAAATAATTTTCATCTATGTAAACATCCATGGATGGATTTGAAAATCTTTTGAAGTTGATTTATTATGACACAAATCTTCCATATTGTATTGAAGGTTTTGTGATATTTTTTAATGTGGATGTTTTATTTTTATATGATTAATGGGTTATGGAAATATTATTTACATTTCATATGAAAGTTTTAATATGAATGTTTATGTTGTGTTTAATCATTTTCATATAAGAAATGCATTGGACTTTGTAAGTCACGGGTGGAGCCCGCTATAGCTCCTTGATTCATTGGTAGGTATCAAGCGAAAAACTAGTGTCTTGGTACAAATCATAGACAATATCTTATTTGTAGAATTGGTACAGGTCCTTGACTATGTGGTTATGAAGTCTGGCATTATGCATTCCATCATTATGAAAGTGGATATTGATATTTCATGTGATTTTTCGGCTATTAGAATATCCATGAGAATAAGTAAACAGAATTATTTGATTTTATCTTTTCCAAATTATACTGATGTTCATGTTTAAAAGGATTTTGTTTTGGTCTTATACATTTCCTTAAATGTTTATTCTTATTTATGAATGTTTCTATTATATTGGTATCCTTACTGAGCATTTGAGATCTCCTCTTTCTATGTTTTACTTTTCCTAGGATGTCAAGAAGTATTTTATGGTTGACCTGTAGGGATAGGATAAGGATATACATGTGTTCAAAAGGGGAAAAAATGTGGTTGATATTTTTATTTCATGATGTAATGTAAAACTTATGAATATATCTAGTACTTCCAATGCTACTAAAATGATCGGAATTTCGGGATTTGATACATTTTTATCATGCCAATGTTATGTAATAATGCACCAAATCTAGGTAATTGTGGTCAGGGAGTTATATTTGGCATCATAAAAAGTTTAGTACGAACCTTAGAAACTAGATTTAGAAAAACTCTGAATTTAGAACACTACCCTATGATAGACTTTGAGGATTAGTATAGAATAACTTCTTAGAATTTTGGTACTATAGATATTTTGTGAGTTTTACAATCCATACAACCCTATCTGTATATGTAGAGGTAGATGTGGCTCTGTAATAGAGGTACCTTGGGGTAAAATCCAGAAACACCAATTTGTGCTGGACTCTAACAGGAATAGGTGCACGATAGTAGAACTTTCTTCACTCTTGGTTACGAAACCTCTGGGGGATATGCATAGGATAATTCTAATTTACCTTATAAACCATTATGAAGTGATTATTAGTATTTAATTTCTCAATGAAAACATTTTTATGATTATTGATTGTATACATAAAATGTTCAATTTATTTTAAGTGTTTTAAAATTATGGAATTATATATTGTGATTCATAAACAAATCTAGTGTATGATTTTATTTTGAAATGGAACATAGTGGAAGGAATGGAAACGGTATCAACACACATAATCCATGTAGGGATTTTCCTCCTACTCAAGATAATTATTGTGGGGCTAGTGATGAAACTGGTACTGATAAGATTATTAATATACCTGGACAACTCACTCAGGTTATGAATCATAACCTTACTCATATGGATCACTGAGATCCGCAACATGGAGGATCAATGTTAGACCGCTTCATGAGGCAATCCCCCCCAACATTAAATGGGAGTACAAATCCATTAGTATCTGATTAATGGATATGTTCTTTAGAGAGAACAGTTCATGATTTGGGGTGTAGTGAAAGGGAAAATGTTTTCCTTGTATTTTATCGCCTCATGGGAGATTCAGATCAATGGTGGTCATTAATCCAAAAAACAAAGAAAGATGAAGAAGTATAAAATATGTAATGGAGGGAGTTTATAGAGATTTTGATAGAAAAATACTTTCCTCGTGACCATCGAGCGGATATAGAAAGACAATTTCTAGGTCTAAGGTAAAAGGAGGATAAGAAAGTCTTAAATTATGAGGCTAACATAAAATGGTTAGAAATGCATGCATCAGATTATATAAGTAGCCTAAGGAGTAAGATTGATTGATTCTTTTATGGGTTAAAACCTTATGTCCATATATAATTAGTCACATAATACTTCCCATCATATGAAGATATAGTCTCCTGCGCTATCTAGACTGAAAAGTAATTCTCTAGGTCTTACAACTTTAAAGCAAAGATAGAGAAAAAGAGATCTGCTAAACACTCTAGAAATGGAAATAAGGGGATGAAGGGAAAAGTTGAATATCCATCATACTGTAAATGTGGGAAGAAACCCCCCAGTACTTTCCTGAATAGAATTTTCATCTGTTACAAGTGTGGGGAAAAAGGTCACTATGATCGTGAGTGTAAGAGGAGGAAAAGATATTGTCAATGTTTAATTCTACAATATTAGTGAAAAGGGGCATTATGGAAATTAATGTCCAAATCAGCATGGGAACATACATATGAAAAGGCCAATGGATCAAGGCCAAACAAATACGATCACTACTGCTGGGGTTAAAGCTCCGAAAGACGTGGTGGTAGGTAATTTAACATTTTCCTCAAGTTTAACCAATGCTTTATTTGATTCTGGACCATGGAATTGTTTCATATCTTCCTAGTTTTCTATGAAAATTAGACATTTTTTAATTGAAATAACAAGGGAGATTTCAGTAAAAACACCTATGAGAAGTATCATTGCTACAATGCTTTGTGAATTAGTTTCCATTAGGCCATATAAATCTTCTTTATCTGCTGAACTCATCATCATACCCATGATTGAATTTGATATAATACTATAAATGGATTGGATTTTGGACTATGATGAGAAAATTTATTTTAAGATGAAGGAGATTACAATTTTCGATGATGATAAGAATTGCCTTATCGTTATAGCAGAAATGTCACCACGTGATACTTATCTATATCCTCCCTAGTAGCTATACTAAATTCAATTATTGGGGAAGAAGATAATGAAATAACTATTTGTGAGAAAAATAATATTCAAATAGCGTATATAACTGTTGTGTAAGAATATGTTGATGTTTTTCCAGAGGATTTACCGAGACATCTTGTAGAATGAGAAATGGAGTTTTCTATTGATTAAATTCCCGGTTCAAGTCCCATATCGAAGGCCCCTTATAGAATGTCTACTGTGGAATTAGTTGAACTAAAGTAACAACTAGAGGAATTGAGTCATAAGGGATTTATTCCCCCCAGTGTTTTCCATGGAAAGAACACGTACGTTTTGTTAAGAAGAAAGATGGATATATGAGGTTGTGCATTGATTACAGGGAGATCGATGCAATAACAATAAATAACAAGTATCCCCTACCTCAAATTGATGATTTATTTGACCAACTTCATGGAGATCAATATTTTTCCAAGATTGACCTTCAATCTGGATATCATCAGTTGTGTGTAAATAAGGAAGAAATTCCAGAAACAACATTTTGATCTAGGTACGGGCATTACAGTTTATAGTAATGCCTTTTGGATTGACTAATTCACCCTCGGTATTCATGGATCTAAGGAATAGGTTATTCAAGGAATATATTGACAACTTTTTAGTGGTATTTATTGATGACATCTTGGTATATTCATAAAGTTACAAAGATCATGAAAATCAATAGAGCATTATTCTAAAGACTCTTAGAAGAAATGAATTATATGGGATGTTTAGAAAGTGTAAATTCTAGCTTCATGAGATTTATTTTATGGGACATATTATCTCTATCAATGAAATCTATGTTCATCCTTTAATGACCAAGGCAATCCATGAATGGTTGGAATCGACGATTATAACTGAGGTATGCAGTTTTTTGGTTTAGAAGGTTATTATAGACGATTCTTCCATAATTTTTCATGGTTGGATAACCAATAAACCAAGCTCACATGTAAAGGGGTTATATTTGTTTGGACAAAATATTGCGAAAAATGTTATGATGAACTGAAGAGAAGATTAGTCAATGCTCCTCTCTTGACTATACCATCTGGGAATGATGGGTTTGTTATTTATAGTGTTGCTTCAATGAAAGGACTTGGTTGTTTACTTATACCGAATGATAGAGTTATTTCCTATGAATCATGACAGATAAAAATTCATGAGCAAAACTATCCTACTCCGGATATTGAGTTAGCAGCTGTAGTCTTTTTCTGAAAATATAGAGACACTATCTCTATGGTGAAAAATGTGAGATTTATACTGATCAAAAGCGTTTGAAGTATAGTTTCTCAAAAAAAGAACTCAACATGAGGCAAATATGATGTATTCAACTACTCAAGGATTATGATTTCACTATGCACTACCACCCAGGGAAGGAAAATAAGGTTACAAATGCTTTGAGCACTAAGGATCATGGAGTTTTGAACAAGACAATAGTTTAAAAGGATTCTATATACATGGATCTAGTAAATATCGATACGGTAATAACGATGGAAGGTGAATCATCAATACCTTCTCAGTTGTTTGCCAAACCATCATTACTGGAAAGGATACAAATTTCTCAAACCGATGATGAGGAATTTCAAAAGGAAATTAATGTTGTGAATGATGGGAGATCGATCGACTTCGTATATGATGATGGAATTTTGAAATTTGGGAAGAGGCATTGTGTTCATGATATACCTAATATAAAAAGGGAATTGTTGGATGATGTTCATAGATCCAATTCTTCTATACACTCTAGTAGCAATAAGATGTATAAATATTTGAAAGAACGTTTTTTTGGGACAACATAAAGAGGGAGATTGCTGATTTTGTGTCAGGATGTATGGTTTGTCATCAAGTGAAAGCCGGAAGACAACATCCTAGAAGAGTCATGCAACCTCTATCCATACCTGATTAGAAATGGGATGATATTACAATGGAAGTTTTCATGGGACTACCAAAGAATCCAATAAGAAATGATGAAATATGTGTCATTGTTGATTTTCTTACCATGTTAGCACTATTTCATGATATAAGAGAAGATTTACCACTTGAATTTCTGGAAAGACTATATATTGTTGATGTTGTAAGACTTCATGGAGTACCCCTCTTGATTGTTTATGATCATGATGCCCATTTTACATCATGATTCTGGAATATTATTCAGAAATCCCTTGATACTGAACGTCATTTAAGCACTGCCTACCACCCTCAAATTGATGGACAATCATAATGGACTATTCAAACCATAGAAGACATGTTGTGATTTTTCTCACATGACTTTCATGGTATGTGGGATCAATATTTACCTCAGGTATAATTTTCATATAACAATAGCTTCCATTCAAGTATTCAGATGGCACCATATGAAGCATTATATGGAAAGAGATGTCACACACCAACATGTTGGATGATGTTGGTGGAAGTAAACTAATAGACCTAGAACTTGTTGAGGAAACAATGGAAAAAAGTGAAGATTATCCAAACCCACATCAAAGCAACCCAAAGTAACCAAAATAGATATGCCGATAACTGAAGGAAGGATTTGGAATTTCAGGTAGGAGACCATGTTTTCTTGAAGGTATCCCCATGGAAGGGTGTTATACGTTTTGGTAAGAAGGTTAAATTGAGTCCCAGGTACATCAGACCTTTTGATGTTGTAGAAAGAAATGGAGTTGTAGCTTATCGTTTGGAAAAGCCTCCATGTCTCTCATAAGTTCATGATGTGTTCCACAAATAATTGTTGAGAATATACATGCCTGACCCAACAAATTAAATCACATATGATGAAATTTAACTGGAACATGATCTATCTTATTATGAAGAGCCTGTCAAAATTCTAGATACCAGAGAACAAGTTCTACAAAATCGGACGACTCGTCTGGTAAATGTTCTATGAAGAAAGCATAATATGGAAGAGGCAACATTGGATCTCGAAAAACTTATGATGAAGAACCACCCAATCTAATTATGAAGTAATATTCTAGAAATTTTGAGGATAAAATTATTTTAAGGAGGAGATAATGTAAAACCCTAAGCTTCCACGATACGTTTCCATTTGAATAATGCAGTAGATTGCATTGTATGCCATGTGGAGTTTTAACACATCGTGACCAATCAAACTAGCTGTTATGAATAGTAATACCAAATTTTTGAAATTTTATAAATATTTTTTTCAAAATTGACTTCATTTTTGGATTTGTAATATAAAAATTATCCTAGGGTGGATTTTTGGTATTTTTCTGAAAAGTTTCAATATTTGATGAATAGTTAAAAACACTGCATTATTTTATAAAATCAATCTTTTATTTAAATAATTATTTATTTTATATTAATTTATTTCAGGTTAAAATAGATAGATAATACCTATATATGTTCAATGTAATTAATTGGAGTCATTTTATAATAATTTTAGATATATAAAATTTTATTGAACTTTTTACCTTCTTTTACCCGTCATCATGGAGTATTTACAAATTTGCATAAAATTTAGGTTTACCAGTTCTGTGACTTGAATTTAAAAAATCTGAGAGACACGGTTGAAATTATTAGGTAAAATGAGGTTTAATAAAATGAAAATAATTTTTGGTAAATAGTAACTTTTGACTTTTATTTACCAAAGTTAAGAGTAAATTGGGCAATTAAGGGTAAAAGTGAAATTATAATTACCCTAACACGTGTCATAATTCTATTGGATAAGTGTAATTCGACCAAAACAACCTTAAGAATAAAATATTAACCTTTTTTCCACATGGATTAGATTAGGACATTTATTATTATTTTATTTAAAGAAATGTTAAAAGCATTAAATTCGATGTTTAATAAACAAACCATTTTTAATATAGGGTTACACAAAATATAAATTCAAAAATAAGTATTCATTAGAATTTTAACAATATATCTTATATAATGGTATTTTATTTATAGATTTTAGACATTAAATAATTAAATTTACTTACGACTCAATGATGATGTGTTAATTATCTAATTAATTAAATATTAAAATAATTGATATTATAAATATCCAAATAAATTTAAATTGAGACTTCTGATAAATGCCAATACATTTCAAGGTAAATATGACATGTTAAAAAATGTTAATTATTTTTTTCTAAATAATCATGCTTTTATGAGTTTCAGAAAAACCAAATACTAAATAGTGTCAAAATTGACATAATTGGGTTTTTTAAACAAATACATTATTATTAATTGATATAATATTTCTAAACATATAAGGTTCGGACAAAGGACTTAGATAAGGTTATACATATTAATAATTAACCACTTGGTGTTCTCTTGGATTTTTATATTTTTTCTATTAGCCATATAATATATAAATACAAAGAGACATGGTAAATGTCAAACTATTTAACTAAGAGTTAAATCAGAGACATAAGGTTAATATGGTGATATAAACCTATCTAAAACCTATTGGTTGAGATTTTTTCTCCCCTTTAGCACCTTATCCTCTAAATAAATTATTTTTGAGCCATATGAAAATGAAAATTAATTTATTATATAATAATATTTCCTTCTTTTCTTAAAGTGACCCTCCCCTCTCTTATAAAAATGTATATCTCTTTTTCATACATTCACATCTCTGAAGACATTTGTCTCGGCCAAACCCTTCCAAAATATACTCAAAAAATTCCTCCCTTAATCCTAGAGGCCTTCCTTTTGTCATAAATACAACTTAAGGATCCCTTTGATCAAATTGAAAGGAAGATCCTGAAGAAGAGGTAAATATTTTTCTTCACCTATATCAAGTTCATCTCATCTTCCACTTCCTCTTTATTTTTTTCTTCCATTGTAAAATAATAACTCTAGTATGTTCTATATAATTTGATGTTATTATAAAAATCGTAAAACCATATTAATTATTCTATCCACCCTTTAAATGACAACGTCCCCATACGTGAATACGTATGACTTTCCGTCTCCATGTTCTGGTGTATTTTGTCACTTAAACACATCATTATCTAGATGGGTATAATAACGAGTATAACTAAAATAATTATTAAATATAAAATGTTAATTATTATTTATATATGATATAAAATCCAATTACATATGATTTCACCATCAATATAATGATATTGTAGCTCGTGCGTATGTACGGATTACCATCTCCATGAATACGATGAAATTCATTCCCCACCGTAATCATTCAAGAATAATTTTTATTTTATGATTACAAATAATTTTTAAAAACTTAATATTATTATGGATATTAATCAAATACATCATAGTCATAATAAACATGGCTTACATAACCATGCATATAAAGGAGAACAAATTATTTAACACCAGATTCGATGATACTACAAAAGTATTATTAATAAAGCAATATTAGAAAATCATATATTATATCATATTTATGTATATTCTTCTTGTATAATTAAATAAAAAATATTTAACTATTATACATTAGGTTAACGTACCATCAACCAAGTAAATGTTCAAGGTAAGGGTTAATTTCACAATCTCTTTATTATCCTACGTTGTTTTTACATGAGTATCTAATGGGACCTCTTTATCATCCAAATCCATGCATCATAAAAATATTTTCAAAAATAATATTTTAAGGTTATAAAGAATGGAATCATTTACTAGATCATTTTTTTAGATCGTTTAAATATTTATTCTTCTAAATCATTCTCAATAATGTGGATTTTTTCAAAATGGTTTTTAAGGATTTATTTATATGAACATGAATGTTTTTAAATGTTAATTCCTTTAGAAAAGTTTCAAAGTGTTATGGGACACTTTGAATAAAAAATGTCTTTAATTTTATTCCTTTAAAAATTGTGTGACATTATAATGTTTTCATGAAAAATGGATATTTCTCTCAAATAATTTTACAAATAATTTTCTTTTAGGTCAACATCCTTTGATAGATTTAAAACATGTTTGTAGTTGATTTATTATGATTCAAATATTCCATATTGTATTAAAGGTTTTGTAATATGTTTGAATGTGGATGTTTTATTTTTATACCATTCATGGTTTGTGGATAATGTATTTTCATTTCCTATGCTAGTTTTCAAATTAATGATTATGTTATGTCAAACCATTTTCTTATGTGGAATTCATTAGACTTGGTATGTGACGGGTGGTGCCCCCTATAGCTCCTCGATGCGTAGGTAGGTCACATGAGGAAACCTAGTGCCTTGGAACACGGTTTTGAAAAAATATTATTTCTAGTATTGGCACAAGGCTTTGACTATGTGGTTTTGAAGTCTGGGATTACAAGTTCCATCATTATGAAACTGGTTATCGATATTGCATGTGATTATTCAACTAATAGAATATCAATGTGAATAAGTTAATGGAATTATTTGATTTTATATTTTCTATATTTTGATAATGTTTATGTTTAACATGGATTTGTTTTAGTCTTATACATTTCCTTAAATGTTTATGCTTATTTATGATATTTTCTCTATATTGTTATCCTTATTATGCATCTGTATTCACCCATTTCTATGATTTATTATTCCCAGGATGTGAAGAAGTATATTATGGTTTACTTTCATGTATAGGATAAGGATATAAGTGATTTAAAAATGGAAAAAATGTTGTTGATGTTTTTATTTCATGATTTAATGTAAAACTTAGAGTTTATCTAGAATATCCAATACTACTAAACTGATTGGTATTTCGGGATTTGACCCCTTGTTATCATGCCAATGTTATGTAATAATACACCGACTTTGGGTAACTGGGGTCAGAGAGTTACATTAAATATTGGTAGTTCATAATAAATGATTAATAATATAATCAAAGGGAATAAAATATGAGATAATATTATGGGAAATTGGTGGCATACAAACAATCATATAAAAACATTATGTTCAAAATACATTCAAAGGCTTTTTTAAAATTTTATGTGTGTGCTAACCCCCAATTTAACTTCTTCAGGATTAGTCTTACCCCAATGAGTACACTCTTTTTTAGTCATAGGATGAACAAGCTTGTACCATCATTATTATATTTGGAAAGAAATCATGTTTCTTTCTCTTTAGTCTTGGCATAAACACATATATACCCTCATATACGGGCTTCAGATAAAAACCCATTTACCAATATCTTTGGGATTGGGATAAACATAGGTGTAATGCCTATGATCAAATTGCATTTACCATTATCAAATGAATTAAAGGGAGATATAGATTCCAAAAATCAAATAATTAAAACCATATTTATTTTATCAATAATAAAACAAACACTCATCATATCATAACCCATGAAATGATATTTTTATAATAAACATTTCATCATATCATGACCCATGGAGAAGAGGCAAGTAACATAATCAATTCATCGTATAAAAACACAAGGAAAGAATAATGTTTACTAAAACTTTTTACAAGGGATATATCATGATAGAGAAATTGGTTCCATTAATATCATTCCATAAACTCAGAAACCATTCATTGAAAGAATATGAATGGAATCCTTGGATCAAATCCCCAGTAAAACATAAATTATTTCAAATTATATCATTGTAGTTGTAGAATAATTTTAAAAGACCACCTAGATCATTTATAATGAAAAATTACCTTTCAATTAATATAACTCTAATAAAATATTTAGAAATTCGTTTTCATTGAAAATAAAATATTAAATATATAATGAAAGGCATGAAATTTCATTTAAAACCTTATTTTAGTGTATATACTTTACGATTTGAAAAAATATAAAAATGTAAAGCCTTATGAAAAAACATTTCGTTGAAAATAACCTTGAAAATACATAATGGATGATTTGATAATTCAATTAAAAAACATTAATGGTGAAAATGTTATTTCCACTTTGTAAAATACATTTTAAACCATAACTTGTTTTTAAAATCGTTTATTTTGAAAATATCTATCAAAACAAATAAAGGAATAATTGAATATCATTTTTATCAGTTAATTAAGTAATAAAATTTTTTTAAAATTTTTTAGATTAATATGAGATTAAAATATCATTTAAAAACATTTTTGATATTATTTTTAGAATAAATTTATTTTTAATAAATATATTTCTAATGGAAGATATAAATAATGTCTTATTTTCATTAAATAAATTCCTTGATATTTTAAATAAAAAAGAGTGTAAAAGCATACCATTATATAATGAAATCATGAATAATAAGACTATAAAAATATTCATGAGATCTCATTAGAGTAAGATCGTATGATTTTATCCTTTTAAACATAACTATAAATAATCTGGATAAATGATGAGATTGTAACATGAAATTAATATGACATTTGTAACATTAAATCATAAGACTCATGATGGAATAACATAAAAATGAATATAAAATGTCATGAGGGTATATAAATTCATGAAATTTAATTTAAATTAAATTTATATACACGTCGTGAAAATATGTAGTTGAATATCAAATCATAAATATCAATGATGAAAAATTGATAGAAAAATATCTATTACCGATTTGTAACTTTTGAACTGTAAAACCCATGAATGATATATAATATAATGGATATAGACATTTCAATAAATTTTAGGGGAATAATTATAAAATACATTCATGGGACATATGTACACCATAGAGAATAATGTGGTGGGGGAATATATCATGTGTGTCATGAATATAAAAAAGAGAGATAGAAATACATAATTACTTGAGAGTAACTTTTGAATCATGTGACCCAAGAAAGAATAAAAACCATAGAAACTTTAATAATCATCAATTAAATTAAAATCATGATTTAAAATGTCATAGGGATGTAAATACACCACAAAAAAGAAATCAATGGTCAATGTGGCATAATGTTCTCAACAATAAAAGCGAGGAAACATATCCCATTACGTTAAGTCTTCAATCTCATAATACATTATCAATATTTCTATTAATTAAATATACGATTATAATAAATGAATCAAAAAACCATATTAATATATATCATAATTATATGATTTTATTATTACAATTTGGTTACAAATTTATTAATACTTCCATGTTATATTTTCCTTTCGTTTATAACCAACCTTTTCTTTAATACAAGTTATGTATTTAAATATTTGTCACTTTTCAATTAATCATTATTTAATCATCTAGATAACTAAAAATTGTTGTCAATATCAAATATATCTATTATAAATGAATTTAGAATAATATATAATGAATATATATATGAAATGGAATACATCGTTCGTAGAGAAGCTCGGTTGAACATAGGAATAAACACTGGTCCATTTCACTTATGTACTGAAAGAAAGAAAATTAAATGATATATATTTATATATATTATCATTAATTTCTAATTTTCATTTAATAAATATTATATATGTCTATATTACACATCCTAAATACATTCAATGTATCATGTGAACAAATAACATAGCTTCCCAAGACTGTAGTCCATCATACCCACAAACAACGATATCCTATTCCCATTGAATAAAATGAAACATGCTCAGTGTTGTATATTAATTTAAAATGAATAAAAAATCTTAAATATTTTATATATCATATATAAATCATATTACAATATTTATTCCTATACTCAAATGGTGGTAATTGAAAAACGAACGACATCGGTTCCTGATCTGGTAGTCTACTATACATAAGAATATTGAATTCATTAACTCTTTTATAGACTCATGCGTGGTTTTAGTTTGTAAAATATACCTAAAAATAAATTATTATATTTAACATAATGTAGTTATTATATATAATTTTTTAAACAATATTATCATAATTTAGTTAATATTATACATACCCACCACTCCAATGTATATTTGAATACAATCATATTACATAGAAATATTTTAGTCATATGTCCTGATATTTTTAGAATCTGTGTTGCGTGGAATGTGTGTTAAGTCCTTTGATGTGTTTAATTAGTGGAAAAATAAATTCTTTATGTATTTCAATATAAACTCATTTATACATTTCATTTTAAAAAATAATAATTTTTTTGTTATTATAAATCTCAAAAATACTAAAATCCTTTTTAATAAAATATTTCACAAAATCCTAGGCTGTTATAGTTTGTCTCTAGGAAATTTTGATCAAATGACAATATAGTATCACATGACACTATAAATGAAAATGGGTTACCAAATATGTAATTATTAATGGAATTAACAGAATAAGAGGTAATATGAGAATCATGGGAAGAATAGTTTCACAATGGGGAAGAATTAAAGGGATGGATTTCCCATATGCAATAACTTTGGTAATAAACATCCTAGGTCTAAAATTAAGAGAACCAATGTTTTTTAACAGTTTTTTTAAAAAAACTAATCAATCTAACAAATTTAATTTCATTTAAGGAGTAGATGATTATCAATGCTTAAACTGTATGGAGAAAGAATATTTTGTGATCCAATTTCCTATATTTCAAAGAAATTTATATTAAAATTGGAAAAGGGAAAAATGTTAAGATTATTCATTTACTATAACCTAATTTAGGGTTCCTAATTATGTGGTAGTTGGTTCTTTAAAAAAAATTCAATGTTAGATTTTTTTTATTTCATTTTAAATATTCACAATGTTTTTTAATTCTCTATTATCTAAAAAAATTTGACATTTCCCTAGAAACCATGTTAAGGATTTTTAAATAAATATATTTAGTGGAAGTCCTATCGTAAAAAATATGTCTCAGATAGTTCAAATTAATAGTCATGGTAATAATCTATTTTCCATCCATGTTATTATACACATGTTGGAAATTTATATAATTCTTGGTATGGATTGAATTTTAATCTATAATTTAAATATTCTTATATATTAGAAGGATATTATAAATTATGAATGTAAAATGGAATCCTTTATCATTAGAGGTAAAATTTTATAATCTATATCATTTCGGGATAAAACCTTATTAGCTATGATTAATGAAATTATATGTATTAATGAAGATATATCTAGATATTTCGATGAGTAATTAATCCTTACAATATTTGATGTTAATATTGAATAAAAATTAATTAAATGGTTTGAAGCGGTGTTATTGGGGTATCCACTGGATCATGAACGTGAGTTATAAATTGTGATCATTATTGATTTCATACATATATCTAAAACTCCATATAAAATGGAACAAGTGGAGTTTTTATAATTGATTAAAAAGATTAAGGATTTGAGTGTTAAGGGATTTATATTCCCAAGGGACTCACCATGGATATCACCTTACCTATTACTTAAAAATAAGGATGGGTCTATGAGGATTTGAAAATACTATGGTTATATCAACGACTTTACTATAATGAATATGTACCCTTTACAATTCATTGATTACTTATTTTATGAACTTCGATTAGCCTAATACTTTTCAAGTATCGATATTCTCTTAGGTTATCGTCATCTACTGGAAAAAAGAATGATCTACAAGAAATGAAATTTCAAACAAATAATGGGTTTAATGGGATTCAGTTAATTCTATTTGGATTGAATAATAAATCTTTTTTCCATTGTGTTTATAATTAATAGTATATTAAAATATTATCTTGATAATATTATAGTGGTATTAGTTAAGTAATTCTTAATTTAATCCATGATCTGTAAATTATAGGATAATCATCATTAACTAATTCTAGAGGCCCTTAAAAAATAGGTAGTCAGTTAAAGGAAAAAACCGATAGACATATTTGAGATACAATGTTTCCTATGATTAGTAATTTACTAACAATGGTTTGTACAAACATTTCCCATGTAACTAAATAGTTTATTATGTTAATACGCAATGGTGTTAAATTTCATTTTTTTGTGGAATGTGAGGACTATTTTGAAGATATATTATGAAGAATTATTAAATAAATTATACTAACTATTATATAACATATGGAATGGGTTTTAATTTATATTGATGTATCAATGAATGGTCAAGGTTACGTTCTTATAAAATATGATTATGTGATTGCCTCTGCATCAAGGAGATGTAAATATTATGAAAAACAACCAAACTCATGAACATGTGGTGGTATATATAATAGTTAATTTGAAAATATAGATACATTAACATTAGAGGAAATGATGTGAAATATATACAGAACACAAGAGTTTTAAGTATACATTATCTTTTATGGAGCTCAATATGAGGAAAAAAAGATGGTACAAACTACTATGGTAACTTCATTTCACTACACACTAACTCCCTCATAATGAAAAAATATTTTCTATGAATTATGTATGAGGGAACATGGAATTATATCCATGAAAAGGTATAACAAGGATCTTATATACATAGATCGAGAAAATATGCATAAGGTTTCTTCATGGCAAGGGGAGCATTCATTTATTTTAGAAACAATTCATAATAAATCATTACATGAAATGATAGAGGAGTTCGTGATGGATAATGGGAATATAAAATTGAGAATCAGGTTTCTCATGATGAGACATTGATATAATTCATCTATAGTGAAGTAGTGTTTATGGTTGGAAAACAATAATGGTTCAATCTATACCCGAATTGGAGAGGTAACTACTAGATGAAACACACAGCTCATCTTTCTCTACAGACCATTGTATAACAATGATGTATATAGATTTGAGTGAACATTTTTGGTGGGATGGTTTGAAATGATAAATAGTGTTCTATATGACCAGATTCTTAGTATTCCATCTGGTTAAAATGAGGAGAAAACTGCATATTGGACTCAAACAACAACATCCTAAACCAGTATGGAATTACAAATATACTACAATGTACTTTTTTCACTCAACCCCCAAAGTCATTGGGGATGGATGAATTTATATGGTTCATCACTAATCATCTTACTATGTATGCTGATTTCCATGAAATAAGGGAATTTTTTAATCTTTAGAGCATCACACCACTATAAATAAATGGTATTATAAAGATTTATATGGAACTTCTATAGATTGTATAAGATCATGATACATAGTTTATATAAAAATTATATACAAGTTTTAAATGGGTTATCAATAATGAGACAAATTTATGTACCATATGTTATCACTCCACTGATGGATAGTTTGAAAGAACTGTCATGAATGATTAAGACATTTCGAGATCATGTTCTCTAAATATCCAAGGATTGTGGTATTATTATATATTTATTAAAATATTCATAACATAAAGACTCCATTGGAACATCATGATGGAAGAATTTAAATCATTGTGTTTAAAGTGGTGTTGTACTCCAACCTATTAGGATGGGTTTTTAGAAAAGAGGTTAGTTATCCTATAATTTTTTGGAGAAGACTATTAATGTACAGACGGTTACAGATCACATTAAATTATCCTAAAGCATAAAAATATAGATATCATGGAATTTAAATGATATAAATAGAATTCCATATTATGGATTATGTATTCATGACTATTTCACCATGGAAGTTAGTTGAATTATTTGGTAATAAGGGGAAATTAATTCCAAGGTACATTGTGCACTTTTAAATATTAGGTGGAATTTGAAATGTAGATTGATGATTAGATATATCACCCAATATTTATAAACTAACCAAAATATTAAATGTCTCATTAATGTTGAAATTAATGAAATAACAAATAAAAATGATCAGGTTTTAGGTAAAATACTTGGTTCTTCACCTTTCCTATAATGAATAGAATGTCAATATTCTAGAAACTATAGAGAATGTGTTGCAGAATCAACCAATAACTTGGTGAATATCTATTGGAGAAATAATAAAATAGGTAGTGTAACCTCATATCCAAAATATGTATAACAATGGACTGTAACACCATGTTACGATTTGGTGAATTTCATTTTATTTCATTTCAGGTTATTCATTTTTTATTGGTGAGGTAATTTTGACAAGGAATTGGGAGGATATATTTAATGCTAAACAAATGATTTTTCAGAATTTGTAGCATATAGACAATAATATTTTCAGTATCCTGGTGATTTACACGACATGTAATGGTGTCAAACGATTTTTCATTTTATCCCTTAAGTTTTAATGAAATTGGTAGCCAGTGTGAATGGCTACATAGAGGGTAAAGTTTATAGAATGTATAAATTTAAATAATATGGTTTTTAATATAAATGGAATGGGTTTTCTTGTGTATATGGTACCTGACCTTTAAGGGACATGTAATTAGGTTACACATCTTGTAAAAAATTATAATTCTATTTTAAGATGATTGTTTATAAAAAATACTAATTTTCATCCTACAGGTTTCCATTACCTTGACAAAAATCATGGCCTAGGAGAATTTTTAAAAATTTGATCTCTTATAGTATTCCTTTATTTAAATGATCATCATGTTAGTCGTGTTTTAGATATCCTTATTAATGGTATTCATCTAACTTCTATTTATATCTATCATACATCACTGATTTTTTTAGATCTTCATAGAATTAATATATCTAAACTTCTTATTGTTTAATCTGGTTTCTAGGTTGATTTTCTAGATCTTTTGTTCCTTTTTATGATGTAAAGTCCTATTTTTGGTGTTGTGAGTTCGTGAAAATGTTATGCGGTTAAATTTAAGATGGAAAATTTAGTAGAACATGAATAAATTATTGCCAGAAATTTCTTTAAATTGATTTTTGATAATACAATTTGATGCGAATTAGAACTTGGATTTTATTTCACATGGATTTTTCAAAAAAAAACAAAATTCCAATGGAATTGGATGTTTGTGTTTTATTTGATATTTATACAAAATTTTGAAATTAATTAAGAATTTATCTTTTGAAAATGGAATAAATATAAATAATGATAACCAATGAATGATTTTATATGAAAAATGTATGAAATAATGATAACCCCATTATGTAGTTTTGAACTTGAATTGGAATTTAGAAATGGAATGTGGGAAACATTGATGTATAATGGAATGAAATTATATTCTACATTTTAATTGATTTAGAAAAATAAATCACATGTGGTTAGTGGGTTATTTGGGACAAACATGCTTGGATAATAGTGATATTGCAATAGATTAGGGATTTGAAACTATTGCAAAAACCTAGTTCAACATCTATTATCCCCCATTAGATTTTGATCGGTCCTATATTGCATGTTCTTGAGGTAAGTGTGTACTCATATTTTCGTGATCACTAATATGAGATTTCATAGGATCCTCTAAATTAGAAATATCATACCTAAAAGAAAATGACCATAAGTATTTTAATCGTAGCTTTAATATAAATTACATTGATTATGAAGCTCTTTTTTTGGGGATAATGTTTTTTGTAAATTGTTTAATATATTGTTTTTAATTTTTCAATGTTTGAAATTTTTTCTACTATTTGAAATTTTAATAATGTTGTTTAAATAATAATATTTTCTACCATTCCTTTTTAGATTAATGTTCATTGAATGATTTTGTTCATTATTAAGTAATACTACTACAAAACATATGGTGAGACCCAATAATGATTTTTAAATCACACACTACCATTTCATTCAGGAGGTTTTGGATATAATCCCACCTAGTCCAAGTAATGTGAAATAACCTCTTTTAAGATGTGGATGTTCTTGGTCTCTTCATGCTTTGAGTGACAAGTTGTTTGGGATTTGGAGTTTCGGTTTATAAACTTCTAGTACCTTGATTATGTACTGTTTGGGTTTCTAGTATACATTTTTGGTTTCAAGTTATTTATTTCATTTATGTTTTTGAGAACACTGATATGTACAGATTTCATCAACTATATTTTTTGTAAATTCCATCCCACTTTTAAGCTTTATGATGCCAGGTTATAGTCACCAACACATGGGGATCAGAAACACCATTCAGAATATGTCAGTGCCAGCTAGAGTGTCATATTACTATGGAATTTATGATGGTTCATTAAAATTATGTACTGGAGGTGTATTATTAGAATCTTACATTGATGTTATAATAATGTTGTGAAATATTTTAGGTCCATCAAAGATTTTAGCGAGTGACTGACTAGTAGGATCTCATCGTAATGATCTATAATTCAGTATGGGTGGTATTGGAATGTTTTCAAGAGGATTACACCTAGTATTTACACTATTTTTTGGATTGTTATTATTGAAAATCATAATTTTGTGTTATTATAATATCAGATTAACATCCCTTTTTCTATTCTTTTAGTGATGATTCAAATTAAATTGTAGTGTATTCGATGTTAGTTTTTGATGTTGGGTATCATCATACCTTTGAGAGGTTAAAGGGTTACAATCTAGAAGAATGCTACTAATGAACCATAGTGAGAAAATCCTCTTATGTGATGTAATATGGTTGTGGTTGTTATAGTTGATAGCTAGGCTATGAGACACACACCATCACCTATAAAATATTCAATTGTAGTTGTCTAACCTAAAAAGGATGTATCCAAGAATTCTGATATGGATATCCTTCATCTGAAACAACTTTTTTTTCAAGTATATAATTATCTTCAAGAGTCTATGGAGTTGCTAAGAATGATATATCTTATATTAATCTTCTAAGAAACTCGAAAATATACTAAGGTAAAATTTTACAACTTTTAGATGGAGAGACATAGTTGGATAATGTTATACTTAGTGGTCAAGGTTAAGCACAATGGGTTAGAGTGGAAGGAATTTAATTTTGTTTTCACTAGAAAATTATATCTAGAGTCTATACTTTTGTCCAAGGATATAGGTTTTTTTCAAACATTTGTAGGATGAGAGGACTGGGATAGAAAATATGTACCGATTCACTAATATTGTTTTTTTAACATAAATTATATCTAATAATATGATTATGAATTGATGTTTTGATATTATAATGTGATTTGTTATTTTTATCGTGTTTTCATATCGAATATCTCATCATATTCACACATTATGGATACATCATTGATGGGAAAACATGATCTAACTAGTAATTCATGTATGATGGGTGTTACCATTTCCCAAATATTTTGTTCTCATAGTTCCCAAAAAGAGAAGAGAATGTGTGATGAGTCTCATGGTGTTTCTTAGAATCAAAGTTCTCCTAAAACTTATGTATATCCAAGAAAAGGCCATTCAAATTGCTACTAATGTAAAAACCAAGGGACTTCAAAATGGGTTTTCTCTCAGGTCCCCACGATATGTTGTTCATATGGTTATTCAAGACACTTTAAAAAATCATTCTATGTATTCTTCACTCCACATAGGTTTATTGACTCAAAACCACATAAAATAATTGTGGTGAAATCATATGATACAAGATCTAAAGGGGTTCTAGACATAATAATCTAGAATAATTATTCTTCACACAATGTAAGAGTCTCCAGAGGTAGCAGATATGTGTCTACTGATTCTAATAGACAACAACACTATAGCTTCATCTCCATTGACAAGTTTATTTGAAACTAGTAAATATCATTATTTACATATGAAACTTATGATAAATAATATAAATATTAGATTTTATCTTTTTTATGATTTGTATATTAATACACCTCTCAGAATGAAGATAATGAATTGTCTGTTGTCCTTCTTGTGCTTTTCATTAATAAATATTAATATAACCTAATATTTTCTAGTCCTCTACTTCAAACCATTGGATCTAATTTTTTGAATGGACATGATAATTTCCAAAAAATTCAAAATTGATTGTTATATTCGACGAGTATCATTTCTTACACCAAATTTGGCAGGTCATATCATCTAGGGAGAATTGGACCTGAGGTAGAGTAGAGTTGGATAGTCCTTTCCAGATTCGGGGAGGGGGTGATAGTGTAAACTTTTGATATATATTGGGAATCATAAGCATATATCTCCCTCCAGTTTTGAAAGTGTTTTCCTTTATTTTTACTTCTCACATCTCTAGTTTACCACCAGTAAGGGAGGTAGAGTTTTCAATGGACTTAATTCTATGTAAATAGTCAGTCTCTATTACATCGAACCATATGAAACCATCTTAGTAAAAATTAGCATTTTATTCCAAAAATAAAATCTTTAATTATAAATAAATTAACAAAAACAAATATAATAACCATATATAATGTGAATACAATCAAATATAAAAGAGAAAAATACAATGATAAATATTTATTCTGTCGCTTGAGATTCTTTTCCATCCATGAATATCTGTAGGATGATTCCCTTCTCTACATGTGGAGAGCCTATGTGCCTTGTTTAATGCTAAACAGGTAGGTTTTGATGAAATAATTAATTCCCCATATAATTTTCATCTAAATATTCATATAACAAGAAAATACTTTAGAGTCACATTCCACCATAAAATGATGGATGTTTCATTTTTTACATAATTAAATACCACTATAGTAAGCGCTTAAATATTCCACTTATTTTTTCTAATGCCATAGAAGGATCTGAAATTAAGTATAACTGATCTAATGCTATTTTAGATACTCCCTAACTACATCATTCTATCAACACAAGAGCATTATGAATTTAATTTCAAACATCTTCCTGGTGGACCCCAGTTCAACAAATTTTCATGACATTGGAGGAACATTATCTACTAGAAGTAAACCATTATAGAGAAGAATGATTCTGAAGAAATCTATAAGGCCCCAGCCATAAACCTTACTTAATCTTGATTTATTACAAGATTACACATTGAGGATCTTTTCAGGTTTAGAGTTTTAGAGAATTAGATCATGAAACTTGCATTACATTCCACATTTAAACAAAGTGGTTACATAAAAGACAGTATTCATTCTTCCCATCAACGGAAACATATTTAAAATAAAACATGGATTCTTTCTTGACACATCCTTAACATTATCATCACATCATGTACCTTTCCCTTGACCTGTGAAAAACATTTCAAAAACTTGGGATGAGGATAAAAAGCTCAGTATGTGTTATAAAAATATGGAAAGGAAACATGAGTTCATATATACATAAGAATGAAATCATACTTTACCCATAAAACATAGGTACTTTAACATACCTCATCAAACAATGAATAAATCATAGAAATCATAAGACATAAAGGTAACTTGAGGCATTCATAACATTCTTACGTAGTGAGTAACCCTCTTGGTAACGTTTGGAATACCCATCATAGTATATTCCCTAAATCTCTTCTGAGAAACCTTAACATTTCACTCCTTCACATTACCCAATGCATTGGAGAGCTATATCGGGCTCACCCGCCCTTCGTTTGTCACGGAACCACCCGTTTTCATAACAATGCCCAAGAACCATAACATAAATGTATCACATAAAAAATGCATAAAGAAAATATAACATTTCCACATTTCAATCACAATATAACATTTTAGGATATTGAAATAATGAATCCATAAAAAAAACCATTTTCAAAACCATTTAAAACATTTAATAAAGAGATTTTTGAATCAAAGTGTCCCATACCACCTTGAAGCTTTTAACATTTTAAACCATTAATATCCATATAAATAAATCCTTAAAACCATTTTGAAAACATGGATATTAATAAGAACAAATCATTAAAACATTTAAAGTGATATTTTGGTTAAAGGGTTTTTACCAAAATTAGAGACACTTGAATACAATAATTGAGGAATAACATTTAATCAGAACTTTATAATATCATGAGAATAAATGGATTCATGATATAATATTCCAAAGGACAGTATATACACCATATAAGAGTGAATTGGTGCATAACAACAATGAAGTCTCAATAGAGATGTAAAATGTGATGAAATCCCTTATAAAGAAGGTATCCTTAAATTAAGGATAAATCAATCTCAAAATTATGTGTGAAAAATATATATACACCGAATATAATTGGATATTCAGTGTAAAACAATAAAAGGTCATTCACACATATTCAAAGGATGACATATTCAATAACTACATGTTGAACCCAAAGAAATCGAAATTGGGTTAAAAAGTTCCCATGGTAAAATTCGACAGCCTAACAACGTCACATCAAAATGAGTTGATGAGAGATAAAAAAAAGGGTATCTCATCACTTGGACGTAAAATTTACATCAATAAGGATATATGAGAACATATCCCAACATAACAATATTTAAATCAAAAGACCCAACAAAAGAAGTCTTTTAAAAAGAGGAGGGTGAAAGGTTCCCTTACTGACTTGGGTATCTTTTAAAACATACACCCCATGAAATAAGGACAATAAATCATTGATGTAAATACTCATATACGAAATTATATTACACAAAGAGTAGAATAATGGGCAGTACATACACCACTCAAAGGAAATTGTGGAAAATGTAGCATAAATATCACGGGAATAAAAGTGAGATGAAAAATCCCTTACGAAAACTCGGCAGCCTAACGGCGCCACATAAAACTTACAAAAATGGATTTATGAGATCATATAGGGTATCTCATCATATTAACTTAAAGTTTATAGAAATATGAATATAAAATAACATCCTCCAACATAACAAAGAGGAGATTAAAAGAAGTGAAATAAAGGAGAGTACTTAAAAAGAAAGAGAGAGGTTAGATCTCTTAGGAAAATTCGGCAGCCTAACGGCGCCACTCAAAACATCCAAAATGGATTTATGAGAGAGAATATGGTCTATAATCATATGAACATAAATATTACAGTAAGAGTAATATAAAATAACATCCCAATAATATGAAAGATGAGATTTAAAAGGAATGACATAAAAGAGTGTACTTAAAAAGAAAGAGATGTGTAGGATCCCTTACCTCAAGTCCAAATTGACTCGATCGTTCTTTAACGTCCTGAATAATAAACTTGAGTTAATTTCCAATTTATTAAGAACCTTTTTTTACAGTTCATTATTCCTTTTAGATCACTTATTTCCATGTTATAAACATTATGTAATCATTTAAGTTAATAATTTTTGTTTTGTCGATATTTGGTTCTTAAGTCAAAAGTGGACTTCTTACAATTACATGTTGTTCGTGTGGTCAAATTTTCATTATATCCAGAATTATATTCATGATTTGGATATCATATATATCATATATATCCAGAACAAACATGTATTTATAATATTACATAATCATTTAGAGGTAATAAATGAAATGCACCGTTCATGGAGACGGTAAGTCGTACGTACGCATGAACGCTACTTCCATTTCTATTTAGTATTTTCTGGAATGGAATCATAATGATATAAGAGTATATTATAATTCCAGTATAATAACATATATAATATCATTAACTTTATCCTTTACACATCCCATATATGGTATTAACGAATCAAATCACTTTCAGGGGGCGGTAGTCCGCACTTCCTAAAATGAAGATATCGTGTTTAACCATAATGGAAACAATAATGGTATGACATAAATGAAAAATACAGAAGATTTAGGGAATAATAAACATATTATATATCATATATAAAAATATTGACATCATAATGGCCACCTTTGAAGGTGTTAAATGAGTATTGAACAATCATCGTTTCGGGAGGCAAAATTTCGCCATCCACGGAAACCGTATGTTCTTTAACCATTTGATGTAGTTGTGTGAGAGTGTAGCTCGAATAAATATTATAAAAACATCTTAGTATATTTAAGATACTGTTGTTGTTACAAAATAAGTAAATAAAAAGATTTTAGGGGGTTGGAGAAGCAAAATAAAACAACTGAACATGAGAGAATTAATTACCTTTAAAAGTGTAACTCCTTTAGATTTGAGCCTAAAGGCTTCCTTTGAAAGGATTCTGCCCAAAGGGAATCATCTAGGATGAGGAGAGGGATGTGGATAGTGTAAATGGGTAGGGGATGGCCGAGAAAAAGGCTTGAGGAGTGTGTGAAATGAGGTAGAGGTGGGGGCCTTTTATAAGAGGAGAGGAGGGGCAGTTTTGGAAATCATGAAAATATTATTTTATTTTCAAAAGTGTCTCGAATTTCTAAGGTCTCACATTGATATATTTCTAAGATAAGATGATAAGTCTTCTAAATATTCCCATAAAATAGTTTTTGGACAAGTTTAGGTCTTATATTTTATATTATCGTTTCATTTTATTTAAGTTGTTCATTAATGAGGTCATCGTTGCATCATCATGATGTCATAATTAAATTAATTTATATAATGTCTAAAAATTATAAAACAAATATCCTGATGTCGGAAATCTTTTTATATTTCCAAAGAGTATTTATAGAGAAAATTATGATTAGTATAACCCCTTCTAAAAATTGTTTTAGTAAAACAATTTATGTTAGTGTCATTTTCACCTTTATTTTAAAAAAAGGCATAAAAGTTATTATCTCATCCAAGAGGCTCCATAGGGTCCCCTAAATCGACTCATGGGTTGTCTTGGTCGGCCATGACTCATACAATAGGGGTAGGACAAGTTTCATGGTGTTTTAACATTTTTATAATAACATTTTTACCTTAAATTACACTAATTACCTCTAATCGCGATTAAAAACTTAATAAGTTACTATTCACCAAAAAAATATTTTTATCCCATTAAACCACATTTTACTTCTTAATGACAACCATTTATGTCTGATTTTTTAAATTCAAAACACAAAGATGGAAAAATTTCATTTAAACGGAAAAATCAGTTTTTATAAGTACCACTTAGTGGTTTCACTATTCATCAAAAATTGAAGTTTTTCAGAAAAATCCCAAAAATTCACCCTAATCAATATTTGATATTCCGAATTCAAAAATTAAGTCTATTTTAAAAAATTAAAAACATATAAGCCACATTAATTAATTTAATAATTAATTCCCGTTGTCAGAGCAAATAGCGTGTTTTTATGAAACAATATGTATCAAAAGATTGACACTAGTTTAAGTCTGATTTCAAAGTGAAATTTATTCCAACGACCACTATTGGATTTAATGGTAAAAATATATTATAATTTCACTTTAAAACCAATTCAAAATATAATCTAATCATATAAATAAATTAGATTAAAAAGAGGTTTTGAATTAAAATACAACATTTTACACTATTCATTAAAAAATGAACTTTATCGGAAAGATAACAAAAATTTACAAAAAGTAAATTTTGATGTCCTGATTCTTAAGAAGAGTTTTATTTGGTCAAATAGAATGTATAAGAGTGAAAAAAAACTATATATAATGACGGTTCGCCATCAAAAGGAGATAAGTGAACCATTAGTGAAAACTAGGTCATATACGCCTAAAATTGAATTCTTTCCGTATTTTAAGCCTTTATCTTTTATTGGATAAATGTAAAAACATTTAAAAACATATATAATCATATTTTAGTTATTTATATCCATTCCCGCCAATACAATGGCTACATGTTAACTACCATTTAAAATAATATTATTTTATTATTAGAGTGCAACGTAAGATTCCCAAGAAACTTGTTGTTGCGTGTTGGGTACGCCATCGAGCATAGCATCCCCTTTAAAGACATATTAATATTTTATTCAAAATTATGGATAAATATGAAAATGTCATATTCTTTATTTACCTGGGGTGTTACATCCTTCCCCCCTTTTGGGAATTGTGTCCTCGCAATTTTTAAAATTGAGCTTGGAAACATCCTTGAAAGTCCCACATCAGAACAAGAGTCGGTAAAACAATCACTTTAAAAGAATGGGATAGAAGTAAAAATGTCACCCGAGTTAACCCATACTAGGATTCAAAGTATGAAAATATAGATATGGAGGAGAAAACAAAGGGTCATGTTCTGATGAAGAGTGATAGTAAACATGTCTAGCAGAAAGTTAACCATGAGAAAATCATAAACTTGTGATGGGTTAAACGGTATTCGATTCCCCAGTAGGAAAAGTTAATAGACAACATTTTTGTTTTAAGTTACTTTTTACTGAGGAATTTATTCATAAGGAAACATAATCACTTATCATGTTGACTTTCAACTTTTACTAGATTCCTTAATCAAACTCAAATTTTTTTCAAACGACGAGTATTTAGGGAGACTTGTTCGCATTAAGAGTACTATGATCAACTTCTAGCAAATCAACTAATACACCAAAGAGAACTATATACTTCCCATGTCATTAGGTTTTAACCAAAACCAAAACCAAAAAGGTTAGTACAAGGTCAGATAATCCAGAAAAGGATAACCCTTTAAAAAGAAAATCTATGCTTAATCTCCAAAATTTGTCCAACAAAACCCAAAGTTCAACGAGGACCATCCGATAAACAATTTGTCCATAAAATTATTCAAAGTAAACCAAACTAAGATTTAAACCCAAATATTTGAAGGATTTAGTCACATAGTCTTCCAAGTTAAATCGTAACATTTATCTCCAAACAACATCAGTTGCTCTTAATGTCTCGTATTGAATAGTAATTAACCTAATCACATATCCTCCATGATAGGTTAATAAATTTCCATAGATAACCCAAAATCAAAATACTCTTAATTCATAAAATCATATAACTAAAAAGAATCAGTCAAACTAACCAGGGACTTCACGTAGTTCAGTGGTAGGCAATAAATACCAGTCGCACTTTGGTTATGGGTTTGATTCCCGCAGCTTTGTCCGACGCGATGGGTTGTCACACGGTCTTCATGTTTTCCTTTTTCCAAAACTATATATTTCTCAAATAATTCCCCAAAATAGATAAAATCATCAAAAATAAATATAACATATTCCTCAAGTTTATCTCATGCCTTCTTATTCCATCATATCATATAATAACCCATAATTACCTCAAAAGTAAGGATCATATAAACCCAAATGGTTCTTTATAACTATGTCCAAAAAAGAAAAGATAATTATTCCTTGAATAAAATTTCCATATATTAAACATCAGGGTGACACATAATATAAAAAGTATTCTAATGTAACCCCATCATCAAAAGAGACTTAATACTCTTAAGAATTTCACCATAACTCTTGAAGCCCTTATATGTTGATATCTTACTCATTCAACATTCTTCATGATCCATTAACCATTCCTTTCCAACTTATTCCGAAATACCTCTTTCCTACAAACAAAATCAGGAATCATATCTTATGATTCTAAAATAGGAAAACAATAGTCATGAAATAATACATACCTTTGATTGGTCATTGTAAGTTTCTTCATCCTCAATCGGAATGGCATTAGGTATTGGTAAACGAACATTTGTACACTCTTAGTGATCACATTCACGAAACTTATTCATAGGACATGTGTTTTCATAATGACCATGCACACCACATTTAAAACATTCAATTGATACTTCAGAAATAACTTCTTTCCCTTTCCTCGAGTCAACTGGATGCTTCCTTTTTCCATGGCAGTTTCTTGCTTTACGACCTTCATTTCCACATCTATAGCATATTTCTGTCCCTTTGAAACATTTTCCTAGGTGTTTCTTTCCACATCTTTGACACATAGGTTTTTTAACACACTTACCTTTATGATTATTACCTATACTTCCGCAGGGATTTGTTTCTCGCATATATGATGCCTTAGAAAAATCACCAAGGTTTAGGTTGTCAATCATGACTCCAGATAGTTGGTTGAGGATAATCACAAGAGTTCTCATTGCAGCTCCCATATCATTCAGTTGCTTACTCAAAAAACTGTCACAGTTTCCTTCACATCCACTGTTACTTTGGTGCCTGCTAGATCCAGCCATTTACTAAAACCAAAAAGGTCAGTGTGAGTATATCAACAAAACCATCATGTACTAATGCGGAAGATAAACACTAAGATATACTTACTCATTCACTTTATCTAAAACTAAGACTCTTTCTGAAATCTTAACCATTATGGTAATGTCACTTATTCTTAAAGAATACCCTAACCTCTAAAGTTATCTAAACCGACCTTTGATACCAACTATAAGGCCCCAGCCTTAAACCTTACTTAATCTTGAGTCATAACAAGATTACACATTGATGATCTTTTCAGGTTTAGAGTTTTAGAGAATTAGATCATGAAACTTGCATTACATTCCACATTTAAACAAAGCGGTTACATAAAAGATAGTATTCATTCTTCCCATCAATGGAAACATATTTCAAATAAAACATGGATTCTTTCTTGACACATCCTTGACACTATCATCACATCATGTACCTTTCCCTTGACCTGTGAAACAAATTTCAAAAACTTGGGATGAGAATAAAAATCTCAGTAAGGGTTATAAAAATATGGAAAGGAAACATGAGTTCATATATACATAAGAATGAAATCATACTTTACCCATAAAACATAGGCACTTTAACATACCTCATCAAACAATGAATAAATCATAGAAATAAAAATACATAAAGGTAACTTGAGGCATTCATAACATTCTTACGTAGGGAGTAACCCTCTTGGTTACGTTTGGAATACCCATCACAGTATATTCCCTAAATCTCTTCAGAGAAACCTTAACGTTTCACTCCTTCGCGTTACCCAATGCATTGGAGAGCTATATCGGGCTCACCCGCCCTTAGTTTATCACGGAACCACCCGTTTTCATAACAATGCCCAAGAACCATAACATAAATGTATCACATAAAACACTCATAAATAAAATATAACATTTCCATATTTCAATCACAATATAACATTTTAGGATATTCAAATAATGAATCCATAAAAAAACCATTTTCAAAACCATTTAAAACATTTAATAAAGAGATTTTTGAATCAAAGTGTCCCATACCACCTTGAAGCTTTTAACATTTTAAACCATTAATATCCATATAAATAAATCCTTAAAACCATTTTGAAAACATGGATATTAATAAGAACAAATCATTAAAACATTTAAAGCGATATTTTGGTTAAATGGTTTTTACCAAAATTAGAGACACTTGATACAATAATTGAGGAATAACATTTAATCAGAACTTTATAATATCATGAAAATAAATGTATTCATGATATAATATTCCAAAGGACTGTATATACACCATATAAGAGTGAATTGGTGCATCACAACAATGAAGTCTCAATAGAGATGTAAAATGTGATGAAATCCCTTATAAAGAAGGTATCCTTAAATTAAGGATAAATCAATCTCAAAATTATGTGTGACAAATATAAATACACCCAATATAATTGGATATTAAGTTTAAAACAATAAAAGGTCATTCAAACATATTCAAAGGATGACATATTCAATAACTACATGTTGAACCCAAAGAAATCGAAATTGGGTTAAAAAGTTCCCTTGGTAAAATTCGACAGCCTGACAACGTCACATCAAAATGAGTTGATGAGAGATAGAAAAAGGGTATCTCATCACTTGGACGTAAAATTTACATCAATAAGGATATATTAGAACATATCCCAACATAACAATATGTATATCAAAAGACCAAACAAAAGAAGTCTTTTAAAAAGAGGAGGGTGAAAGGTTCCCTTACAGACTTGGGTATCTTTCAAAACATACACCCCATGAAAGAAGGACAATAAATCATTGATGTAAATACTCATAAACGAAATTATATTACACATAGAGTAGAATAATGGGCAGTACATACACCACTCAATGGAAATTGTGGCAAATGTAGCATAAATCTCGTGGGAATAAAAGTGAGATGAAAAATCCCTTACGAAAACTTGGCAGCCTAACGGCGCCACATAAAACTTACAAAAATGGATTTATGAGATCAAATAGGGTAACTCATCATATTAAATTAAAGTTTATAGAAATAGGAATATAAAAGAACATCCCCCAACATAACAAATAGGAGCTTAAAAGAAGTGACATAAAGGAGAGTACTTAAAAAGAAAGAGAGAGGTTAGATCTCTTACGAAAATTCGGCAGCCTAACGGCGCCACTCAAAACATCCAAAATGGATTTACGAGAGAGAATATGGTCTCTCATCATACGAACATAAATATTACAGTAAGTTTAATATAAAATAACATTCCAATAATAAGAAATATGAGCTTTAAAAGGAATGACATAAAAGAGTGTACTTAAAAAGAAAGAGATGTGTAGGATCCCTTACCTCAAGTCCAAATTGACTCGATCGTTCTTTAACGTCCTGAATAATAAACTTGAGTTAATTTCCAATTTATTAAGAACCTTTTTTTTATATTTCATTATTCCTTTTAGTTCACTTATTTCCATGTTATAAACATTATGTAATCATTTAAGTTAATAATGTTTGTTTTGTCGATATTTGGTTCTTAAGTCGAATGTGGACTTCTTACAATTACATGTTGTTCGTGTGGTCAAATGTTCATTATATACAGAATTATATTCATGATTTGGATATCATATATATCATATATATCCAGAACATACATGTATTTATAATATTACATAATCATTTAGAGGTAATAAATGAAATGCACCGTTCATGGAGACGGTAAGCCGTACGTACGCATGAACACTACTTCCATTTCTATTTCGTATTTTCTGGAATGGAATCATAATGATATAAGAGCATATTATAATTCAAGTATAATAACATATATAATATCATTAACTTTATCCTTTACACATCCCACATATGGTATTAACGAATCAAATCACTTTCAGGGGGTGGTAGTCCGCACTTCCTAAAATGAAGATATCGTGTTTACCCATAATGGAAACAATAATGGTATGCAATAAATGAAAAATACAGAAGCTTAAGGAAATAATAAACATATTATATATCATATATAAAAATAGTGACATCATAATGGCCACCTTTCAAGGTGTTAAATGAGTATTGAACAATCATCGTTTCGGGAGGCAAAATTTCGCCATCCACGGAAACCGTATGTTCTTTAACCATTTGATGTAGTTGTGTGAGAGTGTAGCTCGAAACAATCTTATAACAACATCCTAGTATATTTAAGATACTATTGTTGTTACAAAAAAAGTAAATAAAAATAGTTTAGGGGGTTGGAGAAGCAAAATAAAACAAATGAACATGAGAGAATGAATTACCTTTAAAAGTGTAACTCCTTTTGATTTGAGCCTAAAGGCTTCCTTTGAAAGGTTTCTGCCCAAAGAGAATCCTCTAGGATGAGGAGAGGGATGTGGAGAGAGTAAATGGGCAGGTGATGGCCGAGTCAAAGGCTTGAGGAGTGTGTGAAATGAGGTAGAGGTGGGGCCTTTTATAAGAGGAGAGGAGGGGCACTTTTGGACATCATGAAACTATTATTTTATTTTCAAAAGTGTCTCGAATTTCTAAGGTCCCACATTGATATATTTCTTATATAAGATGATAAGGCTTCTAAATATTCCCATCCAATAGTTTTTGGACAAGTTTAGGGCTTAGATTTTATATTATCGTTTCATTTTATTTAAGTTGTTCATTAATGATGTCATTGTTGCATCATCATGATGTCATAATTAAATTAATTTATATAATGTCTAAAAATTATAAAACAAATATCCGGATGTAGGAAATCTTTTTATCTTTCCAAAGAGTATTTATAGGCAAAATTATGATTAGTATAACCCCTTCTAAAAATTGGTTCAGTAAAACAATTTATGTTAGTGTCATTTTCACCTTTATTTTAAAAAAAAGGCATTAAAGTCATTATCTCATCCAAGAGGCTTCATAGGGTCCCCTAAATCGACCCATGGGTTTTCTCAGTCGGCCATGACTCATCCAATAGGGGTAGGACAAGTGTCATGGTGTTTTCACATTTTTATAATATCATTTTTACCTTAAATTACACTAATTACCTCTAATCGCGATTAAAAACTTAATAAGTTACTATTCACCAAAAAATTATTTTTATCCCATTAAACCACATTTTACTTCTTAATGACAACCATTTATGTCTGATTTTTTTAATTCAAAACACAAAGATGGAAAATTTTCATTTAAACAGAAAAATCAGCTTTTATAAGTACCACTTAGTGGTTTCACTATTCATCAAAAATTGAAGTTTTTCAGAAAAAATCCCAAAAATTCACCCTAAGCTATATTTGATATTCCGAATTCAAAAATGAAGTCTCTTTTACAAAATTCAAAACATATAAGCCACATTAATTAATTTAATAATTAATTCCTGTTGTCAGAGCAAATAGCGTGTTTTTATGAAACAATATGTATCAAAAGATTGACACTAGTTTAAGTCTGATTTCAAAGTGAAATTAATTCCAATGACCACTATTGGATTTAATGGTAAAAATATATTATAATTTCACTTTAAAACCAATTAAAAAGATAATCTAATCATATAAATAAATTATATTAAAAATATGTTTTGAATTAAAATACAACATTTTACACTATTCATTAAAAAAATGAACTTTATCGGAAAGATACCTAAAATTTACAAAAAGTAAATTTTGATGCCCCGATTCTTAAGAAGAGTTTTATTTGGTCCAATAGAATTTATAAGAGTGAACAGAAATATATTTAATGACGTTTTGCCATCAAAAGGAGATAAGTGAACCATTAGTGAAAACTAGGTCATATACGCCTAAAATTGAATTCCTTCCGTATTTTAAGCCTTTATCTTTTATTGGATAAATGTAAAAACATATAAAAACATATATAATCATATTTTAGTTATTTCTATCCATTCCCGCCAATACAATGGCTACATGTTAACTACCATTTAAAATAATATTATTTTATTATTAGAGTGCAACGTAAGATTCCCAAGAAACTTGTTGTTGCGTGTTGGGTACGCCATCAAGCATAGTGTCCCCTTTAAAGACATATTAATATTTTATTCACAAATATGGATAAATATGAAAATTTCATATTCTTTATTTACTTGGGGTGTTACAAAATCTCTCATCCACCCTTTGGAAATGTGGGATTGAAAATAAGTAATTAATATTATCATCCACACCTGTATGATGAGATAGGTGGGGGCCCTTCCAACCCTGTATTTATTCATGTATTCCCAAGTCGCCAAACAAAACACGATAAAATAAATACTTTGATATTTAGAGTCGAAACCCTAATCCTCCGCCTAGAACCATGGATTCTTTAAATATTGAATCATTTTAACATTTATTAAAATTCCTATTCATAGGGAAATGAAATGTGAGATGTGGCAAGGACAATCACATTTTAAAAAAATTATACCAGATTGTTTCTACTTGATTATACCTACAAAACCAGCAACAAGACACTTGGGATATTCCCCTTATTTGGAAATTATCATGAGTTTTACTATCATGATTTATAATCCTATAGATCAATAATTTATGGTTAGATGTTATCTTCCAACACCAATAAACCCATATCTATTACCATAGATTAATGATATATTTGAATAGTTTAAAGGAGAGTGGTTGTTTTCATAGATTGATATTTGATCTCATTATCAGCTATTGAGAATAAAATAAGCTGACATTCAAAAAATGTCATTATAGAGTAGGTATTTCCATTATGATTACATTGTTATGGAATTTGGTCTATCCAATGCTCTTGCAGTGTTAATGGCATTGACGAACATGATTTTACTTGAGTATAATTAACCATTCATGGAAATTTATATTGATAACACCATGTTTTAATCTATGTATAAGGAGTATAATGTGAATCATTTTAGAGTAGTTCAAGAATTTTGGAGAAATAACTGACATTATACCACGATATCAAAATGAAATTTCTAGATTCTAAATGTGATGCTCATGGAATTAAAGGCCGCATAACATGACATTTTATTCTATCATGAGAAGGTGAAAGCGATTATGACATGTAATAAACAAAATATTGTTTTAAATATTCATAGCCTCTTGTGTTTAGTTTGATATTATAAAAATATTTTCAAGGATTTATTGATGTTTTATTCCCTGATAAACTATATTTTCAATGCATTTTCCAGGGGAATTTCCTTGTGTATTATTGTTCTCTAACATGAATTATACCCCATATTTGTGCATACCAAATGTGAGAAGCTTTCATCACTTTGTAAATTATGTCTGCTCCTTGAACAAAACGAAATTTTAGGATGTCAGTTTCTCCTCTTTTGGATTACTCTTTTCAATTCATCACCTAGCCTGGTCCTTCCTCATTGATTTATGTTGGGTTCATAAAACTCAACCCTAGTGCCATGTTTTTATGGATGTTAGTAAATTACACTTCCACTATCTAGAAATTACAAGGGATATTGACAAGGCAACAACCTTTGGTTAGGGGAGTAACACAGTGGGCATCACTGGAAATTCTGTACATTGGAACATTGGACACATGTATTATTCATCATATGAGGGATTCTCATAGGAGTGGACCTTGAGGAATCCCATGATGATCGTGGGGTATCTTAGACCAGATGATTGTCTTTCAGTTTTTCATTAGGCATTCCATGTTTAACACAATGATTCAGTAAGATAGGTTGATTGTTTAAAATTTTATGTAGATGAAGTGGATTGATCAGGATGCTCTAGAGGGTGGATTAGGAAGGTGATTCCCTATAAGGGAACACCGAAAATGTTTGTTAAAAACATGTCAGAATGACTATGCAGGTAGACCCAGGGAGGTTTGTCCCATAAATGGAAGGGGTCACACCATGAAGGGGTAAATCCCTTGGAGGTTGGAACTGATAATTTCTAAATCGAAGGGTCATAAATCCCAATGAGAGAAGACCCCAGAGTGGCATGTCTTTTTAAGGGAAGATTTTTCCCCATGAAGGATGATATGGGCCCAACTAGTGGTGGTTCATTGAGCTTAAGCACTATAATGGGTACACTATGGTTTACCATTGGTCATGATGGAACGTCAAGGAGGCATCCTATAAACCATTTTTATAAGAAAGGTATGAAAACATTTGTTGTTTGGTATATTTGGCTGGGCTTATGCATGGGATCTACCCATGTGCTACTCAAAGAAGTGATAATGTGGATGGGGCTTACGTGTTAGAGTGACCCATATGGGCAGCATGATTTTATAGGGACCTGACATCTTTCGAAAAGACATGATGGATTATGGGTGATTTGGGTGAACTATATGAGATTGATTTTATGGATGATATGTCATGATTGATACACGGGGAGGTTTCCTACATCTCCCATTTAATTGGGAATCTACGTATACATAGTTCCGAGGACCCATGCATATTAACATAATGTGGTGATGAAGAGTGTGATCCAACGTTAAAATGATGGAATTTACAAGATGGTGATGTGCAAGGCTTCAACCGCATAGTGGTTTCTTATATATCCCTGTTAGTTGGGAATTAAATTCCACTTAGTTATGGAGGGTTACTTGGGGAATACACCTAAGTAGGATGATCATTGTTCATTTGGCTGGGGCTTATCCATGGAAGCGGCCCATTATGGAAATGTTTAGGGATTACATATAAGAATTTTCCATAAGGATGGATAGTTTTCATGGTAACTTCAACCCTCTATTCCCTCGCAATTCATGATTGGTGTGATAATCAATTGGAAGTATTTTACCTAAAAATCCTGTTGTGAAACATGATTCATCAAGGGATGATGTGGTGCTTACTCATTCAAACTACCCATTGATAACACCCCTTCATTCTATGATGATTCCATTACATGTTAGCAGGGCAACATTAAATTTAATTTTTACATAGAACCTACTTCCAAATGTGTTTCATGGCATATGTATAGAGACTACTATAGGAAAACATGGTAAAAATACCAACATGGGGAGGACAATATATTTTGAATATTAGGAGTGAGAGGTCCCTAGTTCCCATCCACTATTTCATAATGTGTGGAAGATGTAACTCAATGGGAGTAGGATATCATTCCCTACCACTCAAACACGATGACATCTTGGGATTTCCATGAAGGGTTGGATAACAATTTAACATAATGTGTTGAGGACTTTGGTGCTTGGAAGTTTTATGACATGCTACTTAGACATGGGTGACTCACTCCTCACCCAGTGGACATAAGTTACTCTCTTAAGTCAACACATGATGAGGTGATGGTGTATCCAATATCTGATGGTGACGATACAGAGGAGTGGTCACAAATAATGTTTTCATTAGTGTATATATGTTGAAAATAAATACTCATGAGCATACCAATGCTGAACAGAAAGAGGCAATGAAATGAAAAAGGTTAAACCATGTGAGGGACTAGGAAATTCTTATGTGCAAGCCTGGAGGGAGTAAAAAAAAAGAGGTTCCCATAAAAAAGGGTTCCTCATTGATAATTTCATAATGAAGCTCATGTACTTCATAGACGGATGGGGTTTGCGATTCAAAGGGCTCCACAAATCATAGAAACCATTCCATGGAATGAAGTCATGAAATGGAAAGGGATTTATTAGTGAAGGATGAATGCTCTTTGAAGCATCAAGTTTCCCAAAGGGCCTTCATCCAATTCAATGGGATTATACCTTCATGAATGGTATCCCCACATTATGTGGAGGTAATTTGGATCAAGGGAAAGGGGGGGTCACTTTTCTCAACACATTGAATGTATAATTTTTGGTCTGGGATTGTGGTTCTTGAGTTCATTGAGAAATAAGAGTATATAAGTCAAAATTTTAGGGTATTCTTTCCTTTGAGGTGATGGGAGTTGGGTATTTTTTATCAATGGGGAGTCACGATTCTTGGAGGAAAGTTGTGAATCAATTGAGGGATATAAAAAAGTAAACATCTACCTTATATTCATGAATGTTCCATCAGATACCTTAGTATGGTTATGGAGGGTGTTAGACTCATTGGGGGGCCATTAGTCACTCACACACTCTCAGGGAAGATGGATCTCTTCAATGGTTCTTTGTGAAGAAGATGCATGGGATGATTTTGGGGCAACACGAGCTCGAATTTTATCTTTAATGGTCGTGGCCACCATAAAATTATCCAGAAACATGTATTTTAGTGAAAGAAATCTCCCCCACCCATAATGAGAGAAAATAGGATACGGGGTCATATTTTGAGGAAAAATCATTGAATGTTTGGTAGATCGTGAACCTAGATTGTTTTGACAGTATCACGATGCATATGTCTTAATGTCTGATAACCAATTCATTTTGAGGTATTCTAGTTAAGGAAGATGTACCTCATCTATGCAATCTGAATTCTTCAGATCATATACCACTATCAGATTGATAGTAAATGAATATAGATAGGCAGTGCTATCTCTCTTCCATACACAAAGGAATACGGGATCACCCCGGGGAAATACGATTCATTGTCCTACAAGCACTAAGAGAATTAAGGAGCTTTTCTGATAATCTATTGTAGTTATATACAACCATATAATGTTGTATTTTAGTTAGAATTACATTTAATGCATCAATCTATCAATTTTCTAGTTCGTGATAGCCAGATGTAAAGTTGGACCGGATTCCATAATTCACACATAACTTCCCCACCTCATCCACTTGTAAGTTAGTGTTGTTTTCAGTGAGAACATTGTGATGGATTCATAATAAATGGGTGATATTGGAATCCATGAATTCAAAAATATAATGTTCCATGACATAATTTATAGGAATTCCTTCTTCACACTTTGAAATGAAAAATTTTTCAATAAGAATGAACCGAGAATTGAAAGCACCTACTGGATGATATGGTCCCATGACATCGGGTCCCCAGACCTCAAAGGGATATTAATTTTTCGAATAATGGAGGGTATATAGAAGTCGATTCATGATGTTCTAATGACTTCAAAAAATGTGGATCCTCTTGGAAAACTTGAAATAGTCATGGACCATGGAAGCCCTGAACTTTCCCAACCTTCGAATATGATGGGAGAGTTTCAAACCTCGATTATGAGCAACATAGAACTCTACATGGAATTCCTACCTGAACTAGGGAATATAATCTCAATGAAAAAATAATGGAAATTTATCAAGAAAATTTCTATATAGAGTTTTAACAAGGGTGGGACCACTCTGGAGAAAGATCAATGCTGTGGAAGAACTTATTCACTCTTGTTTGGATATTTTTGCTGGAAGAGTGCCACTTTGGAGATATATGAGGAATGGATTTGTCCAATTTGACACTTCATCAAATTTAAGGGGGTTCAGGGTTCCCAATGAGGATGAAATAATTTCAAGATGATTTAAAATTTGGGAGTCATCATCATTAGGGATTAATATAAGGAAAACACTTCGTTGCGCCACGTGGATGAAAATGTCATCCTAGTTGGGACCTACAAGGGAGGAATATTGACTTGAATGTTACTCGACCAACCATTATATGACCATGTAACATGTGATACCTCTAGTAGAGAAGGTATTTAGGCCATCAATTGGTGAGTGATCACCAAGAATGATAACAGTTTTGGATTTCAAAAAATTTAACCACCATTGATCAACATGACGTCAAACTCGGAGTCCCCCATGATCATTAAGTGCGGACAATCAATCAAGAGAGCTATCTTGAGACTAGTAATGAGAGCCTGATAAACATCCCCATTTAGACATAGTCCATATCCCTCTTGATTCTGGGATCGTTGAGTCTTCACCCAGATGGACTCTTGGATGCATCATTGAAATGCATCTTCCAATAAATTTTAGCACGATCAACTGAGGGTATTGCCTTATCTTGGAAGTCTAGGTGGAAGGACTGTTTTGCCGAGGCCAGATGTGCAGATATGAAATATACCAACACCTTAATCTTGACAAGATTATACAGAACCAACCTGATGTCAAGTTGATGAAGTTTCACTACCCAATGATATATACATCCATTCAACATGGTATGGTTCAATATATAAATTAGTGTATCCACATGAGACAACATCTGTATCTCATGGTGCTGCAGATAGTTCTAAAATATCATCACTATGAAAACCATTACGTGGAATCACTTATCAGTAGGAGAGTAACATGACCAATTTCATGGAACATGAAATAGAGATATTATAAACTTTTATATTTCCATTAGTTGTTTTTATAATAGAGAAGGTTGCTAAGGGTTCAATCTAGGGATTCCACATAGAGGATTAGTTGATTCCCAGATATGAGTGGCATCAGAATCATAGGCTATTTCAGGAACTTCATGATATCATAAAATATCAAATAGCTCTTTTTTCCTAGTGGTAGATGATAACATTCGACATGATCATGGAAAAGAGATTACATTTTCTGGGAGGATTCACGATGAATCGGCCTATGTAGTTTATGAGGCCTTGAAGTCCTTGAAGATCGAAAAGTGAACTTAGATGTGGCATAAGGATGATGTACATGATCATCAATGAGTAAATCTCAATGCCTATGTATCTGATAAATATGATGAGACACTTCACTAAGGTAACCCTGAAGTCCCAATTGAATGGGTTCAACTTCATATAATTATATTAGTGGAGGCCGAAAACTATCTTAGGATCCCTAATATAGTCTTGATAGAAGCGGGGTTTTACCACAAAGCGTTACACATAGAATCACACTAGAGGTTTGAGGATTTTATAAATGTTTTGGTACATATCACATAGATAGGTGAATATTGCATTCTTCAAATTGATAGAAATTAGATGATAACATAATGTTCCTCACAGAAACGTTGACAATGGTGGTCTCTTCATACTTTGGGACCATTCAAATTTTATTCTATCTATAATACCCATCAAGGAAGTAGAATCTCTAGAACCCAATGATAGAATCAATCAACAACTATGTCATATGAAGAGGAAAATCATCGTTTGAACAATGTTTTTTGAGATCATGTATGTTGACAGAGACACTAATTTGTTTGTTCGTTTTCCTGATTGGAATGATGTTGGCCAACCACTTGGGGTACTAAACCTCCATGAAGTAGTAAGATTTAAAATTCATATAAAAATTCTCTTTTACTAAGACACTATAATATCAGTTCATTTTTATAGGATGCTATTTGAACCCATGCTGACAAATTACAACGCCAAGATTATAGATAGAGAACTAAGAGTTTGGTCCTAGAATTTCATAAGATCTCCAAGAAAACATATCAAGATGTTTCCCTAGGATATCCGCATACTGTTGTTGTTCATCTACATGCATGTTTACACTATTCTATGTTGGTATCGAATCTGTCTCAGTGTGACGATTCACTTAAACCAACACATCGATGATGGTGGAGATTCCTCCTATAAAATCATGAGGAGAAAGTACCAAAACCTATTCATTATATGTGTAAGGGTGATCAATGGGAGGATATTTTTCATCATTGTCTCATAATTCTCAAGTAATAATGGTACCCCATGGGAGGATATAGAATCCTTTTAGGGGGATTCCCTCTCTATAGAAACATTGTTGACTAAAGCTATCGACCTGATTCTATATAACAATCAACCGTAGGGTCCATGCTTGTTGTCAAAGAAATGGTGGAGGGTTAGTTTTTGGTGACTCATCCTGGAATTATAGAATATATAAAGGTGATACATGATGGTGTCCAATGGGACAAAATCTTAGTACTTCACAAGGTTAGGTTTTTTTGGAATCACCCTAGTATGTCTTTTGTTGGATTATGAGGTAATATTCTAAAATTCCTTGTTTAGGGGAACATGTACACCATTTATCAATGAAATTATGTAACAATGTCCCATGTATAGTGTTGTTCCCTCCAACAAGTGAATTGAGAGAATGTAATAATTTTCCAAATATTTCCACAAGTCGACTGGAGTGGTCATGCACTCGACCTAGTCGATTTAAACTATCTTCCCCATACATTACTAATAGTTGTATCCTATATAATTGGTTGTAAAAGATTTATAGGAGGAATAATCATATTGGAGTATACCAACACGACCAAATATAGAGTACTTTAATAATATATGATATGAAGAGGTGACAGTTGAATATAGATGGAGCAAGCTCCAACCCATTGATGCATTATAGGTGGTATCTTGTTAGATTACCATGAATTCTATGTTTTCTAACAACCCATCGAAATGGTTCCTCAAATGTATTCTTTCACATGTCTTATGCTCTATCCTATCATTACACTGAGTTTTCATGTTAGAGGGGCTCATATCTCTTTTAATCTATCCCATCATACGAAGTGTCTGTGTTAGGATAAGATTAATCCCAGAACCCAAGACATCTAGAGAGTGACAGACATACAATCAATTAAAATGGATGGTGGTGAATTAGGTGGATGTTCCCATGTATGATGGTTCCCTTATCATATCTGGAGAATGCAATTATGGGTTTTAATTATACTCATTTTACAACCTTATTATAGAAGTTCATTATATATAATACCTCTTTTTCAACCTTAGGGGGAATTTTCAAGGCTTCTTTGAGGTCTTCCCACATATCCTTTTATTGGAATAGATCATCAAGAATTGATATATTTATTGAAATTGTGGAACAATTCTTAATCAAGGTGTACTTATGTTCTATGAACACATTTCTACTTACATGAGTTTGCATAGGGTCAGAAGATATGGTGGACACTACATGTAGAATCGGTGGATTCAAACTAGTGATGGAAATGTAATACTGATCACTAGATAGTTTTCTTAGGGTATATATTGGGTGCATTTTTTAGGGATGAGATGTACCCACAACTATATGTTGTTGATAATGATGTAGCCATAATCGTTCGGCTGGTTGAGTTTCATGATCAGTGATGACAGCGAGTCTAACAAGACATTCTGAGAGGACTATGCCTGTTAGGTCTTGGAAAGAGCCTTCTACCTGGTCTCCATATAATTCCTGACTTGTCATGAATATATTTTCTAGGCATCTTGTTGATTTTTATATCATCATCTATTTTGATGATATAATTCTCTAGAGATATTCTGAGGGCTCGCCTGAAAAAATTAACTGACAAGAATCATTTAGGGATCCTCTACCTTGATGGTATTTAGTAAGGCATACTACTACTCATCCTCAGAGGATTCATCCAATTTTATGAAGACTGTGGGGGTAATTCTTGTATCTATAGGCCTAAAACCACCAATAGTGCAGTAAAGAATTAGTGTTAATAGTTTTCTTTGATTTTCCTTACACCACTAGTATCTACTCATCTAAGAGGTTGACTACTTTGATTTATATAGAGGGGATTCTAAGATTGTATCCAAATTAGTAACATAGAATGTGGGAGGTTTGGTCGGATTAAAATTGTCATGTATGACACCATGGGTGTAACATATTGCTCTACAATCCAACCATTCATTGTAATTCTAGGTCACCTAGCTGGATAGCCGCATCCATTTATAATTACAGTTAATTCCAAGATTAGTAGAAAAACATGACACCGGTGCTGGGGAAGGGCCCAATCTAGCTTCACCATTTTCCACAAGGTCTTGGATCAAATATTGGAACCCATAACATTGTTTTATGTTATCTACCAGGATTCTATGGTATGTTCAATAGTCAAGGAGCATAGTGAGATTAGACTCATGTGGTTTTCTACACTTAGAAAATATCATGTCCCATGTTGTATGTCACTATGGAATTAACTGGGATCCTTTTCATACATGAAGGAGTAGGTTAGGCTTCTCTTATCTAGGTAGTGATCTCTAGTAGATTGTAATAAATGAGGTGATGGGTCCAAACGAGAAGCCATAGCCACATTATCTCACCTAGGATATAGGGTCTAGGGATATGGTTCCTACTGGCTATATTTGGGGATATTCAAGGCCTAGGGATGAGCTTGAGGATGTCGCACTCAGTGATATGGCACATTCCTGAGTAAGTTCTCATAACAACTCAAGTATTCTCAGGGCCAATACCTATTCGACAACATTAGTCTCTCCATTTTTTGTTTTTCTTAATAGTGTCTGAAGATTCAATGGACATGCCTATTTTTCCAAACAAAACAAATATTCTTGGAATTGGGCCGTGTCAGAGAAATCTCAGAAACCATAGAGACGTTTTTGAGTGATGACAGAGGGGACCATCTCAATCGTGAAATTCCACACACACATTATCAAAATATTCTATTGAGTCATCAGCATATTGGTTGAGTATGTGATTCCATTCCATTGGATGAAAAAAATATGTGACGCGTTAATATGTATGATGAATGGGCATGTAGTGGATTGAAATACATAACATACAGGTGGTGGATTAAGATTTGTAATGAAACAACCTATATATTTCTTCACCACCATAGATGGACTAAATGGGAATCTGTATACACGAGTTAAATGATGACCCCTCAAATGATTTCTCTAAAAAGTAGAGCTTTGCATGATCTTACTTTTATGGAGTTCCAAAAACAATTCCTCACTTTGAGATGATGTTTTCTAGATGTTTTAGTGGGTCTCTTATCTCGTTAATGGTGTAGAAGGTAGGATTCATAAAATAAAGGGGTGCTCAAATATAATCCAACCACACTGTATTAAACATTCTATTCTTTGGGATTTCCACACATTACTTATCATGGGATTCAAGGATAGTGACGATAGGGGATGTCATATTGACATAGGGGGTGATCGGGTTTTGAGGAGTTTTTCAAAGAACCGATGCATTTACAATCTCATCAACCTGATAGGTATGCTCGACAACTCATGGAACTGCCCTAGGAAAAATTTCCTGAGGATTGGAATGGTCAATATATTGAGGGGTGTTAACAATCAATTTTGGTGGATTTAGCGAAGCATACCACATTCACATGTTGTAGAAAATGGTTTCCAATCTTCTGGGATGAGTGGTATTTCTATGATTAGTTGGGTTTAGTTGGACAAGAAGGATATATCGCTCCCTTACTTCCCTAGAGTTAGAGGTGTAAGATTGTGCATACATTCAAAATAACATGGGTGCTACTATGCAAGGTGATGAGTAAGAAACATGTCAATTGGCCTCCTTTGATCTGAAATCTGTTTTATAAAGGCGTCCACCATTGGAACAACCTATATCAATTATTTGAAATTAGGTGTATCGTAGGGGTTAGAGGTCAAAATCAATCCCTTACATTTTCTTCATTGTCTACCAATAGTAAATGATGATGAGGGATATCCATGGTCATGTACCATCATTTTCTAGAATGTGTGGTTATCCGTATAAGGGTCAACCTGATGCTATACTACACTGGGTGTGGGCCTCTTCATCAAATTGTAGATCAATGTTGATTTCGTTATGCACCACAATATCATAAATATTCACTATGACTATACTAGGTGGTATATCTTCAATATCAGGTAACTTGGTTAGTCATAAGATGTGAATGAATTTGACAGAATCGTACTACCGCTGGACTCAAATCTGCACATGCAGAGAAGCCTCTTTGATAATTCTGTGGAGCAGAATGATGCATTGAATGCATTTTTAGTGAAGTGTTCCATGGTTTCCTGGGGAGGTTGGGTACTGATACACTATAATTTCTTCCATCACAACCATGTGTCACCATAGTTGGAAGTCATCGAAATGACGATGATTTTTTGGGTAGACCATATGATGGCCACGAAGGTGAAAACTCATCACCCATATGGTTTTTCAAAATCAATTAACCTTGTTTTGGGCTAGGGAATCCATAATGTCACCATCAGGAACAAAAATCAGACATAATATCTTGGTCCATTGATATGTGGATAGATTTTCCAATAGGAATCCCTATTTTCTATTGGGGGTCCAACGCTTTTTTACCCATGCCCCAACTGGTGGTGGATAAGAAACTAATAGGGCATGGTGGGGATTTGTGTGATGGTGGGTTGGGTAGTTGAGAAGTCACTACTTAGGCTACATTATCACACTAAACATTGTAATTTATTAGAGTCATTACAAACAACCTCATCATTCCTTAGTAGGAAATTTTGTTTACCACTTCATTATTTGTAAGGTAAGCGGTCCTTGGTAGTGAGTTTGGTGGCTTCTCATCGTCTATCAAACTACAGAAAAATACTATTGATTTGTGGTGAATTTATAGATTGAAACAATCGATGATAGAGAGGAATACAATGTGGGACCTTGTAGACGATCCAAGCCTTAATCCTCCAATATATACCTACTAAGGGGTTTGGGAATATTATTAATCTCATCGTCCTAAATGTGGAAACTCATGTGGTGTTCTCATTCCCTAGACTATGATATAGTGGATTGTGGTGAATGGTCCATCATGTAATTTCATTCACCAAAGAATCATATATGAGAATAGGATTGATAAATACTATGACCTTCCCAATGTTATACCTTTGTTGGCTATTGTTCAACATTCATCCTCGGTATGGTTCATCAAGGCAATGAAGTTCTTCGGTTTGGGGTGGTCCTTTGTTCTAGTTGTCATTTTAGCGAGGAGGGCCCATGCATGGGAAGTTAGGGATATGGAATGTGCATCCTTTTTGGGTATTGCTAGTGTTGGGAGGACCTCTCCTAATACTGTAATGAGAGTAAGGAGGTCCTCCACTCTGGATGTTTATATGGAAGGGAATACATCTTCTTTGATCGGTATAAACATGTGTAGGAGATCCATGTTAATTCATGGTACCTTGAACACGACCTTCGCATATGTCAAACTGGGTATGGGGAGGATCTCCAAGTTTATTATCAATGATTTGGGGAAGACATCCTCATTTAGTGATGTTATTGTTGTGAGAAGCTCTGTAAAAGATAGTAGAGGATGGGGAGGGATCTATGTTGGTAGTATATTGCAAGGGTAGGACCATTCTGTTGGTATGTGGTTTTATGAAGAGGGCCTCTATAATTTTCATTAATGAAGAGGGGAGGACCATAAAAAAGATTGGTGACAGAGTTAGGAGGAATTCCACTTGAGTTGGGAATTTTGAGTCTAGGACTATCACATTGAAGGTCTATGACATAGGGATGGTCTTCGTATCTAGAACAATATGTGTGGGAGGACCAATGATATAGTTGTATTGATCTATACAGGACACATGGTAAGGGCCTCTATAATGAGAGAATGAATAGATATGACCTCCACTATTATTAGTGATGGCATGAGGAAGACCTCTATAATAGATATCATTATCATAGGTTTGACCGTAATGGCTTCTGGTGGTGCCAGTGATTGAGTGAGTGAACCCGGCCTACCTAAAAAGTGGATGAGGTATCTATTTTGACTAGTCCCTAATGGGTCCCTTCTCTAAAGTGGTAGGGATATGGTGGAATTCACCATTCAAGTCATGTTCCATGAGAGAAAGGGAAGTTGATACAGTATAACAGGCATCATCATTATCCAATGTCCTATGTCTGTGTCATGGCATTCCTACAATGGATAGTGGACCAATGGTGTAGACCATCTGTTCATTGTTTGTAGGTACTGGTCATTGGTGTTGCTGACGAGGCCTGGTGGGAGCCATACGAGGAGGAATCGAGTGGTATTCATAGCTAAGGTTACCCGGTAATACCCTAATTCCATGTTGTAGGGGATCAATTCCTAACAATGATCCACTGAGAGGATCCATAAGTGGTTGGTAATCGATGTGGGGATCAGTTCCACACAACACAACCCTTTGGTTAGGAGTTTTTAGTGAGACACATAAACATTCGTATCCTAGAGGGCATATTCATTATGCTAATGACCCCCTCCTAAACCCATCATAAAAGGGTGCACATTTGTATCTTATGAATGATTTCTAATGGTAATATACAGAGTGGCCTCCCCCACTTCCATGGTCACGACTAAAGTCAAGATGGAGACCGAGTTATGCATGATTTACACATTATTATTTCTCCTACCCCTCGTGTTTTTAGGCTGGGGTGATTAGTTTCCTATATCCCGGCACCTGGAAGAAAGTAGAATATCATTTTTAGTAATAATATGATGAAACTGATGCCCAATGGTCTAGTATTGTGTAATCATACATGGTTATAGAGATAGATACATGCTAATGATGTCACAGACATGGATGGCCAATGATTAACTGCCCCACTGTCTAGTGAGTTCCATGCTAAGACCACTATTCTTTTAATGGGACCAAGAATAATATTTTCGGATCTGGTGAAATTATTTTATTAAGATTACCCAAATTCTGGTAGTCCCAATATTGATGAGAAAAGATTCATGTCAGGTTAACTGTTTCCCTTGTTGATGATTTTTTTTGGGCTTCTCCACCTTGTGGGTTAATTTTTTGCCTCATGTGCATTGTGACCCCGCATTCCCTCATCCCAAAGGTTGGAAACTTTCATCACTTTTTATATGATTTCTACTCCTTGATTGAAATGGTATTACGGTATTCCGATTTCTCCTCCCCTGGATTCCTCCTTGGAATTCATCACCTAGTATGGGTCTCCCATATTGATTTTACTTATGTTAATGAATGTCATCCCCAGTTCCATATTTTTTGTTGTTGATGGTTAAATTTTATTCTAAAGTATGTACATTCCATGGGGTCTTGGTAGGGAAGAATCCTTCAATCATCAGATTAGTCGCAATGGGCATCACTGGCATGTTAGAATGATAGAACATTGGTCATCTGTATTCTTCCACAAACGAGGGATTCCCATATGTGTGGAAGCATAGGCATCCCACGTCGATCTTGGGGTATCTTATACTAGAGGAATGTCTACTGTGGATTTCCTCAAGAATCCCATGTTTATCACATGGTATTAGTGTGGTAGGTCATTAGTTTAACATCTCTTATAGAAGGAGAAGATTTATTAGGATTCTCTCGATAAGGTTTAATCCTAGCACCGAACACTAATAATGTTTATAGATTATTGGGTCAGAACAACTATAGAGGTAGACTCGGGGAGGAGTGTCTCATTAATGGAATATTTCACACTGTGATGGGGTATGTTCCTAGTAGGGATGAACCATTGATTAATAGAGGGATGGTCCAAAATTCCGTGTGAGAGTGGATTCAGGGTGTCATGTCTCATATAACGTATATGTCAGATCATGAAGGCTCTTCTAGATACCACTGGAGGTAGATATTGGAGTTTCACTCTTGGAATGGGAACAGTAAAGTTTAAAATTAATCGAGATGAAACCATAGGGAGGCGTCCTACATATAATTTTTGCAATACAAGGATCAAAACCCTCATAATTTAATGTATGGTGTGGGGCTTACACATGGGATCTAACCTTATGCTTGTAGGAGAATCGATGAAGATGATGAGGTTTACATGTAAGAAAAAACAATATATGTGGAATGGCTTCACCATGATGTGGTGACCTAAAAAATTAAGATGGATTATGGTTGATGTGGTTGAAATGGATGGAAGTGATATAATTGATGTGTTGTAAGTTTTAAAACATGGGGATGTTTCCTACATATCCCAATTAGTTGGGAATCAATGTCCATGCAGTTCTGAGGCACCATGAAATTAAATATCATGTAGTATGGATGATATATATATGGTCTGGAAAAAAAATGCAAATAATGAGGGGAATTATGTTTATGTCTAGAAACTTAGAGAGCTTTACAATGAACCCCAATAGCTGGGAATAAAAATACACATCATTTTGGAGGTGTATTTAGTGCTTAAACCTAAGGATGATGATTGCAGAGAATATGGTTGGGGATTTAACACAAAAGAGACCTATTAAGGACACTGTCAAGGAAAAAATATGGTAATGATCCATTAGGATGGATAGTATTTATTTTTTCTACTGTACTATAAGCCCACAAAAGTCCTGCTTAGTGTGAAAAACAATATGAAGTAGTTCACCCTACATTAATGTCGTGATTGATGAGGCAACATGATTTGACATGGGTCTTATGCATAGATGATTCTAATGGAGTATGTCATTCAATATGTGGAGGATCCAATTCAATATGAGGTATATATCAATACATGTTATTAATAAACATAGAATCCAAAAAATCTGTGCTAAGGATTATATGTTGATACTGCCTGGGGTGAACAGGGAGACAAATCCCAAAGAGTGCGGGATGTCAGATTGAGGGTATGGGAAGTGAGAGGTCCCTATTTCCATCCCCATTTAGATCCTTCATGGATGATGTCAATCAATTTAAATAGGATCACATTCCCTTTCACTCGTACACAGTGACATCATGGGCTTTCCACATAGGGTAGGATCACAGTTTAATGTTATGTGTCATGGATGTTGGTGCGTGGTGGTTTTTTTTAATTTGATCGGACATGGGGGACTCCCTCCTCACCCATTGAAGATACGTAACTATCATTGATAAACCCTTTGGGTAGAGAAGGAGTCTTAAATGAAATAATATTAGGGTGTGGAGGATCATTCACTCATGAGTACCACGTTATCATTGCAACGAGAAAAAAATATTCATTTGGATACCAAATATGAAAAGAAATATGTAAGCAAACAAAATTGTGGAAAACTTTTAAAGGACTAGGAAAACAAAGTGTAAAATACTACAATGTTTCATAGAAGAGAGTCTCAAGAATCAATGGTCACAACAAAGAAGTGTTTCATAATGATTGGGTGCTTCACCGAGGGAAGGGTTATCATGAAGTAAAGGTCTCTATAAAACATATAAACCCTGCCTTGGAATGAAGTCAAATGTTAGAATGTGAGTGTGTCAGATGGATTGATTCTCAATGAAGGATCATATATACTGGAGGGTCTTCTACCATGATTAAGGGAATAAATCTTAAAGAAATAAATCCCCTCCTTATGTGGAGGAAACTTAGATCAACGGAAGGGTGTTTAGTCATTATCTAATACAATTATTCATTCATTTTTGTCTGAGATTGCAGTGCTAGGGTTCTTTTTGAAATGGAATATTTGAAATTGAATGGTTGGGGTGGTAGTTCCTTTGAATTGTAGGAAACCATTTATTTATAAACAACATAGAGTCATTATTCTCTTCTATGCACTTCGAAAAAAACTGGCCTCTGATAAAGGTCATGGATCTGTTGGACCCATGGGAGTATTTTAAAACCCCTTAGCATGTCTACAGACGGAATCATACTCATCAGAGTCCCATCAGTTCCTCGAATGATAATGATGAATATGGAACTCTATAAAGGTGCATCACATGGCAGACCCAGTGGATGTTTTTGGAGCTATTTTATATTGGATCTTATCCCAAATATCCATTCCCCCTCAACTTATCTCAGACACATATTTCGGCTCCAGCAATCACACTCACTAGAAAAGTGGTAATTTTTTCAGGGGATGAGAAATTTTAGAGTTCTTTGTCGATCTGAAACATTTTTTATGTAGGGAAAAACTTACATAAGCCATCAATGAATCACCCAAAGAGAGTAGCATGATGTATCCTTTTGTATTATTGCATATACAAATTTGTGATACAAGGGAAAATGTTTTTTTTTTGCCACTGTTCTATTAACCAAAGCTCTTATTGAGATAGTTCCTCAAAAATAATTGATTTATATTAAATTTTGTGTCATTTGGGACTCTCTTTATTATGGGAGTCCATTATTTACTGTTTTTTCTCCAAGGAGGGAATTCTATGTTTTCAGAACTGTTATGATTATCATTTTCTTGAAAGGGATGTTGTTATGAGGGGTTTCCATAATTTATAGTGGGTTATGCACCCATGAACCATAGAGATGATTTAATGAAATGTGACAAAAACTCTTGTGGCTTGTAATGAGATGATACATTGCCTATTATTTCACTCATTATTATAATTTCCAATAGATAATTTAAAAACATCATTTAAACTCATGTTTTTCCATCCATATCCAATGAGATAGAAGTGGGATGATAGTTTTATGGAGGTTGTGGTTTGTTTTCTGCATATCCATATAAAGAATAACATGATATGGGTTGTGATATATAAGATGACCATATTGGGTATGTTTAACCATTCATGATGACAATATATTTGAGGGACATAGAAATTTCTATGATAGATAGAATGATCATTTTTATAGAGTTACTTCTACTATAGAATTTTTTATGAATCCACATTTTCGTTCTATTTTTTGGAAAGGATTTAGGTGGCCCTGGGATATTAGGTTCATTTGAGTACTGAATTCAATCCATAGATGAATAGAATGATATAGAGAGCTATATAGATTCCTGAGGATTGGCATCATCCTGATGTCCTAGATTTAGTTGGAGTATAGGAATACCCTTAAGGATTAGTTTATTTTGATTATATAAATAGTAACCAGTCTATTATGATAATGACGCATTTTGAAATTATTATTTATCAAAATTATAAATCACTATTGTGTTGTTTAGTGATTAGTGAATGTTCCTTGGTTAGTATAATTTTGGTTAAAGAGATAGTAATAATAAATCTATTGAATTGTTATAATATTTTAATGGAAAATAGATGATAAAACTTTTATAATTATCATCAATTTAGACCATTGTAATTATAATTTACTGATCAGGTGTTGTTGAAAGTTTCACCCAATTTTGATCATTGATGTATTAGGAAAAAGGGAAGCATGCTCCACATTTTGTGGGAACTTTTATGATTATTGAGTACTTGGGGAATGTGGAATAAATTTTATAACATATTCCATTGATTATATAGATAATAACATTTTCCATTTATCAAAGCTAAGAAAGTATCTTTTTGATCCATCTCTTGTCCGGAGATGGACAAATCATGATGTTGAACCGAATTTATCCATGACTGGGCATCCAATCAGGATATTTGATTTTAAAATAATGTTACATCATCAGAGGATAATAACATTGTATCGTGTTCTATGGAAACAATATTATGATTCTTATGGTACATGGTAGCATGCGGCACGGATGAGATACAGGTGACCTCACATGTTTTATTAGGAAAATTAATAACATGAATTCTAGGGATAATATGTTTTTATAGGGATGTATAATACCTTATTACTAGTTTTTGGCTATGTTTTAATATATTTTTTTGTAATTCCATTTTCATTATTTGTGTAATTCAATGAATTAATTGTGAGGATATCTATTTTGGTGTAGATAGGGATTTGTTTGAGTTTCCAACATAAAACCTATAGTTCTTCCAGCATGTTGTTGTTTTACATTTTATGTAATGGTGTTAGATTATGTGTAATAATTAATTGGTTGATGTTGTGAAATGGGAACATTGAGTGAAAGGTAACATTTAGTGTAATGTTTACAGAAAAAGTAAATATTAACAATGTCATATTCCATTAAAATGAAATGATGCTTCAAATGTATATGAGACTCGATAACTAATTAATTAAAAATTTAGTTCGAGTCTATGTAAAATATAGAGAGTAAGTTCTAATATGGTGTTTCAGATGAAATTATTATATTTATCCCCCAGTTTTCCTTGATCTTGACATATATCAATGAATAGGTGATGTTGGATATATCCAATCCCTCTGAATCGTATGTTCATTGATTCATCAACATATTGATTGGAGTGTATATCTCTAGGTAAGTAGTTTATCTGAATATTTCATTTAACTCTATTATCCACATTGGGTTTCAAAATATCGTCTTAGTTATGATGGTTCTAAACTCATTGTTTGTTGAATCATGTTTTTGGGTTCAGTTTCAATATATTTTGCACCTTCATTTTCTGTTAAATATTATTTTTGAGGGCATTGTGATTCATTGAGAAAGGTAGGTGGTTCCATTTAAGATGGAAAATTTAAAAAAATTGATTTGATTTATGTATGAAACTTATTTAATTTTATTTTAAAAAACAATTTTATGTGAATTGGATAACATAATTTCTTGGAATTGATTTTGGGAACCCCCCCCCCCCCCACACACACACACCCAATTACAATGGAATTGGATGTTGGGGTATGATTTAAAAATGATGAACAATATGAAAGGAATATGGAATTATAATTTGTAAAATGAATTAAATTAAAATGATGAAAACCTATGACTGTTTTTATTTGTAAATGACATAACATGTTGAAAACCCAACGATTTTTTTTTAAAATAGAACTATAATTGTGAATTGTAATGTGGAGAATTGTTATGTATAATGAAATTAAATGACTTTATCCTTTTCAATTGATTAATTGAGCACACGTGTGTCTGGGTAGTTAGTAGGTTAATTGGGAAAAACATGCATGGATGAGAATTCCCTTGAAACATATTGAATCATTTTAACTCTAAAAACGTCTATTTTTGTATATGTTATCCTCAGTGGGATGTTGATTGGTATGATTGGGAATGAGATATATTTACATTTTTACATGTACTTTTTTATCACATATATGATATGTGTGGGGATCCCATAACCTAGGACTAGCATACAACCAGGCAAATGACCATGCTTCTTATTTTGACTATTCTGAATGTTGAATCAATATATTGTGAAGCTATTTTTGACATATAAAATGATTTATGTAAAAAAATTTGTATAAAGTGTTTATTTAAGATATTTTTGAAACTTTTCTTAAAAGTTTAAATTAATATATATTTTTATTGAATACGAAAATGTACTTGTTTGACAGTTTTTATATTAATTGAAAAAATTATTTTGTTTGTTATTATGGAATCTTATTATGAAACACCAGATGAAAAATTACTGGGAGTTTTTGCTCACAACATATCTTTTACACATTTATTTTTTATATTTTATCATTTCATGATTGCATAAAGGGAATTTTATACTTGAAGGAGGTTTTTCTTTTTTGATCTATTATGTCTTTGAGTGATGTAAATGTTTTGACATGTATTAAATAATGTGAATCCTCTGCTACATTGATCATAAACTATTTTGGTGTTTAATATACATGTTTGGATTCTTGTAATATATCCTTTGGTAGTTTTTTATCACACATATATGTATCTATTTTTTCAATTGTTTTTTATTATAATTCCTTGTCACTTTTATATTTTATTCTTCAAGGTTCTAGTCACCGACATTTGGTGACCAGGAACACCCTTCAGGCTATGTCAGCATCGAATCGAGTATCAGAGTACCATGGTATATAAGATGGTTTTTGATAAGGATTATGAAAATTTGTCCAATATAGGTCTTATATTATAATAAATTTAATGGAATAAATTATTTATGGATGTGGGAGAATTTTACACCCGTGACCTTACCCTTGTAGGTAAACATCATATCTTAAACTATCAGGCAATGCCCCCAAAAATTGTTCCATTACACTTGATTAAATTTATAATATGAACTTTGGAATATTTCATTTATGAAAAATGACTTAATCTATGAAATCTTGATATCATAATTATCATTGTTTTAATTTATCATATTTTTAAGAAAAATATGATATTCAGTTGAAATTTACAGTATTCAGCAAACACATAATTGTTTCTACATTTTTATTATATATGAATAACCTAGAAATTTATGAAAAAATATAGGTAATAAATATTAATATTAGTAATTATATTATTTATTTATCAATATTATTTTAACTTGTTTAAATATGGTAAATATTTCTTTTAACTTATTCAAAAGATACTTTAATATAAAAATTATTTTCATTATTTTTGTTAAACCAATTTTTATTCAAGGGAGATTCCGTTTTTCATTAACTGAAATCCTCATATCATTTAGTAGTTATATAATAATTCCTTTTATGTATTATAATTTTTATCCAAAATAATTTCACAATATATATAGTTTTAAATATTAAAATAATAATTTATCTAAAGACTGGTTTTAGTATTTAAGTGTTCATATATTAAATTTTATTTTTCCAACCTATAAAAATATTATTTTGTTAAATGGTTTATTGATATAAAATTAGAAGATAAAAATTATGTATGTAAAAAAATTAATTTTGGTAATTAATTTTTTTGACTAAAGTTATAAAATTGTTGCTCTGGTAAAAAGTAAAAATGGAAAAATGACTTTTTCTAAGATGATAAGGTTTAAAAATATGTAAACAATGCTTCCAATGGGATAGATGATGTTTGGGTATATTATAAATCACATCCTTTACATATTTTTTTAGCTTTTCAATAGATTAACCTTTTTATACTAAATTTAAATGGATATAATTCAATGTGTAATTGCAAACCAACCCTTCTCATTGCACATAAAATGGTAACATCATTAATACATAAATACTCACTTATCAATTTTATTTTACATTTCAAATAACTAATTATATTAATTATATAACACTTAACCACATTCAAATGATTAAGGACACCATTACTTTCATGAACCAGCTTAGATACCACAAAAACCGAATAATTTTAGTTATATTGACAAGACCTGAACAACATTTTCATTCCCATGGGTAGGATACAAGAAGCTAGAATCCTAAAAAAAGTAAGTTATTATTCATACCTCAAAACAAAGGAAGATAAATAAAAATTTTAATTATTTTTAACACTCTAAAAGTAGATATTACTAGAAAAAAACTAGTAAAACATTGACCAAATGGTACACCATTAAAAGAAACCTTTTATTCCAAGATAAAACTGAAAAAAAACTCATGTGAAAAGGCTATACAATATCAAAAATTTCCTTCCATCACTTTGGGTTCTATGCTTTAAGAAGATCCACCAACTCTATGTAGTGGTTTCCCTTTTCGTGGTCCTTAGATAAAATATTCTACAAATTACTAAAGGAAAAGGTTGTGTGTGAGCTATAAAAGATAGTATGGTCACACTAGGTTTACCATATTGACTATGATATTAATAAAGAAATATGAATTAAATTTTAATAAAATAATTTTTGGAATGGAATTCAAATATTTTCAAAAAAATATTCTTTCAATTCAAAATTATGTTAAATATTTCAAAACTGGCTAAATGAAAATTGTATATAAACAATACTCATAAAGTATTTGGCATGAACAAAATAGTTCTATAAATTAATTACATCTAATAATAAAATAAAGTATATCATATAAATATGTATCATTAAATATGGTATATTGTTTTCTAGTAATGAAATCTTCACATTGCTAACCACTGATCTTAGCTCAATTTGTGCACATGTCCCATGATTCAAGCCTTTGAGACTGAACTCCCCATCAGGGAAACAACTATGCTAAATTATGTTTATGTTAGTGTTTTCATAATTAATACTATGAAATGGGTTTATATCCTAGGGTTCCTATTGATGTAATACACTAACTCCACAGGCTCACATGAGCTTCATTCATTCAATCAATCCTCAACAAACAAATGACATCAAATTAGTTAAAAATACAAATTTCATGCATTCAATTTGTAGTATTCCATTCTCATTTAAAAAAAATCACAAATATTACTAAATTATTATCCTTATTAATTAATATGTCATCTAAATATATATAAAATCATTTGATAAATGAAATTTACCATATAAAGACACCAATCATTCTCAAATCTACAAAAATATCTAAATTCCATTGAAATCGTTGGGGGGGGTTCATAATCTCCATACCTCTTTCAATAGATTCCATAAACCATCTAATATATGGATTTAAAATCATTTAGTATACCATTTAAATTAAATTAATACGTTTTTGGTTTATATTGGTGGGGAAATAATTTAGAACCCCCTGCCTTTATTCAACGATCAAATCAATACCTACAATTAGAAAATTCCAATGAAGAACAAAGGTGAAGGGGACCAAACATAAAATACTAGATCACAAACATCATGATAAAATATTATTAAATGAAATACATGAGATATTAATGCATCCAAATTATGTAAGTAGAGTGGAGAATGAAAGGAGAACTGACCAGGGAAAAATGAAAAATTGTGAAGTCTAGAATGGATGATATCACACATTTCCTATAGAATGATTCAAATGGTTTTCTATAGGTGAACATTTAAATTTCATAAATAAATTAAGAATTTAGTGAAAATAAAACCATTAGTCCTTGATAAATTTTTATAATAAATTAAGGGTTTATAGTTTAAATGCATCTTCTTTCCCATATTGTGAAAAATTAATTCCCTATAGTAAAAAATCAAATTCAGTGAATTTTCTGTTTAAGTACATTCATTATGGTATAATGAATTTTTCTTCCTAAAAAACATCACAATAAGTGATAAAAATAAAATTTACATTAAAAATAAAGGATTTACAATGTAAAATATTTCGTTAACCAGTGCCTATAAATAGAAAATTCTGAAATCACCATGTACCTCAATCTAACCCCAAACCCAAAAACAGGAACCCTAAAAACACATTACACATTTATACCAAAAAACTATTAATTCAAAAAAAATATACATCCCCAATCATTAACTAAGTATCCATGAAATTTGTTTTCCACCCCTAAATATCCCGAATCATAGAAAAAAATAAACATCAAAAAAATTGGATTTGATACGTACATGATGTAATATAACAACATGTTACAACCTCACCTCAAAAAATACATTGTATTCACAAAATATAAGCCAATATGTTTGCATTCCAAATAAATGAGGCTAATGATTCATCAAAATTAAATCACACTCTTATATGTCATGAAAATCTAACACACTCTTCCATATAACATAGACTATGTAATCACCTTCCCATAGATAAATGTTTTCTTGGAGTCAACAATACGGTTTGTAATCTCAGTCATGGATAGGTACAACCGTATGATCATCCAAGATATAATGATATGAGGGGAAAGAAAGATAAATTTGAATATATGATATATGAAACATTTTTTTGATCAAAGATTAATGTGATTTATGTGCCAAAAAGTATGGTATATTTTGTACTCTCTCAAAAATATTGAACAGACATACAAACCTCATCATAATCATACACTATTTCACAAGAAGATTGTGGCCCAACCGAGATGAGACACTCAAAAACACATTGTAACCAAATAAAAATTCTAATATTCATCAGAGAGGATCACCATAGGATTTATAATAGCTTATTGTTTTCAAAATATTATGAATAATAAATGGAATTATCTCCATCATTTCTTATAGAAAACATAGTTCAGATAAAGAACTATCTCCCCAAAATGTCCAATGAATTATATATATGAATATTTGGAACAAAAGGGCTGAAAATGATATTATTTTATAGTGAATGTATTGAAATTAGTGTAATAGAACTCAATCAATCCCAAAAAGTTATCTACAGACCCACCAATTAAGAAAGCAATCACGCAACATGTCCTCATGTATATACATATCTTGAACATTTTGGAGATCCATCTATGGATGAAATTACATTCTCATACCTCCATAGATTCACATGTACTCATGGAATCCACTATAGAAGAAGTAATTGAAATCGGGCCCACTATTACAGTATATTTTAGATAGATGTTCGTGCAATTTGATACTCTTCTACACACAAAGATGTCCCATGTCCTCATATTTGGTTTTATATTTAATGGGTATATTTGGATATTGATTATTTAGAATATCAATTAAAACCCATTATGAATTATACCATCCAGGTAAATGAATAAACCTAATAGTATAGAATAAATAAATATCATCCCACATATATGTCGGAAGTGGAATTGGTTGGGGAAACCCCCATGGTTTTTGGTGTTTGGATTTGAACTATTTGAAGGTATTACAAGGGTATACAATGTCAGTAATGTCCCACCTCATACCCGAACAATATAGTCATAAAAACATATCACATAACATCATTTGGGTTCTTGGGTGTGCATCCCCATGGGAACTATTTATTTTCACCATCATTGTATTTCTTATATGACAATGAGCCACATTCCATTTTTGGAATCCTAGGATGCCATCTGGAGAGAATTCTCATTCATTAATGGTCTCCCCACCATAATTTGAGTTCATAATTCACTAAGAGAGACATCAAAATCCACTATTTGGATAATATGATCACAAACTGGATTAGAGGTTTCTTAATTATTTAATAATTAATTAAATTACCCTTTAAACGTGTATTGGCATTTTTGAAATAAAAATAATACATCAAGTCCATCTAATGCATCTATGAGAGTATCAATTCATATTGTGAGAAGATATAAATCATGAGTTTGCATTAGAAATAAATGGTAAATAATTCTATGTAGTGGTAATGTATCATACTCATATGATCATGCATCAAAACTACAAGCTTGATTTCATGGATTAGAGAAGTCTTCTTGTGTGGCATAATCTATGAGGATCAATTAGAAACCGAATGAAGTCCCTTTATAAGTACACAACCACACCTAAACCTAATGAAACATAGAATACCACATAGAACATCATGAGTATTGTAATTTTTAACATTGATGACAAATAAAAGGTCATTTAAAATAAAAAATTGAACTATGAAATTTATCATGAAAATTAGACATCACTAACTTCTTTGAAATTGAAGTATTTGGATAATCCATATTCATGAAATATTCTTGAAATTTAGGGTAAAATTATAAAAAAACCAAGAATCTCGGAATCTAAAAAATGTTATATTGTTCTTAAAATTTCATGAAATCATTCCCCTTCTCATAAAAACATGAAAAATTGTGATCTGACACCACATTTACTAAGAATATAATTTTAGAAATACTAAAATTACATTTTGATAACATGTCATGATGTGGATTATTTTTCAATGTGTCTAGAACATCTCATAAATTATTGACATGGTCCATCTCATTATGAGAATAATATAAACTTTCATCCACAATACCACCATGAATGCATAATAGAACTCATGTAATAACTTGTTCATCCATTCGATTAAAACCACATGAGAATTTTTTAGACAAAATGGCCCAATATGATACTCATAATGGATATAACTACTCTTGATGATTGTTTTCTGAATGTTAGAATATTTTTATTCTCCTATGATAACCAAATAACATATAAATTTTTTTCAACCAGTAATACTCATTCAAATAATTAAAAACTCATCCATCCATGGTAACAAAAACATTTTATTCATCATAACATGATTATGTTTTTGACAGTCAACACATAGGGGAAATGTACCTTCATTATTCCTCATAAATATAACTTTCACTTCCTATGGTGACACACATGGGAGTATAAAGACATCGCCTATCAAATTACCAAATATACATTTCAACTCTTTTGTCTCTACTGGTTCCATATTTTAATACCGAATAGACACAAGATGAGTACCATGTCTGAAATAAATTAAAAACTAAACCTCCCTTACCGGTGGAAATATAGAGAAATCATATGGAACTATTTGGTAAAATCAATTAAAATAGAGGAAAATCATCACACAATGATTCATACATGTTGAAATAAAACACTGATATTACCTACTTAAATTATAAATAAATATGTTTTTCTCAACTAAACCTGCAATCTCATTCTACCTGAATGGAACAGAATACCCCATTGTGTGTATTAAAGGAGTCATGCTGAAGTCAACAATAAATTCTAGCCTTATGATCCATATACCAAAACAATATAAAATTATGGATAATTGGTTTCATGTTGATATCCATAAAACTCAAAGTAAGATCAATCTCTGATAAAGAGATAACACAAGCAAGGCATTGAAGACCTTACTCACTCTTCATTCTGAGGGGCATAATAATATACATCACATAATAAAGAATTGACATAAGATTATTCATAAAATTAAAAAAATGGCTAATCATAAATGAGTGAGATTCTATAGTATCAAATAATTTTGTCATTAAAGTTGATTCTATAGTGATGGTACCTCTCACAATCAGTATACCCACATTAGATTCCTCTATATACACATTGACTCTTTGAATAATCACAATTTTCCATTTTTAAGGATCGTATCCCTTAGTTATTGAACTATATGATTGTACCATCATACGTTTTTGAAAATATAATGCTATTTTACTATGAAAAATAGAAAATAACAGCTATAACATATATAGGTTTTCTGAGAAATCTCCAAAAATATTGATCTTCTATTCCCCAATGAAACCCATTATCGAATTCCATGAAATTCAACACTAAAAGAATCAAAAAGTTCCTCTTATAAGAAAATTATGGATATCTATTTGAGGAATTCTAATTAGAACCACCATGATACTCCTCACACTTCTTATATCCATTAACAGAACACATATAATAGCAATTATGATGAAATATATCTTTTGTATAACATGTCATACCATCATTTTCAAGCTCAAAAATCAATTATCTATTGAGTAAATAATCATATAAATTGATCTTAAATTATAAATACTATGGTTCCGTATAATGTAGGACACCCATATAAAATCATCCAGCCTAAATTATTTCATATCACATAACCTTAGAAAAAAACTAAAAAATCTCCCCAAAATGGTTTGAATATCATTTTAAGGTTGTATCACCATACTATAGGCTGATAAACTCCTTGTAGTTTTATAATAGTGCCATATATGGATTTAAATGATCCATGAAAGTAAATTCAAAATCATTCCACTCAAATAACTAATTCTTATTTAAAATCACCATCATATCCCACATTCTCCAGTTAGGTTCCTCAATCCTGAACGTATGATGGTCAAATAATTTAAATCTATCTATTTCCACAAAATCACATCCTAATGAGGATTATTTGACCCTTGGAATAAAGATAATTTCTAATGAATAATATCCTAATCATTGTCTTTAGAGTAATCCCTTTGATGTTCTATTACCAGATCCTGGATGAGAATGGATGCATGTAATTTTCCCAAAGCTTGGACAACATGCACCACAAAATAAACACATTTTAGGCTGAAAAGAAGAGTCAGTGACTAAGGTTCACTAGTAGATTTCTCCTATGACAAATTCAAATGACTTATCAGATGTATGATTCTACATAACATCTACAGAAAATATTTAAAAATCAGAATGGTTATATAGATAAATATCTCACACATGATGTATATGAATATAAATTCCATAAATAAGAAATCACCAGTAAAAATTTAAAATACTGAGATCAAATTTAGAGAAAATACTAGACACGAGGTCAAAATATTCCTCAAAGACACTTTTCCAAGAAACCCCTGGTGACACAAGACTCATTATGATGGTGGGTGTTCAATCAATATATTTAAACTAGAGCCCATGTCTCGTAAATCGTAACACATTTGTACTTATAAAACCCATCTAAAAATATTCTTCATGTAATGAAGCATGACATGTTCCTTGGATACATATTTTTCATGAATATTCCTAGATACCTTAGTACCATGATACATGAGCTAGCATTGACATGCTCTGAAAGAAATTCATGAACCCCATGGGGTAATGACTACCACTACATATCATATATAAATAAAAAGTAAATTTTTATGGAAACAAAATAATGTATGATAGATGATAAAAATATGTATGGTCAAAACTCAAGATTTAGAATGTATCAAAAAAATGTAAAATATTACCTATCCAATACACCACTAAAATACTTCATGTCTTCCAAGAAAAATCTCAATGATAAACACACATAACAAGTAGTTCACATCTCAAACAGTCACCTCAATAACACTGTGTCACACGGATAATGAACATCCACTACCAAAATATGGATCACTTACATTACTTTTACCATGAATAAAATAATTTAAAAATACCCAAATTCAAAGGTATGGTGTGAGATATAATGATTAGTATAATATCAGAATGTGTCCACCAATCAACCAAATAACATATATAAATTTTATTTATTCAATTTAAACAAAACAAGGAATCACATGGAATTCAAGTATTTTAAAAAAGATGATTTCAATTCCAAAAGATATAAGCTAAAGCATAAAACTCTTAAATGAATATTTTTTATTAAACATTTATATAAAGTATCGTGCATTATTAAAATAGTTGTATAAATCAGTGTAATTTAATTAAAAATTATTTTATATAATAGTAATGTGTATCAACCCAAAAAATACATTATTTTTAGATAATATGATCATCACACAACTCATTAGTGACCTTGGTTCAATTTTTGATGATTTCCAATGACCGATGACATTGTGGATAAAGTCCTCATTTGTGAAAAAGTATATCTATGTTGTCATCATCAATACAGTGAACTGCGGACTAATCCTATCATGATTGTTTGAATTACCTATAACCAAAAGAGGTCATCATGTGCTTAAATATATCAATCAATCATTCATGAGAAAATAAAAAATTTCATATTATCTTGACATACAATTTCTAAATTACATTTTTCTACATACCTTTCTCATTTTGGAACCAAATAATAAGTGGTAATAAATTAATTCACCTTTCAAATAGTCATTCAATTTAACAAATTTAAATTAATTTAATTAGACAAATATTCAAAACAAGTCAATAAATTTTTATCAAATCCAACCAACAATATCAATTCCATTAATATTGGGTGTCCTTCAAAATATTTAAGTATTTTTTTCAATCAATTGTTCAATCATCTAAAATAAGGAATTTATAATCATTACCAAAATGATTTGGATTTTTGTGGAATTTATAGTTTCAATTAAAGGTAAAAATCCTATGGATATTTGTACCAATAATCCTCAATTAAAACAAAACATATAATTACAAAACAGTACTGAAGAATTATGTCAATGTAGAACAATAAAGAAATACATGATAAACATATCAAGTACAAAATCTGATTCAATTAGAAACATGATGTCATACCACTTATTAAGAGGGGAATCATGGAGGAGGATAACAAAATGGGGGAACACACTAGGGATAAAATTCCATACTAATACATTTGGATGGGAAGAAATCATTAACTTCAAATCGTGGTGACTAGGGTTCTTAAGAGGATCACATGTATAATGACTTGGTATATTAGGGAAGCGGTTAAAATATACCCTGATGTGTATAAATAATTTCAGTCACAAATCAAGGTTGTGTGGAATAGATGTATCTAGTTTCACACATGAAATAAAAAGGTGTCACCTAATTTAAAATACATATGAACATATTAACTTCGTATATTCATACTTTTGGGTTTAAATCATTTCTCTCGATAATCTATTCTTATAGTTTGTGTCTTATAAAAAATTAAAATCCTAATTATGGAATTTGTTATTTTAATTATTTATGAATATATTAATTTGAAATAGAAACACACAAAAACCTCAAAATCACATTGTAACCAAATACAATAACCATGAAAATATTAACCACATTTATATATAGACACCATTAATTCGAACAAAAATCCCTAAAAATTATGTCATTTTCCCCAACAAATTCACTCCATAATAAAAAATTCCCCCAAAACAGCCAAACAAATAAAGGAAGAAAACAAGAGTCAAGAAGTACCAAATAAAAGCTAATGATATGTAATTATTTCATATCATAATCCTATCAATTCAAAGGATAAATGTAAGGATTTTTTTCTATATGTGTATTATTAGCTACATTGTTTTCATATTAACTATCATCCATTATATTTATTCTTAACACACTATGTAGTATCCTAGGACACCCTGAGAAAGGAGGGGTGGATTTGAATGCCCTCTTTTCAATTAAAATAGATGTATCTTTTCATCACATTGATATGAACCTTTTAAACTATTATGATATAAATATTCTATTTTCAAACACCCAAATTCAGAAATATAAAGATAACACAACAATTTTGCATGGTTCACCACTATAGGATATTCCTAGGAGAATACTTCGATTGTGTATTGGTCATAGCCAAATCCAATTATATTCAAAAAAACATTTGGATTGCAATTGTTTTTCAAAATTTTATGTCCAAAACCTCAATTTATAATTGAAATAAATGTTCTATTTACGAATGGGTAGAGGGAGACCCATTACAATACCCATATTAGATTTTTTGGGAAAACGTGCCTCCCCCAGATCAATTCTGTTGAATCCCCATAGCTCAATACACTTAGATAATCCTTACTTAGTTTATTTACATAAAAGTAGATTTAATAGATTTGAAATATAAAATATATTTCCTATTTATAATAAGGTTATTATTTCACTACAATTCATAATTAATTCAAATATATTCACTAATCAATCAAACCATATGTTCAAAACCTTTCAGTCATGAAAACCTATCATTTTCATGCATCTTTTTCACTTGTGTTTATGTTTTTAGCTTCCGAAAAACATATCAGTTTAAATTAACTATTGATCTTTTGCTCAACTCATATTTTTCTCCCAACTCTCTTTTACTTTAAAGGTGCATGTTATACTCTTTTAAAAACTATAATTTATACAAATCTTTTGCACACACCTCTAATGCATACACATATTTTATGAGGTATATGTTACATATCATCATTGACTGAGAGATTATTGGTAGATTGTAGATTCCGGACTATTAATAGACACTTCTGGCCCTACAGTCAAATAACTTGTGTGTTATCCCCTCACGCAAAACATCACCGTTCAATGTATATAAACATTTGAAATTTCCTTTAATGAAAAACTATATCCCTATTTTTTTTGTTTTTTCAACCTAAATATATTTTAAAATTAATAACACCATCAAAATAGTTTCCTTAGATGAATTTTTAATTTATGGTAGTGAAACTTCTCTTATATGCAACTCTAGAAGTCATCTTTACCCTTTTCCCTGTCTATTATATTTACACAAAAATATTTACATGGGAAAAACTAAATTATACATCCTAAATATTTTAAACCCTTTTAATTTAGAAAACACAAGAGATCTACCCCACCTTTAATACTAATTCCACCTTCACCGTAATATCAATTGACTTGAACAATCCTAATCAACCTAGTGTGGCATGAAAAAAACACAAAATTCCATAATTTTTAAGCTATGAAATACCATGATTCAACACACTAGTATAATGTTATTATTATCATTTATACAGTATGAGTTTACTATATTATTTTTATTAAATTTATTAATTAATGAACACTATTGTTTTAGAAAAAAGAGTTCGTAAATTGTGATGACTACCACCGCCATAATGTAACATGTTTCGTTTTGCATCCCCAATTTACATGGATGGGTATAAGGATGGTATTAATGAATAAATATTATGTTCATTATTTAATTGTAGTTTTTTATCATAATTAGAGAACCAATTAATTATATGATTGATAAATATTCATTATTAATTAAATCATTTAAAATATTCACTCTAAGAAAATAATTTATTATTCTAACATTATAATATTATATTATAACATAAATCTTTTTATAATTCCTTTAAATTCTAATATATCACACAATTTCATAGTAAATAATATAATTATTAATAAAATATAATTATATTTCCATAGAACCCCCTCATACTCATTCATTAAATTAGCATATTTTTATATTTGTGTCATTATAATAACCAAGATAAGTAAATATTTTTATTTATTTCATTGATAAATATGTAAAGTTATTTACTTATATAACATGATTTAAATAATTAAATAACTATTATTTTATTATCATTAAGTTACTACAAATATAATTTATTCATGAATTAAGTAAACAACCTTCATTTGTCAAATACCACCAACACTTTCTTATTATCAACTTAAACATACATGCTATGTTCCAAAACACTAATGATTGGAAATTGGAAAATTTTATATTATTATGAATAATAACTAATTGAAAACATAATTACCTATAAATAATGGAATATAGATTAGTAATGGATAATATACCATCATTATGAAATTATTATAAATACTCCAAACTATAAACATAGATTAGAAAATCAAAAGAATTCATGTAGATAATGAATATTAGTGAATAGAAACAATGAAAATGGATATGATTAAAGTTCAAAATTAATATGTATATATATATATATCATTATAATTTTTTTTAATGTTCGTTTAAGGAATTCAAGAAAAGTGCTATGGGATATCAGTATAATATTATTTTTTTGAGACATATTTTTTATTAAAAACCTAATTTACTTTTTGTGTTGTTGATAAACAGAAAATGAGATAATATATAAATAAATTCATTAACTCATGTTGTTTTAAAATCATGTTTTATTACAATAAATTAATAGTTCATGATTTAAACTCTATCCAAACCATAAGTTGGGGTTTTCAGTATCAATCATCATTAATTAGGGATCATGTTATATTCACAACCGATTTTTTGAATGGAACATACATTTTCATAGAATAATATTTTCATATCATCCATGATATATAATTAATTTTAGGTTATATATTATTATCCCTATATCATATTATTTTTATAAATGTGTATTATATAGTGGAAAATCCATTCAATGATTTGTTAATGAAAAATTATGCATAAATTCATAGAAAATACATCGCTATATAGATAGAGTAATGTCAATACAAACAGGGACCAAATGCACCTAAGATTAATCACCCTGAAATGGGTTGGATGATCATTGAAAAAATCATGAAACTATTGCATGATTAGTGGGATAATTAATTCACACTAGGTGAGACACTCTAGGGGATATACTGTATAATATTCACACACTCGTAATGAACCATGATGATGAGTATTATATTTTTCACGAACTAGCCCGAGTCAACCTTGATCTGGTCGCCCTAGCCAGACCGCGGCATGGACCAAGGGACATTACCAATCCCCATGTGCTGATAACCAGTTCTAGGAATCAAAATTTAATTTCTAGGAATGATTTGGAACATAAAAGGTATATAAGTAAACTAGAATAAACATAAAAATTTAAAAAGTATATCTTCAGAAAGATAAATAAACCGAACAGCTCAACATACATCCATGTGACCTTCCAGGTCACCTCCCAATCAAAGGATGACATTTTTCCAATAATGAGAAAATCATCCATGAAAACCGTACAAAATATACCTACAACTGAAATGAAAAATGCATGAGAAATAAAATTTCTCATAAGGGACTCCACAAGTGAACCATGGAATTCTTGCATTATCCAATTCCAAAATATTTCAATAACACAATATTGAACTAAATTTATAAAACAATACTATTTTTACATATGAAATGAATTTTGATAACTTAAAATCATAATTCTATTGCCCTTATAATTCAAAAATCCAGAAAATAAATAAAGATGGGTGGGAAAAAATTCTGAAATGGATACATTTAAAACCATTTTAAAACCAACCGTACGTACAATGTCTTTCCAAAAAAACACCAAAACCGTGTTATAGGGTATGATTCAACACACAGAGCAGGGGAAATGGTACTAACAGTGCACATATCAAAGGAAGAAGAAGAATCTAGAAACTCAGAGGAAGACCTGAACATACTAATACTTGCGACTCAATCCCCAATATCATGCCACGCATGATAGAATGAAACGCCCAACCACCCTTTCTCGGGTCAGATCGAGGGGACCAATCCCAAAGTAATAATCTCAAATATCCATCTACTATGGGCACTATATAGTATGTGAACTTCCTATATTGGAATTGTTCTAAGTAATCTCCCTTTCTATGCTATGATCCCATGCTATTTTCACAAAGAGGTTTTCCACACATTCAAACAACAAGCCATATATATATAACCAATCATTCAACAGAATTTGGTACCACCCCGATGACCTCAATGTTAGTATCATTCATTAACATAAATATTCTCAAGAGGCCCATACTGAGGACCCTCCAGTTTCCTTGTCAAAATATGAGGCAAGAGGACTAATCCAAGTTGGGTTTTTTCACACAACCCATTGGATGATTCCAACTTCCAACTCAACCAACATTTGGTGTGAAAACCCTATAAAAAATACACGACATGTTAATCCCACATTAAAAAAGCATAGAAACCCCAAAAAATTCTCCAAACATTTTTTTCACCCCTTTTATAACTTAGTAAACCATTAAAGAACTTCATTAAACCATTTCATGTAATACCCCACAACTTCTATATCGATACACACCAAAATACCTCATGAAAGACCAAACACATGCCAGAACCATTTCCAAAACCACATATACCATTTTTACATAAATATGTAAAAATGGGCCTTTAAACTAAGAATTTATGAAAAAGATACCATGTTACTTTTTAATCCAAGCTAAAATTCACAACAGATAAGAAAGTGCAAAATGGGCCCTTGAGATTCAAACATACGAACCAAAACATTGTAGAATTACCAAAAGGCACTTAAACTTTTCAATCACACACAAAATGAGTTCATATAAAACCCATCAATGATTGAAAATGATGACACCTTTATAAAAGAAGAAAAATTATTAATCAGAAATTATACCAGAATCCCTACCAGTTTATAAATAGGTTTATAACAAGATAAGTAATTTATGAACAATTATTATAAGAACTGCAAACATTTACTAGAAATTATATAAAAAATTAAAAAAATTATTAACAAATTTATAAATAGATTTTTTTTAAAACAAGAAAATATTATAAAAACTACATTTTTCAAAAACAACTAACTTTCAAAAACTATAGCATATTGAAAAATTATTTTCCAAAGATGAAAATAAAGTTAAAGAATTAATTAAAACATGAAAGCATTAAATGGACTTATTTGGAAATGAAAATGTATATTCTCTAACCTCAAAGCAAGAATATACATGATGAAACTCCTAAAGAAGGTAGAACAACACCCATTAGACCAATTTCATGCCTTAGACAATGAGAACAACAGGCGAAACACAACTCACGGTATTGGAATTCACCCAATGCAAATAAAAAACCATAGATTAAATGAAGGATAAATTAAGAACACATAAATAACGATATGTATCGGAGTAGGGGGTTTGTTATGCACAAAGGGAAAGTGGATGGAGTACGGCTGAACAGGTTCACCTGTGTGAGTCACAAGAGAGAGCATGGGGTCGAGGTTCGTCCATTTCCAGAGCAAGGGAGATTATGGAGGGTGGCGGTCAGTTGTGCTACTGAAAAAAGGCGAGTGAAGGGTCTGCGGGTGCGGCGAGGCCAACATAAGGAGGTAGACTTACTAGAGCATACAAAGAGGATTATGGGGGGGGTGTGACTACTGCTGGAGTATAGGGAGAATCTATTTGGTGTACTATTGGCCAACAAAAATTAGGGAAGGGGGTCGTCGGCCATCCTTAGCGATTGGGACCAGGCGAGGGCGACGAAGGGTGAGTGTGGCATGGACTGGCTGTGAGAACTAAGGGAGGGGTTCACTAAAGAGGGGTGTATTCAGTTTTCTTCTGTGCTACAGGGACAACTAGTGTTGGTGGATTGCTAGAGTGGTAGAGCGGGATTGGATGTTGGGGCGATGGTGAGAGTCGTGGGAGGAAAGGGTGAGGCTATGTAGAGGGGAATCGAGCAAGGGAGACATGCTGTTTTTGGGGCGAGACGTGATAGATGTTGGGGCATTAAGGGTTGGAGAGTGGATCTAGGGCCTCAGTACGGTGATCAACGAGAGTATGAAAGGCCGAAGGGCCGGAGGCGGGGGGGGTCTTAGTGCACCACACTCTGTGGGGAGAAGGAGAGGGGAAATTGGGGCGGGGGTTACAGGTAGCTACAGTTCCTTTTTTTCATTATATTATAACGTGATAATAATAATACAATTAAAAATAATAATAATAATAATAATAATAATACATGTAATAATAATAATAACAATAATAATAAAAATGATTTTTAATAAAAATAACACCAACAAAAATAAAAATAACCATAATTGTTATAATAATAAAAATATTAATAATAAGATAAATATTAAAAAAATAACAACAATAACACATTAATAATAATAAGATTATTAATTACATAATAAAATTATTGCCACTAAAATTCTAATATTTAACCTGATTTTATTACATTAAAAATTACTTATTTTAATCGTTACACATTTGTGCGGGCTCCTGGGCTAACGATGTGGCTACCACCCACTGTGTGATGACCACAAAAGAGTCTGAAACCCAATAAAAATATAAAAGGAAAAAAATTTAAATTCATGCTTAACTCGAGACTCGATGAGAGATCCCAAAGCCAAGAAATTGAAAAATAAAAATTAAACATAAATGACTGGCTGTTACAATTATCCCCTCACAGAAAAATTCTACCCCTAGAAAGTAACTTAGCCGAACAAATGGAAAAAACAAATATCCATGCCTGATTGATACTCAATGAAACCACACCATAAGAGAATAGGAGAAGACGAGAGAATTCTCCACACCACAAGAACTCAACTACTGTGGAAATTTAACTACCAAACATACCACCCTGATAAGGGGGGAGACACAAGAACTTCCAACTATTCCTGACTAGCTTCTATAGCATGAGTGAACTACACCTTCGGTGAAACATAGAACTCTCAACCCAATGAAAAAACTGCCAAAACTAGATAAAAACCCCCTTTAAGAACATAAACCAAGAAGTAAACCCTAGAATAACCACAAATATTGATCCATCCATTGGATCATACATCTCCAAGCAAACACATCAAAACCAAGAACAACCCACACATGGGCTAAACACACTTATAAGAAAAACGCTAAATTCAGAATACTATAAGTAGAAAAATGAAACTATTTAAATTGAAATGAAAATTTCCATTATAACATCATGATGAAGCAATGAACCAACAAAAACACAAAAAATTTCACAGTATAAAAACAAGAATGAAAAGATATTAAATGTTCTACCATGAACTCGGAACACAAAACCTAAACTGAGGCTTCACACCCCAGCAACTCGTAACTGCGTGCACGTTCAACTCCAAGACTTGGGGATGGGGATCTGATGGCTGACCCATCTCCTACATCACAGTCAAGTACTGATATCCTCTAGTCACAACATCTTCTTCATGTGAAACTTCTTGAAGAACTTCTCTAGATGATCCAAACACCCGTAATGACAGAACCTCTTCATAGGGTTGTGACATGATGGATTAGTTTCCACTAAAATTCCACACCGATCACACCCCATGGAATGGTCCGAAAAACTGGAAACTAGAACCACTATAGAGAACTATTTCAAAAGTTTTCCATCTAACACACCGTACCAGCCAGATGGGGAAACATCAAGAGCAACTGGATACGCTGGATTGCCAAGCGCCTACACACCAGAGACAAATTCAGACAAAAATTCCTCCTCCACCATCTTCTCAAAAGGATGGTCCCTAGAAGGGAGGAATCACTCCTTGATCTCTAGATGAAGACCCTCTATGATGATATAAGACTTCATCAAATCCCATGGTGCTACATCCGAAGAAAAGGAAACAAGTTCCTTGAAATGGTCAACACATTCATCCATCATCTGTTGGACTTGTGGAATACCCATGAGCACTTCCCTATACTTCATCATCACCTCTTGAAGTATGAACCATCAGATAGAGATGAATTTAAATACATACCATGCCATCCCAACTTTCATTGATGGTGGGAAAACCAACTCTCATTCATCCAAATCAAGACCATTTAATAGACCAAATATGGCACAAACTCTGACAACATCGGGAGTTCCCAATACACTAATGACATGATTTAAATTTTCACGCCACTCTGCTACCTCTAACTGACCTCGATCACCATGAAGGACATGAATTGGAGGATAACAACAAAGAATTTGGCATTAATTTTCAGAAACCTTGGGGATATTTATGGGCATCATTTTCTGAATAACATATAAAACCCAAATCCAAAACCGACATCAAATTAATGTATAAATAAATGTTTCATCCTATGCCAAAATGACCTGCTCAAAAAACAAGGATATAAAAAAATAACCAAAAATTAAATTTTCATTTTAGATTTCAAACCAACATTCTCTGAAGGACACATTCCAAATTCTTAACCCACATTTCGAACAAGAATCATCTTCTCATATATTTTCCCCTTTTTTAAAATAGAAATAGAAATACAATTCCAAACCTTTAATTCCTTCTACAAACCCCAGTAATCCCATGAATGATTGCACACGTCTCCATCCAAATTCAGGCATATTCACTAACATTCACATCCCCATGCATTCCCACACATGTGAAAATGTTCTTAAACATTACCTGAGGTTACACCCAAACAATTTCTCTACTAATTCCAAGAAAGCAAAAAACTTTTAGACCATGATCTTTCGATTTTGAAACCAATTACATGAATTTGAATCCATTTAAAATCATTCATTATGATTTCAATAACCCTTTTTCATTATCAAAAGCTCACTCACACTAACCAAAACCAAGATGAAATAGAACTTTCATCATACTGCTCGAGTGAGGGACTGATAGTAATGATTAACCAGGAAACATGGTAGTGGGCCACACCATAGGTATGTTTCAACCCCTAGAAGGAACTTAAATCGTGTACTTGGACTTTACATGGGTCCCTAATCCATGTAAAATAGTGTTGTAACATCTGATTTCCTCTCTTTTCATACCTCAATTTAAAACAAACTAGAACAAGGAAATGACTCAATTCTTGGACTACCACTGATGTATTGTTAACTCACTTAAGTAAGTATAAAAGGCCCAAGAGAAGTTACGTTGACTCGTCCATTTAACATGGTGAATATTAACCCATGAAATTTGGTGAGATGGGGAACAATATTATAACTACACAAATCAACTTGTAATTGATCATTATAGATTAGTTGTAAAGCTATGATTTAGGAATATAGATCACTACAATGAGTTGGTTTTAGGGAATGTAGTTGAACCATGTAAAAATAATGTGTGATCAATTTAATTTTTTTACTTCATTCATGATTGGTGTTTTATTATGAAAAGATATATAAATGATATATTTATCCTAATTATTCATTAAGGATCAAATAAAAAAGGAATTAAAATACTATAATATTGAATTGGAATTTCATTAATGATTTTTCGCACCTAATTCAATCCCCTATCATTTGTATTTGGAACAATGCTGGTTGAATTTCAATAAAAATTATCAATACATTTCCAATAATTAAATATGTTTTTAGTGACATTGTAATAATTAAATTACATATTTTACCTTCTATACATTATCAGATATACATCTATAATATCCATTCATTGATTTTACCTATTTCTCTCTAAAAATGACTATTCTATTTCAAATAATACCCTTTTTAATAGTTATTATTATCTGCATGATCATTATGGAAAATGAGGAAGATGAATCATTCTTGTTCATGGTGTTTTTATTTAATTATAGAAGTATTCCTCTTATAAATATCTTAATGATTATTTCCATTGAGTTATTGTAATATATTAATGATTATCTGTTATTATAATATTTTTCAATAATAAAATTAAGATTTTTTTGTTTTATTATTCAATTTCATATGAAATAATTTATTTTAAAAACATATTAATATTACATTCTACAAAAACAACCATGAAACTAAATTATGAAATATAGTGTGCTCACACCATATAAAAAAATTCATTTCCATTTCATTATAAATAGTTAATATCATGTAAAATATGTCCACAAGATTGAATAAGAAGACATCATTAAGATACATATAACATGTAATAGAGAACACCCCCATGAGGAGGAAAAATAAAAATGTGCTCCACTATCAAAGATGTTAAGGAATTAACTTTAAACAAATAACAACTTTTGAATGATATGTAATAACTCAAAAAATAAATAATTTTTTATTTAACTAGTTTTAAGATAATATATATAATAAAATATATATATATATATAAATAATTCCTGAAAAAATTCTGTTTTCCAATACCAAACCTTACTACGAGTCCCAAAATTCTAAGAAGACCAACTAACCTCCAAAATATTTAAAATTAATATTTTAATTACATAAATTATAAATTTATTAGTACATTTTAATACATTATAGATAATTTATTTTCACATTGCACTCATTTATTAGAATAATTTTCACCTATCATTTGTCTGGAATTATTTTTCTATGGTTCCTATATCTATTTTGAATAATGGTAAATATCGATTTAGATTGACAAATAGTTTTATATACTCTATAAGATTCAATTTTATTATTTCCATATTATTATAGTTTTACATATGTTCCTTGTTAACTAAAAATTAAATAATTTTTTCTAACTATTATGTGTGTCATGGTATGCTTGTTTTGAGAGGTTTAAATTGAATGGATTTTTTAATCAATATATTATTATTATCAAGATATCTTATCACTCTAGAACCAGTTCTGAGAATTTAATTGGTCATTAATATCCTAATTATTCAATAATAACATTATTAATCAATTTAAAATAAATATAAATTGAAAATGAATCATTCTTGTAGAAGGTACAAACCATCCATGGTAATAATTGAATATCTTTGAAAATTATATGTAGAGGTGAATAATATAAAATCCATTGATTTTTTAATTATAGAAGATCATAAATATTCTTATGAGATAATTTTATTAGAGTTATAATTTTTTTATGTTTGAGGGTTTTTGAAGGATTAATATAAAAGAGTAAGTAAAGGATGTAGGATACCATGTATTTGGGTATCCTCTTTAAAAAAACCCCATAAGGTATCAATGAGTGGTATTTTGGTCAGTATAAGAATTAGAAAATATAATAATAATGTTTTTTTTGGGATTATATGGATTATTTTAGGATATGGAAGAATTCATTTGAAGTGATTATGAGTTAGTTGAGTTAGGGTTAATTTATTATGAATGGATATGGGAGTTTGTTTTGTTTAAACATCCATTAATTCATTATGTTTGATCTATTCTATGAATAGTATTGACATATGTGACTAATAATATATTTTGATTATGAAATGCATATATTTCAAAATTTTAATATCTCAAAAAACTTGGGAAATATTTTTATATATATAATCAAAAGTAGAGAATTTAATGAAGTGTTTATTAGAATTAAAATATAATTTAGATTTTTTGTAATTCCTTTTTAGGATTTCTATATAAGTAAATAATTCATAAAGGAATTATCTTAATCATTAAATCCATTTGAAATATAAAATTATATGTTATATTTTTTATTTTATTTTAACATAATTATGATTCCCTAAAACAAAGTGTATATGAGAAAACATTAAATTTTTTTCTATTCAATTAAAATTCAATTTTGTTTTATAAAACATATCATGAAACAACACTAAGAAAATTTTGAAAAGATGAGTTAAAAAATGAGATATATTATATATATTTATATTTATAATATATTTAATTAGAATATATAAAATATCAGCTAACTATTATTGTTTATCTAAATATTCCCAAAATAATTTATTAGAAATTTACACTAATTGGTTTTTTGAGTTATGATATTTATGGAATAAAATTAATATTTTACAATACAGTCATATTCATATTTAATTACTGGTAATTATTGTTTCTTAGATAATTTAATATGGAATCTATGATAGTCTATATTAATGTTGACTAATAACACTAGTAATAGTACAATACTTGTGTGGACATCGACATATTACTCTAACAGAGAAAAATAGTGACACCAATTGGAAACAATATCCCAAGTCACATACATTAACTTTTAATTTAACATAATGGAACTTTAAAAAAGTAGGATACTATATCACAACATTTTAACTCATCATAAGATAGGGTATTTTTCTATAATATTTCACCCTACTTCCAAATCCAAAAAATTGTTAATTTTTTCACCTCTATGTGGGTATATAGATTATTCTTCGATCACATATATACTATGTTCATATGAGATAAAATTTATTTTTTTATTGTCAAACACTTTTAGGCAAAGTGATAAACCAAGAATCAATTTGTGGGAAAGTGATAAATTGTACCAGATCACAATAGACAACAACCACAATCCGAGATCATGCAATAAAATGACAAGAAAATACACGTAAAACCCCTATAAATAATAATATACATATTCATCACCACACTCAACATAGGAGTCCTCCTATATAGTGGAAAATTCACATTCAAAGGCTTGATTATTCAACCTCAAGATATTATCACCTTAGTCCCGACTCCTCATTTGAACTAGTGAGAGATACCCTGGAAAAGGTTTCTTGGACAAGCTATCTTTTTTGAAAGGAAGGATCACCCCTTGTTCCCACTTAGTGGATTATCTAGTATTCAAAAGTCGTGGAAGATAAGAGTATTTCTTCCTTACTCTTCTTTGGAGAGTAGGAGACAGTAATATTGCATCCTCAGTCATCCTTCTATCCCCACCTTGTACAGTGTCACTATATGAACGATTGGCCAAACCACTCACATTTTCATTAACACCCAAGAAATATTCCCCCTATTTCCAAATATATTCTTTGAAACAATTTATTTTCACCCATTGGCATTCCCCCAACATTGTTTAGGCGTGTTGCATTCAATCATCGAACAACCCCTAACCACAATTCCATTATCTTTAACATATTCCTTTCCCTCACCCTCAACTTTTGTACTTAGGTCATCATATTTGCATTGATGATTGTTGATATCCAGATTATGAGGCTCTTACACAACCATGGAGGCCTCCTCATAACCCAATCATTCAGTAATGGGAATCTCCCTCTGGACCCCATTGGCATCACTATATTCTGCAGGATCCGGATTCTATACTTCATCATAGAGGCCATAAAACCTATTACTCAAATTAAGTACAGGACTAGCCAAAGGGACTTATCCCCCAACATCCTTAGTTCATACTGCTTCATACACGCCAGATGGGGAACCATCAAGAGCAACTGGATATGCTGGATTGCCAAGCACCTGCACTCCAGAGACAAATTCAGAAAAAAAAGTCCTCCTCCACCATCTTCTCAAAACGATGGTCCCGAGAAGGGAGGATTCACTCCTTGATCTCTAGATGAAGACCCTCTATGATGAGATAAGACGTCATCAAATGCCATGGTGCTACATCCGAATAAAAGGAAACATGTTCCTTGAATTGGTCAACACATTCATTCATCATCTGTTGGACTTGTGGAATACCCATGAGCTCTTCCCTATACTTCATCATCCCCTCTTGAAGTATGAACCATCGATAGAGATGAATTTAAATACATACCATGTCATACCAACTTTCATTGATGGTGGGGAAACCAACTCTCATTCATCCAAATCATGACCATCTAATAGAGCAAATATGGCACAAACTCTGACAACATCGGGAGTTCCCAATACACTAATGACATGCTTGAAATTTTCACTCCACTTTGCTACCTCTAACTGACCTTGATCACCGTGAAGGACATGAATTGTAGGAGAACGACAAAAAAATGGGCATGAGTTTTCAGAAACCTTTGGGATCTTTATGGGAACCATTTTCTGAACAACATATAAAATCCAAATCCGAAACCGACATCAAATTAATGTATAAATAAATGTTACATCCTATGCCAAAATGACCTGCTCAAAAAACAAATAAATAAAAAAAGAACCAAAAATTAAATTTTCATTTTATATTTCAAAACCACATTCTTTCAAGGCCACATTCCAAATTCTTAACCCACATTTCGAACAAGAATCATCTTCTCATATCTTTTTTCCTTTTTAAAAATATAAATAGAAATACAATTCCAAACCTTTAATTCCTTCTGAAAACTCGAGTAATCCCATGAATCGTTGCACACGTCTCCATCCAAATTCAGTAATATTCACTAACATTCACATCCCATGCATTCCCACACATGTGAAAAAGTTCATAAACATTACCTGAGGTTACACCCAAACAATTTCTCTACCAATTCCAAGAAAATAAAAAACTTTTAGACAATGAGCTTTCGGTTTTGAAACCAATTACATGAATTTGAATCCATTTAAAATCATTCATTATGATTTCAATAAACCTTTTTCATTATCAAAAGTGCACTCACAACAACCAAAACCAAGATGACATAGAACTTGCATCATAATGCTCAAGTGAGGGACTGTTAGTAATGATTAACCAGAAAACATGGTAGTGGGCCAAACCCTAGGTAAGTTTCAACCAGTAGAAGGAACTTAAATCATGTACTTGGACTCTACATGGGTCCCTACTCCATGTAAAATAATGTTGTAACATCTGATTTCCTCCCTTTTCATACCTCAATTTAAAACAAACTAGAACAATGAAATGACTCAATTCTCAGACTACCACTGATGTATTGTTAACTCAGTTAAGTGAGTATAAAAGGCCCAGGAGAAGTTATGTTGACTCATCCATTTAACATGGTGAATATTAACCCATGAAATTTGGTGAGATGGGGAAAAATATGATAAATACACAAATCCACTTATAATTGTTCAAAATAGATTTATTGTGAATCAAGGATATAAGAATCTAGATCACTACAATGATTTGGTTTGATGGAATATAGCTGAACCATGTAAAAATAATGTGTGATCATTTTAAATTTTTTACTTCATTCATGATTGGTGTTTTATTATGAAAAGATATATAAATTATCTATTTATCCTAATTATTCATTAAGGATCAAATAAAAAAGGGATTAAAATACTATAATATTGAATTGGAATTTCATTAATGATTTGCCGCACCTAATTCAATCCCCTCTCATTTGTATTTGGAACAATACTGGTTGAATATCAATATAAATTATCAATACATTACCAATAATGAAATATGTTTTTAGTAACATTGTAATAATTAAATTATATATTTTACCTTCTATACATTATTAGATATATATCTCTAATAGTCATTTATTGATTTTACCTATTTCTCTCTAAAAATGACTATGGTATTTCAAATAATACCCTTTTTAATAGTTATAATTATATGCATGATCATTATGGAAAATGAGGAAGATGAATAATTCTTGTTCATGGTTTTTTTATTTAATTGTAGAAGTATTCCTCCTATAAATATCTTAATGATTATTCCCATTGAGTTATTGTAATATATTAATGATTATCTATTATTATAATATTTTTCAATAATAAAATTATGATTTTTTTTGTTTTATTAATCTATTTCATATGAAATAATTTATTTGAAAGAAAATATATATATTACATTCTACAAAAACAACCATCAAATTAAATTATGAAATATAGTGTCCTCACACCATATAAAAATTTATTTATTTCCATTTCATTATAAATAGTTAATATGAAGTAAAATATGTCCACAAGATTGAATAAGAAGATATCATTAAGAGACATATAACATGTAATAGAGAACACCCCCATGATGAAGAAAAATAAGAATGTGGTCCACTATCAAAGATGTTAAGGAAATAACTTTTAAAAAATAACAACTGTTGAATGATATGTAATAACTCAAAAAATAAATAATGTTTGATTTAACTAGTTTTAAGATAATATATATAATAAAATATAAATATATATAGAAATAATGCCTGAAAAAATTATGTTTTCGAATACCAAACCTTACCACGAGTCCCAGCATTCTAAGAAGACCAATTAACCTCCAAAATATTTAAAATTCATATTTCAATTACATAAATTAAAAATTTATTAGTTCATTTTAATACATTATAGGTAATTTATTTTCACATTGAACTCATTTATTGGAATACTTTTCACACATCATTTTTCTGGAATTATTTTTTCTATGGTTCCTATATCTATTTAGAATAATGGTAAATATCGATTTAGATTGACAAATAGTTTTATATACTCTATAAGATTCAAATTTTTTATTTCCATATTATTATAGTTGTACATATGTTCCATGTTAACTAAAAATTAAATAATTTTTTCTAACTATTATGTGTGTCATGGTATGCTTGTTTTGAGAGGTTTAAATTCAATAGATTTAATAATCAATATATTATTATTATCAAGATATATTATCACTCTATAACCTTTTTTGAGAATTTAATTGGTCATTAATATCCTTATTATTGAATAATAACATTATTAATCAATTTAAAATAAATATAAATTGAAAATGAATCATTCTCATAGATGGTACAAACCCTCCATGGTATTAATTGAATATCATTGAATATTATATGTAGAGATGAATAATATAAAACCCATTGATTTTTGAATTATAGAAGATTATAAATATTCTTATGAGATAATTTTATTAGAGTTATAATTTTTTTTGTTTGAGGGTTTTGGACGGATTAATATAAAATAGTAGGTAAAGGATATAGGATACCATGTATTTGGGTATCCTTTTTAAAAAACCCATAAGGTATCAATGAGTGGTATTTTGGTCAGTATAAGAATTAGAAAATATAATAATAATGTTTTTGTGGGATTATATGGATTATTTTAGGATTTGGAATAATTTTTTGGAAGTGATGTTGAGTAAGTAGAGTTAGGGTTAATTTATTGTGAATGGATATGGGAGTTTGTTTTGTTTAAACATCCATTAATTCATTATGTTTGTTCTATTCTATGAATATTATTGATATATGAGACTAATAATATTGTTTCATTATGAAATGCATATATTTCAAAATTTTAATATCTCAATAAACTTGGGAAACTTTTTTATATATATAATCAAAAGTAGATAATTTAATGTAGTATTTATTAGAATTAAAATATAATTTAGATTTTTTGAAATTCCTTTTTAGGATTTCTATATAAGTAAATAATTCATAAATTAATTATCTTAATCATTAAATCCATTTGAAATATAAAGGTATATGTTATATTTCTTAATTTATTTCAACATAATTATGATTCCCTAAAACAAAGTGTATATGAGAAAACATTATATTCATTGCTATTAAATTAAAATTCAATTTTTTATGAAAAATATCATGAAACAATACTAAGAAAATTTTGAAATGATGAATTAAAAAATGAGAAATATATATATATATGTATATATAATATATTTAATTATAATTTTTAAAAAATCTGCTAACTATTATTGTTTATCTAAATATTCCAAAAATAATTTATTAGAAATTTACACTTATTGGTTTTTTGAGTTATGATATTTATGGAATCAAATTAATATTCTACAATACAGACAGATTCATATTTAATTACTGGTAATTATTGTTTCTTAGATATTTTAATATGGAATCTATGAGATTCTATAGTAATGTTGACTAATAACACTAGTACTAGTACAATACTTGTGTGTACATCGACAAATTACTCTAAAAGAGCTAACTAGTGGCACCAATTGGAAAAAATAGCCCAAGTCACATACATTAACTTTGAACTTAACATAGAGGAACTTTAACAAAGTAGGATACTATATCACAACATTTTAACTCATCATGAGCTAAGGTATTTATCTATAATATTTCACCCTACTTCCAAATCCAAGAAATTGTTAATTTTTTCACCTCTATGTGGGTATATAGATTATTCTTCAATCACATATATACTTTGTTCTTATGAGCGAAATTTATTTTTTTGTTGTCAAACACTTTTAGGAAAAGTGATAAACAAATAATGACTTTATGGGAAAGTGATAAACTGTACCAGATCACAATAGACAACAACCAAAATCTGAGATCATGTAATAAAATGACAATAAAATACATGTAAACCCCCTATAAATAATAATATACATATTCATCACCACACCCATCGTAGGAGTCCTCCTCCATAGTGGCTAATTCCCATTCAAAGTCTTGATTATTCAACCTCAAGATATTATCACCTTAGTCCCGACTCCTCATTTGATCCAGTGAGAGCTACCCTAGAAAAGTTTTCTTGGACAAGCTATATTTTTTGAAAGGAAGGATCACACCTTGATCCGACTTAGTGGATTATCTAGTATTCAAAATTCGTGGCAGATAAGATTAGTCCTTCCTTGCTCTTCTTTGGAGAGTAGCAGACAGTGATATTGCATCCTCTTTCATCCTTTTATCCCTACCTTGTACAGTGTCACTATATGAATGATTGGCCAAACCACTCACATTTTCATTAACTCCCGAGAAATATTCCCCTATTTCAAAAGAGATTCTTTGAAACAATTTATTTGCCCCCATTTTCATTCCACCAACTTTCTTCAGGCATGTTGCATTCAATCATCGAACAACCCCTAACCACAATTCCATTATCTTTAAAATATTCCTTTCCCTCACCCTCAACTGTTGTACTTAGGTTATCAGATTTCCATTGATGATTGTTGATATCCAGATTAGGAGGCTCTTCCACAACCATGGAGGCCTCCTCATGACCCAATAATTCAGTAATTGGAATCTCCCTCTGGACCCCATTGGCATCACTAGATTCTGCAGGATCAGGATTCTATACTGCATCATAGAGGCCATCAAAACTATTACTAAATTAAAGTAAAGGCCTGGCCAAAGGGACTTATCCCCAAACATCCTTAGTTCATACTGCTTCATACCCGCCATATGGGGAACCATCAAGAGCATCTGGATATGCTGGATTTCCAAGCGCCTGCACTCTAGTGACAAATTCAGACAAAAAGTCATCTTCCACCATCTTCTCAAAATGATGGTTTATAGAAGGGAGGAATCAATCCTTGATCTCTAGATGAAGACCCTCTAAGATGAGATAAGACGTCATCAAATCCCATGGGGCTACATCCGAAGAAAAGGAAACAAGTTTCTTGAAATGGTCAACACATTCATTCATCATCTGTTGGACTTGTTGAATACCCATGAGCTCTTCCCTATACTTCATCATCACCTCTTGAAGTATGAACCATCACATAGAGATGAATTTAAATACATACCATGTCATCCCAACTTGCATTGATGGTGGGGAAACCAACTCTCATTCTTCCAAATCAGGACCATCTAATAGACCAAATATGGCACAAACTCTGACAACATCGGGAGTTCCCAATACACTAATGACTTGCTTGAAATTTTCATGCCACTCTGCTACCTCTAACTGAGCACGATCCCCATGAAGGACATGAATTGTAGGAGAATGACAAAAAACTGGGCATGAGTTTTCAGAAACCTTCGGGATATTTATGGGTGTCATTTTCTGAACAACATATAAAACCCAAATCTGAAACTGACATTAAATTAATGTATAAATAAATTTTAAATCCTATTCCAAAATGACCTGCTCAAAAAACAATGAAATAAAAAAGAACCAAAAATTAAATTTTCATTTTAGATTTCAAAACCACATTCTTTCAAGGCCACATTCCAAATTCTTAACCCACATTTCGAACAAGAATCATCTTCTCATATATTTTAACCTTTTTTAAAATATAAATAGAAATACAATTCCAAACCATTAATTCCTTCTGCAAACCCCAGTAATCCCATGAATCGTTGTACACGTCTCCATCAACATTCAGGCAAATTCACTAATATTCACATCCCATGAATTCCCACACATGTTAACACGTTCATAAACATTACCTGAGGTTACACCCAGACAATTTCTCTACCAATTCCAAGAAAAAAAACCTTTATACTATGAGCTTTCCGTTTTGAAACCAATTACAAGAATTTGAATCCATTTAAAAGCATTCATTGTGATTTTAATAACCCTTTTTCATTATCAAAAGTTCACTCACTCCAACCAAAACCAAGATGACATAGAACTTGCATCATACTGCTCTAGTGAGGGACTGGTAGTAATGATTAACAAGGAAACATGGTAGTGGGCCACACCCTAGGTAAGTTTCAACCACTAGAAGGAACTTAAATCATGTACTTGGACTCTACATGGGTCCCTACTCCATGAAAAATAATGTTGTAACATCTGATTTCCCCCCTTTTCATTCCTCAATTTAAAACAAACTAGAACAAGGAAATGACTCAATTCTTAGACTACCACTGATTTATTGTTAACTCACTTAAGTGAGTATAAAAGTCCCCGGAGAAGTTACGTTGACTCATCCATTTAACATGGTGAATATTAAGCCATGAAATTTGGTGAGATGGGGAACAATATGATAACTACACAAATCCACTTGTAATTGTTCATAATAGATTTGTTGTGAATCTATGATATAGGAATCTAGATCACTACAATGATTTGGTTTCAAGGAATGTAGTTGAATCACGTAAAAATAATGTGTGATAATTTTAATTTTTGTACTTCATTCATGATTGGTGTTTTATTATGAAAAGATATATACATGATCTATTTATCCTAATTATTCATTAAGGATCAAATAAAACATAAATTAAAATACTATAATATTGAATTGGAATTTCATTAATGATTTGCCGCACCTAATTCAATCCCCTCTCATTTGTATTTGGAACAATGCTGGTTGAATGTCAATATAAATTATCAAAACATTCCAAATAATGAAATATGTTTTTAGGGGCATTGTAATAATTAAATTATATATTTTACCTTCTATACATTATCAGATATATATCTATAATATTCATTCATTTATTTTACCTATTTCTTTCTAAAAATGACTATTGTATATCAAATAATACCCTTTTTAATAGTTATAATTATCTGCATGATCATTATGGAAAATGAGGAAGATGAATAATTCTTGTTCATGGTGTTTTTATTTAATTATAGAAGTATTCCTCTTATAAATATCTTAATGATTATTCCCATTGAGTTATTGTAATATATTAATTATTATCTGTTATTATAATATTTTTTAATAATAAAATGAAGATTTTTTTTTATTAATCTATTTCATAGGAAATAATTTTTTTGAAAAAAATATTAATACTATATTATACAAAAACAACCATCAAAATAAATTATGAAATATAGTGTGCTCACACCATATAAAAAATTTGTTTATTTCTATTTCATTATAAATAGTTAATATGATGTAAAATATGTCCCCAATATTGAATAAGAAGATATCATTAAGAGACATATAACATGTAATAGAGAACACCCCCATGAGGAATAAAAATAAGAATGTGGTCCACTATCAAAGAAGTTAAGGAAATAACATTAAAAAATAACAACTGTTGAATGATATGTTATAACTCAAAAAATAAATAATGTTTGATTTAACTAGTTTTAAGATAATATATATAATAAAATATAAATATATATATAAATAATTCCTGAAGAAATTCTGTTTTCGAATACCAAACCTTACCACAAGTCCCAACATTCTAAGAAGACCAACTAAACCCCAAAATATTTAAAATTAATATTTCAATTACAGAAATTAAAAATTTATTAGTTCATTTTAATACATTATAGATAATTTATTTTCACATTGCACTCATTTATTAGAATACTTTTCACACATCATTTGTCTGGAATTATTTTTTCTATGGTTCCTATACTTATTTAGAATAATGGTAAATATCAATTTAGATTGAAAAAGAGTTTTATATACTCTATAAGATTCAATATTTTTATTTCCATATTATTATAGTTTTACATATGTTCCATGTTAACTAAAAATTAAATAATTTTTTCTAACTATTATGTGTGTCATGGTATGCTTGTTTTGAGAGGTTTAAATTCAATGGATTTTTTAATCAATATATTATTATTATCAAGATATATTATCACTCTAAAACCTATTCTGAGAATTTAATTGGTCATTAATATCATAATTATTCAACAATAACATTATTAATCAATTTAAAATAAATATAAATTGAAAATGAATCATTCTCATAGATGGTACAAACCCTCCATGGTATTAATTGAATATCTTTGAAAATTATATGTAGAGATGAATAATATAAAACACGTTGGTTTTTGAATTATAGAAGATTATAAATATTCTTATGAGATAATTTTATTAGAGTTATAATTTTTTTATGTTTGAGGGTTTTGGAAGGATTAATATAAAAGAGTAGGTAAAGGATATAGGATACCATGTATTTGGGTATCCTCCTTAAAAAACCCATAAGGTATCAATGAGTTGTATTTTGGTCAGTATAAGAATTAGAAAATATAATAATAATTTTTCTGTGGGATTAGATGGATTATTTTAGGATATAGAAGACTTTTTTTGAAGTGATGCTGAGTAAGTTGAGTTAGGGTTAATTTATTGTGAATGGATATGGGAGTTTGTTTTGTTTAAACTTCCATTAATTAATTAAGTTTGATCTATTCTATGAATATTATTGATATATGTTACTAATAATATTGTTTGATTATGAAATTTATATATTTCAAAATTTTAATATCTCAAAAAACTTGGGAATTTTTTTTATATATATAATCAGAAGTAGAGAATTTAATGTAGTGTTTATTAGATTTAAAATATAATTTAGATTTTTTGAAATTCCTTTTTAGGATTTCTATATAAGTAAATAATTCATAAATGAATTATCTTAATCATTAAATCCATTTGAAATATATAAATATATGTTATATTTTTTTAATTTATTTCAAGATAATTATGATTCCCAAAAAACAAAGTGTATATGAGAAAACATTATATTTATTGCTATTCAATTAAAATTCAATTTTGTTTTATGAAAATTATCATGAAACCACACTAAGGAAATTTTGAAAAGATGAATTAAAAAATAAGATATTATATATATATATATATATATATATATATTTATATTTATAATATATTTAATTAGAATATTTAAAATATCAGCTAACCATTATTGTTTATCTAAATATTCCAAAAATAATTTATTAGAAATTTACACTTATTGGTTTTTTGAGTTATGACATTTATGGAATCAAATTAATATTTTACAATACCGTCATATTCATATTTAACTACTGGTAATTATTGTTTCTTAGATATTTTAATATGGAATCTATGATAGTCTATAGTAATGTTGACTAATAACACTAGTAATAGTACAATACTTGTGTGGACATCGACATATTAATCTAACAGAGCTAACTAGTGACACCAATTGGGAACAATAGACCAAGTCACATACATTAACTTTTAATTTAACATAGCATAACTTTAACAAAGTAGGATACTATATCACAAAATGTTAACTCATCCTGAGCTAGGGTATTTTTCTATAATATTTCACCTTACTTCCTAATCCAAAAAATTGTTAATTTTTTCACCTCTATGTGGGTATATAGATTATTCATCGATCACATATATACTATGTTCATATGAGCGAAAATTTATTTTTTTATTGTCAAACACTTTTAGAAAAAGTGATAAACCAAGAATTACTTTATGGGAAAGTGATAAACTGTACTAGATCACAATAGACAACAACCACAATCCGAGATCATGCAATAAAATGACAAGAACATACACGTAAAACCCCTATAAATAATAATATACATATTAATCACCACACCCAACATAGGAGTCCTCCTCTATAGTGGAAAATTCCCATTCAAAGGCTTGATTATTCAACCTCAACATATTATCACCTTATTCCCAACTGCACATTTGATCAAGTGAGAGCTACCCTGGAAAAGGTTTCTTAGACAAGCTATCTTTTTTGAAAGGAAGGATCACCCCTTGATCCCGCTTAGTGGATTCTCTAGTATTCAAAAGTCGTGGAAGATAAGATTAGTCCTTCCTTACTCTTCTTTAGAGAGTAGGAGATTGTAATATTGCATCCTCAGTCATCCTTTTATCCCCACCTTGTACAGTGTCACTATATGAACGATTGGCCAAACCACTCACATTATCATTAACACCCACGAAATATTCCCCCTATTGCCAAAGAGATTCTTTGAAACAGTTTATTTGCACCCATTGTCATTCCCCCAAATTTGTTCAAGCGTGTTGCATTCAATCATAGAACAACCCCTAACCACAATTCCATTATCATTAACATATTCCTTTCCCTCACCCTCAACTGTTCTCCTCAGGTCATCATATTTGCATTGACGATTGTTGATATCCAGATTAGGAGGCTCTTCCACAACCATGGAGGCCTCCTCATGACCCAATCATTCAGTAATGGTAATCTCCCTCTGGACCCCATTGGAATCACTAGATTCTATAGGATCAGGATTATATCCTGCTTTATAGAGGCCATCAAACCTATTACTCAATTAAAGTAAAGGCCTGGCCAAAGCTACTTATCCCCCAACATCCATAGTTCATACTACTCTGGACACATCCAAAGAAGAGATGACCCACTCTCCTTGAACCACCTACTCTCAGTCCTCAAACACTTAGGACACCTTCATATTATCTTGGTCACTATAGCTTTTATTAGATTGGGACCATGAACATTCACCTCATTTACTACGGGACCACCATCTATGAATTCCTACACCAAAGGATGTTAGGACTGAGATCCCCCACTGCATCCATCTCAACCAGGTTTCATCTGTTCCAGAATATCCGCCCTTTTTAACCACATAGCCTTTACCCATTGATATATCCTATATCATTGTCGTAAACTAGGATTCCTGACGATGGGTATCCAATGCCTAGGTTGAGGTCCCCCTTCGACAAACCTCCGATGAGTTTCTTGGGTGATTTCAGGAAGAACAAAGTTAGTAAAATTCTCAAAAATCACATGTTTCTTGCAGCTGTATTCATCAATATTATAAATCCCAAAAAAATTGAAAGGTAACCATGATGCGTCCACTTATACAAAAACCTGGGGATTGAATAGATGACTCACTGCCTCAGTGAGGCTATCAGGGCATAAAATCCTACGGATGAGGTTACCTGTCATTCTGATAATAGATGGATTTTGAAAAGGTAAAGGAAGATTGGGGAAACATACCCAAACCATCGCAGATGGAGAATCACATTTCACATGGAAGTCGAAGGACCAGCGTATGAGGAAAAGAAAAATTTCACTAAAGATGTGAGGCACCCTCAACCAGATTTAGATGAGGTCCACCTCTGATTCAAAGAGAATCATGATTTGGTGGCTGTCAGGTTTGCCAATTGTCAGCCTTTCTTGAAGATCCCATGAGGTGAAGATGAATCTGTCAAATGCATAAACAAAATGCCTCCTATTTTTAAATTGAGAAACCCATGTGAGGTTAAATAATTATGATGATTCCTTGAATTCAGAAGTTGAGATCAAAAGATTAGGGAGTCCATAAAGATATTCCAGGATGTTATGGCTTAACGACGCTTTTAGAAATGGGAGAAGATAATAATTATTGGTGGTCAGAATGAGGACCTTGCTCTCTAGAGGGACACTAATGCCCCCTCCCCCACCAAGGTGGAGGAGCTGGAGCTGTGGTCTCCATCGTCACAATTGGAAGAGAGCATTGCGAGGGTATCACCTGAGACCCCAACTCTGTATAGTATAATACTATGTTTTTATCATTAATATTTAAATGTTGTTTTTCCAACCCTTTGAATAAAGTTAATAAAATTGATATTCTTTCATGATTATAGTATTTCTATAACACTATTTTATATGAAGAAATAACCTAAATTTTCATTACATTGTATTACAGTTTTTCTGGCCATGAAGAAGTATGTTGTATGGGATTCTTTTTCCTTTCTCCCAACTAAAGTTATATTAATTAACTATGAATTACTACTTGAAGGGGTTGAGTTTTATTTCTCTCAAAAATAACATAATTATTTTCTTACATTGGGTATTTCATTGATTTATATGTCTAATTATTATTTTAATCCCCATTAGTTTGCAATAAAAATGATAATATTCCCATAAGTGGAATAAATCTTATATACCCTTTTCTATTGGGAATATTTATCCTCCTGGTCTATATTCATTATATTTTTATGATGGTTATTCCACATAATTAAATTATTAAATAATATTATTGTATATTTATTTTTTCAATTTCGAATATGGTTTAAATGAGAGTCTTCCTAACAGTTTATCCACATATTTTTTTCAATTAATTTATGAAAAGGTTAAAAAATATCATTTTTAATTCTTTCACAATGTATTATTTTTCCCACCATTATATTTTTTTATATTTATGATGTTTTTGTTTAATTGTTTTTAATTAACTTTTATTTCCATTATTTTGTGATTTTTTAATTATAATATTAATTCTATATAAAAATAAGTATATTTGAATGTTACATATCAAAAATAATCCATCATTTTTATAAAAGTGTATTCAATTATTTAATCGCCATTTAATGTATCTTGTGGTATAATGGGGATATTCTATAATTATACCATACTAATTATTTCTATAGATGTATTACATACATGTTATGTAGATGAAATTATGATACATATTTATTTACCGCTTGTTATATATTTTAAGATGGAAATATGTGTGTTTTCCTAATTCTGTCACACATATACGTTTGTTTTATTATTTTGTTTTGAGTGGGACTATTATAGGCCTCCAATGAATTAGGTATAGACATATATATATAAATAATTTATGTAGGGGGGATTTAGGTAAACTCTATCCATTATAATACTATATCTATTTTGGTTATGGTAATGGTGAGTGATCTCAATCATCATATGGAATTTGTCCACTAGGTGAATGAGGTCATGGCATTGATCCATAATGCAAAAATGTTTTTATAAGATTATTTTTTTCAACACTAATATGTAACATTATTATGAATATATTTGGATCTCATCAGTTATAATTATTTAATTATATAACAACCCACAAATTACTAGTGTTTTATGTTATACAAAGGATTTATGTCCTAATGAAATTTTTTAGATATATGATTTTTGGGAATGATTATCAAATGATATGTAAAGTTTCATTTATTATGATATCATTCAAATATGATCTATTTTATGATATTCTTTTGATATCTCTATTGGTTACCAATACTGGTAATCTGAGATTAGCCTTCCCTATGTTTCCATTTTCTAGGTTAATAAGAACTATATCCTGAATGATATTTATAGAGGGATACCATGTGTGAATAATATATGTGGGATATGTTAAATATTTTATTTAAATGTATTTATTATGTTTCTAATAACAAAATAGTATTATCCTATAGGTTTGTTGGTGTGAAATGTTGTGAGATGTAATGAAAATACATATTAAATTATGTAATATATATTTCTCTTACTATTGGATCATCACTATATTTTTATTCAAAAAAATATTCAATCATTTATTCTAAATAAATCTAATCACACAGTGGAATTATATTACTTTAATTACACATTAGAATCTATATAAAATAATTTTATTTTTATTTGTTCTTGTAAATTATTATACTTCAATATGCTTAGGGTCTCCAATTGGATTTTTCATAATTATATATTCTCTATTCATTATGTATATTAATTCTCCATTCTATTGGTCCCCATATAAATTAGGTAATCAATTATCCAAAACATGTACCATTTATTTTTTTTATATTATACCAAATATAGTGTCGAATAGATCATAATCCCCTAATATTTCATTGGGGTTATTACATTTAATATTCCCTAAAAATCATAGGATGATCCAGTATATTTTCCTGTATGATGGTCAAGATGTGTTTACAAAATTAAAATGACATAGTGTATCCCTCCTGAAGAAATTCCCCAAGAAAATCTACCGCCACACTCACCAAACCATGTTTCAACAAATCTAAAATTCTGATGATTGACATGCGTACTTCCATGATAACCAAAACCCACATTCTAATGTTCCCCATTTTACATAGGAACATGGTAAGGAAATATTTTTGTCATCCTTGAGGTTCTAGTACCAATGTGAACTATATTTTCATTTATTTTGTAATAATTCGATGGTTTTAAATATTTTTATTTGGGCCTCCATGTGTTACCCGAGGATAAATACTATGCAAAACACTATGCTCTTGGAGATTCCCCATTTCATATCCCTATTTTGGAGTCACCAAGATCATAGAAATTATTTTATAAATAACGTTTGGATATATATAAAAATATTTCTATACACTATAGAAATACAATATATTTTATATCATCCAATAATGTTATGTACTCGAGGATACAACAAAAAAAATGATATCTTCTAATTTCAATTATTTTTTCACTTATCACTTTTGAAGGAACATACATATACGATGATCCCTCTACAATTTCCAATATATATCCTCCCCTATAATATCAAATATTTATCTTATTTTTTTATAAATTAAAATTTTTTAAAGGTCCTCTAATAAAAACTTTTTACATATCATTTTGGAAGAGCATATATATCCTATAAGACCATTCCTATTCTGCATTTTTGAGATATCTATTACATTAAACATATTAATAATGTAACATTCTGAATATCTATAATAAATAATCCTTTGGTATTATAGATTTTAAGAACAAATATATTATTTGTGTAATTACATTATGATTTTCCAACAAATCACCTCCCACCAGCTTTAAGAACACATAATGTTAATAGTTTTCCCCAAACACTGGCTTTTAGATGTCTTACTATTGAACATAATAACAGATAATACATAATCAGTGGTTGATCTATGAGAACCATCTCACTCCAATAATATATTCATAGAAGAAATGTATCCTTGGGGGAGGGTATTTTCTATTTTCTATTTTTTAGTTTTGTTAATAATGAATAATACGAGACCCATAGATCTAATTTTTAATTTTGGAGAAAATGAGAGATTTATAGTAGGAAATATTTGTTCTAGTTAAACACCCCCCTAAAACCATCCTGAATTTCACCATAACTACCACTAGCTCTGCTAGTGACCTATTATAATTTTTATCATACAAAAATTTTCTCCATTGATTTATTCCAATATTGAAATTAATAAACCAAGGTCTTGGAAAACAAAGGATTTATAATATTTAGATATACTATTACACCCATAAAATAGTATGGCTTCAATCATTTGAAACCTCTTCTATAAAAAAATATTTTTAATTGGTTGTAAATTTTCTATGATTTTATAAGTGTTAACCAAACTCAACCTTTTCAATTGTAACACCCACTAGTGAATGAAAACAATCATTCATACTTCTGATAAAATATAACCCTAGGATTATTGAAATCCAAATAGGGTTCGAATATAAATAATTAGTCAATATCATGCATGATATTATAGTGAATAATATTTACCATAATGAGATTACTATAAAACATCACATTATATTTATTAGATTCACACTGATAGTAGATATGTGTGATTTGGTTATCACCCATAGTATGAGTCTCTGGAAAAAGTTGATATTCTTAGGGATCCAGTTGTATTCCTAACTCAGGATCTAAAATTAAATTATGAGAATAATTACATGAACTAGTTTTGATTTGTATGGGGTCAATTATAAAAAAATCAACCCTCAACCAATCTTTATAATTTCTTGACTATACAACTTTATTAATGTAACTATCTAGAAACCATTCTTCTGGATATAAATATCTAAAAATGAATAGATCTAAATGGTTACATGGAAGTGTTTTATAACTACATCCACCTTTATATCCTCTTGAAATTACACCAACACCTTTATTGAATCTTCCTCTAGGTGGGTCACCATGTTTACCATTGATGGGACCCTAATATTTACACAATGTATGACATAGATGTATGTCCATTTTCCACCCTTTATACCCTCTGACACACTTCAGGTTAGAAAATATTGAATAAGGGTCACATACATCATTTTTATGAAATTTTATAGCATCTACATGAACCCTATATCATTATTATCTGAGGGTAGGACGTTGTTTTCAAATTCCTCTGGTTATAGAATCGTAGTGGTTATCATCCACTGTCTACAATAAGGAACTCATCTCTAGGGAAGTTTTGACATATTTTACCACCACTACGTGTCTCTTCCAAGAATCAATCAATAAACATGGCTCTATAAATGTCTCATTCATATGTAGGGAAGCATAAATTTATAACCTCATCATTACTTTCTTTTGAGACAAAACTCAATCTTATGATCTAAAAAAATAAATCATGAATATTATTTTAGAAGAACCTCAGGGGTTCCATCAACCACAATTATTACTTAGTAACATTCATTAATCACTAATAAAGATACACCTTATTTTTATATTTAGCAATAAACAATTTCAATATATAATATTCCCCCTTGAACAATCACTCAATCTCTAATCTAGGTAGAAACTCCACATCATGAATCTTAGTGAGAAAGACCTCCCATAAATAGGATGTGGTGAATGAATCACCATCTGATTAGTAGCTATATGAACAAAATTCCATATTTTAGTAATTGAATTTTGGTAACCATCTTCCACTCTAGTATCTTATTCCCCTTATAACATAGGAGTCATTTTGATCTAAAAACATAATAGTGAATTAATTCAATATTCTATCCAATCCTTCTTAGGGGAGAATTCCATATTCTTAATTGTTGATGGGTTTAAGTATTTTCAATATTAGGATGATATTCCAGCAACTTTTGGGATAGTTATACCTCATGATCATGTCCTAGAATCGAGTCCATATCACTCATCCAATCACTTGTGTGAGGATTAGGATATAGTATTGGCCTACCACAACCGTTCCTCAGAATCTATGATATCTATTTTATTGGAGGAAAATTTCATCCAAAATATTAACCAATATTTAATAAATATTTTTTTAATGATTTAAAATAAGAAAAACACAATTCATTATAACTAATCATTATATTGTAATAACCATGAAATTTATATATGGAATATTTCTTAGAAATAAGCATGTGGGAACTATTTAGAAATACATTATAGTATAAGTAACAAAAACCAAATAAAAACCAAATATTAATTTAATTCATTAATTAAAAACATTTCATTAAGAGAATAAACATTATATATAAAATTTTAATTAGTATCTAAAAATGATCACTAAAAATAAAATAACTATTATAGGAAAATTGCAACATTTTTAATCACCTAGAATTATTACTGTTGTGGGTATCATTGTGAAATAAGAAACAAAAAATTAGTGATGAAATGAAAAATTTGATAATGAATAATATAAAACCATGAGTGTAATGGAATTGAATGATTAATGGACTGAATATATTTTATTTTTTAGGGAGTATACAAACAATATTACCATTTTAATTGAAATAAACCATTAGTAATAATAACTAGATCATTAGAATTATAAAATAATCCTTAAAATAATAAAATTTCATGTAAATAATATTTATCATAAATAAATTATGTAAATACATATAATATAATTCACAAAGATAAATATAAAATTTTGAAATATAATGAATGTATTATATCATTAGTTGAAAAATTGTATTTTATCATATTTTATAAAATTATAATTTTTTATTAATTAAAATTTCTATTATTTGAAACTTGTTCTGTTAAAATGAATTTCCTTTATGAAATTAGAATTTTCAAATTGTCTAAGGCGGAATTTATTAAATTTTATGATTACATGATTTTTCAGGGGAATATTAAAAATAGATCGTTAGAAAAATACTAATGACTTATGATATAATATGGTCTAATAATGAAATAATTTATTATAGAATGGTTATCAAGTACAAAAATATATTTAATAGGACAATTATATCATTAAAAACAATACACATAATTTATAAATATAAAAAAGAATTTCCTAAATCTAAAAATGTATAATATTCAATTAAAAATGATTTTTTACTGTTTATTCTTTAATACTATAATAATTGATAACTTCTATATTTAAGGGGTCACAAATTAAAAAACAATAATAATTTAAATAAAATATAATTCATACTGTCTAAAATATCACTATTGAATGTTTTACTTTGGTACTAATAATGAATTCTATATTTTAACTCATACATACACCTCCCCTAAAGTAAAAATATAACAACTAGCTTAAATTGGAATTTCACTTACAGTATAATTCTCAAATCCTAGTATCTACCGAATTACACCCCCTAAAATATTCATAGAATATTAGGGATGCTTTAGTGTCATCAAACACTAATCCCTCAAGGAGTTAACTCCATAAATAGGGTAATGATTAAATGATGAGGTAACACCATAATCATTTTTTTTCATTCTGATTCTATATAATTTTATATTATTTTTTTATATTTCTTATATATTTTACTCATATGTCACTTTATTGTCATTTTTCATCTGCTTAAGAGGATTTTACTAATGATTTACAAGTCTATACCATATTAAATGTTGAGTGTAGACTATAATAAATATTTAAAAATGAATTTTATTTTAATATAATATTATATATGTAATTTTACAAAAATATAAATAATCAATAATCAATAAAATATAAACATAAATGAAACCAAGATTATTAAATGATTACCTTTCATTGATAGTTTTAATCATAAATATTAAAAGGTCAATAAACAGTTTCAAATGCTTATAATTGATCAAGAATATTATAAATTAATTTCTAATCTACTGCATTAGTTTTTTAATAAAAAATTTATATTATATAACAGTTTAAAATATTGAAATAAAAAATTGGACCAAATGTATGGGGACTATCAAAACTACGTTTTCATTTGGGGTTATATTCTCTTATGCAAAAAATCATTATGGTTCTTCTAAAAATTTATTCTTAATATATTTCACCATTACACCTCTTTTAATATTATAGTTATATACACATTTATACACCTTTGAATTTAATTCTTAAAAACCTTCTTGATTTTGAATAATTTCCATTATTTTGAAAATTCCCGTGGATTATACATTTTTTATAGTTTTCATATCTATAAAAATAAAACCCTATTTTCAAATAATAAAATTTAATAAATACAATAGTGTTTTACATTACTCATTTTGGAACATTCAAGTATATTATTTAACATGTTATTTATAATATAATTTATTATCAAATTATTCTATCATGAGATCATATCCATTATGTATGTCTTCTTTTCAATGTGGCATGCATGAGTAGAAAAATAGTATGAAATATAAGAAGAATCCAAAGACATATTTCCCCATAATGAATTTGGAAATTTGATATATATCATGAGATTATAATTATTATGTGTTAAGATTACTATAGTTTCATTAATATTTTATGATTTAATGACTTTTACAAATATGTTTTGTATGAAAATGATAAAATATTATTTAAAAACCATGGGGTTTGAAAAAAATGTGTTGATTTTTCATTATTAGGAACATGATCAATTATACATGGAAATCAATTTATTATCACATTATTATAATGGTGGTCCTTTTATAATGATATTTATATCATTATCATTATCACCCATGTACTATGTTGACATGAATGTCATGTTACTTCAATATTATCCTCCCATATACTGGGCTTTTCAATCACCCATTTCTGATTTATGTCATTAGGTGATTAAGTAATTTTAAGTACTGTTAATTATTATTGGGTGACCATGTTAGAGGATTTAAAATGATAAAAATTTCAAAATGGAATCATTTTGTAAAAAAAATAATTTTAACAAGTCACAAAATCATTCGATTTTAGACTACCTTATTTGTTTACAATTTAAATTAAAATGATTTAATAAAAATATAGGGAAGTTATGGGTTTCTATATATAGTATTAATGTATAATATCATATATTATTTATTTATGTTTGTATAAGATTCCAATTACTAAATTTAATGATTCTATTATTGAATAATTAATGAATGTGAATAATTGAAAAATACATCATATGTGGTCTAACACATGAAGTACATGGAATATGGGAACTGTGAAATCAAGTTCACAAAAATCATATTTTTATAGGGAATAAACCTAAAAACCAACCTAACACAAAAGAGAAAAGTGAAAACAAAAACCACAATAACCACATACATATAACAATCAAATAATGTTGTTAAGTAGGCACTTATTATTCACCCTAGAATGAAGAAAGTATTATTTGACATACGATGAATTTTATTAAAAATTATATTGTTTATATAACTATAGAATCACCTCCACAATACATGATTGAAAGTATATCTATAAAATACAGTAGGTGTCAAATCTAGACAATTAAAGGGTTGGATTCTTCCCTAGACCGTGTATGTGTGGATAATATTCTAGTGATTTCTGTATTTATTTTTTATATGAATTACATTGAATTCTAGGTGTTTATTGGATTAAATTATATCGATTTCCTATCAATTTATAGGAAATGGAATGGTATTTCCATGTCCCGAACCATCAAAAACCATTTAAAAATTAATTTTAGATTATGAATTTCCAATATAAAATATATTACTCATATGGATGATGATACCCAAAAAATAATCATATAGAACCAAAATGGTTTGTTCAATGGAAGGAATCAACCGTCAGTAAATTCTCATTATGATGGAATGTACTATTTTATTTCCAATGAATAACATATCCTTCCACTATATATTGAATATAGTTCTCAATAGAAACCATACCTGGAGAAATAAATATATACAGGGTAACATATAGTTTGAACATGATATACTTCATAGAGTTAAAAAAGATACTAAAAAATAATATAGAGGTATACAGGTTGAACATGTTATATTTGTCAATAAAAAGAATAGATACATGGGGCCATAAATCAATTATAAGGCCCTCATTATGATTAATGTATGTAATACTTATCCACTAAAAATGATTAATGAATTATTCAATAAAGATATATACCTCAAAACTTCTCAAAAGTGGATATTTATTACTAATATCATCAACTAATAATGAAGTGATAAAAAATGAAAAAATCCATCTTTCAATTTGAGATATAGACATCATGATTTCATAGTGATTCCATTTGTACAAAGAAATACCTCTACAATCACTATTGACAAGATGAATAGTTTATTTTGAGTTTATCCTCATAAATTTATTGTGGTCTTTATTGAATATATTCTCATTTTCCACAAGAGATGATAAAAACATTCATATCTTCTTTGGATTATGAATAATTTATTAAGGATGTATAATTTGTATTCTATGTTCATCATTTAAGAGTTACTTATACAAAAATTCACATTAATTGGGAATACAATCAAAATATAATGAATTGCTACATATTCTTTATGTAAAATGATAATTAACGACATCCACAGACCAATAGTATCTATAATGATAATTAGGTTTATTGGATTATACTAGTAATATTAATACATTAATATAAATTTATCTTGCAAGTATATACTTTTAATTATGTTATCATGAAATAAGGAAAATAATTATAAAAAGAAAGAGTGAAAAGTGTTATTAAAAGAGTTCTATAAAAGGCTAATCAATTTCCATATAATAAAACAATTCTTAATTAGGATAGATTAATGATATAATCTAATTATTTAAATAATGGATTGTGTTGATTATGTAAGTAAAATGGAATATTTATTTCATATGCATCATGAAAAGTTTTGATCCATGTTTAAAATTACCCATGGAATCATTTAGACTAAACAAATATAATATTTTTAATAGGTATTTGGGGATAATAAATGTTTGATATAAGTGTTAAATATATTTTTATGTCGTAATGTTTTAATGTATGTATTCATACTAAAGGATCTGAACATAATTCAAAGAATATGGAAATAGTAAATATAATACTACGATTATATAATTACCTACCCTTATAGAATGCTGAATATTGTATCTGGTTCTCTATATATTATTTCTATCATTTCCACCCCACAATGTTAAAAGTAATGGGATTATAAACTCCATTAATTTCTATATTTAACGAATATCTATGTTATTGACCATCCATTAAACATATTTCACTCCACTAAACATGATATTAGAGGACCATTCTGGTGAACAATTACTAGGGTAATGTAGGAGCGATGATAGTGTAGGGTATATGTGCCACATTAAATGACCATATATCCTTTAGGACATCAAGAAATGTAATCTTCATAGACATTGCACCTACAAGACTTCCATCCATGTCAGGGTTGTAAATAATCCTAGCTAGAAAAGGAATGATATAAATAAAATAAAATATAAAGGCATTTGAGGTAGGGATAAATGTATCTAATAATCCTAGTAGAAATGTTCCCACTAACATAGTAATGAATGGGATTTATGAAAAACATAAATTTTTGGATATCTAGAGGATGGATTTTAAAAACAAAATGGCCTAGAAGAAATCCTACAATTCCAAAATTACTACCCAATAATGTCCTCAACAAATTAAATTAAATTGTAAAATGCAATGATGGTGGTATTCAAAATAAGGGTTGAGAAATAAAGGGAATGAAAGCCTCTTAAACTCAACATCAAAAAATTCAGAGCTATTAACTTTGGAAAAATAATATATTTCATATCATCTCCATATATAAAAGATGAAAAATTGGATGTCATACAATGCTCATCATTATCTATCCACCATGAAGTTATCAAAATATTCTGAAATTTTTATAGTCACTTATTGTTGGAAAACATGTGGAAGTATATTGTAGTGTAAACATTAGAGTTCTTGGTTTATCACCAAGTCAATGAAGATTTTATTATGTCTAATTGTATTATATTTCCATTTCCAAAACAAGTATTAAAATTAGATAACATCACCATGGAATGTTTTATGGATCATCGTAATACATCTAAAGGAAACAACCACATGTGGGTAACATTCAGACAACCCAGAAAAATTTTCCACATCATCGCTATTTGGAAATATAACCCATTATTTCAAATTTACAAAATAATATAACATAAATTGTTATGTACTATTGAGAACTTTCTTTGATCATATTTGTTCAAGATCAATTGTTCACTTTAATGTTCTAGAAGATTGTTCATCATTCCTATAATACTCAATTGAATAATAGTAAATCATATCATAAACATACTAAGATCCAATGTAAAAATGTTATTCAGACACTAAAATACACAATGAGAGATTACATGATTTAAATTAAAAGTGGATGCGATAAATTAATTGAATTAATTGATCTCCCATACAAAAGAACTTTTCTACAATATTAATCAGATAACCTAATATAAATCTATATACGGTAGGATATTTCATACTCCAAAATTTTGGGATGAAGTTGAGTAATATATTCTATTTGGGATTTAAAATCTACAATAGTTTAAAGATAATTCTCAATCCATTCAAGAATATATTTAAGTCATGTAATATTAATAGATCATTGACACTAAAAATTGATAATGGGACTTGTCATTTTAATCCATAAATAATGTTTTCCCTGTAATAATGCCCCGAAAGTGAGTGTTGAGTTATATAAAGTAGTGATATATTAGTCTTAGTAAATTTCACCCTTTAAGAGTCTTGATTAAATAACATATATTGACTACGAATTAATACATCCTCTAAACCTGGTTCAACTGCAGGAGATATTCCATGTATCTCTCATGAGGAAGTATCTATATGATCCCCCAAAAGTAGTGAATCTAGATTTTGTACAACTGGAGAATGTACTCTTTTATGATAACATAATGATGATAATAGACGAACATTGTGTAAAATTCATATTCTAGTATACCACTATCCTTCTCAATGTACATTGGTGCATCTATAAGCTTAAAGAATAAAAATGTGAACCATAGGATGAAATGAAATTGAAGCAGCCTCATTTATTCACAACGAGTGATATGGGTAAAAATTTAATGGTAGATATTTCTATTTAGGGGATGAATATATTGAGGAATAATTTTATATTTGGAATTTTTCATAAAAATAAATATAAATTTCATATTTCAAAACATAGTATAGTTGAAGATAAATTCCCTACATCATAATAAAATACTAATATATTCCATTATTTTAGAAAATTTATATTGGAGAATATAAATACCATAAAAGTAAATGTGACCTTTAATATTAGAAACATAACCATTAGAAATTTAATAGAACAATGAAAATAATAAAATTTCAACAAAATATTATTTACCAATAATAAATTAATTATGTGTAAATATTTTAATAAAAAAATAAATATTAAATTTTGAAACACAAAGAAAATATATGTGTATTATATAAAAAATCAATTTAGCCAATTTTTTAGGAATCGGGTTTTTAGGATAATATTTAGTATTACATTTGTTAAAAAGAAATTTTGATAAAATTATTTTATTTTTTTCTATCATTTTTTCAAAATTTAATAAAGATGGATTTTGGATAATATTCCAAAAAAATTAAATTTTAAAAATATTTATAAAAATATTTTCTTTCAAAATATTATGATTTTCTACAATGTAATAATTAATTAATAAATTATAAAATTTCCAGGTCAACACATTATTGATTATATAAGATAAAGTACTCACTAAAAACCAACCATCTGAATTTCCAATTCTAATAAAAAAAATTCTAATGCTAAAGGAGGTAAATTATTCATTAAAAATTTATTTTTCTTCTTTCCAATTTTAATAATAAAATACAATCAAAAGTGAGTCAAAAGTGATACAAATTACATAAAAACATTATAATTATTAAACAAATAGCAGTATTTATATTTTACTTTGGGAAAAAATAAATCTATATTTTAACTAAAATAACCCACTCCTTAAGTATACATTTTCACTCTCCCTTCCCGTGGAAAATTGTATACCATCATATTGTTAATTCCCATGATTTAATAAACTTATTTATCAAGAAATCATTATAAATTATAGGATATCATTTTATCATCAGAACCCAATCTATCATGGATTCAGTTCTATAGTCAAGGAGAAATGATTCATGGATGAAGTAACCACATAATCATATTCCTTTCATTTTTATAAAATACAAATAAGTTATAATTTTTAATATACTGAATTATTTAATACATAAGTATATGATGCATTAATTTTATTTAGATATGATATAATTTTTAGTCCTTTGAATGTATATATACATTCCCTCCATGACTTTTTAGCATGTCCGATTACTGGTTTATTTAGTTCACCTATGAAGAAATTGTCGATGATTTACATATCACATCTTACATTGATGGTTAGTCAATCTCACAATAAATAAATTTCCATATCTAGTAATAAATGAAAACAATAGATACATCAACTTACCCCAACTGAGTTAACCCAAAAATAAAATTCAACATTTTAAATATCATCTCAATATTTAAAAAAACTATCCCAGAACCCAAAGGGTATGTATATTAAATGATTAATTATATATATTTATTATTAGACATTAATTAATCAATATCTCTCACAAAAGTTCCCTTACTTGGTACCCACATATACGTATTCCCACATGTAATTCCTTAGGTAATTGGGAAAAATAGGATTCAGAGAGCTCGAATGCTCATTATTTTAAAAAAATATCAATCAATCAATAATATTTAGATCCAACTAATTAAGGACAAAAGAAAATTGGGGTAAATATATGAATTTAATGAATATGAAATCATATTTCAACAAGAAATGATGAAATAGTATATACACTCAAATGGGGTATTGTGAATGAATAAATACTACTATGAAAAATGTATTTGGGAAATTGAAATTATAATATTTAGTGATACGATATAGAAAAATAATTTGGAATAAACCAAAGTACAATAAATCTATATATTTATAATCATAGATAACCACAATCACTTCCTTGAACATAGATTTGAACATTTCCCATCACAACAATGTTCAATCATGTTATTTTGAATATTGGTAATTGTAATCATACCGACTCATAGATTTTTGAACAAAAATAATTACAATTTGGTCTATGCACATAGTGGGAAACATTTATTACAACAATCAGGTATATACACATAGAGTTAAACATAGCTAATGAAAATCATGTAATGGAAACATTGTTTGAACATTGTTGAATATAATTATATTCATAAAGAATTATATTAAGGTAGATAACCATAATCATATATATTCATAGTTATTTAAACATATCATTCCATAGTAATATACAAGATCAATGTTTTGGTCATAGCTAACCACAATCATTTTCATGCATAGAGTTGTGAATATAGCTAATTATAACAATTCACACACACAAAACTAAGAAAATAAATTACTAAAATGGTTTATATTTCCAAATATATGTTCATGAGAATAAATAATCCTATCATAATACATGGTTGTGAACATATATAATAAAATTCAATTTAACATAAAATTGTGTGAAACTTTCTAACAACATGCATTTCCTTAAACAATAATATTATCCAATTATTTATTATTCATTTACCGATGCATTATAGGGTTTTAAAAGACCACACCATCACATAATGATATACCATATATATATGGACATTATGAACATGGCCATATTCATAATTACATCTTATCATAATTAATATTTTTGAACTAAATTAGAATAATGAATATTTTGAAAATATATGATCATATTAAATTTATTAAAAGATTCTTTTTGGATTCATTAGTGCATAACCACACTGAATTATAATAAAAATTATTGATGATGATATAGATTAAAAACAATTTATAGAAGAATTATGAAATAGCATGAAAAATAAAAAATAAATATATTTATCTTTTTGAAGATAGATATTTTCAATTGAAAATTTTTTCGTAAAAACAATTATAAACCTAATATGATAGTGAAAATAATTCTCTTTTGAAAACCACCATTACTTGGAATGTAATCATTATCATGAAAACTGAATAAATTGGTATAAGAGATCAACAATTTAAAAGTTATTAAAAACTGATTCTTGAAAACTATTTAAGGGTGATTATAACTAAATTTTAAATTGATATAATAGATCATATAATATTTGAAAAATAAAATCATGAAGTAATTTTTAAAAATAGTTGGAATGTTTAGAAATATTCCCAACTGGATGGAAGAGACATGTTTTCTCTATCTACAACCATTGTTTTTGAATAAATTAGAAAAAATGGATTTTAAATTTTATGGATAAATTTATAACACAAAAAAACAAATTAAAATAAAATGGATGGTGTTTTACACATAAATTACATATAATTTCACATAATGGAAATTTAGTCCCCAGAAATCATTGTTTTACTTAGTGGTTGGAAAGAAAACATGTATGAAACTGGTAACTTTGGAGTAAAAATCCCATTGTAGATAAAAAAGATATGTAGCATAAAATAATATGAATATAATTAAAATAATTAAATAATGAGTCAAATGTGTATTATATACACTATATGATTGAGGAATATTACTATTATAAAATGTGTCTCAAGAAATGAAAATTGAGTTGAACTACACTTATCTTGAATTCCTAAACAATCCAATGTCTAATATCAACAAGTATAATAAATTTTAGATTATTATTACTCTATATAAATACTATAATAATATTTATTTTACTTTATTCCATTCATTTGAAACATACTATATCTCTTTAACAAATCATTCTATGTTAAAATTAGTATTAAGCTTGTAATTACACTTTTCATTCTCTTCTATCTTCGATATGATGTTTGATGTTCTTTTTCCACGATCATAGTTCCATCACATCCAAAATACTCCCAAATATTTTTTAAATCTGTTTTATGTAGTTCTATATGAAAAATTATTTGAATAGAAACTATGATAATGGTCGGTAATGAGTCTTTAAAATCTCAATTTTTTTGAATTTTATCATAATATAAAGGAATTGTTTTTACTTTAATATAAATAAATGTTTTACAAGTTAATGATAATAAAAAAATTTAAAATTCATCATCATTAGATTATGTCACAATTATTTATGTTTTTATAATGAATCAGGATATAACCACTATAAAATTATTCATGTTAGTGATTATATTGATCTAAATTGGCTATCATTAAATTGAATGAATTAATTGGAACACGTAATTGAATAGTAATAATATAACATTTATATAAGAATAATGGGTTGTATATAATTTTATCAGTGAGATAAAGAATAATAAATATTGTTTTTATTAAAATATAATGAAAAATTTACATGCATATGATAACACAATTGATAAAAACTCCAAATCATATCATACATAGCCTCATCGAAAAGGATAAATTTGGGACCCATTATTGAGACCATAGAGTAACAAACATGAGAAATTGTTTTTACTAGGAGGATTTTGGAAGATATTCATGATAAAACAAAATGCATGGTGTGGGTAAAGTTGTGTTGTGTAAATATCCATTTATTGGTGACCAAAACTATCACTTTCACCAAGAACATTTACTTATTGAAAAATTGTTGTTTCTCGTGGGAAGTGGTTCTAAATTGGGAAAATAATGTATATATGATAATTTTATGTTGAAAACATATTTATTTAAACATTTAGAAACACTTTTTTCTGATATTTTAGGCCTTCACAACATAGTTAAATACATTAGGATCATTTAAACATTACAATGGTAAATCAATTTATAGCATTGATAATTATATATATTGCTATAAATTAAAATTTCTATATATATTAAAAATATGAGTTCCATTTTATTTTATTAATTTCTCAATTTATTTGAAATTAATTTTAATCTAAGAGAAATTAATATATATATAAATAAATTTTGGAATATACATTTTAAACCTAAACATATACTTAATCATTTTTATTACGATGTAATAATAATTCAATGATCAGTACATTTTTTCAATATAAATATATCAACATATAAATATATTTTGTTAATACATTCCTTTAATTACATATTATTTTAATTTATCGAAACATGCACATACATATAAATGAAACAATTCACTAGGAAATAGAATGTTATAAAATTTAATGATAATATTTTTGTTAATAAATAAGTAACGACCAATGCATGAATTTTATTCATTTATATATATATATATATATAATACATTAAATTTAATTATACATACATTGTATACTTAACTTTACAAATAAATCATATAATATATAATTAAAACTGTATTCTAGATTAAATTTATTTATTATTTTTGTTAATTATTAAATTACAATTAATTATATATTCATATTAATTTATTAGATGTTATCAATATATTTTTTTAAAAATTATATGAACATTATCACAACATTTTATATATGTCATTATTTCAATTCATTGATGGTATTTAAAAGTATCAAAATTCAAAGATGTAATTTCATTAGAACTAATGGAATTTTTCTAGGAGAATTAGAATCCTTGAATTTAATTAAATATTATTTTATATATTTTTAACAACATTACTAATAATATTAAATTTTATTTTATCAATATATAAATAATCTATATTTATTTATCATATATTTTAAATTCCAAAATGGAATTATGTTTATTAATATTACACGTAAGAGTTATATACCGTTATATAAAGGTCAAATAATTACTATATTTACATAGTTAATAAAATAAATTCATTAAAGTTTAAAAAAATAATCATAATTTTCATTAAAATAGTTTTCATTTTGGATTAAAATTGTTTTAATTTTGTTACATTAATATTGATATTCAATGGTGAATATGATCCATGTCTATTTCAAGTTGTAAATATTTAATTATATTATATTTATTAATACAATTAAATGAATTTTGAATTAATATTTGTAACAATACATGGTTTTTAATAATTTATGGAATTTAACAGATCTTCTAATGTACAATTTTTATAACATTTCATTGTTAATGTGTAAATTTTTATTAGTTTGGTTTACATATTTTATGGATAATTTTCTACTCATTTCAAATTCATTCATATAAGTTGAGAATAATTTTTAAGAGTGACGGATAAATAGTTTCAGTAATCGAATGTTTTGGGTTCATAGCTGCACCAGAGTAGATGACAATGGTCGTCTCTCAAAGGAGGAAGTTATTTAAATACTTATTAAAGTTATTTCTAAATAAAATAAAAGGGAATAAAAAATATAATTAATATGATTTGGGGGGTTACATTTATAAAATAAGAAGATGTATTCTGGAAGAAGAATTCATTTTTTTAAATGAAATATGATTATACAATTCAACACAAAGATGTTTTTAGATAATATTTTAAAAGGGGTAATCGATTTTACTATACCACTTCACTAACATTTTAATAATTATCATTTAAACTAATATTCACTTAATTATTATCAACTAATTTTTTAATTCTAAAAACCTATGATAAATAACATTTCCACAATGAAGATCTGAGTTAAACCTTAGGCTAGATTTGGAACATTAAATCCTAGCACCATGATTTTATTGACATTCTATGTCTATATTATGGTTAGTGGTGAATTAATGAAAATATCCATTCTATAAAATGAGGATAAAATGTGTTTATGGACAATATTATTACTCTATAAATTAATCTAGTGTGAATTTGTTTCACTGGTTAAGGTCGCGCACTAACAAGTCACACATTATTATACCTCATATGTTTTTTTCCGAATTGTTCAATTGATTTCATAGTTTCAACTAATTTAACAACACAAATCATAGATAATTTATTTTGAATTTAAAAATTTCATTAAATAAAAATAATTTAATAAAGATGTTAAAAGGTAGAACAATTAATAAAAATAACTACTCTTCAATGGGTGGTGTAGTCATCGCAGAAACATTTTTCATTCACAAAAGTTTAGAAAGGGTATAACCCAAACCTATTACTACTTAGAAATTATAGATGAAATAAGAAGATTAAGGAAGATTAAAATTTAAGAAATCAAAAGAAAACATAATAAATAGAATAATAATTAAAATGATTATTTCTAGAATAAAAAGAATTACAAAAGAAGAAGAAGAAGAAGGATTCGATGAAGGGATCCTAACTTCAAGATAGATCCCTCTTGTAGTGCTTGGAGAAATGGATTGAAACCAATTTTCCTTTTCCTTCAATATCATAATGAACATTTAATCACCTCTAAATGTAAAAAATACATATTTTTATGGTATAGGGGAATCTTGGTTACATATAGATTTAATTCTAAAGGGGGAAATCTTGGAAAATATTTTAAGAAAACATGCACCACCTTCTTAACAACCAAAATTCATGAATCACCTATCATTCCAGTAGGACAAGATGTGTGACATTTTTTTATTGAGATCCTCTCCAATTATGTGCCCATTCCAAATGTGGATGAAAATGTTCTATCCCTAATAATGATGTGGTTTCCAATCAAGTGAGTCCAGTCCATATTTGATTTTGTGGCCTCTTTAGTCCAATCAAATGCATGATTTAGCTCATATGTCATCAATGGAAGTTATATCCCATTATGTTTGGAAGACAGTTACAAAAATAAATGTTTAAATAATTTAAGTAAACATATTTACTTCTAAAATACTACAATGTCTTTTAATGGGAAAAAATTGAATTTTCATCTAATTTCTAAATGAATAATATAATCCCCCGTATTCAAAAAATAAACATATTTATCACAATGCGAAGAAATTATATCTTTTATTTTCAATAAAATATTCAATAGAATTTTGTTTTATCAACTCCCCCTCAATTAACCTTTTTAAATCCTATGAAAACCCTCATATCATGTATTCCAAATTTTTTGACAAGATATGCATGTTCATATTTCTCAATCCACAATGGCATAATAAGAAAAATAAGAATTCCATCAATAGTCAATATCAATAAATTTTAAATAAATTTTAACGTTAAATGTATCAAAAAAATTTAGTGAGATTAATGATACAAATCCTAGAAAAATAAGTTATGGGTCCACCATTACCATTATTTCCACACGTGTGTGTGTGCCGAGCATTTTGTGCTCATATATCCACCCTTTATTCAGTTTATTTAGATCGATTAAAATTATTCTTCTTACATAGTTTAGTTTAACGAACATGTTCTACATTCCTTTGCAATTAGATTTTAATACCCACTCACTTATGCATTCAATAAATTCAAAACCTAATCAACTATCCCTGATATCCCCACATGTTGTGAATTTCACCACTCCCATCATTTATTTATACTATTTATTCAAATGTTTCGCTTCAAAAAATTATAAAACTCATCTCTCAACCCCTGTTTGATATCCTCGTGTTAGTAATTGTAATATTTATAATAGTATCATAGGGTTAGAAATTTTGTTTTTACCCTCCCAAGTCACAAACCATGTATTTTTTGTTTTTAATATTTGCTTATTTTCCTAGGGAATATAACTGTCGGATAACAGGTACATATACATAGGTTAATTCAATATAGTAATGAAACCAATCATAAGAGAGACAAATGTATGGCTCAACTATTGATTTTTTTAACACGACTATACCATTGATTGATTAGGACAAATTTCAAAACTCATGGTCGAGGGAATATTTTTGTAGATAAATCAATGAAACAATATACAATGAACAAATATCCCAAATAATTTTGTAAGAAAAATAATTGTTTTATAATTACATGACCAATCATATCATCAATGACTTCAATTTTTATAAAAATCAAAACACTATGATGAAATAATTCTCATTATTATCATGAAACCAATGATTTTTAATAAATTCATTTTCTATATATTCAATATATAAAAGAGAAAGTTACATTATTTGTTTTTTTTGTTTTTTTTTTAAAACATTTATGATAACACTTAACAGAAAACCCGCACGAACGCAAAAATGAAAATCCTAAATATCTAAACATAAATTATGTCCCTTCCCCCACATTGAAAATATTGTGTTGTCTTCATGGTGAACCTATTAGATGATATGTGAATATGAAATGTCGAATTATAAATAGGAAATCTAATATGAAAGTTAAAGGTTTAGGAATAGCCTGATATTCTCTAGTGATGATGGGGTCTTTCTATGTGATGAAATACACTGCATCAGTAAGAATACCTTCAACGTATTTATTCAAACATTGTCTTTTGACTATAAATCTCTTTCCAGTGTCATCTTTTTGTGATTTCCACTGCACAATAATAAAAAACATTATAAACAACATACAGTCCTGACCATCTAAAATGATACATACCAGGTATTAGCTTTAGTCATGAACTTTAGAGTAGATCTTTCTCCCCTATATGAAACTCCCTTTGTTGGATCATTATATCATGATCTACATTTGATCTTTCCTTTTAGATCCTTTAGTTCACATATAATGAAAATCTAATATCATCAATATCTTGAATTTTAATCTTCCATTGAATTTCAACTTGGGAAAATTCCATTTTTCATAGATTTATAGCCTAATATATCTGATGCTCGACTTCCATGGGGAGAGGCAATGTTCTCCCAAAAAAAATCTGAAATGTGGAAATACTGATGGGGGCTTGTATGTTAACCTATAAGTTTTCTCCAAAATTTATTTCAACTACTGATATGAAACCTTATATAATCCATTTTTTTGGGGGTGGTATGGTGTTGATTTTTATTGTGTCACCACATACTTATAAAGGAGGGAATCCAAATTATATTTACAAAAGTTTCTCTGTTTGTCACTGATTATAGCCTATGGTACTCTAAACCTGCAAAAAATAAGTTCCTTGAAAAAGTCCACTATAACCTGAGAATAAACATTCTTATTGGCATTATTATCAACCAATTTACTCGTATAATAAACAACAATTAAATGTTTCAAAAAAGCAAAACTAACTAGGAAATGTACACATAAAAGGAAAATTGGATTCAATCCATCTCTCCGTGAACTTCAAGAGGGAGATCTCTTGAAGTTATGATCCCTTAATCGAAGCCTTCTTCTTCTTCTTTTGAAATTGTTTTTGTTCTGGAAGTAATTATCTTAATTATAATTATATTTATTATTTTTTATTTTGTTTTAATAAATTTATATCTTCCTTAATCTTCTTACTTCATCTAGAATTTATGAGTAGTAACAAGTTTAGGTTATACCCTTTCTAAACTTCTGTGAATGCAAAATGGTCGGAGGTGCAACCATTAATGTTTGAGTAATCCTACTCTTGTTCTCAACCACTTTTTTTCGAAACCATTCTTATCCACCATCTAGATATAAAATTCTTGAAGAAGCGTCATCCATCAGATAAGTCAAGTATTTTCACCAGGCTTCATCCAAAATCACCTCAGAGCTGTAGGGTCAGAAAAAACAACAACATTAGATTCCAATAAATATTAACATAATTTATCTAAAGAAACTATGGGATAAATAAACACATTTATTTGGTTGTATAGTTTCACTGGGAGAAATCCAACATCCCAAAAGAATAGAAAAATAAATGTTAACATTCTTCCACCCACTACGATAAGACGTCTCTATCTGCGATGATTGAATCATCACACATAATATCAAATGGAATTTACTAGAATGGGAGTAGAATGATTATGGAGTGGTCAAAAAAAATTAGCTCATCAAAATAAGTCATGTAAGAATCATCAAACACAAAATAAAAATTCTTTTGAAGTAACCATGACATAATAAGATCAATAAAACAAAAATCATTGATGAAGCACCGATAAAATACGGTATTCCCTAAGAAAGATCTAACATCATACCCACATGAAGGATATGGTTAGGATAAAATAATATCTATATTAGATATACCAACCAATATCCTATGTTTTGACACTACATGCACAATAAAAATCTCATAATATATGATGAAAGGACACTTTTCAATGATCATTACTAGAATCTTTGGAATACAAATATTCATCTCCATTCACAAACTATAGATATGATCATTAAATGAAGAACTAGACACTGTAAAATCATCCATTAATACCTCAATGGAGGACTTCAAAAAATTTGAAAAATTACTCACCATGTATATCTGAAAGGTACCTAGGGAGCTGCAATGTCCGATTGACATTCTTATGTAAGAAAATTTATCAAATGGATAAGTGAATGTTGAATTCTCTTGATCCACCAAAGCTATAAGAACATGAAATTATCCATAAAATCCATCCACGAAACTGTAATGTGTCTTCTGAGTTATTCTCTCAAGAAGTTGATCAATAAATTGGGTAGGGGGAATGGTCCTTGCAAGTTTACTTATTTAGTTTCCTATAATCAATACACACATAAAAATGTTTTGCACCATCATTGTAAATATCTAATATTTTTCATTTTTAACACTACTGGAAAAAAATTCTTAGGAAAAAGAAGAAGAGGAATAATCTATAAGAATTTTAAATGTGATAAATTGTACCTACCTCAATCAAATTTTCAACAGATATTTTACCAAATTCGAACCGAGTTTGATACAGTCTCCTTTTTGGCTTCCAGACTGATTTGTCTCAATCCTCCAAAAGATTCTTATTCTAGAAAATATGAGGGGTAAAACTTAATATTTTAGCCAAGTTCCACATGATTTCCTTGATGTTCTCCCTAAAAAGATTCCACTATTTTTCTTCATGTTCAAAAGGTAGATTGTTAGCAATGATAACATGAAATTTCACACAACATAACAAGTATGTGTTTTTGAGATTTGGTGGGAAATTACTGACTTCAAATGAAGGGGGTGAAGTATGGGTAGATAAATTGATGGAATAAAAATATGTGCATGAAGAACATCATTATCAGAATAGAAATCATCGAAATCATAGAATGATGCATTAAATCCATAAGAATAATCCACAACCATGTCATAATCAGAGTGAACATGATCTAAATACGACTCCATTTAAAAATAAAACCAATGATAGGTTTTTTCATTAGAAATAGGTGTGGAAGTGATCTTATACCTCAAAAAAGATCCAATACACATAATATCTCTAATTATTGGGAAATAAAAATCCATGGGGTTTTTACTTTATGGTTCAAAATGAGAGAAAAAAATGGATTATTCTATGAGGGGTATGTCATGGATTCTATAACAGTAAATATTACAACATCATATAAAAACTCTATCGAGAGTGTACCCACAAAGAAATTTATGATTGTTTTAACAATTTTGAGAAAGGTCCAACCTAAGATTTTTGGAGATTTATAACTTACCAGATCATCCTCCATGTTAAGAATATTGAAATCTACTTGAAATATCATGTCTCTTACCCAAAAAAGTAAACCCACAAGGACTGCCACTGGAAATGTTGTAGCTCTATTTTACAACTAAACCACTACTCTCATCATCTACAACTCACAAAATTGTAAATAAGTGAATACAAAGTGAGGAATTACATTTTTGGAATATCATAAGTCATTAATAGCATCAAAAAAATTGAAACTCCCATACGATTCATGGGATTGTGAATGTCCCCAAATCCTTGAACGTTGTTGGCTTAACAAGAGTTGGTGTAATGAGTGCTGACACATTCCATCCATGATTGATACATTCATTTACATTGATCCCTATTTGATTTTAACAAAGTTCTTTTAAGAATTTGTCATACCTTGTAATTTTCGCAGTGGGTTAGATATGGGTGATATTTTTCTCCACTGAATTGAATAAGTCCAAAAAATTCATTTTAAATTTCTTCCCCATCCATCTTCTTGGTTTGTAAAAATATATTTGGAAAATAATAGGTTTATGAGGAACATTTTCGTTTTTTTATTACCTTTATCTTTCTCTTTATGTTTCTCTTCAGTTTGTATGGAATGTTTCTTCTCTGGGGTTATTGTTAATCCTGATGGAATTATAGTTGAAGATGTATCAGTTGTTTAATTACCAAATCTCAATTTGATGGACCTAATATTTTCCATGGGATTAAGAGTAGGTTGGGAAGGATTATTTTTGGAGTTCTTACAAAGCGGTTCATAGTGGGCGGTGGAAATCTATCTCGTTTATGTCTTCAACCCCCACAACTAAAAATCTTTACACATTATCTCATTCTAATGATTATGAATAATTTCCTTCACAAGGTCATCAGTTTGGGAATCTACTGTGGTTTCAGTGTCCACTTATAGTTGTCATGTTGATTTTTGATCTTCTAATATCATTTGGGTTTGTTGGAAAGCTTTTTCTTATGGTTGAAGCTACTGAAAATTTTGTTTAAAAGGGGGTTGTTATTTCCCAAATCTATACCTCATGTATGACTGATCCTTCCACTATTGGTTTTATGTTGGAGAAAAGTAAACATACTTATACTAGGATGTATCAGTTTTTGTTGCTGATATGGTCTCCTAAAGAATACTGACTAACAATCGTCCATCACTATAGTTAGGCGAAGCAGTCAGTTGGGTTTTCTATTTTACAAAAAATGCAACAAGGTCTTGTAGGAGTGGGTGAAAATGAATTTTGAGCCAAAGAAATCAATCTCATTATAGCAGTCAATACTGCCCACTTGGTATCAATTAAATGACCATCAAGAGAAGATAGACTAACCTATTGTACTCCTCTAACATTTTGGTGTACCTCGATCACCAAATTATTGTGAGTTTTCTACTATAATGTCAATAAATGCATGTGAGGCTATTGGTGACTTGTCCTCCATTGCTTCTCCAATTGAAAAATCCACCATTATTCTCTCTATAGGTGTTATGCATTCATAGATATACTGGATGAGGAGTTTCTAATTGATTTAGTGATGTGGAAAACTTGTTCACATCTTCTTGAATCAATCCCAGTACTTATATATTGAATCCCCATGGGCATCATCGGTTTTAGATATCTCTTTTCAAATGGTTGTGGTTTTTGATTCCAGAAAAAATCATTTCAATAAATGACATTTAAAAACATTCCAAAAAGATACATATTCATATTCTAAATAAAAAATTATGTCTTTTTCAATTACATTTAGTGATAATGGGAATGATCATAGTTTTATATTATATTCATATATCTTTATTATTTTAAAGGTTAATCAAACCCCAATAAATTATTTCAAATTTTTTTCTGGATCCTCACTAGATAATGAATGAAATTTTTGATGTAGTTGAATTTACCTTTATTTTAGTTTAATTTATGATTCATGATTTTTGTACGACAGACAATTTGGTTGATAGTTTCTATTGGTGCATCCATTATCAAATAGTTATATTATGTTCATTTCCATTATATTCAGCCATTGGTTCTTGTTTTTTATTTGATAATGATGTGTTTTCAATTTCAGTGTTCTTATACATGGGGAATTATTCAGTTAGAGATGCTCTAGTATCATAAAACACCAATCCCTCAAAAAGATAACCCAATTAAAAGTGTAAAGATTAAATGATGAGGTAACACCATAATATAATTTTTTCTCAAATTCATATAATTGATCAAGAACATCGTAAACGAATTTAGTAATCAACATCATTAGTTTTTTAATAAAAATTGTATATTATATAATAGTTTTAAACATTGAAGTACCAAATGGGACCTAAGGTAATAGGAATATCAAAACTATGTTTTCATTTGGTTTTATCTTCTCTTATTCAACCCATTCATCATGGTTCTACTAAATTTTTTTTCTTATTATATTTCACCATTCCACCCATTTTAATATTATAGTTGTATAAAAAATTATACACCATTTAAAGTAATTCTTAAAAACCATCATGACTTTGAATAATTTTCTTTATTTTGAAAATTCCCATTGATTCTTCTTTATTTATAATTTTCATATATATGAAAATCAAACCATGTTTTCAAATTATAACATTTAATGAATACAATAGTGTATTACACAACTCATATTGTAACACTCAAATATATTATTTTACTAGTTATTTATAATATCTATTTTTAATATATTATTATTTCATGAGTTCATATCTTTAATGTATGTATTCTTTTCCATGTTCTATGCTTGATTAGAAAAATATTGTGACAAATAATGTGAATCCAACGTTATATTTCCATATAATGAATTTCGTAATCTAATATATATCATGATATTATAATTATTATTTGTAAAAATGAAAAACATGCTCATTACTATTTTATGATTTGATGATTTTTATAAAGATGTTTTGTATGAAAAAAATAAAATATTATTTAACAAAACATGGGGTTTGACTAAAATGTTTTTATTTTTCATTATTATTAATATGAAACATTCCACGTGTTAATCAAATTATTCCGAAATTTTTATATTGGTTGTACTTTTATAATGATATTATTATTATTATTATTATCACCCATGTACTATATGGACATTAATGTCATGTTAATTCAATATTATCCTCCCATATTCTAGGATTTTCACTCAGCGATTTTTGATTTATGTCCTTAGGTTATTTATTATATTTTTAGTATTTTGAATTATTATTGGGGGGCCATGTTGGTGGATTTCAAATGATTAAAGCGTCAAAATGTAATCATTTTATATAAAAATAATTTTTACGGAAAACTAAATCAATCTATTTGGGACTACCTTATTTTTTTATTGTTTATCTTAAAATTATTTAATTACAATATGGGGAAGATATATGTTTCTATATATAGTCTGAAATTAATATTTCACATATTTTTAAATTCTGTTTATATAAGATACCCACTACTAAATATAGTGATCCCACTATTGGAAAATTATAGAATATAAATAACTGGTGAACACATCATATGAGGTCTAACACTTAAAATACATTGAATATGGGAACTTTGAAATCTAGTTCAAAAAACATGGATTTATCTTGGGAATAAACATAAAAACCAACCTAACCAAAAGTAGAAAAGATAAATCAAAAACCACGAGAACCACATACATTGAACAATTCCTTAATGTAGTTCAGTATGAACTTATTATTTACCCTAGAATTAATATAGAATATTTGGACTTATGATGAATTTCATTAAATACTCTAAGATGTATAGAACTATAGAATCACCTCCACGATACATGATAAAAGGGATATCTAAAAAATACTATAGGTTTGAAATCTGTTAAATTAAATGGTTGGATTCTTCCCTAGCCCATGACTATGAAGATAATATTCTAGATAATTGTGTATTTATTTTTTATTAAAGTTCATTAAATTCAAGGAGTTGATTGGATTTAATTATATTGATTACACGTCAATTTATAGGAAATGGAATGATATATCTACATCCCGAACCATCATAACCCCCTTTAAATATTAATTGAATATTATGAATTCTCAATTTAAAAATCCATTAATCATATCGATGATGATACCCAATAAAGAAGCATATCGAACTAAAATGGGATGTTCAATGGAAGGAATAAACCTTGAGTAAATTACAAATATGATGGAATGTACTTTTTTATTTCACAATTAATATGATATCATTCTACTATATAATGAATATAGTTTTCAATAGAACCCATTCAAGGTGAAATAATTATATATAATATCACATATATTTTGAACATGATACACTTTGAATAGTTAAATAAGATACTATAAAATAATATAGGGGTATATATTCCCTAGTGCATCAGCATAGGTTGAACTAAATATATTTTCCAACAAAAATGATAGATCCATGGGACTGTATATCAATTACAAGAAGCACATAATGATTAATGTATGTAATAGGGGTCCACTAAAAATGATTTATTAATTATTCAATAATGATATGATACCTAAGCACTTCTCAACAGTGGATTTTTATTAATAATATCATCAGCTAATAATGAAGAGATAATAAATTTAAAAAAATCCAACCTTCAATATGAGATATGGACACCATGATTTCCTAAAGATTAAATTTGTACATATAAATACCTCTATTATCATTATTGACATGATGAATAGTTTCTTTTGAGATTAACCTCTTAAATTTATAGTGGTCCTTATTATATATATTCTAATATTCCACCAGAGAATATAGAATCAGGAATATTATCTATGGATTATGAATAATTTTTTTAAGGATAGAGAAGTCATATTCAATGTTCATCATTTGCGTTTTGTTGTTACAATAAGTCACATTAATAGGGAATATGATCAAAATATAAGGAATCACTACCATAGAATTAAGTTAAATTATAATTAACGAAATCCCTTGACCCATAGTATCCATAAAGATCAATAATTTTATTTCATTATCTTGGTATAATGAATACATCGAGAGAAATTTATCACGAAGAAATATAATTTAAATTATGTTATCATGAAATATGGTAAAGAATTACTAGAATAAATAGTTGAAAGTGAAATTTAAAGAGTTTAATAAGAGGGTAATCAATTACCATATACTAAAATCATTTGAAATTTGGAAGTATTATTGATATAAACTAATTCCTCAAAGAATGGATTGTGTTGGGTATTCTAGTAAAATGGTAAATTTATTACTTATGAATATTAAAAATTTGTGATCATTGAGTAAAAATACCAAACAAATGATTTACAATGAAAAACAATAATATATTGAATAAGTATTTGGGGAAAATAACTATTTGGATATATTTGATAAATATATTTTTGTCATAATATTTTAATGTATATATTGACACTGAAGGATCTGAACATGAGTCAAAGAAGATGGATATATTCAATACAATACTATTATTTTATAATTACCCACCATTATAGAATGGTGAATATTATATCTGGAGATCTGTATCTTATTTCAACCATTTCCTCCTTTCAATGGAGAAAGTAATTTGCTCAACTAATACATTGATTTCCACATTTCATGAATCAATATGGTCTTGACCATCTTTAAAACATATCTAAATCCACCAAACATGAAATTAGAGGATCATACTGGTAAATATTTACTAGGGGAAGGTAAGAGTGATTCTAGTGTAGGGTATATATGCCACATAAAATTTTCATCTTTGCTTTGGGACATCAGGAAATGTATTCTTTAAGGACTATGTACCTATGATATTTCCATCAATGATTGGGTTTTAAATATTCTTAGTTGAAAAATGTATTATCTATATAAAATATAATATAATGGAATTCGAGCTGTGGAGAAATGTATCTGATACTCCAAGTATAAATGATCCCACTAACCTATTAATGAAATGGATTTATAAAAACCATAACTTTTTGGATATCAAAAGGATTGATTTTGATATCATAATGGTAGATAATAATTCCTACAATTCAAAAATTACTACCCAATAATGACTCCAAAAAATGATGTATGTGGTAAAATGCAATGATTGAGATATTCAATATAAGGGTAGATAAATAAAGGGAAGCGAAGTCTCTTAAACTCAACATAAATGAATATAGAGATATTAACATTAGAAATATAATATATTTTATATCATCTATATATATAACGGATGAAAAATTGTATGTCATACAATGCTCGTAATTATTTATCAACCCTATAGGTACCAAAATATAATGAAATTTTCATTGTCACATGTTGTCGAAAACATGATGAAGTATATTATAGAGTAAACATTATAGTGAAGGGTTTATCACCAATTAATTGTAGTGTGTGGTGTGTTAAATGGGATTATATTTCCATTTCCTAAACTATAATTAATATTAGAGATCATCACCATAGAATTTTTTATATATCATGGTAATATATCTAAGGGAAACAACATCATTTGGGAAGCATTCAGCCAACTCACCATGATTTTACACATCATCGCTATTCGGAAATATTTCCCAATATATAAAATTTACATAATATATATAACAGAAGTCGTGAGTCTTTATCAAGAACCCATTTTTTATCATATTTTTTCAGGATCAATTGTCCACTTTAATGTTCGGGATGATTGTTCCTCATTCCTTGAATACTCAATTGGACATTAGTACATCCTATCATAAACATAATAATAGAAAATATTAAAATATAATTCAGACTCTAAAATACATGATGAGGGCTTACATGATTAACATTAAAAGATGTTATGATAAAAAATATAATTAATTGAGGTCTCCATCAAGAACGATTTCAAAAAAAATATATCAGAAAACCCAGTATAAATCTCTTTACATGAGGATATTTCGAACTCTACCATGTTAGGATGAAGTTGAGTAATATAGTCTATTTGGGATTTAAAATGTAAAATATTATAAAGATAATTATCAATCCATTTAACAAAATATTTAAGTAATGTAATATTAAGAGTTCATTTACACAGAAATGTGTTAATGAGACATAGCATTTTATGGAATAGACAATGTTTTCATTGTAATAATTCCATGTAAGAGAGTGTTGAGTTTTATAATGAATGTATATATTAGTCCTAGGTGAATTTCCCCCTTGGAGATTATAGTTTAAATAACATATATGAACTATAAATTAATACATGTACCAAATCATGATCATCTTCAAGAGATATTTCATGTATCTCTCTGGAGGAAGTAACTACATAGTCCTTCAAATGAAGTGAATCTAGATGTGGTATAACCAAATAATGGGCTCTCTTAGGATCACTAAATGATGAAAATAGAAGAAAATAGTGTAAAAGTCATATGAAAGAATTCAACTAACCATGTAAATGTACGTTGGTGGATCCAAAATCTTGAAGAAGTAAATTGAGAACCATAGGATGAAATGAAATAAAAGCAACCTCATTTATTATAAACCAATGATATGGGTCAAAATTTCATGGTATAAATTTATATTTTGGGGGTGAATATATTAAGAAATAATTTTATATATGGAATTTTACCTAAAAATAAATATAACTATCATATTTTAGAAAATTTTATGGTTTATAAAAAATGCACCACATAATAAAAAAATTATCAATTTATTACATAATAATTAAAAATTAATTTTTTAGAATCTACATACAATAAAAGTAAATATGATCTTTTGGAACAATAACATAACCATTATAATTCTAATACAATGATGATAATAATAAAATGTCAACTGAATATTATTTACAAATAATAAATTATTTATGTAGAAATATTTTAGTATAAAACTTTTTATATTAAAACACGAAACTCGAGTAAATTATAATTGTATTATATAATAAATTATTTTCACACAATTTTTAGTGAAACAAGTTTTTTAGGAAAATAGTTAATATTAAAAATGTTAAAATCTATTTTGTTAAAATTATTTTATTTTTTTGAATCATCGTTTCCAAATTGTGTTAGGATGTATTTTTAATAATACTCAACAAAACATGACTTTTAAAAAAAATTATAAAATTATAATTTTCTATAGTGTAATAATTAATTTATGAATTTAAAAAATTTCTAGGTCAACACATTATTGATTATACAAGATAAAATATTCACTAAAAACCCAAAAACAAAATTTCCAATTTTAATAACAAATTTTCAATGTTTGAAAAAGGTAAATTAGTCCTTAAAGATTTATTTTTCTTATTTATATTTTAAATAATAAAATAAATTCAAAATGGGATAAAAATTGATAAAAATTACTTTAAAAATAGTATAATTATTAATAAAAAATTGCAGTATTTATATTTTTTATTTGAAAATAAAAAATTAATAAATATCATAAATAAAATGACCCACTCCCAAAGTATAAATTTTCACTCCCCCTTCCCTTGGAAAATTTTATTCCATCATATTATTACATCCCAAGATATAAAAAATTTACATACCCTAAAATAGTTATAAATTTCAAGATATCCTAGTGGCATCCAAATCCAATCCATCATGTCTTATATTTCACAGTCAAGGATTAATTCTTTAAGGAGGATGTAACGGAATAATCATATTCTATTCATTTTTTTTATAAATTAATCATAATATATAATTTTTAATATACTATATTATTCAGAACATAAGTATATGACGAATTTACTATATTTTGATATTATAAAATTTTTATTCCCTTTAATTTATATATACATTCTCCCCCTTACTTTATGGAATGTCCCATTACTGGTTAATTTTATTCACCTACGTTGAAATTTTCAATGATTTACATATCACATCATTCGTTGATTGTTAGTATAAATCACATTACATAAATTGTAATATCTAGCAACAAATGAAACCAATACATATATCCTCTTACCAAAACTAAGTTGACCCCAAAAATAGATAAAACATTTTAAATTATCGTCTCTCTATTTAAAAAACAATCCCAAAACCCAAAGGGGTTGTTTATTCAATGATTAATTATATAAATGTATTATTAGACATTAATTATTCAATATATCCCACAGTTGGTTTTTTACTTGGTTTCCACTTATACATAATCACACATTTAATTTCTAGGGTAATGGGGAAAGATAAGATGTAGTGATCTCGAATGCTCAGTATAGTAAATATATATCAATTAATCCAAAATAATCAGATCCCAAGATTTCATGACAAAATAAACTTGGGGGAAATATATGGATTTATTGGATATGAAATCATTTTTCTTTTCAAAACGGAAGGATGAAAGGGTATATAAACTGAAATGGGTCACTGTGAATGAATAACTACTACCGTGACATATGTATTTGGGAAATTTAAATAATAATATTGAATGATAGGGCATAAAAAAATATGGCATAAACAAAAACCTATGAAATATAGATATTTATAATCTGATATGACCACAATCACTTCCTTGCACAAATATTTGAACATTTCTAGTTACAATCATGTACAATCATGGTATTGTGAATTTTGATAATTGAAATCATACCCACACATAGTGTTTTAAACATAAATTATCACACTCTTTTCCATACACATATTTGGAAAATTGTTTAACTTGAATCATGTATATAAACATAGTGTTAAACATAGCTAATGAAAATCATATAACAGAACAATTGTATGAACATTTCTAAATATAATCATATTCCTAAAGAAATATGTTAAGGTAGTTGACCATAATCATATATATTTATATAGATTTAAATATATAATTAAATAGTCCTGTACATGATCAATGTGTTGATCATATCCAACCCAAATCATTTTCATGCATTGTTTACTGAATATAAATAATTATAATCATTCACACACACCAAACTATTAAAATAAATTACTACAATCATCAATATTTCTAAATATATGGTCACTATAATATATAATCCTTCCATAATACATGGTTGTGAACATATCTAATTAAATTCAATTTAACATAAAAATGTGAGACAATTTCTAACAATATGCATTTCCATACACAATATTTTTATCGTATTATTTATTAACAATTTAGAAATGAATTAGAGGGTTTTAGAAGACCATGACATCACATAATGATATACTGTATATATATACATCATGAATATGGTTATATTCATCATTACATCTTATCATAACTAATATGTACGAAATAAATTGGAATAATTAATATTTTGAAAATGTCTAATTATATTAAATTTAAAAAAAAGATTATTTTTAATATCATCAGATCATTACCCTACAGAATTATAATTAATGATGTTGACATAGTGGAAAGACAATTTATAGAAGCACAAGGAAATTTCCCGAACGATAATAAATAAATGTATTTTTCTTTTTAAAGACAATTATTTTTAATGGAACTAGTTTTCATAAAAACAATTATAAAAGGAACAATATAGTGAGAATAATTCACTTTTGTAATGTAGTATTACTTGGAAAGTAATCATTGTCAAGAAAAATGAAAAAAATGGTATAAGAGATTAACAATGTAAAAGATATTAAAAATAGATTCTGAAAAACTATTTGTTGGGGATTATAATTAAATAGGAAATTGACATAATAAATCATATAATCTGTGAAAAATAATTTCATGATGTAATTTGAAAAAACATTGACATATTTTGGAAATATTCCCTGTTGAATGGAAGAGTCGTGTTTTCTCTATTTACAACCATTGTTTTAGTATAAATTAGAGAAAATTAATTTTCGATTTCAAGGATAAATTTAAAACAACTAATTTCTAAATAAATTTATGGTGTTTTACATATAGATTACAACTAATTTAATATTATTGAGATTTAGACATAAAAATATTAGTTTTAGTGAGTGGTTGGAAGGAAAACATATACGACATTGGTAACTTTTGAGTCAAAATCCCATTGTAGATAAAAAGGAAATGTAACATCAAATAACATGAATAGAATGATAATTACGAAATAATGTTTCAAATGTGTAGTATAGACACCATATTATTTGGCGATATTCCAAATACAAAATGCATCTCAAAAATGAAAATTGAGTTGAAATACCACTATCTTGGATTCCCAAACTGTCCAATGTGTAATGTCAAAAAGTATAATATATTTTAGATTACTATTACTCTGTATAAAGAATATAATAATATTTATTTTAATTTTTTCCATTCATTTGAAACATACTATACCCCGTTAACTAATAATTCTATGTAAAAATTAATATTAAACTTATAATAACTCTTTTCATTCTGTGCTATCTTGGATACGATGGGTGATGTTCTTTTTGTGTGGTCATAGTTCCATAACATCCATAATGTTACCAAATATTTTTTATTTGTGTTTTATATTTTTCTAGATGCCAATGTATTTGTTTGGAACTATGATAACTGTCGGTAAAGGGTCGGTAAAATCTCAATTTTTATGAATTTTATCATAATATAAAGGGATCATTTTAAATTTAATATACATAAAATTATTACAAGTAAAATATAATAAAAAAATTAAAAATCCATCATCATTAGTTTATATCACTATTATATATGTTTTCATTATGATTCATGATATTACCTCTATAACATTATTCATTTTGGTGATTATATTGATATAAATTGGATAGTGTTAAATTGAATGAAATAAGAGGAACACGTAAATGTATATATATAATAACACTTTTTCTAAGAATAATAGGTTATAAATAATTTTATCAGTGGGATAAAAAATAATAAAATTTTTTAATTAAAATTCAATTAAAAATGTTCCTGGAAATGATTACACGTAAAATAAAAACTGAAATCATATCTCATTGAGCCTCTTCTAAATGAAAATTTTGGGATCCCTTATTGAGAACATATATTAACACATAAGAGAGATTATGTTTACTAGGAGGATTTGGGAAGATATTATTGACAAAACCAAATTCATGGTGTGGGTATTGTTGGGTAGAGTAAATGTGCTTTTATTAGGGTCCTAAATTTCCACATTCACCTATAACAATTACTTAATGAATAAGAAATGTAATTTCTCATGATAAGTGGATAAAAATTTGAAAAAAAATGTATATGTGATAATTTTATGTCGATAACATCTTTATATAAACATTAAAAGATAATGGTTTCTAATAAATTCGGACTTTACAACGTAGTTAAACACTTTGGGATCATTTTAACTTTCTTGTGTTAACTCAATATATACCCTAGTATATTATATATATTCCTATAAATTATATTGTCATTATATATTAAAAATATGAATTCAATTTTTTTTATTAATTTCACAAATTTTTAGAAATTAATTTTAATTTAAATAGAATTAATTTGTATAAATAAAATTTATATATATACATTTTTAACCTAAACATGTACATAATCTTTTTCATTGCCAAGTAATAATAGTTCAATAATCAGTATTTTGTTTCAATATAAATATATCAATATATAAATCATTTTGTTAACATCATCCTTTAATTACTAATTATTTTAATTTAACAAAACATGCACAAACATATAAATGAAACAATTCACTGGAACATAGAAATTCTAAAAATTAAATGATTATATTTTAAGTAAGAATAATTTAATAACCAATGAATGAATTTGATTCAATTATATTTATATAAACAAAAAATACAATAAATTTCATTATCTAGGCATTGTATACATATATTCTTAAATAAATCATATAATATATTATAAAAATAAGTATTCAATATTAAAACATTTTAATATTCCGCTGAAATATTAAATTATTATTAATTATTGATCCATAGTATTTTATTAGATGTTATTAATATGCTTTTTCTAATAATTATATGAATTTTATCACAAAATTTTATATATTTAATTATTTTAATTGACTGAATGCTTTTTAAAATTAACTTAATTCATATATGTAATTTCATTAAAATCAACGGTATTTTTTAAGATAATTATACTCCTTGAATTTAATTAAATATTTATTTTATATATTTTCAATAAATATATTTATATTGAAAAATTATATTTTATCAATATATAAATAATAAATATATATTTATTATATAATTTTTATTCAAAAATGGAAACATGTTTAATTATATTACACATAACAATTATATACCCCTATATAAAGTCAAAGAATTACTATGTTTTTTCATTTAAATAAAATAAATCCATTAAATTTTAACAATAAATAATAATTTTTATTAAAATAGTTTTAATTTTGGATTCAATTACATGATTTTGTTATATTAATATTTAATTTTAGTGGGAATATGATCCATGTGTGTTCCGAGTTGTAAATAGTTTATTCTATTGAATTTATTAATCAATTTAAATGGATATACTTTTAATATCTGTAATAATCCATGGTTTTTAATAATATATTGTATGTATCACATTGTATCATGTATATTTTTTATAACATTTCATTGTGAATGTGTGAAGTGTTTTTAGTTAGTTTTACATCTTTTATTTTTAATTTTCTTCTCATTTTAAATTGTTTCATATAAATTGAGAATATTTTTTAAGTGTGATTGAAAATGATTCTCACTAATCATATTTTTTCCTTAAAAACAAGGGCATTAAATTATCCCCCTTATATAAATATTATCCTTTTAATTATTATTATCACTGGAAGGATGTTGCTTGGGGAATTCTCAAATTAAGTGTTGGGTTTGGGTACTTAGGTGCACTAGAGTGGACAACAAAGTTCGTCTCTCAAAGGAGGCAGTTATTTTAATACATATTAAAGGTATTTTTAAAATAAAATAAAATGGAATAAAATATCTAATTAATTTTATGTGGGGGAGGTGTGTTCTATTTATAAAATATGAATTAGTATTCTAGAAGAAGGTTCCATTTTTTTGGAATAAAATTTGATTAAAATGATACAATATGAAGATGTTTTTTAGAAAATATTATAAAAGGTGTAATAAATATAAATATGCCTATTTACATAATTATTAATAATTATCATTTAAATTAATATTCACTTAATTATTTTCCGCTTCTTTTTTTAAATTTCTATAACCTTATAATATATAAGTTTTCCACAAAGATGATATGAATTAAACCCAAGGCTAGATTTAGAATATGTAATCACAGAACCCTCCATTGGTTGACATTATATGTCTAGATAATGGTTAGTGGTAAATTAGGTCACATATCCATTGTAGAAAATGAGGATGAAATGTTTTTATGGATTATATTTTAACTCTACAAATTTATCTGGTGTGCATTTGTTTCACCGATTAAGGTAGCACTCTATCAAGTCACACATTACTCTACTTCGTGGGTATTTGCATGAATAGTTTAATTGCTTTCTCAGTTTTTATTAAATTTAAAACCCAATTCATAGAGAATTTAATGTGAATTAAAAATTATCATTGATTAAAAATATAATAATGAATAATTCAATTGATATACTGATTAATAAAAAGAACTTATCTTCAATAGGTCATGTAGTGATTATATAAACACTCTTCATTCACAAACATTTGGAATGGGTATAACCCAATCCTGTTACTACTCGTGAATTCCAGATAAAATAAGAATATTAAGGGAATAATAAAATACAATAAAACGAAATAAAAAATAAAAAAATTGAAGAAGAATTAGTATGTTCATTTCTAGAACAAAAACAATAACAAAAGAAGAAGAAGACGACTTTGATGAAGGGATCCTAACTTCAAGAGCTCTCCCTCTTGAAGTGTTTGGAGAAATGGATTGAAGCCAAATTTCCTTTCCCTTGAATATCCAAATGATCATTTCAACCCCTCCAAACCTGAAAAATACATATTTATAGGGTATATGGAAAGCAATGTTATATGTGGTTTCAATTATAAATGGGGAAATCTAGTGAAATATTTTAAGACAACTTGCACCACCTTCTAGACCACAGAAATTATTGAATCAGCTATCCTTCCAGTTGGACAAGATGTGTGATATTTTTTATTGAGATCCTATCTAATTATGGACCCATTACAACTATGGATGAAGATGTTACGGCCCAAATACTGAAGTGGTGTCCAATCCAGTGAGTCCATTCCATCTTTGACTTTGTGACCTCTTTATTCTAAACAAATTCACAACTAAGGTCATATTTCCTCAATGAAATTTGTATCCCATTATATTTGGAACATAGTTACAAAAATTAATGTTTATATAACTAAGAATACATATTTATGTTTGAAATACTACAATGACTTTTAAAGGGTAAAAATTTAATTATCATCAAACCTACAAATGAATGATATAATCCCCTATATTCTATAAATAAACATATTTATCACAATTTGAGTAAATTATATCATTTATTATAAATAAAATATTCAATTGATTTATGTTTTATCAACTCCCCCACACTTACCCTTTTTTAATCCTGGTAAAAACCTCATATCATGCATTGCAAATAACTATGATAAGATATGCATGTTCATATTCCTCTATCGACGATGGTATTATATGAAAAGTAAGATTTCCATCAATAGTTAATATATATAAATCTTAATGAAATTGTTTTATAAAATGTGTCAAAATAAAATCTAGTGAGATTAATGATACAAATCCTAAAGAAATAATTTATGGGTCCACCATTACCAATATTTCACCTCGTGTGTGTGTTCCAAGAATTTCATGATCATATATCCACCATTTATTCAGTTTATTTAGATTAGGTAAAAAATTCTTCTTACATAGTTAAATTCAATGAACTTGTTCTACATTCCATTGCAAACCGATTTTGATACCCACTAACTTATGCATTCATGAAATTCCAACCTTAATCTCCCAACATATATATCCACACATGTTGTAAATTTCATCACTTCCATCATTAATTTATATTATTCGACCAAATGTTTCACTTGGAAAAAATCAGAAACTCCTCTCTCAACACTTTTTTAATATCCTCGGGGTAGTAATTTTAAAAGTCATAATAGGATTATAGGTTAAGGAATAGTATTTTTTGACCCTCCCATGCTACAAATCATGATTTTTTTGTTTTTTTATTTGTATTGTTTTTGTTTTTGAGGGTGTAAAATAGTCGGATAACATGTATACATACATAGGTTAATTCATTATAGTTATGAAACCAATTAGAAGAGAAACGAACATATGGATCAACTATTGTATTTTTTTCTAACATGATATTACCTTCAATTGAGTAGGAAAAATTTCACAATTCATGTTTGAGTGAAATTTTTTGTAGATAAATCAATGAAACAATTTACTATGAAAACATATCACAAATAATGTTTTAAAAATCTTAAGGATATCATAATGACAAGACCAATCAAATCATCAATAACATTAATCTTAATAAAAATCCACCATCGTTGGTGAAATATTTCTTATTATTATCATGGAACCCATGATTTTTGAAAACATCATTTTTATATATATTCCGTATATAAATGATCATATTACATGATATATTTTTATAAATTATCATAAATCTTAATATAAAACACTCAAAAACTCAAAAATAAAAATCCAAAATATCTACACATAAATATTGTCCCTTCCCCCACACTGAAAATATTGTGTTGTCCCCATAGTGAACTAATGACATGATATGTGAATTTGAAATGTAAAATTTTAAATAGGACAAATAATATAAAAGTGAAAGGTTTAAGAATAGCATGATATTTTGAAGTGATGATGGGGAAAGCTATGTTATGAAATCATCTACATCGGTAATAATACCCTAAATGTGTTGATTCAAAAAAAATCTGTTGACTATAAATATTTTTCTAGTGTCCTCTTGTGTGATATCCATTGCACGATAAGGAAAAACATTAGACACAACATAAGGGCATGACCATCTGGAATGCAACTTATTAAAGATTAGCTTCATTCGTGGACTGTAGAGTAGAACGTTCTCCCCTATATGAAACTCCCTTTGTTGGATCATTATATCATGAGCCATATTTGATCTTTCCTTGTAGAGCCTTGAGTTCATATATTAGGAAAATCAAAAATCATCATGATATTGAATTTTCATATTCCATTTAATTCCATCATGAGAAATGTCTATGATTCATTTCATATAACCTAATATGTCTGATGCTTGACTTCCATAGCGAGATGCCATGTTTTCCAAAAAACAATCTGAAATGTGGAAATGCCTATGGGGAATTGTATTCTATCCTATAAGTTTTCACCAAACTTTGTTTCAACTTGAGACATGAAACCTCATCCTGGAGATTTGTTTTGCTTTTGTATGGGGTTGATGTTTATTGTATCACTGAATACTTTGAAAGGATGGATTCCAAATAATAATTACAAAAGTGTGTTTGTTGGACACCAATAGTGGCCTTTGTTACTCCAAGATTACCAATAATATGTTCCTTGAAAAAGTCCACTATAACATGAGAATCATCATTCTTAATGGCCTTAATCTCAAACCATTTACCCATCTAGTAAATTACAACAAAAATATACCAAAAACAAATTTACCTAGGAAAAGTACCCAATAAAATTGATTTCTCATACATCAAAAATATCACTAAATAATATGGGTTATTAGGGCATATCATTTTTCTTAGAATATTTCCCAGCATGTTGGCTATGTGAGCACAACATAAAAAACACATGAGTATCATGGAAGAAGCTAGGACAATATAATCCAAATTCTAAGACTTCATTATCTATTCACTAGGGTCCAAAGATTCCTCCAAATGATAGTTTATGGTAGAAAAATAGAATATAATAAAAATTTAGTTAAGGTACTCACGTATTAAAAACATAATAACTACACATATTCTAGAAGCAGGGATCTTCCCAAACATAAAATCTTGACTCTCATTTTAAAATTTGGAATTGATTTATCATTATAATTGTAATAATTTCAGAGTTAAGGAGGTAGTTAAGAAAATCAGCATACTGAGGATTCGTACCAGAGATTGAATAAATATGACCATTAGGGAATGTGTCCCAAAGTGGTACATGGTTGATGGTGTGAGCCTCTAATGTTTGAGTAATCATACTCTTGTGGTCTGCCACCAATTTTGTGAACCCTTCTTATCCTATATTTGGATATCAAATTCTAGAAGAAGCATCATCGATTAGATAATTCTAGGATATTCGTATGGATTTTACAAAAGGTACCTCAGAGCTGTATGGTAAGAAAAAAACATCATTAGATCCCAATAAACATGTATATAATTTATCTAAAGAAACTATGATAGAAATAAACTCATTTTCTGTGGTAGTATAGTTTTATTGGGATGAATCAAACATCCCAAAAGTATTGGAAATTAAATATAAACATTCATCCACCCTATATGATAAGACTTCTCAAAATATAGTGTTTGAAGCATCACCCATCAAATCAAATGGAATTTCCCACTGTGGGATACGTATGATCATTGGAGTGATCAAAAACTATTTTATATCATCAAAGGAAATCCTGTAAGAATCATCAAACACAATATCACAATCCTTTTGAAGTAATCGCTACATAGGAAGAGAAATAATAAAAAAATCATTAATGAAGCATCGATAAAATATGAAATTCCATAGGAAAGATCTAACATCACACAGACATGAAGGATATGGTAAGGAAAAAATAATATCTACATTAGATATACCAACCTATATCTCATGTTTTGACCCTACATGCCCAATGAAAATCCCTCACTCTAACATGAAAGGTCAATTTTCAACGTTCAGGACCTGATTCTTCAGAATAAAATGATTCATATCTTTTCCCAAACTAGAGTTACAATCATCAAATGAAGAACTATACACTTTAATATCATCCATAAATACTTTTAATGAACGTCTTCATAAAATTATAAAAAATACTCACCATACTTCTCTCGATGGTACCTAGGTTTTTGCAATATAAAAATGGAATTCTTTGGAAGGAAAATCTATCAAATAGAGATGTGAATTTTGAATTCTTCTGATCCTCCAAATCAATATAAACATGACTGTATCTATAAAATCTATCCAAAAAACAATAATGTGTCTTCCCAGCTATTCTCTCAATAATTTGATCAATAAATAAGGGTGGGTGAATTTTCCTTGCATTTGTAAGGATTTAGTTTACTATAATCAACACACACATACAAAGTATTTTTCACCATAATTATATCTAAATAACATTTATCAATTTTAACAATAGTGAAAAAAAATTTCATAGGCATAGTTGGAAGAAGAATCATCCTTTGTGAATTGGAAATGGGATAAATTGTACAATCCTGGAAAAAAATTTCAACATATATTTTAACGAATTCTAGGAGAGTTTCATACAGTCTCTATTATGGTTTCCTAACTGATTTATCCCCATCCTCCAAAATAATCCTTTTCTATAAAATATATGGGGTAATACCAGATATTTTAGCCATGGTTTACCCAATTTCCTTGAGGTTTTCTCTAAAAAGATGAAAATGTTTTCCTTCAAGTTCAAAAGGTAGATTTTTCGATAATGATAAAATGAAATTTCCCAACACTTAACTAGTATGTGTATTATAGATTTGGTGTCAATTTATTAAGTTCCAATAAAGTGGGTGTAGTATGGATGGAGAAAATGAAGGAACGAAAATAGGTGCATGAAGATCATCAGTATCATAATAGAAATCATTCATATCAAAGAATGATTCATCAAATCCATAAGTATAATCAATAGCCATGACATAATCAGAGTGAAAATGATTAGAATATGAATCCATTTCATAATAAATTCATTGAGTGGTTTTTTCATTACTAATAGTTGTGGATGTGATCTTAGACATCAAAATAGATTCAACAATCATAATATCATTAATCAATAGAAAATTAATATCCATGGGGTTTTTACTTTGTGTTACGAAATGGGAGATAACATGAATGATGTTACACTGTGGGGTGCATCATGGATTCCATAATAGAAAATATTATAACATCATCTCCAAACTTGCTGGAGAGTATACCCTCAAAGACATTTATGAATGTTTTTACAATTTTGAGGAATTTCCAACATAAGATATTGAGATAATTAGATCTTACATGATCATCCTCGATGTTAATCATAGAGAAATCTATTTGAAGGATCATCTCTCCTACCCAAAGATGTATATCCATGGGGACTCCCACAAGATATGTTGTAGATATATTCTCCAACTACACCACTACTCTCATCAGTTTTAACTCACCAACTTGTAAAAAAGTGAAAACAATGTGAGTCATTACATTTATAGAAGATGATAAATCAAAAATAGAATCAAGAAATTGAAACTCTCTTATGGTGAATGGGATAGTGAATGTCCCCATATCCATGAAAATGTTGGCACAACTAGAGTTGGTTTAATGAGTGCTGACACATTCCCTCAATGATTGATACTTTAATTTCCCTTAATCACAATTTGATTTGTAAAAAGTTCTTTTAAGATTTTTTCATACCATGGAATTTTTAAAATCGCTTAAATAAAGTGGATATTTATCTCTATAGAATTTAATATGTCTAAAACATCAGTTTGAGTCGCTTCCTCAGCTATATTCTTGGTTTTTACAACTCTGTTTGAAAATGAATATGTTTAGGAGGAACATTTTCAATCTTTTTCTTACCTTTATTTTTCTCTATCAGTTTCTCATCAGCTTTTATAGTATGGTGCATCCCTAGGGCTGAGGTTAATCCTAATGGAACGATAAGTGAGGTTGTATCAGTTTTTTAATTACCACATCTCAATTATATGAACCTAATATTTCCATTGAGATTAAGAGTAGGTTTGGATGGAAGATTTTTTGGAGTTCTTACATAGAAGTTCATGGAGTTCGGTGGAAATATATCTCATTTATGTATTAAAATCCCGCAATTATGAAACCTTAAACATTATCTTATTCAGATTATTATGAATAATTTCTTTCACATGGTCATTAGGTTTAGAATCTTACTTTGTTTTCGTGTTCACTTATTGTGGTATTTTTGAGGTTTGAGCTTTAAATATTTTTTGGGGTTGTTAGAAACCTTGTTGGAAAGGTTGAGGCTGCTGAAAATTTTGTTCAAAAAGGGGAAATTGTTGTTTTTTATATGCATACCTCATGTATGATTGATCCTTCATCCCTTGGATTTATTTTGTAGAAAACTAATCATACTTATTCTGAGGATGTTTCTATTGTTGTTGTTGATATGGTCTCCTAAGAAATACTGATGCATAATCTTCCAACTATTGTAGTTGGGGGAAGTAGTTAGTTTGGTTTTTCCTTTACTAAATATCCAAAAATTCCTTCTAGGAGTTGGTTAAAATATATTTTCATCCATATAAATCAATCTCAACATAGTGGAAAATTCATCCAACTTGGTATCAACTAAATGACCTTCAAGAGAAAATAGTCTTACCTGATGTACTCCTCTAACATGTGGAGTACCCCAATCACCAAATTGTGGTGTGTTTTGTGCCAAATTGTAGATCAATGCATGTGTAGAAATTGGTGTCTTCTCTACTAATACTCCTCTAGCTGTAGAATCCAACATTATTCTCTTCATAGGGGTCAGGCCTTCATATAATTACTAAATGAGGAGTTCCTAACAAATTTAGTGATTTGGAAAACTTATGAAAAAATTCTTGAATCACTCCCAGTACTCATATATTGACTCCCCATGGGCTTGATTGATTTATAATATCACTTTTCAAATGGAATTAATCCACGATTCTAGAAAAATATCTAAAAGAAATGATGTTTCAAATCATTCCAAAAAGTTACATCTTCATGTTGTAAATAATACATCTTATCTTTTGAAGTTCCATTAAGTGATAATGAGAATGATAATAGTTTTATTTTATATTCAAATATATTTATTGGTTTATGGTTTGATCAAACCACATTAAATTATTTCAAATTATTTTATGGATCCTCACTAGATAATCCATGAAATTTTGGAAGTAGTTGAATTAACCATGATTTTAATTCAAAGTCTGATTCATGATTTGGGTATGCAATACAATTTCATTGATAGTTAATGTTGGGTAAAACCAATTATAAAATTGTTCTATTATGTTAATTTTCATTATTTTCATCCATTGGTTCTTGTTTTTGGCTTCATAATGTGTTTTGTCCTATATATTGTTTTTATACTGGAGGAATTCACCAATTGGTTAAATTTTTACACTTCCTATAGAATGATATTTTCCGATTCAATCCCTAAGGAAACATTCAATCTCACGGTCTAGATAAAGGAGATCCTTTGGATGGGACCGAGTCCTAAATCATAGAAATTGAGGAAAATGGTATATAATTTCATGGGAATATGTTTAAATGCATAGCCTAATAGATTAGAAAATAGAGAGAAAGAATAAATAAAAACAAAAAACAAAAACATGAGAAAGGGAAAAAGATGATGAAGAAATAATAGAAAAAAATATATGTTAAAATTTAACAAATTCCTCTAATTTGATAAACAAAATACATTCCCGATAGAAACAGTTATAATTTTTAAGTGTTCTATCATGGGTTCTCTCAAATAAAGTCTGATTTTTGGATACTTAGGTGCAACAGAGTGGCTGACCAATGACTACTATCAAATGAGAAAGTAATTTAAATACATATTAAAGTTATTTTGAATATAAAATAAAATGGATCAACAAACTAATTAAAATTATTTGTGTGTGGGGGGGGGGGTTCTATTTATAAAATAATAATAATAATGTTGGATGAAGATTTCATTTTGTTTTGAAATGAAATTTTATTAAAAAGAGATATCTAAATGATTTTATAAGAAAAATAAATCAATAGGCATTATTGATATAACTCTTCATCATAACTTATTAATCATTATTATTTAAAATATTATTAATGATAGTTATAATACACTATTATTTTAATTCCCCAACCCAACAATTAATTACTTTAGCACAAAGATTAAGTGAATTAAATCATATGTCAACTTCCTAACATATAATCGTAGTTCGCTACATTGATTGAAATTCTAAGTCTAGATTATGATCAATGATAAATTAGGGAAAATATACACTCTATAAAATGAGGATGAATTGTGTTTGGGTATTATATTTTTCCACTAAAAATTTGTCCCGTGTTCTTTTGTTTCATCGTTTAATGTCACGCTCTCAGAATTCACACATTACTCAACCTATTTTTTTTGTATGAATCATTGAATTTATTTGTTAGTTTCTATTAAATTACAAAATAAATTAATAGATCAATTTATGTTAATTAGATAAGATCATTTATTAAAAATATTAATAATGAATAATTTAACTAGTTGAGTGATTAAGAAAAATAAATACTCTTACATGGGTGGTGTAGTCATCCTAGAAATATTTGGCATTCACACTTTATTTTAAAGTATATAACCCAATCCCATTTATAATAATGAATTCTAGAAAAAATAAGAATATTAAGGATTAAAAAAATTGAATAAAATAGAAGAAACAAAAGAAATAGTATAGTAATTATGAATTTTTTATCTAGAACAGTAACATTAATAGAAGAAGAAGAAGAAGAAGTATTTGATGAATGGATCTTAACTTTGAGAAAAATCAATCTTGAGGAGCCTGTTGTAATGGGTTGAAAACATTTCCTATTAATTAAATCTCCCAAATCACCATCCAACCAATACATATGATAAAAAACATATTTATTTAGCAGTTGGGTGTCTAGGATACAAGTGGTTTCATGTGTGATTTTGGAAGTTCAACCATATATTTTAAGACAACTTGCCCCACATTACTGACCACCAAAACATGTGAATCTACTTTCTTTCCAGAATGATAAGTTTTGGTAAAAATATTTATAGATATTCTATACAAAATTTGACCCATTAAAATAATGGATGAAGACGTTATGTCCCAAATACTAATGTGATTTACAATCTAGTGAGTCTATTCCATCATTGACTTCATGTCCCATATAGTCCAATAAAATGCATGATTTAGATCGTATGTCAAGAATTGATGTTTTATCCCATTACTTAACGAACATATTCACAATGTTTTATGTTTGAATAATTCAAATAACAATATTTATTTTTGATATACTACTGAAAATTTTAATGTGTAAAATAATAATTTTCATCAAATATTCAAATAAATGATCTAATCCAAAATTTCTTATATAAAAACATACATAGACCAATTTGAATAAGTTATATCATGTATTATTAGAAGAATTTTAAATAAAATTTTGTTTAATCAATAAATCACTATTAAATATTGCCTACATATTCGTATGATATAAATGAATTAAAAGGAATATTCTGTTGAGATATTAACATGACAATCTTAGAGAGGACTATAGTAATATAAGGACCCTGCCTTAAACATTACATAATCTTGAATTAAATGAATAATTCACATTGGGGATCTTTTTAGGTATAGAGTTTTAGAGAATTTGGCTATAACTATTACATTACAACTTGAATATTACAAGTAGACACTACTACTCAGTATCTATTTTTTTCATAAAATAAAAACTCTTAAAAAGACACATGTCTAGTTCCATGTTTTTGATATCATGACAATTCCTTGATCCCATCCTTGAACTTATTCATCTTTAAGTCCTGTGGAAGAAATTTCAAAAACATGGGATGAGCATAAAAAGATCAGTAAGGGTTATAAAATAAGGAAAGAAAACATTATTCCAACAATAAATACAAATCCATGAAACCATACTTTTCTATAATAACATACCTTATGAAATCATAAGATTTGTGAAAAACACACACAAATCATAAATCATAAAGGTTACTTATGGAATCCATATCAAGCATATATTTTAGCTATCACAACAACATAGTGTGTTACACTTGGAATACCCATAATAGTATATTCCTTAAATCTCTTAGGAGAAACATCACGTTTACCTCTGTCATATTACCCAATGCATTGGAAAGCTATCTCGGGCTCACTCGCCCTAGGTTTATCATGGAACCACCCGTATACATAAACAATGCCCAATAACCATACATAATCATAACATATAACACATTTATAAAGGAAATATAACATATCCACATTCCAATATATCAAATCAAGATATTTAAATAAACAATGTTTTATCAAATAATTTTCAAAACCATTTAAAAAGAGATTTTTGAATCAAAGTGTTGCATACCACTTTGAAGCTTTTAAATGAATTATCATTTTAAAACATTGATTTATATATAAATAAATCCTAAAACCCATTTTGAAAACATGTACATTAGTGAGAAATATTTATAAGAATAATTCTTTAAAACATTTAAAACGATATTTAAGTTAAAGAGTTTTTAACGAAAAGAGAGACACTTGAATACAAATAATTTCGGAATAACATTTAATCAGAACATTATAATATCATGAGAATAAATGGATTCATGATATAATATGTCAAAGTACATTATATACACCATATAAAAGTGAATTGGAGTATAACAACAATGAAGTCTCAATGGAAATTTAAATTGATATGAAATCACTTATAAAGATGGTATCCTTAAATTAAGGATAAATAAATCACATAATTATGTGTGAAAAATATAAATAACCCAAATATAAGTTGATATTAAGTGTAAAAAAATCATATTTCATTCACACATATTTGTTGGATGACATATTCAATAAGTACAAGTTTTACCCAAAGAATTGAAATTGGGTTAAGAAGTTACCTTGTAAAAATTCAACAGCCTAACGGCGTCACATTAAAATTCAGCAAATGAGTTTATGAGATAAAAAGGGCATCTCATCACTTGGAAATAATGTTTAAATCAATAAGGATATAAAATAACATATCCCAACATAATAAGATATATGTTAAAATACATAACAAAAATAAGTCTTTTTAGAAAAAAGGGAGGAGGGTGAAAGGTTCCCTTACCGGTATGGTTACTTACAAAACATACGCCACATGAAATTAGGATCATAAAATGAAGATGTAAATACTCATAAATGAAATTATACTACATAAAGAGTACAATCATAGTCAGTACATACACCACACAAAAGTAAATAGTTGCAAATATAGCATGAATCTCTTGGGAATAAAAAGTGGGACGATACCCTTTACCACATTGTAATCAACTGATTCGTATGACCAAACGTTAATAACCACAAAGTGAATGACAGAATACCTTGAATGTAATAATAATAATGATAATATATATCAATTTAAAGTACACAATACACAACATGAAATGAATAAGTGTTGAAAAATGGAAATCTCACGGAATTAAAAGTGAGATAAGAAAATCCCTTACAAAATTTCCACCGCCTAACGACACCACTTATAAATTATTAAAATGAATCGATGAGAGTAAGAGGGGATATATACTTTTATGAAAATAAAAATTACAGTATGTTGAATATAAAATAACATCCTCCAACATTAGAACACGGAGCATAAATGAAATCGCATAAAAGATAGTACTTGAAAATAAAGAGAGAGGTCGGATCCCTTACCTCATGTCTGACTTGACTCGATCGTTCTTTAATCTCCTGAATAATAAAATAAATTGAATTTATACTTGATTAATAACCTTTTTAATGATTATTATTCCTTTTATATCACTTATTACCATGTTATAAACATTATGTAATCATTTAAGTTAATAATGTTCGTTTTGTTGATATTTGGTACATGAGTCAAAAATGGACTTATTATAATTACATGTTGTTCTTGTGGTCAAAGTTTCATTATATCCCGAATTATATTCATGATTTATATATCATATATATCATATATATCCAATATATACATGTATTTATAATAGTACATAACATTTATAGGTTAGAAATTAAATGCACAGTTCATGGAGATGGTAAGACGTACGTACGCATGACCGCTACTTTTATTTCGATTTATTATTTTAGTGGAATTAAAACATAATGATACATAGGTATATTATAATTACAGTATAATATCACATATAATATCATAAACTCTATCCTTTATACATCCCACATAAGTCATTAACGAGTCACATCACTTTGAGGGGGCGGTAGTCCGCGCTTCCTCAAATGAGATTATCGTATTTACCCAATATGGAAACCATAAAGGCATGATATAAATGGAAAATACAGAATTATAAAGAAAACATAAACATAATATATATCATATATAAATACGGTACCATCATAATGGACACCATGAGAGGCATTTGGAGATATTTGAACAACCATCGTTTCGTGAGGCGTTAGTTTTCCATCCACAGAAACATTATGTTCATCATCCATTAGATGGCGGTGATTGTAAGTGTAGTTGGAATCCTTCTCATAAAAAAATACTAGTATATTTATGATACTGGTGTTGTTACAAAATAATCGAATAAAAAGAGTTTATGGGTTGGAGAAGTAAAATAAAAGAAAACAATTTAAGAGAAACTGTTACCTTTAATTTCGGTGACTCCCTTTGGTTTTAACCAAAGGACTTCTTGAAGTGCCTTCTGTCTAGGGTAAGGATTCTAGGAGGAGGAGAGGGATTTAGGAGCTTAATTGGGCATGTCTTGTACTAGACAATTTTTTTTAGAGGTGTGATGAATTTTTTAGAAGTGGTCTCTTTTTATAAGGGATAGTAGGGTCTCTTTAGGAAAGTGTGAAAATATTATTTTATAATATAATGATATTCAATTTATAATGGTCAAAAAATCATTATAGTCGAAGATAAGATGATTCATGGTAGAAATAAAATCCCCCAATCATAATTGGACTTGTTTTGGATAATATTTTAGTCATTATAAGTTTATTTATTTAAATTATTTACTAATGAGGTAAATATTTCATCATTATTGCGTCATAAAAAATATAATTTATTTGATGTCTAAAAATTATAAATAAAATACCATGATATAGGAAATAGTTTTATCATTCCAAAGAATATTTATAGTTGAAAATAAGACTTATATAAGACCATTTAAAAATTAATTACTAAAAGATTTTTGTTAATGTCAATTTTGTCTTCACATTAAATTAATTAATCCAAATTGTCATTTTCACGCCCAAGTGGATAAATGGTATCCCAAAATCGACCCAAATATTCCCATGGTCGTAAATGACTCAACCAATAAGGTTTGGACAAGTCTTAATATAATTTTGAGTTATTATAATATTATTTTAACCTTGAATTACCTTATTTACCTTTAACCGCGGTAAATAAATGTCAAACGTTACTATTCACCAAAAATTATTTTCATCTTAATGAAACAAATTTTACTCCTTAATAACAACGATGTTTGTCATATTTTTGAAATTCAATTCACAGAAGTGGTAAAATTTCATTCAAATAAAAAAAATCAGTTTTTTTAACTACCACTAAGTGGTTTCACTATTCATCAAAAATTGTTGTTTTTTCAGAAAAATACCAAAAATTCAGCCTAAGATATATTTGATATTCCAAATTCAAAAATGATGAATATTTTACCAAATTCAAAAAGTAAAAGTTTCATTAATTAATTTTAAAATTAATTCTCGTTGTTAAAACAAATAGCGTGTTTTTAAGAAACAATAACTATCAAAAGATTGACACTTGTTTATGTCCAATTTCAAAGTGAAATTAATTCCAATTACCAACATTGGATTAAATGGTAAAAATATATTCTTATTAAACTTTAAAACAAATTTAAAAGATAATATAATAATATAAATAAATTAGATATAATCATAGTTTTGAATTAAAATACAATATTTACACTATTCATAAAAAATGAACTTTTTCAGACAAATTCCAAAAATTTACACAAAGAAAATTTTCATATCCCCATTATAAAGAAGGATTTTATTTGGTTATGTAGAATTTATTAATGTGACCAAAACTATATTTAAAGAGGGTTCTCCATTAAAAGTCGTTAAATCGACCTTTTAATGTAAATTAAGCTTAAAACTAGATTCATTCACATTTTAGGCCTCAAACATTTATTGGATAAAATTAAATACATTTAAAAAACATGTATAATCATATTGTAGTTAGTTTTGTTCATTCCCACCAATACAACGGCTAAGAGTTAACTACCATTTAAAATACTAATATTATATTATTAGTGTGTAACGTAAGATTTCAAAGAAACTTGTGGTTGCTTATTGAGTATGCCATCGAACAAAGAAACCCTTTTAAAGTAAAATTAATATTTAATTCAAAAATATTATTAAATATGAAAAGTGTATTATTCATTATTTATCTGGGATGTTACATCATTCCCCCCTTTTGGGAATTGCATCTTGGCAATTTTAAAAATGGGCTTGGAATCTTTATTTAAAGCCCCACATCGGAAAAAGAGTCAATAAAACTATCACTTTAAAATAAAGGAAGAGAAGTACAAAGGTTACCCAAGACAACAGATACTAGGATCCCATGAAAACATCGATATGGTGGAGAAAAAAACCATCATGTTCTGATGAAGAGTGATAGAAAACATGTTTAGGAGAAAGTTAACCACTAGAAAATCACAAACATGTGATGGGTTACACATTTTTTGATTCCCCGGTAGGAAATGTTAATGAACAAGGTTTTTCGTTTAAAGTTTACTTTTTGTTGAGGATTTTATTTATGAGATTAACCAAAAACATAATGAAATATACTTACTTGTCATGAAGACATTCATCGTTTACTATCTTTCTAACACAAACTCATATTTTCTGCAAATGATGATTATTGAGGATGACTTTTCTTCACATTAAGAGCATTATAATCAACTTCAAGAGAATCACATAATCCACAAAAGATGAACTATATATTTTCCATGTCTTTAGATAATAACTAAAACCAAAACGTTTAGTATAAGATCAGATAATCACCAAAAGGATAATCCTTTATAAAAATAAATACTACTCTTAATCTCCAAAATTCAACAAAAAGAACCCAAGGTTCAAGAAAGACCATCAAATAAACAGTTATCCAAAAAATTATTCACAGTAATCCAAACTAAGATTGAAACCCAAATATCTGAAGGATTTAATCAAATAGTCTCCCTAGGTAAATCTTAACATTTATCTCCAAATAACATCAGTTACTTCTAAAGTCTCATTCTGAAAAGTAATTAACCTAATCCCATATCCTCCATGATAGGTTAATCATTTCCATAGATAACCCAAAAATCAACTTATTCCTGATTAATAAGATCATCTAACTAAAAATTATTAGTCATACTGACCAGGGACTTCACTTAGTCTAGTGGTAGGCGATAAATACCTATCACACTTTAGTTGTGGGTTCGATTCCCACAGCTTCGTCCAACGCAACGGGTGGTCACACTGTGTGTGTGTGTTGTCCGTTTTCAAAAACTACATAATTTTATAACATTCCCAAAAAAGATAAATTCATCAAAAATAACCATAACATATTTTAACCACAAAGGTTATCTAATAACTTTCGTTTTGCATCATAAAATGTATTAACCAGTAATTGCCTCAAATTCAAGGATCATATAAACCCAAATGGTTCTTTATAACTATAAACACCATAAAGAGATAATTATTCCTTGAATAAAATTTTCATATATCAAACTTTAGGGTTACACATACTATAAAGAGTCTTCTTAATGTATCCCAACATCAAGAGAGCCTTAATACTTTTAAGAATTTCACCATCCTGAAATCTACCATAACTCTTGAATACCTTATATGTTGACCTCTTACTCAATCAACGTTCTTCAAATCCATTAACCATTCTTTTCCAACTTATTCTGAAATACTTCATTCCTACAAACAAAATCATGAATCATATCCAATGATTTCAATAATTGGAAAACATATGTTAAGAAATAATCCATACCTATTATTGTTCATTGTTAGTTTCTTCATCCTCAATCAGAATGGAATTAGGTATTGGGAAACAAATATTTGTACGATACTGGTGATCCCATTCGTGAAACATCTTCATAGGACATGTGTTTTCATAATGACCATGCTCACCACATTTAAAACATTCAATTGATCCTTTAGAAAGGACTTCTTTCCCTTTCCTAGAATCGACTTGATGCTTCCTTTTTCCATGGAAGGTTCTTGCTTTATGACCTTCATTTCCATATCTATAGCATCTTTCTGTCCCTTGGAAACATTTTCTTATGTGTTTTTTTCAACATCTTTGACACATTGGTTTTTGAACATACATACCTTTATGATTATTACCTGAACAACCATAGGGATTTGTTTCTCGCATATATGATGTCTTATAAAAATCACTATGGTTTAGGTGGTCAATCATGACTCCAGATAGTTGGTTAAGAATAATCACAAGAGTTCTCATTGCAGCTCCCATATCATTCAGCTGCCCGTTCAGAAAACTGTCATAGTTTTTTTCACATCTCGTGTTACTTTGGTGCATGCTAGATCCATTCATTTACTATAACCAAAAATTTCAGTGTGAGTATATCGGTAAAATCATAATATAATAACTTATGATGAGGGTAATCACTAAGATATACTTATTCATGTTATCTTAAACTCATTCACTTTATAAAAATGACTATGACTCTTTTTATAATCCTAACCATTATGGTAATGTCAATTATGCTTAAATATTACCCTAACCTCTAAAGTTATCTAAACTGACCTCTGATACCAACTACAAGGACCCCGCCTTAAACGTTACATAATCCTGAATTAAATTAATAATTCACATTAGGGATATTTTTTGGTTTAGAGTTTTAGTGAATTAGGACATAACTATTACATAATAACTTGAATTTTACAAGTAGACACTACTACTCAGTATCCATTTTTTCATAAATTAAAAACTATGAAAAAGACATATGTCTAGTTCCATGTTTTAATAGCATGACTTTTCCTTCATCTAATCCATGAACCTATTCATCCTTAAATATGGTAGAAAACATTTCATAAACATGTGATGAGCATAAAAAGCTCAGTAAGGGTTATTAAATAAGGACGGAAAACATTATACCAACAATAAATACAAATCCATGAAACCATAATTTTCTATCATAACATACCTTAAGAAATCATATGATTTATGAAAAACACACACAAATAATAAATCATAAAGGTTACTTATGGCATCCATATCAAACTTACATTTTTTCTATCACAACTAAGTAGGGTGTTACACCTGACATACCCATCACAGTATATTCCCTAAATCTCTTAGGAGAAACATCACGTTTACCTATGTCACGTTACCCAATGCATTAGAGAGTTATCTCGGGCTCACCTGCCCTAGGTTTATCACAGAACCACCCGTATACATAAACAATGCCCAATAACCACACATAATCATAACATATAACACATGTATAAAATATAGATAACATTTCCACATTCCAATACATCAAATCAAGATATTGAAATAAACTGTGTTTTATCAAATCATTTTCAAAACCATTTAAAAAGAGATTTTTGAATCAAAGTGTCCCATACCACTTTGAAGCTTTTAAATTAATTGTAATTTAAAAACATTAATGTCCATATAAATAAATCCTAAAACCCATTTTGAAAACATGTACATTAATGAGAATTTTTATAAGAATAAATCTTTAAAACATTTCAAACGATATTTTAGTTAAAGAGTTTTTTAACGAAAAGAGAGACACTAGAATACAATAATTGAGGAATAACATTTAATCAGAACATTATAATATCATTAGAATAAAGGGATTCATGATATAACATGTCAAAGTACAGTATATACACCATATAAGAGTGAATTGGTGCGTAACAACAATGAAGTCTCAATGGAAATGTAAATTGAGATGAAATCCCTTATAAAGATGGTATCCTTCAATTAAGGATAAATCAATCACATAATTATGTGTGAAAAATATAAATACACCCAATATAAGTTCATATTAAGTATAAAACAAGAATAGGTCATTCACACGTATTTTTTGGACAACATATTCTATATGTACAAGTTTTACCAAAAGAATTGAAATTGTGTTAAGAAGTTACTTTGTAAAAATTCGACAGCCTAACAACGTCACTTTGAAATTCAGAAAATGAGTTGATGAGATAAAAAGGGCATCTAATCACTTGGATATATAGTTTAAATCAATAAGTATTTAAAAAAACATATCCCAACATAATATGATATATGTTAAAATACATAACAAAAAGAAGTCTTTCTAGAAAAAAGAGAGGAGGGTGAAAGGTTGCCTTACTGATTTGGTAACTTACAAAACATACGCCACATGAAATAAGGATCATAAAATGAAGATGTAAAACTCATAATTGAGAGTATATTAAATAATGAGTACAATCATGGGTGGTACATACACCACACAAAAGGAAATAGTGGAAAATATAGTATGAATCTCACTGGAATAAAAAGTATGACGAAACCCTTTACCACATTGTAATCAACTGAGTCGTATGACCAAGAGTTAGTAACCACCAAGTGAAGGAAAGAATACAATGAATATAATGATAATCATGATAATACATATCAATTGTCAGTACACAATACACCACATGAAATGAATAAGTGGTGAACAATGTAAATCTCACGGAATTAAAAGTGAGATAAGAAAATCCCTTACAAATATTCTGCAGCCTAACGGTGCCACTTAAAAATTATTAAAATGAATTGATGAGAGTAATAGGGGGTATCTCATCATATGAAAATAAATATTACAGTATGGTGAATATAAAATAACATCCTCCAACATAAGAACATGGAGCATAAATGAAATGACATAAAAGAGGGTACTTGAAAATAAAGAGAGAGGTCGGATCCCTTACCCTGTGTCTGACTTGACTCGATCGTTCTTTAATATCCTAAATAATAAACTAAAGTTAATTTATACTTTATTAAGAACCTTTTTAAATTTTATTATTCTTTTTATATCTCTTATTACCATGTTATAAACATTATGTAATCATTTAAGTTAATAATGTTCGTTTTGTCGATATTTGGTACTTGAGTCAAGAATGGACTTCTTATAATTACATGTTGTTCATGTGGTCAAAGGTTCATTATATACAGAATAATATTAATTATTTAGATATCATATATATCATATATATCCAGTATATACATGTATTTTTTATATTAAATAACATTTAGAGGTTAGAAATGAAATGCACGGTTCATGGAGACGGTAAGCCGTACGTACGCATGAACGCTACTTTCATTTCTATTTATTATTTTAGTGGAATTAAAACATAATGATACATAGATATATTATAATTCCAGTATAATATCATATATAATATCATTAACTATATCCTTTATACATCCCACATAAGGCATTAATGAGTCACATCACTTTGAGGGGGCGGTAGTCTGTGCTTCCTCAAATGAGATTATCGTATTTACCCACTATGGAAACCATAAAGGCATGATATAAATGGAAAATACAGAATTATAAAGAAAACATAATCATAATATATATCATATATAAATACGGTGCCATTATAATGGACACCATGAGAGGCAGTTGGAGATATTTGAACAACCATCGTTTTATGAGGCATTAGTTTTCCATCCACAGAACCATTGTGTTCATCATCCATTAGATGGTGGTGTGTGTAAGTGTAGTTCGAATCCTTCTCAAAAAAAATACTATTAAATTGATGATACTGGTGTTGTTACAAAATAATGGAATAAAAAGAGTTTAGCGGTTGGAGAAATAAATAAAAGAAAACAATTTAAGTGAAACTGTTACCTTTAATTTGGGTGACTCCATTTGGTTTGAACCAAAGGACTTCTTGAAGTGACTTATGTCTAAGTTAAGGATTCTAGGAGAAGGATATGGATTTAGGAGCTTAATTGGGCAGATATTGTACAAGACAATTTGTTTTAGAGGTGTGATGAATTTTTTAGAAGTGGTCTCTTTTTATAAGGGATAGTAGGGGCTCTTTAGGAAAGTGTGAAAATATTATTTTATAATATAATGATATTCGGTTTCTAATGGTCCAAAAATCATTATAGTCGAAGCTAAGATGATTCATGGTCGAAATAAAATCATCCAATCAGAATTGGACTTGTTTTGGATAATATTTTAATCATTATAATCTTATTTATTTAAATCATTTACTAATGAGGTAAATATTGCATCATTATTGTGTCATAAACAATTTAATTTATTCGATGTCTAAAAATTATATAGAAAATACCATGATATAGGAAATATTTTTATCATTCCAAAGAGTTTTTATAGTTAAAAATAAGACTTATATAACACCATTTAAAAATTAATTACTAAAATATTTTTGTTAATGTCAATTTTGTCTTCACATTAAATTAATTAATCCAAATTTTCATTATCACTCCCAAGTGGCTCAATGGTATCCCAAAATCGACCCAAAGATTCCCATGGTCGTAAATTACTCAACCAATAAGGTTTGGACAAGTGTTAATGTAATTATGAATTATTATAATATTCTTTTAACCTTGGATTACTTTATTTACCTTTAACTGCTGTAAATAAAAGTCAAAAGTTACTATTCACCAAAAATTATTTTCATCTTAATGAAACAAATTTTACTCCTTAAAAACAACTATGTTTGTCAGATTTTTTAAATTCAATTCAAATAAGTGGTAAAATTTCATTCAAATGAAAAAAATCTATTTTTTTAACTACCACTAAGTGGTTTCACTATTCATCAAAAATTGATGTTTTTCAGAAAAATACCAAATTTCAGCCTAAGCTATATTTGATATTCCAAATTCAAAAATGATGAATATTTTACCAAATTCAAAAATTAAAAGTGTCATTAAATAATTTTAATATTAATTCTCATTGTTAAAACAAATAGCATGTTTTTACGAAACAATAACTATCAAAAGATTGACACTTGTTTATGTCAAATTTCAAAGTAAAATTAATTCCAATTACCAACATTGGATTAAATGGTAAAAATATATTCTTATTACACTTTAAAACAAATTGAAAAGATAATCTAACCATATAAATAAATTATATATAAACATAGTTTTGAATTAAAATAAAATATTTACACTATTCATAAACAATGAACTTTTTCAGACAAATTCCAAACATTTTCACAAAGAAAATATTTATGTCCCCATTCTAAAGAAGGATTTTATTTGGTCATATAGAATGTATTAATGTGACCAAAACTATATTTAATGAGGGTTCACCATTAAAAGTCGTTAAATCGACCTTTTAATGTAAATTATGCTTAAAATTAGATTCATTTACATTTTAGGCCTCTAACATTTATTGGATAAAAGTAAATACATTTAAAAAACATGTATAATCATATTGTAGTTATTTTTTTTCATTACCACCAAAACAACGGCTAAGAGTTAACTACCATTTAAAATAGTAATATTATATTATTAGTGTGTAACATATGATTTCAAAGAAACCTGTTGTTGCTTATCGAGTATGTTATCGAACATAGCAACACTTTTAAAGTAAAATTAATATTTAATTCAAAAATATTATTAAATTTGAAAAGTTTATTATTACTCATTTATCTGGGATGTTACATCATTCCCCCCTTTTGGAAATTGCATCCTAGAAATTTTAAAACTGGGCTTGGAATCTTTATTAAAAGCCCCACATCGGAAAAAGAGTCAATAAAACTATCACTTTAAAATAAAGGAAGAGAAGTACAAAGGTTACCCGAGACAACAGATACTAGGATCCCATGAAAACAATGATATGGTGGAGAAAAAAATCCATCATGTTCTGATGAAGAGTGATAGAAAACATGTTTAGGAGAAAGTTAACCACAAGAAAATCACAATCATGTGATAGGTTAAACATTCTTTGATTCCCTAGTAGGAAATGTTAACGAACAAGGATTTTCGTTTAAAATTTAGTTTTTTGGGGGAATTTATTAATGAGATTAACCAAAAACATAATGAAATATACTTACTTATCATGTAGACATTCATCGTTTACTAGCTTTCTAACACAAACTCATATTTTCTGCAGATAATGATTATTGAGGATGACTTTTCTTCACATTAAGAGCACTATAATCAACTTCGAGAGAATCACATAATCCACAAAAGATGAACTATATATTTTACATGTATTTAGATATTAACTAAAACCATAACGTTTAGTATAAGATCATATAATCACCAAAAGGATAATCCTTTATAAAAAGAAATACTACTCTTAATCTCCAAAATTCAACAAAAAGAACCCAAGGTTCAAGAAAGACCATCAAATAAATAGTTATCCATAAAATTATTCAAAGTAATCCAAACTAAGATTGAAACCCAAATATCTGAAGGATTTAATCACATAGTCTCCCTAGGTAAATATTAACATTTATCTCCAAATAACATCAGTTACTCTTAATATCTCATTCGGAAAAGTAATTAACCTAATCCCATATCCTCCGTGATAGGTTAATCATTTCCATAGATAACCCAAAATCAACTTATTATTGATTAATAATATCATCTAACTAAAAATAATTAGTCATACTAACCAGGGACTTCACTTAGTCCAGTGGTAGGTAATAAATACCTATCACACGTTGGTTGTGGGTTCGATTCCCACAGCTTCATCCAACGCGACGGCTGGTCACACGGTTTGTGTGTGTTGTCCCTTTTCAAAAACTACATAATTTTATAACATTCCCAAAAAAGATAAATTCATCAAAAATAACCATAACATATTTTAACCATAAAGGTTATCTAATAACATTCGTTTTGCATCACAAAATGTATTAACCGGTAATTGCCTAAAATTCAAGGATCATATAAACCCAAATAGTTCTTTATAACTACAAACACCATAAAGAGATAATTATTCCTTGAATAAAATTTTCATATATCAAACTTCAGGGTTACACATACTATAAAGAGTCTTCTAATGTATCCCAACATCAAAAGAGCCTTAATACTTTTAAGCATTTCACTATCCTGAAATCTACTATAACTCTTGAATCCCTTATATGTTGACGTCTTAATCATTCAACGTTCTTCATAATCCATTAACCACTCTTTTCCAACTTATTCTGAAATACTACATTCCTACAAACAAAATCATGAATCATATCCAATGATTTCAATAATTGGAAAACATATGTTAAGAAATAATACATACCTATCATTGGTCATTGTTAGTTTCTTCATCCTCAATCAGAATGGCATTAGGTATTGGTAAACTAATATTTGTACAATCCTGGTGATCCCATTCCCGAAACTTCTTCATAGGACATGTGTTTGCATAGTTACCATTCTCACCACATTTAAAACATTCAATGGATCCTTCAGAAAGAACTTCTTTCCCTTTCCTAGAGTCGACTAGATTCTTCCTTTTTCCATGGAAGGTTATTGCTTTATGACCTTCATTTCCACATCTATAGCATCTTTTTGTCCCTTTGAAACATTTTCTTATATGTTTCTTTCCACATATTTGACACATTGGTTTTTGAACATACATACCTTTATGATTATTACCTGAACAACCGTAGGGATTTGTTTCTCGCATATATGATGTCTTATAAAAATCACTATGGTTCAGTTGGTCAATCATGACTCCAGATAGTTGGTTAAGAATAATCACAAGATTTCTCATTGCATCTCCCATATCATTCAACAGCCCATTCAGAAAACTGTCATAGTTTTTTTCACATCCAGTGTTACTTTGGTGCCTGCTAGATCCATTCATTTACAATAACCAAAAAGTTCAGTGTGAGTATATCAGTAAAATCATCATATAATAACTTATGATGAGGGTAATCACTAAGATATACTTATTCATGTTATCTTAAACTCATTCACTTTATAAAAATAACTATGACTCTTTTTATAATCCTAACCATTATGGTAAAGTCACTTATGCTTAAATATTACCCTAACCTATAAAGTTATCTAAACTGACCTCTGATACCAACTACAAGGACTCGGCCTTAAACGTTACATAATCTTGAATTAAATGAATAATTCATATTGGGGATATTTTCAGGTTTAGAGTTTTAGAGAATTAGGCCATTACTATTACATAATAACTTGAATTTTATAAGTAGACACTACCACTCAGTATCCATTTTTTTCATAAATTAAAAACTCTAAAAAAGACACATGTCTAGTTCCATGTTTTAGACATCATGACTTTTCCTTGATCCAATCCTTGAACCTATTCATCTTTAAATCTGGTGGAAAACATTTCATAAACATGGGATGATCATAAAAACCTCAGTAAGGGTTATTAAATAAGGACGGAAAACATTATCCCAACAATAAATACAAATCCATGAAACCGTACTTTTCAATCATAACATACCTTAGGAAATCATATGATTTATGAAAAACACAAACAAATAATAAATCATAAAGGTTACTTATGGCATCCATATCAAACATACATTTTTTCTATCACAGCTAAGTAGGGTGCTACACTTGGCATACCCATCATATTATATTCCCTAAATCTCTTAGGAGAAACATCACGTTTACCTATGTCACGTTACCCAATACATTGGAGAGCTATCTCAGGCTCACCCACCATAGGTTTATCATGGAACCACCTATATACGTAAACAATTCCCAATAACCATACATAATCATAATATACAACACATGTATAAAAGATAGATAACATTTCCACATTCCTATATATCAAATCAAGATATTGAAATAAGCAGTGTTTTATCAAATCATTTTCAAAACAATTTAAAAAGATATTTTTGAATCAAAGTGTCCCATACTACTTTGAAGCTTTTAAATGAATTGTCTTTTAAAAACATTAATGTCCATATAAATAAATCATAAAACCCATTTTGAAAACATCGACATTAATGAGAATTATTTATAAGAATAAAGCTTTAAAACTTTTCAAATGGTATTTTAGTTAAAGAGTTTTTTAACGAAAAGAGAGACACTAGAATACAATAATTGAGAAATAACATTTAATCAGAACATTATAATATCATTAGAATAAAGGTATTCATGATATAACATGTCAAGGTACAGTATATACACCATATAAGTGTGAATTGGTGCCTAAAAACAATGAAGTCTCAATGGAAATGTAAATTGAGATGAAATCCCTTATAAATATGGTATCCTTAAATTAAGGATAAATCAATCACATAATTATGTGTGAAAAATATAAATACACCCTATATAAGTTTATATTAAGTATAAAACAATAAGAGGTCATTCACACATATTTTGTGGACGAAATATTCAATAAGAACAAGTTTTACCCAGAGAATTGAAATTGTGTTAAGAAGTTACCTTGTAAAAATTCGACAGCCTAACAACGTCACTTTGAAATTCATATAATGAGTTGATGAGATAAAAAGGGAATCTAATCACTTGGACATAAATTTTAAATAAATAAGGGTATAAAAGAACATATCCCAACATAATAAGATATATGTTAAAATACATAACAAAAAGAAGCCTTTTTAGAAAAAAAGAGAGGAGGGTGAAAGGTTGCCTTACTGATTTGGTAACTTACAAAACATACGCCACATAAAATAAACATCATACAATGAAGATGTAAATACTCATAATTGAGAGTATATTACATAAAAATTATAATCATGGGCAGTACATACACCACACAAAAGGAAATAGTGGAAAATATAGCATGAATCTCACTGGAATAAAAAGTGGGGTGAAACCCTTTACCACATTGTAATCAACTGAGTCGTATGACCAAAAGTTAGTAACCACCAAGTGAAGGAAAGAATACCATGAATATAATGATAATAATGATAAGATATATCAATTTTCAGTACAAAATACACCACATGAAATGAATAAGTGGTGAACAATGGAAATCTCACGGAATTAAAAGTGAGATAAGAAAATCCCTTACAATTATTCTACAGCCTAACGGCGCGACATAAAAATTCTTAAAATGAATTGATGAGAGTAATAGGGGGTCTCTCATCATATGAAAATAAATATTACAGTATAGTGAATATAAAATAACATCCTCCAACATAATAACATGGATCATAAATGAAATGACATAAAAGAGAGTACTTGAAAATAAATAGAGAGGTCGGATCCCTTACCCTGTGTCCAACTTGACTCGATCGTTCTTTAATATCCAGAATAATAAACTAAAGTTAATTTCTACTTTCTTAAGATCCTTTTTTAATTTTATTATTCTTTTTATATCTCTTATTACCATGTTATAAACATTATGTAATCATTTAAGTTAATAATGTTCGTTTTTTCGATATTTGGTACTTGAGTCAAAAATGGACTTCTTATAATTACATGTTGTTCATGTTTTAAAAGTTTAATTATATCCAGAATGATATTAATGATTTAGATATCCTATATATCATATATATCAAGTATATACATTTATTTTTAATAGTACATAACATTTAGAGGTAAGAAATAAAATGCACCGTTCATGGAGATGGTAAGTTGTACGTACGCATGAACGCTACCTTCATTTCTATTTCTTCTTTTACTGGAATTAAAACTTAATGATACATAGGTATATTATAATTCTAGTATAATATCATATATAATATCATTAACTCTATCCTTTATACATCCCACATAAGGCATTAATGAGTCACATCACTTTGAGGGGGCGGTAGTCCACGCTTCCCCAAATGAGATTATCTTATTTACCCACTATGGAAACCATAAAATCCATGATATAAATGGAAAATACAGAATCAAAAATAAAAATAAACATAATATATATCATATATAAATATATTTACATCATAACAGCCACCATGAGAGGCGGTTGAAGATATTTGAACAATCATCTTTTCGTGAGGTGTTAGTTTCTCATCTACAGAAACATTATGTTCTTCATCTATTAGATGGAGGTGTGTGTAAGTGTAGTTAGAATCTTCTCATAAAAACATCCTAGTATATTTAGGATACAGGCGTTGTTACAAAATAATGGAGTAAAAAGAGTTTAGGGGTTGGATAAGTAAAATAATAGAAAACAATTTAAGAGAAATGGTTACCTTTAATTTGGGTAACTCCCTTTAGTTTGAACCAAATGACTTCTTGAACAGCCTTATGCCTAAGGTAAGGCTTGTAGGAAGAGGAAATGGATATAAGAAGATTAATTGGGAAGATTTTGGACGATCCAAATGTTTGAGAGGTGTGAGGAATTTGTTATAAGTGGTCTCCTTTTATAAGGGAGCGGATGGGCTCTTTAGGAAAGTGTGAAAATATTATTTTATAATATAATGATATTTGGTTTCTAATGGTCCAAAAATCATTATTGTCGAAGAGAAGAGGAGTCATGATCGAAATAAAATCATCCAATCAGAATTGGACATGTTTTGGATAATATTTTAATCATTATAATATTATTAATTTAAATCATTTATTAATGAGCTAAATACTACATCATCATTGTGTCATAAATAATTTCATTTATTTGATGTATAAAAATTATAAAAAAAACCATGTTATAGGAAATATTTTTAGAATTCCAGATAATATTAATATTCGAAAAAAGGACTTATATAACACGATATAAAAATAATTAATAAAGGATTTCTGTTAATCTAAATTTTGTCTTCACATTTAATCAATTAATCTAAATTGTCATTATCACTTCCAAGTAGCTCAATGGGATCCGAAAATCAACCCAAAGATGACCATGGTCGTAAATGACTCAACCAATAAAGTTTTGACAAGTTTTAAGCTAATTTTGATTTATTATAATATTCTTTTAACCTTGAATTACCTTATTTCCCTTTAATTGCGGTAAATAAAAGTCAAAAGTTACTATTCACCAAAAATTACTTTCATCTTAATGAACCACATTTTACTCCTTGATAAAAAAATGTATGTCGGATTATTGAAATTAAATTCACATAAGTGGTAAAATTTCATTCAAATTTAAAAGCCAGTTTTTTTAACTACAACTTAGTGGTTTCACTATTCATCAAAAATTGATGTTTTTCAGAAAAATACCAAAAAATCAGCCTAAGCTATATTTGATATTACAAAATAAAAAATTATGTCTATTTTACCAAGTTAAAAACTTAAAAGTGTCATTAATTAATTTTAAGTTAATTCCTGTTGTTAAAACAAACAATGTGTTTTTAAGAAACAATAACTATCAAAGGATTGACACTTGTTTAACTCCAATTTCAAAGTGAAATTAATTCCAATTACCAACATTTGATTAAATGATAAAAATATATTATAATTACACTTTAATACCAATTTCAAAGATAATATAACCATATAAATAAATTAGATGAAAACATAGTTTTGAATTAAAATACAATATTTACACTATTCATAAAAAATGATCTTTTTCAGAAAAATTCCAAAAATTTACACAAAGTAAATTTTGATGTCCCCATTCTAAAGAAGGATTTTATGTTGTAATATAGAATTTAATAAAGTGACCAAAACTATATTTAAATAGGGTTTTCTATTAAAAGGTGGCAAATTGACCTTTTTTTGTAAATTATGCTTAAAATTAGATTCATTCACATTTTAAGCCTCTAACATTTATTGGATAAAAGTAAATACATTTAAAAAACATGTATTATCATATTGTAGATAGTTTTTTTCTCTCCCACCAATACAACGGCTAGGAGTTAACTACCATTTAAATTAATAATATTATAATATTAGTGTGTAATGTAAGATTTCAAAGAAACCAGTTGTTGCGTATCTGGTATGCTATCGAACATAACAACCCCTTTAAAGTAAAAATAATATTTAATTCAAAAATATTATTAAATATTAAAAGTTTCTAATTCCTTATTTATCTGGGATGTTACAAGTAATAATCATCTCCTTATAATTATAACTTATTTATATATTTTATTTATGAAACAACTTTTAATATGGAATAATCATGATACATTCACAACCCTACTTCCATGATCGAATAAACTATGGAAATATGGTACCTTAAAGCCATGGTATTTAAAAAAATGTGGCTATAGGATTGGCCTATAGTTACCTATAACAATAATAATCATGGAAAATGGTGATAGGATCTTTATAAATCGATGATATACAAGGACCATAAATATAGGATTGAACAGCGACCCAAAAAATGTGTAGATTGAATGAAAACCAGGATGGACTTTTAATTTTTATAAATACTTAGAAATATATAAATATATATTTATGTATAATGTGTTTTTAAGGGTGAAAATGTCTCACTGGTGTAAAATTAAGGTCAATGTAACAAATCCAAGTGGAAAATTATTATGTTTAGAAAAAATCCCTTAAATTGAGACTATGGATGTAGGACATTAAAAAAAACTAGTTTTTATCCTTGGTTATAAATAGACATGGTCTGGGTAAAACTCACAATATGGACATAGGCTACACCAACAACATTAGTGACTATATAACGGTTGATTGCAATATACCATATGGCCATATTTTGTGGGATATAGAAATGGTTTTGGACGATTTTAATAACCTGATTTTCCGACAGTAGTTCAAAATATACCTATATATTTTTAATGAAAACATTACTAATAAAATATCACAATAAATAATATGATAATTTATCACATCATCAATTAATTAAAATGAGTTATAAGCTATTAAAATTTCATTTTTCATGTGGACACATCCTAATCCCTTATTTGATACATCCAAGTATATCACAAACACATTTACACTATAGGGTTGTTATGGTATATGTAATGAGAACACATATCTCTAAGTATCCTTGAAATACTCTATATATTCATCTCTATATTCTAATTTGATCATATATATATATATATATAACTTATTGATAGTATTTTATAACCATAATTAATATCCCAAAAAGTCTCAATAATATGTAACAAATAGAAAAGACCATTGAACATAACATACTGTGATATTTATAGGGAATTTAACTATTAACAATATCATTTATGGATCAATAGTTATACCATTGATTATGATTTTAGGAGACAATAATTATACTTTATGTAGATACTGTTCTGACATTCTTATTTTTGGTATAATTTATCCTTTCTCAAAATAAATAGTAAACTCCATTAATGTTATTTATTATATTCATTTCTATAATAGTATATGATAATATAATTTATTATTACTATATGAAATTGATCAAGTTCTATAAAACTCTAATAAGTACATCCACGATGATATCAATAGAATTTAAATGTTTGAAATAAAGCACTATGAATTCATATTTTCCATATATTTTATAAAACATAGTCTGGGTTATAACCATAATTTAATATGTAATTGATTCTATCTAGATAAAAGTTAAATATTTGATGGGTATTGATACATTTATAGTTTATTTAACATTAAATCAATAAATAATAGTGTACACTTGGTCTTGATTTTGGGACAAGATTCCTATAAAACATTCATGACATAAAATAATGAAAATAAGAAGATTTAGAAAAAACTTATTTTATTTAGAGTGTAAAATAATTATATCATCTCAAAACAACATTATCATGATCCAATTAGAAGGTAGTGATTTTATATGGCCTTCATTGTTTTCTTGGTCTTATAGGTTGTTTATTTCCACAATTCTTGTTTAATTAATGGATTATGAAATTTATTTTAACAATTCCAAAACTCATTTTATTTTATGCATTAAGGTGTGGTTAATACATTAGTTTTGAACTTATTGTCAATAATTTTACTTAAATAACTCATTTTCTATCATCAATTATCCTGGGAATGAAGTCCAACCCTTACATTGTTCCTCTATTTCCCAATTTATTTTAGAAAAATCCTAATGATTTTCAATATGTGTGTCATGTGAGAAATCTATTATTACATCTACTATATTATTTATAAACTAAATAAAAAAACTCTATTATAATATTATCTTGTGTGAATTAGTGATTTATATGGTTAATTTTGTTAATCATAACATAAGATATATGGGTAAGTGTAACCAAGAGTTTTCTAATATCAGTTGTAATCCCATTTTCTTAATTGGTTTAATCATTTTATTATATATTAAACATATAATTTACTATATTTTTCCATTTTCTAGTAATGGGATAAAACCAAACAAAATAGTGTAGGTATCAATAAATATGAACTAGAGATAAAAATCACATCATAATGTATATAAATAAAAAACCATCTCTTTTTCATCCAATAAAATTTTATGTTTATCTTATCTCAATTTTAGTTTAACATTGGTTATTTAAATTTCTTTCCACTTATTCTTAAACAAAAAATAACAACAATTTATACAACAACAATAAGATCACTTGTGTTTCCCCAAACTCTAACTCCCAAATCTGGTGTTAAAGTAAAAACATTACACATTTCTCCAATACCAAATGAGATTCCCAATAATTATATTCATCATTTTATAAATTATCCCAATATTACAATGCACAATCATTGAACCCAAAGTATTAGTTTATTGTGAGTTTAGATACATAAAGTTCTCATTAAAATGTATTTCTTCAGCATTTCCTAAAATATTCATAACACATGACTTGCTTATGAACATATTAATGTATATAATTCCCTCAGGAAATGGGAACAAAAAGAGGTGGTATTAAAAATATAGTGTGGCGAAAATATATTATGAGAAATTATGGGTTATAATATAAGAAAAAGAGACAATATGAATATGGTAAAATTGCCTAATTATGAAGTACCTAGAACCACATATTTTTTTCAATAAGTCATGATATATGAATATATTACTTCAAAATGATCATCGTGAAAAAATAACATATACCATGGATCATGTTTTTGATAAAATGGAAAAAAAATAGCCATGATCAAAATAATGACATGTGGAATAAACAAAAGCATAGGAGAACCATATAGTTATAAATATATCAAACTACAATCATGTCTATGAACATGGATATGAACATATCTAACCAAAACCGTGTTAGTGAATGTTGATGGGAAAATAGAGGACCAAAATAAAATCTATGTATAGAGTTGTGTTCATACCTATACATAATAATATGTACACATATATTAGTTAAAATAGCTAACCACAGTCACATATGAATGCATAGTTTTGAACATAGCTAATATAGATAAAATATACGCACAGTGTTGCGACCATATCTACCCACAAACATGTCTAACCAAAATTTGATTATTAAAGATCAGTAAAATCATTTCCACACAAATATTTCTGAACATATCTAATTGAAATCAAGTCCATGCAAAATGTCGTAAATATAACTAATCATAATCATATCCAAACATATAATTGTTAACACAATTAAACAAAAACATTTCAAAAGATGTATTTGGGAAAACAAATAACCACAAAAATGCTTACGCCAAAGTATGTTAACATGTAAAATTATTATATTTCCCATTACTAGAATTATCAACATCAATAAATATTTTAATGTCTATATAGAATGATAAAAACATTGATATTCATTCTTATTTTCAATCAAAATATTAATATTCCTTAATATTGAAGGCCTTATAAAATATATCTAAGGTATATATCAGATGTAACTATCAAACAATGATATACAAGAAAAATCTTTCTCACATGAATATGATAAAATTTTTAATTACATCACATCATAGTTAACTAATTAGAAATAAATTTTTTCCTTGAATATTTCTATATGATATGATAATAATACATCCAATTATAAAAGTTTGATTATATCATTAGAACACATCCATACTGAACCATAAGAAACCATAAACGATGTTGATGTAGTTGAAAATCACTATTTAATAGAATTCTAAAATTACATTCAAAAATAATTACTAATTAAATTATTTTATTTTCAATTGAATTTATTTTTTTAAAACTAATTCATTAAATGAATAATGATAAATTAAAAAAATATTTTTAAAATCATGAAAATATGGAATGGAATATTAATAAATAGAATTAATGAAAATTATGGCAAAAAAACCCTATGTAAAATATAGAAAAACCACCCATTTAAAATTTTTAAAATGATTTTTAATATAATTATAAACAATAATTAAGAAATCATGACATGATGGATAAATAGATAAATAAAATAAAATTTCAAGAACAATGACATTGGGCAGAATGATTCCAGATAGGATTGATATGGTAAGTCTGAGTCTACTTACATGAGTTCATTCAGTTGAATTGTATACCTATTAGATGATAAATAGTAAAGAGAAATGAAAACCCCACATTTAATAAGATTAAGATAAAATATATATAATTTTTGTGATAGATAAATTATATTTTCCACATATAAAAATTTATTTAAAGATAATACTGGTATCAAATAAATATTGGTAAGTAAAAAAATAATGGATTTGGTGACGTTTGAATTGAAATCCATTGAATGATATATATTTTTACATTAAATACATTAAATAAAAATAAAATCCGATAGAATAAATAAAATAGGTTGTATATATACTATATAAAATAAAATAGGTATATAATATGAAAGACCTGTCAATGAACAAAAATTTAAATAAAAACACATACCATTTAGTCCATCTATATCGGGTGTGCTCTCACATTTTATATAGTCTATTTCGGTTCAATATTTACCTATATCATAACAATATTTATATTTATTTCAATTTATATTTTTTATAATTTCATATTATCTATTTAGTGTTAATCCTTTTCTAATATTAATATTTTGGTTCTAATTATATCATTTGGTTTGTTCTTGATTCAGTTTGGTAATTCCGATCATTTCTCCTTCTTCATGGGTTCATCACGAAAATAATGTTGATGAAGATAAATTATAATATTTTTTAAAGTTTCTTTGGATATTAATGGTAATTTTTTGGATTTTAGGGATTATTTTATAAGGACGTGTTAAAATATCCTTTTATTATTTCTATTTAACAAAAGTTATTGATTTAATTAATGAATATACCTATTTAATTTACCATTGAGGAATTATATATCATCTTAAATTAAATATTGTTATATAATTTTTCCCCTATTAATGTTTTATTTATCAATCCTTATATATCAATTATTGATGTGACATAATCATTACTAACATAAATATTATATCTTATTAGATGACTATATATGACCGACCATTATGATCCAAGTTAAAACTGTAAAAGGGTCATTGTGTTTTGAAATATGGATATAAATTCAGTTAGAACATAAAATATATATCTCATTTCCCACTAATTGTTTTCACCTAGAAAACTTTTTTACATATCCTAATTAAGAACATTTTTCATATCTTGAGGAAACAGAATCATAATAAAAGGAGAGTTCAAATGATTAGTAAAAAAAGGAGTTATAAAAGATCATTAATGCATAAAATTATTACAATTTTTTTATAATGTGTTATTAATATTTGAAAACAATACCCATTGATTCATATATTATAATCAAGAATCGTGACATAAAAGCATGGTATTTCATAAGAATTGAATCATAAAGGTATCAACAAATTATATCCATGTGATAATAGCATTGCAAAAAGAGCACAAAAAACTATTGTGGAATTAATTATGAAATAATCATTATCATATATATATATATTTTCAAGGAGACCCTCCAATATATTCATGACATGTTAGTATTACGATAACCACTATTATACATTCATTTGGATTATAATGACATACAGTTTACCTAGTATTGAGATTTGTATATACTCTTTTATACCCACTGAGATCATATATATTTATTAATTATCTAATTTAATAAGAGGTTTACCTGATCCAATCATTAAAAAATCATAATCCATTTAAATGTATGACATGATATCATGAAAACATTGTCATTTCAGCATAGCTTAACCAATGGAGAAGAAAACATGTTTCATTAAAATTTAATCCTCATTATATAAAACCTTATAGGGAAAGAATATGTATATAATTTGACGAATATATATCTATTTAATCATATGTAACATAAACAGATTATATAATTGATGAAAAAAATTAAATGATACTATTCATATTTTTAAGGAAATTACAATTTTCATTTTTTAAACACTTCACTAAAATATAATAAAATTCAAAAAACATTCAAAAAACATTCATTTAAAAATATATATTTAAAATAATAATAATATAATAAAAACATTTAGTGTTCATGATATCAGTAAAAAATGTTTTTGTGAATATTTTCGTACAATGTTATCATTCACACAATTTTTTTAAAAAATATAAATTTTAGAAAATGAATAAAAGATTCCTTATAACATTTTTGTTTATTGTAAAAAATGTGTTAAATGTATTTATAAAACAAATGGGTAATGATAAGAACATTAATGAATTTTGTTTAAAACAAATATGTATATGGAAGAAAACTATTCCAGCCCAATGATAGAAGATGATTAATTTTCACATTACAAAATTATTTTAGTATTATTAGTATATAATAGATGGAAAATTAATAGAAAACATGTAATTTCATGAGATAATAATAATATAATGAAAGAAATATCATTTTTTATAGTTATATTATATAATATATTTTCCAGAAATATATGTATAATTAATCTTGGAAAATATTTAGATTGTACTATAAAACTCTTAACTCAAGTTTGAATTTCATCATTAGATATATAACCTTAGGTGAAGTAAATTAAAATTGATTAAAAATATATAAAAAAATATTTTTACTACTAATTCAGTCCAAGGTTTACTTATAACATATTTATACCAATTCATTAATAAATATTTTTAAAAATCAATGTTTATAGGTGTTAAAGGCAGTGTTTTTAAATAATGTTTTAGTTCAGCACACATTTCACATGTACTTATCATATGGTTACATAATCAATATAATTTTAATCATTTAATAAATATCATATATATTATTTATAAAAAAACTAATAATCTTTCATAAAAGGATGATATGATAAATTAATTACTCCATTCATAGAGATGGTAGTCAGTACATGTGCACAAACACTATTTTAAATTTTTAATGGGAATGAAAATAAGTTAGGTTATATATTGTACTAATGGAATCCAGATTGTATTATATATAACATATAGATTTATTAAATACATCATTATATAAATCAACATTATGTAGTCACGTATAATTAATCCCATTTCTCTGTGGACATAGTAGTCCACATGTACAACAAAGTTATACATTCATTTCCCATTTAAATGAAAAGTGAAATAAAAATGGTTGTTCCATCATCATAATAACATATTAGTACATAAATTAGTATTTATTCATTGTTTTATTAAATATATGTTATGCTTATGGAAGGTTTAATAATAAAGTAAAATTTATTGGACCTCATTACGATTTATACATCTTATTTGAGTGGAATCCATTGGATTTCCAATTAAGGCTTGAAACATTGGTATCTGGAAAATTAAAATGAATATATAATAATGTTATGAAAAAATTTAAGGTTATGTTGGATCTAGTTTACAATATATAAGGCCCATACATTTGGATTCATTGGTGGAAAGATGTCACCATTTAAATATATAGTTAGGGGACAAACATGGAATTACATATAAGACATAAATATAATTTATTTATTTATCAGGTATATGGCATCAAAATGGACAAGGATTGAAGGTTATGATATTATAGGGATTAAATAACTTTATAAAATAATTAATAAGTAATTTAATTGGGACATATCACTCTTATATCATAATATTTCGTTTGGTAAATGCATTTTAATATTAACTATAATAAAAAATTATAACAGTTTATACTAATAATTATGCCCAATAATTATTATAGTCTCATTAATAAAATTTAAATGATGATTCAAAATTTGGAATAAATTTTATCAAAAAGAATTTATATTATTTCAATAATTTAATTTTAAAAGAAGTGTAAAAAATGCAATAAAGCCTTCTTTTTTAGAAATGATTATTTATACTTAAATATGTATTGTAATTAATTTAATGACTTGTAAATACTATCAAAATGTTGTTAAAATAGTTTATAAAATAATTAATTTGTAAAAATTATTTTCCTTCCAATATTTATTTATTTAATATATCATGAAAAAAACATATTGCACATCAAATGAATTTTTTTTTGATAAATAATAACTTTTACATTTAATGGATTTAATATTCATCACTAAACATTTGATATGAAATTTAAGAATTTTATTGATTAATGTCCAATAAATTTTATTGATATTTACTTTTAATAGTCATAATACACTTTTTTATAACAATGCATAACATGTAGAAAATTTATTTTGTAGAAAAATAGATATCTTAATCATTAAAATATTTTTATTAAACATTTTATTGATTATTTATTCTACATTAAATTGTAAATTTAAATATAGAAAATCCTTTCTATAAATATATATATAAATATATAAATATATATATATATATATCATATTGTTGTTAATCTTATATTGGACTGAGCCCAATAAGAATTCACCCACTTATGACTCTGGATTAGGTCTTCCATGAGAGGATGACCATGGCCACTTACTTCATCCCTCCCACTAAATAGAGGTGGAGGGGAAACATGTTCGTGGATTTTACACCTCCCATCTACCCTCTTGTATTTTTATCTGGTCTCTCCACCTACCCAAGCATCGGGCTTGACCCCATTTGTAAATATATATAATAAGGTTTTCCCAATATTTTGATTTCAATATTGGAATTCACTGAGGCATCAGACCTTCATCTGCATTATCTAGTGGCTTACATTGGTCAGAAATGAAAATTAGTGGACTCATTCAACCTATTCATTATATATTCATAGGATCTTCTTCTCCATGTCATTTTAGAGCTCATAGACCACCGCCATATTCACATTCCCTACGAGATGGAGGATAACCATATTTATTCCTAGACTAGAGGCTGATGATACATCAATGAATCTAATTAATTCTTATTCTGTTGACCTTTTGGCCTCTATATAAGACTATATCATTTGACAGATCCAATTTGGGTTAGTTTTCTAGGCCTTCGATTGACTTTTCCTAACATTTCATTTCAATGTATGTTTGGAATCATGGTTTGAATATTTTTATGCCTTGATCATAGATAACGATCACTTTTCCATCTAATTTCCCCCCTCATTTGAGTGGTTATTTTTATTTAAAAACCACCAATTTACTTTTTATGTATTATGATTTAACATGAATATAAACTTAAACAATAGGTATTTTTTTATTTGATATATTTTTCCCTTCATGATATCGTCTGAGTCACCTTTAGCAGGCCTTCAGGCACGGTTCATCCCTTATTCGTGGATTTTAGCTTGCTGGTTGTGAGAAAGAGTGGTGTTATGTGGAAATGGTTTCTATATTCTCAATGGTTGGGCTTCCCTCTTTTGAGGCCAATAGATTTGAAACCCTTGCATCATCTAATGTAGGGTTCATTAGTTTTTTGGGGTCTTTCAAGCTCACTAGATCATTTCGTTAGGTTCACTCAGTGACTCAGGTTCATGGATCATCTAGGTCAATGTCACATAATATTCTACCAAATCCACCATTTATATAAATGTTCATCTTGTAGAACATGTTTTTTGGATTGGAAAATAGATTGTATGGGACATATGAATTAGGGGGAAATAGTGAGATATAGGAAGTAAAAAAATATAGATCTATTCCCCATGAAGCAACCTTTAAAAATGAAGCACTATTAGGTGAAAAACCCCAGTCACGTTTAGAATATTAAGAGAAGGAGAAGAATATTTTCTTGTAAAAAAATGTATTTTTGAATGGTAAGTTAAAGTTCAATGATATTGGAGACTATTCGATGAATTCTGGTGGAATGACCAAGGTTAGAATGATTTTTCTCACCGTTCGAAACCAATGAAAACTTGATCAGTATGAAGGGGAATTACATTTAGGGATCTTATTCAGTCTTCCTTTAGAGATAATGAAATTCCATAAAAATCCCTTGAAAATTGAATGGAGGTTTCTAGGGATATGGATGAGGATACAAAAGGTGATATGAATATAGTTCCTAAGCAATTGTTTGATCAAGTGGCATCTGATGGTGTTTTGAATATGGAAGGGATAAAGATGATGACCAAAATATTACCCAATATTCTATGGAAGATAAGGTAAATCTAGATTTAGATATTAATGTTTACAATGATGAAGATGATAGAATGTAAAAGATATCAATTTATCATGATCTTAATGATTATTATGTTTATTAGATCCACAAGAAATACAAGATTTTGGCATGTGGAATCAATAAGAGGAAGATAAATTTTGATGAATACATTCAGAATTCAGATAGGTTGGCCAACCATTTCGAGGACCTCAACAAATATGATCCATACATGAAGGTAACATATCGTTCATGGTGCATACATAAGTCTATTAATTCTATTATTTAATGATTATATAGAATATTTTGGTAGTTTCTTATGAGTTTAGAACATTGAATTTCTTGTAACAGAATTGGGTTTCTCACATTCCCACAAAAGTGTTTTTGAAAATAAAAATTTTAAATCACTGGTTTAAATCCTACCAGAACCAGTGCCTTAATCCCAACAGTTAAAAAACCGTTGGGATAAGGAAACTTTGCCAGCGGTTCCTTGAAAAAAAATTTATGGGCTAATATATTATTGATTTTCCCCAAAGATTGATAAAATTGTTGGCGTATGCTGAGAAATTCCCAATGGTTTTATAAAACCATTTTGAAACGATTGATTAGCATACTAGTATCCCAATATATTTTAAAAACAATTGGAATATACACTCAATTCCATTAGTTTCTAAAAACTATTATGATAGAAAATCCCAAAAAACAATCGATCTGACATAATCCATCAACAACAGGTCTTTTCCCTCAACAAGAGCTCTCCCTCCTAAAAACCATAATTCCTATGAGCCATCCATACTTCCTGAGTTCACTTCCTTCAGATCTAACATTTTTCCCTAAATGAGATATCTCCAGGAAATAAACCTTACTTCCCAGCCGGTGGTCTATCATTGGTTCAAGTAATTTTTGTTATTACAAATAAAATTTATATCTTTTAAATGAGTGTTGTCTTCTACCTCCATTTATTTAATCTTTTTTCATTTTATTTTTTAAAATATTTTTTTCTTCTACCCACTCTGTATCTTTATCCCCTTAGTAATAAAATCCATAGAACATTTAAGGTCATCGTTTTGGTTATATTTCTCTTAAATAATAGTTTGGATAGATATTGAAGATTTAAATAAGATCTAATTTTATTTTATCCTTGGTTTATTTTCATGTTACTTTTTATTGACAATATTTCATTGGGTGGATATAAATATAGATGTATAATTTTTATTCTTATGAGAAATGATATGATACTCAAGAATTAAGATTCTACACTTAAAAGTTTTATTCAAACAATCACAGTCTTACTTAAAGATGATTATGTAGGATCGAAATGATGAATGTAGATGCTCAATATATCAGAGGGGGGGGTGAATTATATACTTTAAAAAATTCCCTTGAAACTTTTAATGATGGTAATGTTTATCAAACTTAGTCAAGGTAAATTCGTAAGACCTCTTAGTTCTACAAACGTGTTTAATTATTGAAATTTGGTTCCAGAAATGAAACTTAAGGAATGTTTTCAAAGATAAATATTATACCTTAAAGTGTATAGAATCATACTAATAAGTGTACACGTATAAGAAAGTAGAATATATTTATACATTCCTTATCAATCAAAATGCAGCGGAAAACAAACATGAAACAATACAAGTAACAAGTAAAAAATATTTTATCCCAAAGAGAAGGGTATCAAACAACCATGGATAAAGGTCACTTGATTTATACTGTCAATAAAGTTTATCTTACCCACACAAGGTCAATCCCTAGATATGAATATTAGAGTTTTTCTTTCTATACTCACAAACCCTCGAACCTCAAGGTAGTAAGCACCTATGTCTTCATATCCTCGGAAGCCCATGAATATAATCAGCAACATTCAGATTCACACGAAGCAATTCTGAACATGATGTTCAGTACATAAAAAGAAATAATGTATATCTCTCTAGAAATCACTTCAGCAGTATGTAATCTCTAGATTGATCAATGTATTTCAAAGTTATGAGATCTTTCAAATGAGCACCTATTTATAGGCACATCTTCAACAGTCAACTCCCTCCTCCAACAATCATATTTTTCATTTAATTTTAGATGGACCTTTACATGTGTCCCTCAACAAAGGTTGGTTTAAAAAAATTAATGAAATAATTTTATAACTAAAATAAGAGTAAATAAAATATGTTTGTTTAACCAAATTTATTTTTTGTAGTGTAATCAAAAAACAATTCGGTGTATATAATACATGAATATTCAGATTCTGTCTTCAAATGATTTCAAAACATGAATTATATAGATTTCTAGAGTCTGAATTTCAATGAAATTAGAAGTCTAAATTTATAAGAATTCTAAGTCTAAATTTATAGAATTCTGAGTCTAAATTCATAGAATTTGGAGTTTGAACATAGAATGTTCAGAGTATGAATTCGTAGAATTCAGAATCTGTATTCATAAGAATTTGGAGTCTGAACTCAGAAAGATCAGAGTCTGAATTCACAGAATTCGGTGTCTGAACTCAAAATGGTTGGAGTCTAAATTTAGAGAATTTGGAGTCTAATCTCAGAATGTTTGGAGTCTTAATTCAAGGTATTCAGAGTCTGAAATCAGAATGTTCAGAGTCTGAATTCAGAGAACTCGGGTTCCAAACTCCGAATGTTCGGTCTCCAAATTTAGAGAATTCGGAGTCTGAACTCAAAATGTTCGGAGTCTGAATTCATTGAATTCAGAACTTGAATTCATATCCTAAAAAGTGAATTATCTAAATCTAAGTATTTATCTGATTCCGAGGTTTTAGATAAGAATCCTAATTTTATACTTAGAAATAAAATGAGTTAGGTTTATAGAATGTGTGATATGAACAATGCAAAAATTGTAAGGATAAATTTCCCTTGGGAAAGGGAAATTTTTCATTGTTAAGATTAAACATAGGGGAAATGAAATTTTTCTTATTATAGAGTGTTTGTGATTTTCAAAACAAGAAGGAATGGAAAAGTCATAAGGAAACCTTATTGAATCAACAATATCCCCCTTTTTGGAAAGCAAAAACATCCTCATGAAAAAGAATATAAGGACTTAAAAAAAATTTCTAGACATTGAAAAATAAACTTATCTCCCTTAACACATGGTAAATGATGAATATGACTAACTCCCCCTTAGGCTTTAGAAACCCTATGGATCAAATTTTTGATTTATGGACTGAGACTTATCATTTTATTGCATATTGTAATATCCTTGGATACAAACTCCCCCTAGATAAACTCTGCCATACTAAGGAAATTTTTTCTTTACTTAGTATTATTTTTAACATTCATTTCTACCCCATTTAAATTTTTAGAAAAGAATATAGACAATGGAAAAGAAAATATGGTACCCGAAATATTTGTTCTAGGAAATGAAATCTATAGAGAGAAACACAAAATATTATTATGATTGGAAAAATTTATACAAGGAAGAAATACAACAAAAGATCATAATTGAACAATATTATCCTTCCTTCTCCTTTGACGTCATCTTCATCACTATGGTTTTGAGGTTCCTGAATTCCTTGTGATCCTCCTCTGCATGTTGGAGGAGAGGATCCTAGTATTTTGTTTTCTTCTCCAAGGATTTGAATTTTTCTCCCTGAGTATTAAGAGATTTTTCCTGACCCTTTAGAACATCTTTTTGCATAACTAACACCTCATCTTTCTCAAACCTGAGATCACTTTCTCTTTTCCAACTCTGAGAAACTTAATATAATTTCCCATTCAGATCTTTCACTTCTTACATCCGAGTATTTTTTTCAAGAGATAGAGTTTCTTCAAAAGACTTGGTGAGATCGTTGAACGTACTATATTTGGTTTTAAATTCATATTTGACATTATCTATAAACTCATCAATAATTATCATGTCTTCTAAAGTTTATTTTACCAACTAGTCATCTTCCTGCAAGATGTTTTGTGAGTTTTGTAGTTTATGAAAAATGGTTTGAAATAATCCTCAATTTTGACACACTTCTCCATCACCATGTATACTGAATCTGAATTTTTATTATGTTAATGATGATTCATTTGGGATCTAGATTCTTTGCATGGAAATAGAAGTATAGTTCCAACAAGATTTTACAAATACTGGATTTAAAATCTTGTCCAAAAGGGGATAATTTAAATTAGAGAATTTGCTTGGTGATGATTCTATTTCTAACTTAGCAAGTTTCCTCTTCGATGAAGTACCAACATCTTTCTTCTTCACTATGGATTTTCTAGGTTTTCCAACTACCACATGTTTTCCCTTACCAACTTTTGAAATTAATTCATCTTGACTTGGTGATTCATGTTCACTATCAGATAGTTGCATAATTTAATCTTCATCTACATCTTATTTCTCAGCTTCTGCCTCAACATCCTCTGGATGAATGAAATCATGGTTGGAACATTCTTCTTCTGACATCTTGTTCACTTCTTCTTCACTTTTCTCATCTTTCCATAGGGTACCAAGTTTTGATGACTCGGCTTCAGAGGTTTGGAATTATAATTTTTCAAAAGGGATTTCATTCTCATGAAAATCCTCAACTTTCTTTATCAACTATTCAGTATCACCACTCCCTTAATTTTCTTCTTTATCCACTTCATTTTGTTGAACATTTTCTAGAGTCACAATTGTATTTCCTAGAGTCTCTGGTAATGATTCTATCTGAAAGGAATCTAGTACCACAATATTCTTGGATCATTTATCAGTAACCTTCAGAAGTAATTGGACTATCTCTGAATGAGACAATGCTTTCTTCTAATTCTTCTCTTTCTCCTATTTCTGAAGATCTTCATCTTCCTTTTCCTTCAATGATTTTTCCTCAGAAGGGACCAGGCCAAACATAGGCTCCCCTTTTTTCTAATTTTTTTTATCTTCTCTCCACTTTTCTACTACCCCATCAGGATAATCTTTTTGTTTCTGTGGAATTGTCGATGTGGACTGGATTTCCTTTTCCACTGGAGTTTTTACCTTTGCTTCCACTTATTTCAAATTCCTCTTCCATCCATCCTTTTTAGAGGTTTCAACCACCTCCTGTTTCTTTAAAAAAGTTTCAAATTCATCGTCAGGAAAGTCAAATAATTCTTCAGATTCTTTGTAAAAACCAATTTTCATCCTTCTCAAAGAATCATCACTCAACAACATGACTTTGCAATTCCTCGACTTAGAACAACAAGAAATTTTGAAGGATTCGAAACACTGAACATTTATCTTTGACATAATGTATGGATACGTAATCATTTGAGGTTTCACATTCCCATTCTTAATATTCACAATCGTAAACAGAGTGTACTTCACCAAATTTTTCATCCTTAGATTCACCAAGAAATCAAAAATATCGATGCCACTCATCTTTAGAGTATCTTTATCACCTTTTCTTAGAATAATGAATTCTTGAAAACACAGTTCAAGAATCCAAAAGTTTGTAAATAGGTGAAGAATCTTCAGAGACTTCACATCGGAATAACCAAATAAAACTATGCCCTTCACCTTATCAAAACATTCTTAAACATCAGGTATCTTGTGAGTGCAGAACAATGCTTCCCCTTGATAAGGAACACTAACCATGATTGTAAACTTGGTGAATGAAAGTGAATATGTTATTCTATAACACTTGAAAGAAAACATACTCCTTCTTTCTTCCTTAAATAAAGTTAATGACTCATAGAACACTACTAACAACTCTGGATATACCAAATCCTGAGATTTTTATTTTGAAGTACATACACTCTCCTAGCCATTGAGTTTGATATTCTTGGAAACGATAGAGTCATATTTGGCATAAAATGTTGGATCAACTAATCTTTCTCTATATATATTCCATTCAGATATTGGTTTGATAGTAAACATTTTTTATAGGAAGAGACTTCGGCAGACATTCAGAAGTAAGGAAAACATGAGAAGTTCGTAATAGGATTTTGTATGAAGGGGAAAGCTTCAACACACAAGAGCTTTGAGATCGATGTGGGATAACCATCGAGAGATCATTTATATAGGCAATAGAAATGACGGTTCAGCTTCCCCGATTGATCTAAAAGTTGAAAGCATCATGAGAAGATCTGATATTAGTGATAATAGATGCAGAATGAAATTTAATAGATTCTGATCTTTTGATGTTTTAAGTAAAAACATTTGTATTTAAGGAAAAGTGAATCTAAAAAAAATTAAAAAACAAAATAAAATACCAATAAGTAAAATATGATTATGAAAATTCTGAGAAGGAAACATACCTTCCATATTGCTAAGAATAATATTCATAGTAAGAAAAAATTTTCTCTAAGAATTTTAGGTTCCTAAAATTTTAAATACAAAAATCTCCATTATGAAAATTTTTAGCACGAAAAAATTCATTAAGAAAATTTTAAGTACAAAAATATTCATTACAAAAATTTTAAGTAGGAAAATCTTCATTAACAAAAATTTTAAGAATGAAAATATTCATTATGAAAATTTTTTCTACGAAAAATTTATTCTATGGAAAAAAATTAAGACTACGAAAACAAATTTAGACTACAAAAAATATTTAGACTATGAATAAATTTTAGACTACGAAAAAAAATTTAGACTATGACAAAATATTAAAATCTATACAAAAATGTAATCACCCTATGAAAATTATTTCCATACTATAAGGAGATTGGTTTCAACAATTTGTTAAATTAGAATATTACCTTATATTTTTCATTCCTATCATCGATTTAATGTTTTCAAATCTTTCGTATTTTTAAAGATTTTGTAAAAATATCAGCTAGTTGATCTTCTATTCCTATAAATTGAAGAATGATATCTCATTTTTGAGTTTGATCCCTAAGAAATTGATTGCTAATATCTATGTGTTTTGAATGAGAATGATGTGAAGGTTTTATTAATTAAGTAAATGGAACTAGTATTATCACACAAAATTTGTGTTTTTGTAAGACTTATACTATCGTCTGTGAGTGTGTGTTGCATCCACAACACTTGAGAAAAAAACAACCAGCTACTATATATTCAGCTTCAGTAGTGGAATGTACTACTGACTATTTCAATTTTCATGACCAAGAAACTAATGAATCTTTGAATAAATGACATGTTCCAGATTTACTTTTATTATCCATTCTACATCCACACAATAAAAAAAATTTGTATCTTTCTTTATAAAAAGGTTTGGATTGAAATTTCCTTTAAAATAATTATTTTGATGAAAAAATCCTATATGTATATCATATCGAGATCAAGGGGCTTGATTAAGTTTATACAATTCATTTTTAAGTTTTTAAACATGGTTAGAATGTTTTGTATCTTCAAAACCTGGAGGTTATTCCACGAAAACTTCCTCTTGATCAAAACTATTAAGGAAAGAACATTTAACATCCACTTGGAAATGTTTTAAATTGAATAATAATGGAATATAAAGTAGAATAAGAATAGATTCAAGTCTAGATAATGGAGAATAGGTTTATTCATAGTATATTCCTTCTTGTTGATTATAGCCTTCAACAACCAATCTAGCTTTATTTCTTACTATGATTCAATTTTCATCACATTTATTCTTGAAGACCCAGTTTACTCCAATAACATATGTTTCCTTACGTATTTAAACTATTGTCCTGACATTATTCCCTTCGAATTCATTTATGTCATCTTGCATTGATTTTATGCATTTATTTTCACCTAAAGCTTCATCAGTTCTTTTTCGTTCTAATTGGGAAAGGAATGCAAGATGTTTGTCTTTTTTTATTTAGGAAGCTATAGTCCTTACAGGTTGATTTACATCACCCATGATACTATCACTGGGATGATTCTTTAGAAATAGCTGATTAGTGTTTTTTAAAACCTTATCATCAACGTCAAGTAGGAAATATTCTAGGGTAAATGATTTAAAAATACCTTCTTCAACATTTTCCTTATCATAAGGATCTTTTAACTATAGCTGATAATCAGTTTTTTAAAACACATCTGAAGATGTTGGTTGAGGTTGTTTAAAAACAAAAGGATAAGTTTCATAAAATTTGATATGTAATGTTTTTTTAACTATAAATGTATTTTTATTGATAACTCTATAAGCCTTAGAAGTTGTGGAGTAGCCTAATAAAATTCTTTCATAAGATTTTAGTGCAAATTTTTCTAAATTATATTTTGTATTTAGAATGAATACCTTACAACCAAAAAAATTGAAATAGGAATGTCTAGGTTTTCTACCATTCTATAACTCATTAGGAGTTTTTTTATTAAAATTTATAATCAAAACATGATTTATAGTATAACAATCAGTACTTACAGCTTCCACCAAAAAAATGTTTGGCTATATAATATTCACTCAATGTGGTTTTTTTTATCTCTTTAATTATATTTCTTCTTCCAACAACACCATTTTGTTGAGGTGTTCAGGGTGATGAGAAGTTATGAGTAATGACTTTTCTACAACAAAATGTTTCAAAATCAGAATTTTGAATTTCACCTTCATGATCACTATGAATAGTTATCAAAGGAAGGTTTTTCTCATTTTTAATTAGGGATCTAAAACTTTTTAAAAAGGAAAAGGAATCATATTACATTTCTAGAAAATGGACCCACGTAAATCTAACGTAATCATCAACTAACAAAAATACATAATATTTTCCTCCAATGCTTCCAGTTTGTGTTGGACCAAAAACTTCCATATGCACTAACTGTAATGCATCAGTAGTTGAGACTTCAGTGAATGATTAAAAACTTGATTTATATTGATTTCCATATTTACATGGATTACAATCTTTTTAAGAATCAAATCTATGATCTCGTAGATCATTAAATTGTCTTTTATTAGAGAGTTTTCATTGGTTCCTAAGATTATAATGTCATAAACTTTTGTTCCACTTCAAAGAATGATCTTACATTTCACTAAGGCATGGTAGATATTGGCTTCTATGGTCTTCTATATTGAATGTGTAAACATTCTCTTGCCTATGGGTTGAAAGAATAAACTCTTTCTTGGAATTGTTTACTAATTTCATTTCATTCCTAAAATTCACAAGGTAACCTTCATCACATAATTGAATTATGCTAATGAGTTTTTTCTTAAGACACTTAACAAATAAAACATATGAAATCAATGTTTTTCCAAGAAGAACAATGTTAACTATCCCAATAATTTCTCCCTTAGCATTATCTCTGAAAGTTACTTTTCCTCCTTTCATCTTGATAATATTTTCAAAGAAGTTTTGGTTACCAGTCATGTGCTGGGTACATTCACAATCCATGTACCATGTATTTATATTATTACTATCTTTATTTTCATGAAAATAAGATTGTTAGAATATTAAATCCCAAACTTTCTTGGATCAGGAAACTATGGAAAGAAAAGTTGTAGGATTCCATGCTTTCTATGAAAAATAAGCTTTATGAAAACCAAAATATTGAGTTTTGTTTAAGGAACATTTTTTCCCAATTCCCACCACACTGACATTTAGTGTAGAAAAGAGAAATTTGTGGAACAAAATAATTATTACTAAAAATCGGTTTTGAACTACTATAACCAAAACCAGAATTATTACTTAGAACTCGAATTTGGGAATACATCTTATCAATGTTTTCCTTCCTTAATTTAAAGAGTGACCAACACTTCCTCAAGGAAAATATTTCTGACTTTAGTCTAATAACTATTTTCTTATCCTTAAAAATCAGTTTTAGAACTAGTGTTAGTCTCAAAAACATTTTTCATAGAAATTACATTTTCTAGATCCTTAGAAAGCTTATCCTTCTCAGAATTAACTTCCTAAAGTGTTTTTGAAATACTATCAAAATAAAGGGTTTTCAAATCATGATCTTTAGAAAGATATAATATTTACTTAGTAAGAATAGAAATCCAAGAATTATCCTTATTAATATTTTTCTTGATATTAGAATTTTCTTTCTCAATGAGCTTATCAATCCTAGATACTTCTTCATATGTAGGTAAAGGATTATCTTCATCAGAAGAAGATTCTTCATCCAAGGATTCATAATATTTAAAATCACTATAATTAGCATTCAAGGATACATTGGTAACTGATTCATCGTTGTGTACCTTATCCATTAGACAATGATTTTGAATAGGTAACATGGCTAATAGACCAAGATTATTTAGCCCAGAAGATTTGTAATATGAGGATTCATCAGAAGAGTCTCCACCACTAGCACTTCAAGAGTCATTTTCTTTCAAAACATTCTTAGCATTAAATTTGTAGTGATTCTTTCTATTCCTCAAAAAATGATTTTCCTTTCTATCATTTCTCTTTAGCATAAAACAAATTGTCCTTATATGCCCTTCTCTCTTGCATTCAGAGCAAGTTACTTCAAGATCATTCTTGTCCTTTCTTTATTTCTTCGTGTATCTATACTGAAAGTATTTCTTCCAACTATCTTGTCCATCCTTCGAGAAATATTATCTAGTTCATTATCATAATTTTCACTTTCACTTGATTAAGATAAAACAGAAACCTTCTTAGACATAGATCTTGTAATTCTCTAAGGAGTCTTGGATTTCATATGATTTGAAATAGTTTTAAAAGTAACACTTCCATTTCCATTATTTTTCTTAACATTGTCAGCATCTCACTTAATTCTAGTCTCATGTTTAATAAGAGTTCCAAAAATCACATCCAGAGTAATCTGTGAGAATTTCATATTCTCATCAATAGCTGTTATCATTGATTCCCACTCAATAGGCATGATGTCTATAATCTTGTCTTCAAGTTCCTCATCATCAAAACATTTTTTACCCATGGACTGTAATCATTTCACAATAGTCATAAATCTCTATTGTACCTTACATATAGGTTCTCCATAAGGAAAGAACAAAACATGGTACTCAGCTCTAAGAATAGCTCTTCTAGTTTCAGTAACATTGGATGTTCCAAAATTATTTATTTCATTCTTCTTCCAAATACAATTTGAAACTTCACAAGAAGAAATATGGCTATATATATTCCAGGTCATGGAACACAACAAATTATTGCGTACCATGTAGTTAAGTTGATATTCTAACTTCTCTTGATTAGTAACAGTATTGAATTCCTTATCAGGAATCTTATAATATCCATTAAGCATAACAAATTTTTCCTCTCTAGTGTTAATAAAAAAATACTTCATATCATCTCTCCAATACTCATAATTATTCCCATTAAAAATTGGTGGTCTAGTAGGATTACGATTATCAATTGAACCAACATTCATTCCTGCCATCTCAAAGAAAATATTTTTCCACAGTAACTTGTTAGCAATAAATGTTTGTAAAAAAGGATAAAAATATCTTAATCAAGGAAAATATAGAACCATGAAAAACATGAGCAAGAAAATGTATATGTGAATATAAGAATTTCAGAGACCTCCTTTGACACCAATTTTAAGATCGAAATGATGAATACAGATACTAAATATACAAGAGGGGGTGAATTGTATACTTAAAAAAATTCTTGTGGGACATTTAATGATTGTAGTGTTTGACAACATCACACAAGGTAAATTCACAAGACCTATTAGTTCTACAAACTTGCTTGATTCCAGAAGTGTGGTTTCGGAAAAGAAACTTAAGAAAAGTTTACAAATATAATGATTCTACCATAAAGTGTATAAAATCTTAGTAATCAGAGTACAGGTATAAGAAAGTATAAGACAGTTATACTTTCCTTATTAATCAAAATTAAGCGAAAAAAAACATTAAATAATACAAGTAACAAGTAAAAAAATCATTTAATCAAAAGAGAAGGGTATCCAACAACCATGGATTAAGGTACCTTGATTTATACATTCAAGAAATTATGTCTTACCCACACCAGGGTAAGCCCTCGGTATGAATATAAGAGTCTATCTTGCTATCCCCTCAAGCCCTTGAACTTCGAGGTAGTCAGAACCTATGTCTTCCTATCCCCAAAATCACTCGAATGTACTCACCAACATTTGGAGTCGCACGAAGCAATTCTGAACAAGATGTTCTATACGCACAAATAAATAAAGTATCTCTCTCTAGAAATAACTTAATCAGCATGTAATCTCTAGATTTATCAGTGTCTATAAAAGTTGTGAGCTCTTTCAAATGAGATCTTATTTATAGGCACATCTTCAACGGTCTGCTCCCTCCCATAACAGTCATATTTTTCCTTCAATTTCAGAGGGACCAGTACATGTATCACTCAAAAAATAGTAGGATAAAAACAGAATGCACGATATCATTTTATAACTTAAACAATAGTATATAAAATATGGTTTCTTAATGAAATAAATTTTACAGTGTCTAATAAAAAACCATTTGGTGTCTATAATACATGAATATTCATATTCTGTCTTTAAAAGAATTCGGAACCAGAATTCTATATAATTTCAGAGTATGAATTTCAAAAAAAATCAGAGTCTAAATTCATAACCATTCGAAGTCTGAATTCAGAGAATTCAGAGTCTGAACTCAAAATGTTCAGAGTCCGATTTCATAGGATTCAGAATCTAAATTCATAAGAATTTGGAGTCTGAGTTCAGACACAAAATTCTCTAAATTCAGACTTCGAACTTTCAGAGTATGAATTTAGAGAATTCGGATTCTGAACTCTAAATGTTCGAAGTCTGAATTCATAGAATTTAGAGTCTGAACTCATAAAGTTTGGAGTCTGAATTCATAGAATTAAGAACATGAATTTGGTCCTAAAAACAGAATGATATATATATCTAAGTATTTATAAGATTTTATGGTTTTAGATACGAAACCAAATTTTATATATAGAAATAAAATGAGTTATGTTTAGATAAATTACAATACGAACAATGAAAAAATGGTATGGAAAAATTTTCTTGGGGAAGGGAATTTTTCTATATTAAGATAAAAAATAGGAGAAAGAAATTTTCCTTAAGATAGAGTGTTTTTTATTTTCAAACCATGAAGGAATGGAAAATTCCTAAGGAAACCTTATTGACCCAACAGATTATACCCTCACCATAATTCATTCCTAGAGCACCACTATGATCTCCATAATTGGTCAAACGTGACAAAAATCCACAAAACATGGTATCAATTCTATTTGGTCACATGGTTTAACATTATTTAGCATAAAAATAACCACTAACTAATAGGGTGATTTGTGTAGTTGAATAAACCAATCAACCTCCATGACCTTAATAATCAACTTTATTTACCTTAACACCAACTCGGTCCAAATTATATGTTGAAATTGATATGGGTTACACTACAAGAATTATTTCTATCTTAAAGTCAATATATCTCTATGGATGGAGTTTTCTATTATTTTATGATAATAAATTATATTATTGGTAAAATATTTGGGTAAATAGAAGAGGATAATTCTATTTGTGACACAAGAGCGAAGCCTACCAGAAGTGACATAATATCTTCATTCATTCTAAAATCCAGTTCAACTCTTTAGACATCAACTCCCACTCACATGTCATCATAAAATTTTTTCCCTTACGTGAAAAAAATATATACTCTCCTTTGATATAATTCAACATCAGTATAAATTATTTTCATCTATCCCACCATGATGATCACATCATGGATATTCATAATTTGGAACATGACACACCTTTAAATTCTACAGCTGAATACTATATTATAACACTCAAAAAAACAATGAAGATTGTTTTAATTATTTTTAATGAGTGTATTGAGAGAAATAAATTGTAAAGTAATGGGATTGGTAAATTTATTATAAAAAAAATTGAATATATTTACCAATGAGTTGAACAATTATAAAAATTTGTATAAGAATGAGATGTTTTGGTCTAGACTATCCCTAAAATGGATTATGACCCTCTCTATAAAACATCATGCATATGTCCACTACAAACACATGTCCTTCCACATATCTACGATCATTCCCCTGATATAAATTACGCCCACATGTGATGTTTCACAAATGGGTATGATGATTTATTGGGTAATATTTATTTTAACAATATTCATTGGTATAGTATTTGGTTTACAAAATGACTAATATCATTTTTTTACAGAATTGGTAAATTTTTTATGTATGAAACTGACCGGGTCTGAAACAATTTTTTAAAAAAAAATTAGAGAGCTTTTTAGATTTCACATTTGGTAATCCTTCATATAGTGGTCACATACACTGCCCATATAATAATTTTTTTTGAAGAACATGGGTGAGAATTGATGAAATTAGATACCATATAACCAAATATGGTTTTCAAACAAACAAATATGTGTTGTATAACAATGGGTTGAAAATGGAATCTCAAAATGTTGATGATCCAAATGAGAGGACTAGATTGTATAATTTGATATATTAACGGTTTCCCTTTATTCTTCATCATTATATGGAATGGATGTCGACCCAATGTGAATTAGATACAGGCACATTTTATGAGTCAAATGAAAATGATGACGTTCAGAGAGTTAAAAAATTGAATGATGATGCAACAACTCTAGTATATCAACAATGTGATAAAATGAAGAACTTCGAGTTTTTAATCCTATTGTTTCATGGGAAAAATATATATGGGATTTATAATACTACCACTGATTACATTATTTTTTTATTGAATGAATTAATTCTAGATGATGCAGATATTCCCTCAAAACACTATATGGAATTGAAATTAGTTGAAGAAATTCGATTAAAAAAAAGAATTCATGCTTTCTCAAAATATTACATCTCATCCTAGGAAGAAAATCCTAAATGAAATGATTATATATAATGTGGAACATCATGAGGGAAGACAAATGACGATGAAACAACATCCCATGTGTCACCTAATGTATTGTGGCGCTATAAATTGGTCTCTAGAATCCAGAATCTTTTCATGTCTAATGAAATATCAATAAAAATGAGAATGCATGATACTAATTGAAAGAAGAATAATAATGTGTTATTTCACCTTGAAGATGGATTTTCATGGCAGAGACGTGATTTTCGATATCATGATTTTGTAGCTGACATGAATAATGAGAGACTAGGCCTTTTATGTGATGGTTTTAATTCTTTTGGGAATATGATTACTTCACACAACACATGGCCAGGTTTTATACACATTTATAACATTCCCCCATGGTTTTGTATTAAAAAACCTTTCACTTCAATGAGAATACTTTTATATGACCCTTATAATTGTAGGAATGATATAGATGTATACCTAAATCCTTTAATAAAAGAGTTGAAACTATTTTTGGATGTGCATGTGCACCCATACGATGCATGTTCGAAAGACATATTTCATATGTGTGTTGTGCTTATGTGGACTGTCAATGAATTTCCTTCTCAAGAAACAATGTTTTGATGGGGCACGAAGGGAAAACTATTATTTCCTATTTGTTTAAAGAATACTCAATATATAAGATATAAATATTGACATAGTTTTTTTTATTGGGTTTTGATGATTATTACCAATGGACTGACCAAATAGAAAGAATCATTGGAGATTTGAAAATACCTTGGATAACAACATTCCACCTAAATGTATAACTGGGACTAATGTGATTAATGATTTTCAGTATTTCATTTTTTCATTTAGGAAGGGTAAAATGAAATATATAAAGAGGAACAATGTTTCCAATGATACCTGTAATAGTTGAAAGAAGAGTAATTTCTTCTTTGAGTTTCCTTATTTGTGGAACAATTTGTTATGGTATTTATTAGACATAATACACATTGAAAATAGTATATGTGAACTTTAACTTTTGATTTTTCTAAATGTAAAAGGAAATAAAAAGGGTTATTTACGTTCTCGATGTGGCCAGGTGGAATTGGGGATCAAACCAAAACTACACCCTGTGTGTATTAGTGAAAATAAATAGAATGTTCCTTGTGCTTGTTATGTTAAGCCAGTTGTAGAAAAAAATCAATTTATGTATTTACTAGATACCTTTAATGTTTCTGATGGATATTCAAGAAATATATCAAAATGGTTCAACATAAGAGAGTTGAATATTATATACTTGAAGACTCGTGATTATCTCATCCTTATGTATAAGTGGATTCCAATAGTAATTTTTCATCTTTTTTCTTATAATATAAGGGTTTCAGTTATTCGGTAGGCGTATTTTTCTAGATATCTTTGTGATAAGATGATGTCCTATTCATTATTGAACACAATATTGGTAGAGACACCATTAATTTCGTGTGAGTTAGAGAAAATATTTCCTCCATCATTTTTCAAATACTTGTTGCATCAAACTATCCATATGAAAACTAAAATACTTATTGAAGGATGTATAGATTTTAGTTGGATGTATCCAACTGAAAGAAATATATACTCATTTAAATCTTCTATCTAGAACATGAATCATCGAAGAGGTTCTATATTGAATGGTTACTTAGATCAAGAATGTATGGATTTTTTCTCAATGCATTTGTCTATTCTAACTATGAGAATGAATATACCAATGAGAAATGATGAAGAACTGTATGAGAAAACTGAAAATAGTTTTCCATCATTTTCTAAAATAGGAGGAATTCCTAGGTCATATATATTGAGAACAATTATCCTTGAAGAGCAGGAGACATAACATCGTATAATGTTGTTCAACTATGATTTGTTCGATTGCTAGATCAAGTTAGTAAATTGAATATGTGTATCATACCTCAACTCATATAATTGTACATATCTATTAATATATTTTTATTTTTAACAATTTTGAACATAATGAAATGATAATTTTAAATCATCATTGTTTATATTTATTAATGAGAGAGAATTTTATAATCAAAGATTTTTTAATTTTGTATTAATTGAAGGAATAAATATTGATGTAATAAATAAATAAAATAAATATTTAATTAATTTCAATATTCCATTATATTTCAGGAATCAATTTTTCTTGCGAACGCTATATCTAAAGAAATAAGATCTTTGGCATTTAGTCTAATACCTTAGTTTGTGAATGTATATCAATTGTTATAAATGGGTATAGATTTAGTATCACTGAATGGTCAACGATAAATAGAACACAACATTATGGTGTTATGCTAACTGCCACAACATACTTATATTCCATTGCATCGAATAATTGACCTCATTATGAAAAAGTATCTAATTAGATAGATGTTGAATAAATCATAATATTGAATTATTACTATCATGGTCATGTGACTATGATAAAATATTAGTGGTTTGATTTGATGATAAGGTAGGTCAACTTTTTGGATGATGGTAGATTTTGAGTTATTGAAATGAATCACACACATTGTGCCAAAGAACCATATGTATTGGAATCAATGGAGAAACAAATTTTTTATATCCAAGATCAACTGTGACCTGAATTTGATGTCATTGTTGATGTAATCCCAAGACATGTGTTTAATGATGGTGGTGATGGAATTGATCTATCCTTGCTCACATTTTCCCTGATCCATTTCTTACTTATGATGACACCAATACTTCAGTTGTTTGAGTTGATTGCAAACTTGATGTTGTGGTGGGAAATATATAGAATCATTCATCTGTGTTCTCTTTTCTATTGGTTTAACTAAACATGAGTAGTTGAGGATTGTTCTATAAAAATTTATTTTCTATTGAATGAAAATTTTTTGTATCAAACAAAAACATTATGTGAGTACACAATATTTACTACTTGTAGTTTTATTTTAGTTTAATTTTGTAATATTGAATTGAATTTTATTTAGACCTACTAAACCAAAAAAAAATTGAACAAATATATTGTTAAAAAAACTAGAATAATTGAATTGTGCATATTAAAAAAATTGATATGAAAATAAAAACCAATGAAAATAATGACCTAACCCAAAAAATATCTAAATTACCTAACCACAAATATTAACCCAATGACTTATGACAAATAACACATGTTTTTTTTGTTTTCTTAGTTATATAGTAGTTATCCTTTTCATATTAATTTCACATTTTCAAATGAATGAAATGAAACCTTATTAGGATCAACGAAGAAAAAAGTTGGTGGAAAACAATCATAAAATAGATAAGATGGGAATTCCTCTAATAATTCTTGTTTTGAGTATTTTTTTCTAATATATATATATATATATATCAATTACATATAATGTCATGTTATTAATTTTTTTTACAAAATATTATGTGTGATCCATCACTTTTCCATGAGTTATTCGATGAGCAGCCTAGTAGTGGTCCCATCAATATGTATAGTGGTACGTGGGGTGTGGTACAAGAGTTAAGCATTGTAGTTAGTGTACCCATTTAGACCCTACCCCTCCCACTGACATACCATCCTCTACAATTCTGATCCAGATAAGTCTTTAGGGACACATAGAATATTTAGTCCTCCCATGTTTTTATCACCCTTCACATTTGAGCCTCCACACCCATCATTAATATATCCCATAACGATTCCCACTCCCCATCCATATAATATATCTATCCAGTTATCCATTCCATCATCTTTAAAATACACTTAATATTCTCCTATCATATAAATTCTTTCTTTTACTCCTTCTCTAACATAGTTTGTGAAAACAGATGATATACTGGGACCCATTCCACTGGTACATGGTGATGTTTGTTCAGTGGTAGTGGATCCAGAGGTTCCCATTGAGTAGACTTCCACTAGTATATTTTAGAACCATATCAACATTTTTACCATATTTTTGTATTATAACATGTATTCATATAATATTTGTTTTTATATCATATCATATACATCTACTAATTGGCAGCAAAGGATGAGGTGTACAGAAATGCGTTCAGTGTGAAACAACCTCGTGCAGTTGATGGTCGACTACAATGAAGAAAACCAAATGATCAAAAAAACAAGGCAACAATGTAAAAGTTTTTTTGTGATGATTTCCAAATACTCAAACATCATTCATGATATCCTAATTTCATATAGATAGTTTCCAAAGAATGTGAAAGATAATTCTTAGGAAGACAGATGTGTAAAAAAATATTCTATTTAATGTAATATTATTTTTCAATTTATATGAATTAATATTGTGGTATCTACTTCGATTTAATTTTCTCGATGTTGAGGGTGCACAACCAGAACATCGAACGGAGTTTGGTGAGATTGGGATAGACTATAATCATGATTTTTATGTTTTCTAGTGTGCTAGAGTTGGAACAGAGATAGATGTGGTAAATTTCAGGGATTATTATCTAATATAATAGTATCATAAAATCATTACTCAATGGAAGACTATCATGTTTAAGGTAATAATCACATTTGGGTTATATAAATGAAAATTTTCATGTATTTGATTAATAATGTATTTTTTAGTATTGAATTTTGTTTAGAAATAATCTTAAAAACATTAAAAAACATTGATTTAAACAATACCTCCAAAAATTGGGGTGTACTACGATGTCTAGTCATTAGATGAAACCACTATGATAGTTGTTTATAATTTTTCATTAGGACTACCGATTTCAATGGTTTCCTCTATAATTTATTCAATTTCTAAATTTTTAATAAAATTTTATTTGTGAAATTCACTATTGGTAACCTATTTTTAGTTATGGTTTACTACATCCAATTTAATTATAGAGGTAAGTATTGCATATTGAAGGATGTGTTCCTCCAGAAAAACTATTTTTATCAAGTAAAAAGAAAAAAAGATTGATGTATGATTAAAAAACCAACACATGAGTAGATTATATGTTTTACGTTGTTGATTTCAAATTTTAATATCAATTTTGTAACATAATAATCTATTTATATTTGTAACAATCATCTTTAGAGGCTTAGGATACCCTGGAACCTGACAAGGTTTTTTCCAATTGATCACTTGCATCAGGTGTTGGGAGAGGAGAACCCTAGAATAGTACGTTGTTGACTTGCGATGAGTATATTCTTGATGAGATATTGGCCCTCATCACATAACTGTTTTAGTGACATTGAGATTGAATAGGACAGGTAATATGCATAAAATGATTAATAAGGGCCATAGAGGTGGATGAATGGTATGTTAAGGAAATTAATGAATTTATGAAATTGATTAATGTTTTATGTCAAACACTGTCACCTGAGGTCAGTATAACTGATGATTAATATATTTCATCAATGATTTCAATATATAGTGAACCAGTAAGTAGTTATTGTGGTTTTCGAGATGATTTTGTTCTTGTAAATGATGATGGTGAGGAAGAGGCTGAGGACATTGATAATGTCGAGACTATGGACGGGGATGAGGATATGGTTGAAGTTTAGGGGGAGGATGACACCAAGGATGAGGATGAGTGCGATGATGAGTCCAAATATAAGGCTGAGGATGATGATTGGGATGTGGAAGTGGGGATGAGATTAGGATAAGGATGAGGAAGATGAGGACGATAGTGATAGTGATGGGGATTAGGGGCATATTGATTTGTTACATTTTTGACAGATATTACTAACATTTGATGTTTTCTGATTTGTCATGACTGAATATATATGTGATTAGGTAGTTCACATTATTCTTGTATCGTTATTTTTTATTTATAATTGAATTTTATGAATTTTAGTTTTACAAGGTAATAATGTTATTTCACAACCCTACCCATCCATATACATGACACCCTCCACAACAAAACCACCCATGTCCATGGCCCCTCCTAGTATCCCCTTCCATGTTATCTCCTTACCACCCTCTCGTAGTTCCATGAAATATTATCAAGGACATGGTGGTATTAACCATTCCACCATTCAGGGACCTGCCTATGGATATGACCATAGAGTCATTTCGAATTAGGTATTTTATATTTTAGTGTTTGAAATGTAATTGCAATTAGAGGTCGTTTTGTTTTCTATTAGAGGTCATTTTTTATATTTCATTATTTGTAGAATTAAATTCTATTTTATATTTTATTGTATGTGAATTGTATATTTTATATTTAATTTGTGTTATTTTTTTATCCATTAGTGTATTTGTGAATTTTTTGTATTATCTGCATTAGTGCAATTTTGGTTTCAATTGTAGGTAATTGGAGAGGGGAGGGAGTTGTGGGCTGCTATTTGAAATTGCAGAAAACTATCCCAATAGTTTTGAAACAATTGTATAAGATCAGAGAACCAAATATATACCACTGGTTTCATTTGAACTATTGGTAAAAATCTATAACAATAGTTCTCATACTATAGGTATAGAGTTACTAATCAATATATAGGAATTGTATTAAACCATTGGTAGAGATCTATTCAAAGGATTCTTAAAAACCATTGGAATAATGTAATAAAGATTTCTATAAACCAATAGTTACTAAATAACCCATGGTATAGAGATATCCTCATGCCTCTACATCTAATGTTTTAGAAAACTGTTGGTATAGGATATATAAACAATTTCTCATATTTTCCCAGTGGATTGAAATTGTTGGTATAAACTATGTTTCCTGTAGTGAATTGAGTATGTATTTAATCCTATTCATACATGCCAAAATAATGACTATTATATTGAGGGATTTTATATCATGGGTTTGTTTATACTCAGGTTCGTTTTTAGTTGATGATGTCGAATTCTTCAAAAATTATTTGAAAAAAATACATAAAAAATATTATGGTGTTTTATTATAACTCATTTAAAATTAATTTCACCGATGAAATTCAATCCCAATGACAAAAACAAATGAGGATATTTTTTATTAATAGCATCCTTGGGTTCCCATATAGGTTCCCAAAATTTATTGTTCTTGTAGACAACATTAACCTAGTGTGTAGTCTTGTTCCATTTCACATTGTCTCAATTTTCCAATATTAAATATTTTGATTATTTTTATGAAACATAATTCCAATTTGGTAAAGAATCTATGTATAGTATATTTTAAGGATTATATTCATTCTTTCTTTTGAGAGATAAAATGAACACATTGTAAACTTGGGAGAGGTTCGGTGAAAGAACCCAGATATAATGCAACATCTGTGCTCAATCAAGAATCCTTAAGGGGGAAATATACCTAGTGTCCGTATATCCCTTCATTACAAATTTCATAAATTTATTCAAGGAAGTACTCATTGGAATATGTTCTCATCAACATTAAATTACAAATATCATTAATTATTGGAATTATAACTATCATATCCACTCTATAAACCATAACATGTGGCATTATGGTTCTACCCATCTCTTCTATTTACTCTTCTATCTGAGGCCCCAAATTAAATATTTATACAAATTCATAAAACAAAATTGGATTAATATTCCTCAATATATATAGCACTTCATACGGATTGATCTCATCCCTCGAGTGAAAGAATTCATTATAAGAGAAATATACATGACCAATTAGTTGATCCCAGATAGCATTGGTATCTAACGAAATATCTCTTCACATATCATACAACATATGAATATTTCTCATACACTGACCATCTGTCTGAGGATGATTGATAGTACTGAAACAGAATTGTACATCCACAAATTTCATAATATTTCAACTAAAAATAAAGATAAAAATCATCTATCGATTAGAAAAAATATAATTTGGTACTCTATTAAACCTTACCACATTAATAATCAATCAAATTAATTAGTATTATAGACTTAAAAAGTTTTTGTGGGTGCTGATTATGAAATAAATAGTGTTATTTAACCATTTCAATTTTAGTATGCATAATGATTATGCAATCTGAATAAAAATATTCAATCATCTACTACTTAAAGACATATTAATCATCTATATGCATTATTGAAAATATCTACATCCATGTTTTCCCTATGAAAATACTCATTCATATCTCTATAAATCATTATACTTCTAGATAAAAAAATCATAAACTAGGAATATTTTTATATAGAACATTCATTAATTATGGTATTTATGGGCCACATACATGGTTATTAATCCTTGTCATTCCACCACATAAAATTTTAAAATCAGTAATATTTCCCTCCTTTTCTAGGTCGATATATTCTTTATGTGAATCATGAATCATCATAAAGATAGACAGTTGGAAAACAGTTTAATAAAGATATGATTTTTACCCTTCTTTAAAAATTACATGGTCCTCCCATTAATAATATTAAAATATTAGATCCTTTTTTATCCTTATCATAGATTATTCGGTATGATGCTTCTTACTGAAAGTATCACCCCCTTGTTTTTTCATATTGTTGTAATGTATTGTTCAACTATAATTTTTAATGACCTCTAACAAACATCTATAGTGATGATTTGAATGTTTCTATTTGATAATATATTCTAGAAATTTATAGTTAGTATATATTTTTCATTGTTCTCTATAAAGATGATTCGACTATATATTTAATTCAATAAGTATCACCCCTAACAAAAAATCATGAGTTCGGTAGTTCTTCTCATGAACCTCTTATTATTGAGAGATATACAATTTCACCACCTCACTCATTATGGGAACACATCCCAACCCCATATTCAATGCATGAATATAACTAAAAATCACTCCCTCGTAATAGGGTACTATCAAAATAGGTGCATTATGAAACATTCTCCTCTGTCCCTTAAAATTTTATTGTCTTTTATATTTTCAAAAGAACATGAATCTAATTAGAGTTATATTGGTGTGTGTAATAGTTATCTATGATTAAATCATTATAAAACAATTATAATATTTATCCAATTCATGGAAATTTTGAATATTTGTCGCAATGCTTCGTCTGGGTAAATCTTCAATATTGTCCTTCATTGCATGAGTCACTAATATAACCTCTCTCATAATTATATAACATAAAAATTAGTCTTTTGTATCAAAAAACAAAACATGGTAAATATTTAATGTCACTTATACATAAATGTTGTCTTTAGTGCAATACTATTGTTGTCATTGTTCTCTGATGTTCTCTAGAAAAATATAATATATTTTTATAAATTTTACTAAAAATAGATCAAGTTAATCTATTAAAACTATATTTAGTAAATATATTCTTTTTATATTGGAATTATTATGAATAAATGTAATCAATCTAATTTAAAATTCTCTATACCACATACAGAAGGCTGTCTTGGGAATGTACTAACTTTTGACACTAAATTAATAGCCTCAAGAACAAGGTTCAATCTTTGAGAAGTATTGATATAATATCAATTTATTAGAAAAATAATCAATGTTGGGTATACGATATTTTTTTATTACCACATAGTAATGATCATGATAATAAATTAAGAGTCCAATTGATCCATATTTATTTTTAGTAAAAATAATTTATTTAACCCAAGGTGACATAATTTTCAAAATTAATCACTTTTAAAGATTCACATAGATATTCATTTATATTTTCTATATCTCAATAAAGGCTATTAAATATATTGTCATTTGAAATAGGTACTAAACAAGGAATGAGATATATTTATATTTCAACATTCCAATTTATTGGTAGAAAATGAAACTGTTTTATATAGGCATCCCCAAACACCTGTATAATTGGAATATCTTCTTTCCTGTGTTTCTCACCAACCAAATGTTATAATTTCAACATTTAAATATGAATCAAGACTAATAAAATGGATTTTATTTCACGTGGAGGTTCATATTTATCCTCAAACCAATAGAAAATTATAGTTAAGTTTGTAATGTAAACTGGGACTTCCCTTCTATAAAAATTTATATGTGATTTATATAAATAATAAAAAACAATTCTCAAATTAATGGAAAACTATAATAGAAAGATAATATAAATATTTAAGGGAATAACATTCCATCAAAAATAAATAAAATAAGAATCATAAACCAAGAATTAAATAATCAAACAATTAAATGTTATATATACTAATTCATAATCTATTTATTGTGGCTATAATGTGACACGCCTACAAAATTCAATTGATATAAATTTACATGTAGATCTTGAATCAAATAACAAATTAGCAGTTTTGGAGTGTTTGTTATGTGTACCTTTTACCTCTTCATTATCATAATTCATATTGTAAATAAAGAACAGACGTTATTTACCATTATATATAGGATTTGAGGTTACACATATAGACCGTCATCATTAAACTTCATATTAAAACACCATGTAGATATAGCAGTTTTATAGTTAAAGACTTTGGATGATTTCTACCCATATTTCTCAACCCAAATACTGATTCAGCATGGGATTATAGGGTTCAGAGATCCTCAGTGTCATGGTATTTAAAATATTAAATATATTTTTTCATTCATGAATAGTTTTTTAGTAAACATGGAATAACTCACGATCATATTATCAAATCATAAAACTGATATCATGGTTGATTTCAAAACCTTATGTTTTCCCAAGGCATTATATCAAATTTTTTAGCATCAGATTCTTCATTAAGGCATATTTGAAGGGGTGATAAATAGAATCAATCAAATATAATATTATTTAAATAATAAATCACCACCAATATATGTTTTTTAATATCATCATAGAGATTAGTAATTCCCCCTTGAGTGATATAAGACCTGAGGCCAACTCAGGGGGATAAGATGATATCGATCCCTATTTTCGAAGAAAATTGTCACCAGACCATGTTTCAATGAATCCCATGCTCAATTTTATACTAGAATATATGTCAACTTTCTACATGGTGGGTATATTTTATTTTTATGCCTCTATTTGACTTTTGATGATTTTGTATGATTTCATATCCCACTTAGGTCTATTATTTTTCACCTACAGGTAGATTTTTGTGCTTCAATGGAAACTGAAGCATTTATCATGGCTTGAATGGAATTCCCAATCAAAATTTAGGTTCACTTCATGTGTAATAGATGTTCACATTCCATTTGTTCTTCCCATTTAGAGAATATGAGTTTTAGGGTGCCACACATCATGTACTGGGAGAACATGTAGTGTGGTTATCCCATGTCTTGTTATCGAGGTACATTGAGAGACATTCATTTTCAAGGGAAATTTTCATATGGACGTGCATGGAAAGAGGACATAGACAAAAGCTGATGTACACAGCCACGAGATGAGGACATGACCGGGGGTCCAGGTGAGGCGAGACATGTCATGTACGCCATGTACATTCCATGTAAGATCACATGGCCACCCATTCTAAATGAAATAGGAACCAAATTGGTGTTTAGGTGGGTCCACATTTTGTGAGGACCCCAGAACACATTGTGTAGTACTTGTTAGAACTTCATCATAGTATATCACTATATTTAGGTATCACATTCATGTTTCTGAGTACTCTACCATGATTATTTTTAAATTTAGAATGTTATGATATCATTTAAGGTAGATTTTAACAAAGGAAATGGGATGATTCAAGAACAATTATGTATTAGTGTTTATTGATCATGGGTTATGATAAGGATGAATCACAGGAGATATTTGGAGGTGGTAGCCTTCCATATTGTCTCAGGATGATGGTACCATAAACTCTATAGGTAGTTAGGGAAGTTCTCACTTGTTATCAGGGTGTGGTTCCACTACCAATAGTAGTGTGAAGACATAATGCATAATGAGAATAACACTCCTTTTATCCATGAATGATCAATATTCAAGATATTTTTGGTTTATTATAAAAATATTATTATAATGGTACTCCACTTTCATAGTAGGGCATGTGTTTCCCATAACTCTTGGAATTATAGAGATGGAACACACCCATGGTTGGTGTAGGCCATTTAAACAAGGAGTAGTGCTTAGGTTTTCATTACTTTTTTGTATTACCATGTTATGAGTCCCTTATTTCATTCGTGTATCTGGAGAGTGTGATACACTAATGTATCAGGGGGAGGGGCCTCAATACAAATTGGAAAGAAATTATCAATAGTCCACAATTGCACATGGTGTAGTTTCTATATTCATTAAGTCTATATGACACTATCATATAATGATTTGGGTTCTCTATACATGATGTGCTTGTAGATGTGGAACTCCCTCATTTCCATAGGGTGAATTTACTCTATACTGGGTTTGATACTCCCATGCTTAGTCAGTGTGTAGGTCCACCAGAGCAATCTGATAGGTAGTGTTGGAACTCCCCCATCTTACTGGGGGCATGATTCTACTATGAGGGTGGTACTCCCCAGAACTTTCTGGGGGCAGTTCCCTCATTTTGAACATACTGGTAGATTCGTGACTCCCATATGTTAATAGTGTCTCTTCTATTTCAATGGAGTATTATCCCCCCCATAGTTGATTACTAGATGGTAGAGTTTCCTATATGGGATTTGGATTTCCCACTGTTGTGGATTAAAGTTATGATGAGTGTTCCCTCCTCTTAATAAGTGTGACACCTCGTAAGGAGGTTGAGCTCCCTTCATGTAGTTAGTTGAGAGTCAGTTTACACTGGTACAGTGGTTTCATGTGATGTTTTGGAATTATTAATCCCTTTTATGTTGTGCAATAACTAGGAGTGTATCCCAATACTCTATCTCTATTGATAAGGTTTGTGGTCTGGATAAGTTCACCCTCGAGAGGGTATAGTAGTGAGGGGATGCCTCCTCAGTTGTGTTCCTATGAGATTTTCTGAGGGACATTAAAAATGTGTAAGGACCTATAGGTATGGGAACTATAATCAAACATAAAGAGATATCAATGATGGTGAGTATCTCTCAGATGAATCTTAATTATGATGGGAGGTCTAATTGTGTGAGTTCTCCAAGACGAGAGTTAAATATCATCCTTTAGTAGAATATTATAGTTGCCTATGATTTTTCAATATCATGTGGCATGGATTCTATAATGAGTACATATGGGGTTCTTTGGGAGTCCTTATGGTGTTTTCATGTTTATTAGTACACACACCATGTGGATTGAGTAGACTAGTCTTGTATAGATGTGAAGAAGTATAAATGGGGACTCTCTTTCATATGTGGTTCCTTCTCAAGAGAGGTGGAGAATATTATTTTATTAGTAAATCCCATTTATTTTTGTTGTTTTGGGAGCCTATTTTGTATATTTATATTCATACCTATACGGGATATTCCCATAAATGTTTTGTTTTTTGGTGATGACAGGCCTTTCAACGGTGTCCTATGAGGACCCGATCTTCACATAGCATAGAAGGAGACATACTGAGGTATTTAATCTTGCTTAGATGTTCTGTGTTTCAAAGGATAATTTTGATAATGATCCCCTCCATCTACGAAGGATAGTTTTTTTACAATTCATTTGGTGGGATTCTATTTATCCCATTTTTATTTTAGTAGTTTTAATGTACTCTAATTTTGGGATATGTGTATTATATTTTTTTGTATTAGTTTTTACTAACAATGAATTATTTCATAGAGATATATGTGGGTGCATGTTTATAGGTACATATAAAAACCCCAACATATTATAAATATTAGTACATTATTTTAAGTTTATTTATATAATCAAATCTAGGCCATGGATAATATAATGTAGTGTCTCTAGAGGACATAGTACATAATTATAAAATATTAATCCAAATTAAAAAAAATCATAAATTTAATATTTATAATGAGATCCTGAAATCCGTTGATCTATTACGTTTAAATATGATTTTCCGGGGAATAAATAAAAAATTGCATGAGCGAAAAATCATTGTATGTGAATAAACATGGGATTAGAGCATAACATATGGGTTAGAATGAAACACATGATAACTCTAAAGGTATTAAACATGAATAATCATTTGGAATCATATTAAATAGGACATGGATTAATATTATCATGAAAACATATGAATTTGGTATCAACATAAAACATTACATAAACAAGAGTCAATGTTAACTGACCAAACAATATTAAATTGTGATACAAGTCCCATAATTTATTTGGATTAATCATTAATTCCATACATGATGTATCATGAGATTGAAAAATATCCAATGAATAGGATCACTATCTGGGTGCACCAATCATAACATGTTTGTGAAATTTAGTTCTACATGAACAATCAAACATATGGTAAAAACGTTAGGGATACCAATAGATGAAAATTGGTTTCATAATGATTTTTGATGGAACAACAAAAGTGTGTATTTTAATAGTGTACAAAAATGAGTTGATTTAATTCATGTTTTGAAATTCATAATGGAAATTAAGAATAGATCAGGATAAATTATCTTCAACTAAAGTAAAAAACAAGTAAAAAAATGTTCATGAGAAACATTATAAATGATCCACTTTTAAGGATTTAAACGGAAACTATTAAAGTGACTTCAACGAGAAAAAATATAAATTTTAATAGAACATGAAAAAAAACAATATATGTTAAAAAATATTAACAATCGATTATAAATTCTTAGGAAATTTATTTAATAATTAGTTTGAAAATGGAATGTTCTATTTAATCGTTCTTACTTATTTAGAGGAATTAAGAATGGAACCTTTTAAAAAAATTATTTTATCATCAATAAAGGATGAATTGATATTCAAAAAATGAATATAATTTAGAATAATTATATAATAATAACAATTAAGGAATAAATTGTGTTAAAGAGGGATAAATTGTAACTCCAAGGGAACATGGAGCTTTAGAGAGAATTCATGCACTTATGTATGAAATTTATTTCACTAACTAATAATGTTCTAGATAATAATATTAATTAATTAATTAATTATTTTTTATAATTAATTAATTTTGTTGAATAATATTTTTATGGGTTATAATGTTCAGTTTCCTTGTTCATGGTGAGTTCATTTAATGATTTTATGATCGGTTCCCGTTAGTTTAATTACGGTACTTATTTTAAAATTGAATAAAAATTACGGAAGAAGAATTATATGATATTGAAGGAAATAAATAATTATAAATGGTCTATTATATCATTTATTTCATTATTTTTTGGGGTTAATTCAATAGATATTATGTTAAAATTTAATTTGTTTTTCCTATTTTTTTATAATCGCGATCTAGTTTTATTTTATTATTTAATATTATGAATATATATATATATATATATATTAGTATCTAAATAGTAATCGAGTAATAATATACATTATAAAATATGGTTTAACCATAATAATGGATTTTTTACCATCCATGAAAATGGAATTGTAAAATGAAAAATCATTAACCATGAAGGCGGTGAATCGACCCTTTAAGGACGATGTTCTCTTTTTTAAATTAAATGGAAAATAGAGAATAATTGATGATTAATATTCCATAATAATAATAAAAACATAGTATATATATTATATTGGGGATATTTTGATGTTTTGAATTGGGGAGGTGCGTGTGGATAACAGATAAAAAGAAATTAAAAGAGAAAGAATCGGGATTTTTCCTCTTGATTTTCATCTCTTTAAGAGCCTCTATAAGGCATTTTGGTTTTGTCTTTTGCTGATATCAGATCAACCAATACATACGGAGGACTTTTTTAATATTGATTGGAAATAGTGCATGAAATATAAAAACTATATAAGGAGTGCAGATAAGAGTTATTGAGGGGTGGTATTTATAATTGGATGAGAGGGTGGTTTTATAATTACTTCAATAAATATTTAATTATATTTAATTATGACTATCAATAATATTGATTATTATGACTAAGTAAAGTAGATAGTTTTTATGAGTTCAATGTAATGTTTACATACATCATATAGGACATAAAAATTTATGTATTTGGATTAAATTTTAAATACTTTAAATTAGTGTATTTCACAATTCATAAAAATAAACTATTTTAGAAAAATTCCAAAAATTTTCACAAACATTATTTCAATGTTTAGATTTCTAAAATAAAATCTAATTCATGAATATAATTTTTTATATATATAAATTTATTTTTTAATTAAAATCACCATTTATTATAAAATATTATAATTTTAATCAAATAACCATTTTTATGAAACACTGAATAATTAATCAAGGTCTCATAAAATTATCATACAATTATATTGAAATAAAATATTAATTTATGAATATATATATATATATGAAAATAAATTTTCGTTTAAATAATTATTTCAATTATACCAAATAAGTCGATCCAAATGATAAGCTTCTGACAATTTATTAATGATCCACGTAAAGTACTGGATATATGGGGATATCAACCAGAGGGAATTTCTCTCATACATCATCAAAAGAGACACAAATTACAATAAGAAATTTCCTTAAATCAATTATTATCATTTGAAAATTTCCACTTAGATTGGGACTTAACCTGATTAATGATCGTAATAATATTAATATTAATCTTTCCCGAAAACATAGATGATGATCAAATAGACACAGTCTGAGGTTTGTTTGAAAAATACTTCCTTGTATTTCTCGTTGAATGTGTAATAGTAAATCCTTCATCAGAAACCTTCCCTTTCCATGTTAAGAGTACATCTTTTAAGGAGGATGTACTGCCAATACTCGTAGCCTTCAGGGAGGTGCAGTCACAAATCACTTCTATATCATATATGTCACCAAACATATTAGATATTATATAAGATTTAAAAACATTCTATATATGATGAAGAAAATCAATAGGTTGATGAGCCTGATTATAATAATTCAATAAATGTTACAGACCAACAGTCCCACCACGATGTGAGCCTGCACAAGGACTAAAATTCAATTCATGATTTGGAGGGTCAGTATAAGGAGACCCAGAAAAGGTGTGACCAGATTTCAAGGCTCTAGTATCAACTAACCCAATATATATAGTGGTAGAACCATTAGTTGATGTAACATACTTTATAGAGACATCCTGAGTGTATGAGGGACCCCTATTAACTCTCATTGGGGACTTCTCCACCATTAGTTCCAATCCATTTAATTTAGGTACCTGAGGATCAATCTCAAATGCCAATATATCTGCAAGTGTGGGTAATGTATTTTTGAGAGAATCTCTATTATGACCTATTGGATATAAAAAATCCACATCCATCAACCATTTATTCCATCTACAGATATTATTTGGATGACCCTTCATCCCAAATCTCTTATAGGAATTATTCTTCCGATTTAGACCCATAGAATTCCATATAAAAATACCTTAATTATTGAAAGGATGATGTATTTTTTATTAAAAAACAATTTGAAAGTTATCGGTAAGAGTGGGTATAGTGACATTTTCAATCATTTTAGAGCTAATATCAATATCCACCTATATCATAGAAAGGTGTCCAAACTAAACAACCTCAGTTTTCTTGTATAGTCGTATAGGAATCTAAATTATAATGCCAATATCATGAAGAATATTTCTATGAAAAATGACCCAGTTAAGACCATGAATATGATCCCAAAATTCATAAAAACAATTCCTTGAACACAAATCATTGAATTCTAGAGACCATTCATGATGGTGAATTCATCCAGGTCTCAGGGACATGGATCTGGTCCTCTAATAATGTATTATAGAAATATTTGTGTGAAAAAAATGCAATGAAAGAAACCATGACAAGGAGATAAAAATATCCAATCTGAAAATAGCCTTAAAATGGACAACCTCTGGACCAAGTCACCGATCATATAAGGTTTCTGGCCCTTGGGTAAATTAAGAAGTGCAATCAGTTAGTTTTTCATTATTGAAATGATATTAGCAAACATATTAGGGTTATCCTCAACAAGAGATGAAGAAACTTTTAGAGGTATTATTAAACAACAAGTTTCCATGAATGTGAAAAATAAGGCCATAGATAATATCCTTCCTTACCACTCATGTTTCACAAAAAGACCTCTGATGCATCAATTGGTTTCAATTTCCTACAATTTAAAAAGACAAAAAGGCCTGATTTACTAGAAATTGTGAAATATTAGGGGTATGTTTAATAATATTATCACGAAAAACAAATGGATAATTATTCTTCCATGAATTAAGCAGGCCCCACACATTTCAATAATCTGGATGAGAACATTCAGTCAAAGCATCCAGTGTAGTAGGGGTCGAACTGGAAGTTGGATAAATAAAAACTGGGGAAGCCACCACAGTAGCTGCATCATGACCCCACATAAAACCACTAACCAGCCGAACATAATGACCATCATCATCCATATATGGTTTTGATCTTCTCTACATGAAAAAAAAACAGCTGGTAGATCCACTGGATGAACGTAACCTCTGGACGCATCACACCTTTAGCCCGAGCGGCTCCTCTTTCTCCATTCACGATTACAGAGCCCAAAAATGTGTGATAGATATCATAAAACCATATATCAAATAGCCATGGTAGCAGGATTGTCACACCCCTCGACATTCTATGATGTGTCCATTATTTTAATAATATTATTGTAAATAAACTATTAATTTTTAGAAAAATAACAACGTTTAATTTTTCATTTCAAAAACATTATTTAAACCATGATATAAATATACAATATTTTCATTTATAAAAATCCTGAAATTAATTAATATTTAATTGGTAATGTTACTATTCTGTTGTCTTAGTTACTATTATTGTTCATATTAATATTCCACTACTCATATTACTATACCATTTGTATCGGTACCTTACTTTCTATATAGACAACATATGTCATACTTAAAATTTAAGAGTATATTTTTATTGGGTTTAATATTTTTTATACATGTTTCATACTATATAAAATAATTACTGGAATTGAAATTTTAATGATAAAATTTTAGGTCGTTACATTCTTCCCCCATTTTGAAATTTCTCCCATGTAATATGTTTTTACATTCTAAGGTAAATACAGTTGAGGGTTTTTATCATTTATCCCTTCCTTTAGTTCCCTTGTAAAAAGTTCATACTTATGATTCATCCTAAACAATTTTAATAGATGTTATGTATTTTTTCAAAATACATTGTCTATATTGGACAACATCTTTACTCACCTACCATCATACTAGTGGTTGTACACCAAATATAACACCACCATATTTTCTAACGTCCTAGTTCTGGGTACCGCCCAAAGGATCCCCGAACCTAATTGGTCATATAACCTGTAGAGAATTTCCACAAAAACTAGAGGCAATCAAGTAGAAGTGAGGGATGATGTTTGATAACGGGTATGTTGTTACCTCATAGGTAGAGTATACACAATAGAACAACAAATAGTAAACAATAGTTGAAGCAGTAATACCATTTATCAAATGTAAGTAGTATAAGACTAATAGTAATGTAACAACTAGGTAATATATAAATGGGGCATGTAAAATTTGTCTAGTAATGTAGCCAAACAATTCACAATGATATAAATACAATACTAAAATAAATCTGCAGATTATCAGTAAACTCCAATTGCATCTGAAACCTCATTGTGGTCCCATGCTCTCTGGCCCCAACAGCATTAAATTACATGATGAGGAGAGGAACTTTCTCTAATCTATACCTACAACCATATAATCTATCTAGGTTCAAAAGCATAACCAAAATAGGGTGTGAGATGAATCCCAATAGGAAACCACCAAATGATCAGTGCCTAATTATTACTGTATATATATAAATTTGGTAATATGCATAAATGAAGTAATAAACTAGGAAGTACTCAAAACTAAAAAACCATACATTTTAAATTATATTCATTTACATTTATTAATTATTCAAACTGTTGAATAAATAAATCATGGGATTTAACCTATACTATGTATCCTTTGTGTAATAGAAAACAGATGTTTCAAAAGGAAATCAAAATAATCTAATAAAATCGAGTCCAATCATGTGCATTGGCTTTACAGACTAGTCACAATCATGCAATAAATCCGAAAACAACCCTCTAGGAAAACTCTCACAGTCTAAACCATATGGATTATCATAGCACTAATCATTGACAAACGACCACCTGAGAATCCCTCACGGGTAATAACCCTTAGTCTAAAAAGCAATAATGTACTATAATGACCACCTAAAATCTCTCAATGTCAATTAACAGGGGTCCAACATTCTATTAATAATGAACCTCTTGTTATCTCTCATGGTCTAACCCCTCTAGTTTATGACCACCTGGATGCTCTCCCAGTCAATACATATTGGTCAACATAACAATGATTTATACATAAATGATTCTACCATATAAATCCATCACATTCAATTCCCCTTGGTCATACATTCACAATGAGAAAAACACGAATCACATATCATTAGTAACTCAATCCTAGCAACACGAGTTAGGGAAAACAAAACTATAATAATAAGAATTCTAGACCAAATGGTCATAATCAATAAAACAAAGGAAACTCACCCATAACCAGGGTATAAAACCATATGCAGAAGTAATAACACTTTTCTCAATAAAACAAACCATATCAGGTATCAAACAATGTTAAATTCCAAAACCCTCAATAACCCAAACATGGGTATTCAAAACATTAAGCATATATATTCAAAATACAATAAATGAAATGGACAAACCAAATACCTTGATGTTTTTAGATCAACATTATTGAACGCAATCCCTTGAATTGTCCCAGAATTGTGTTGATCAACAAAGAGGGTAAAAATTATCATCCCTAAAATACTCACTAGATAAGACGAATCAAATAGACAGTCTATAGGGTAAGAGGGAACTCACTGGTGGTATTTCAACACACGTGATTGTGTCTCAACTAGAGTTTGGACAAAGAATAAGGAGGGGTTCAGAGTTCTTCATAATTCTATCACTCTCTTGTACATTACATGGGGAGAAAAAGGGTGTTCTGGATGTGAGATGCCACCCAACACTGATTTATCAAATAAAAGAAAAATTTCACAGTGTGATCATTTAATTTACACACCACCTACTAGCTTCAACCAAACCCCACTATAGGAAATCTACCAGTTCACCTACACGGTCATGTAGTCTGCTAGTACACAGTCAGTACACGGCTATATGTGGATACCAGGTACACACAGTGTACTCAAAAGAACACAACATTTATTTATAAAAAATAACATTTTATTTTTCCTCTCTAAAACACCCAAAATCAAGATCCACTATTGAAAAGCTGACATGGGTTCTTATAAACATCCCCCCTTAAAGCAATTTGTCTCTGAATTTCCCTTCTAAGGCTGGTAAAGAAGAAACATAAAAGAAACATGTTCCACTGTAATCATATGTCGGCATACATCTTCTATGTTTCATTCTTTACTAACCCATGCTACCATAGAACCTATAATCAAGAAATAGACCAGCCATGGATAACATTCGTACTATGATCCAAAATCCGAATAGGGTGCTCATAAATGGAAGAATCCACCTCCAACTCAATATCCTTGGGATGAAAATGTGAGAGGGGTCTAAAAAGTATTATTTTAGGAGAGAAACATGAAAGGCATCATGGATAGACCTATAATGGTAATGTAAATGTAACTGATAGTAAATGGTCCCAACACTCTCCAAAACCTCAAATGGCCCGATGTATCTCAGTGAAAGATACCCCTCTCCCCCAATACACTTGTGTCCCAACCATAGTGTGAAATTTAAGAAAAAATTGATCTCATACATTTAACTATAGAGGTTATCTTCGTTGATCATCATAATATTTATGGTGATATTAGAAAGTATCCATCATCTTCGGAATCAACTCCACCTACTCAGTGGTCTCCTGGAAAATCTAAGGTCCCATCACTGCTACCGCTCCTACCTAAATCCATCCTAGGGTTGATCGATATGGCCTACAATATAAATTCCCATAAAGATACATCTAAATTGATTCTTTAAAACTATTATTCTATGAAAAATTGACTAAAGGTATGTGTCTCTCCCAAGAACACCCAAAATCTAAGACGATTTCTCGAAGCATATCCCCGAAAACCTGAATCATGTGCCCCAACAAACAATTTTTCTTGCGATGGTACGTTGTACCCAGAAATACCTATGTACCCAAATCCCTCTAATGTCCTAGAAAGACATAATAAGTGAATTGTGCATCCCCATATGAAACAATTAAGTGTGGGATCCCATGAAAATGTAAAATCTCTTGAATGTTCAACCATTCAAGATCATCAACACTGAAGGTTTACTTGATCGAAATTAAATGTGCATCCTTGACGAGTATTTCAAAAACTACCTAAATAGCATAATTTCCTCGAGGCGACCTTGGTAAACCCGTCACAAAATACCTTGTGAAATAATTTCACTTTTACTTTGAAGTGGGGGACTACAATAAAAGCCATATCGATTGCTGACGCTTGGCATTCACCTGCTGACAAGGGGAACGTCTCAAAACAAAACTAGAAACATACCTCTTCTTATAGGTCCACCAATACGAATAATGTAGATCTCAATACATCTTGGATCCACTGGGATAAACTACCCAAACAGAGGAATGAAAATCTCACATCAACTCTTCATGTATATCTGCTGACACCCATATGTGTCCATTAAAAGAAAGACCTAAACATCACCCACAGTCCATCCAAGAGTGGGGTCTTCTCCTGACACACGCTCCCTTAGGACTAGGCCTTCAGAATCTAATATTTGTCTGACTCACAATCAATGTAGTAGAGAAGAGGTAACAACCCTATAAGAATGAAATGTTTTCCATTATGTATTGTGCACCTAAAAATTCATCTCAGAGAATAGTGTCATAAGATGCCACTCACTACTAGCCTCCTAAAATGCATGTATCTTAGTCCTCCTTCTCAATGCATCAGCCACTGCGTTTCCTTTATCAGGTGTGTTAGAGAGCACAAAATCATAAGACTGAAGGTACTCATACAACCTTCATTGTCTTAGAATTAGATCATGATGTGTAAAGATATACTTTAGGATTTTGTGGTTAGTGTACCCCCCAAAATTTTCTCCCAAAAGATAATGTATCCAACAATGAATAGCATGCACAGTTGTAGCCAACTCAAGATAGTACTTCAGGTAATTCCTCTCATGTGGCCTTAACTGCCATGACCTATATGAATACAATACTACCCCCTACATAGGCACTGCTCCCCGCCCAATACTAGATGCATCACAATAAATAGTGTTAATTTTTCATGACTCCCAAAAAATTAGTATCAATGCCGAAGTCTAACTTCCTTTCAACTCCTGAAATTTTGAATTGACGGAATCCGTCCACAAGTACTTTTCACACTTCTCAGTCAGGCCTATTAGTGGAGCTACAAATCATAAATAGTACTTTATAAAGAACATTTACTAACCAAATATCCCAAAAAAACTCCGTACCTCAATGAAATTATTCATATACTCCAAGGAAAATATTTCTATCACTTTCTCTGGTTCTACTTATACTACTGTCTCTGAGATTACATGGCCCAATAAGTGAATATGGTATATATAGAAGTGCCACATTGAGAGCTTAACATTAAAATATTCTATCTCAGTGTACTCAATATGATCTCAAAATTGGTGTCATGGTCATGTATAGTGTGGGAATACACCATGATATTTTCCACAAACACTACCACAAAAGAATCAATGTAATGATAGAACACTCGGTTCATTAGTGCCATGAAAATTTATGGTGCATTTTTTATCCCGAATGGCTTAACCAAATACTCATATAGATGATACCTTATCTAAAAGGCTGTAAGAGGTATAACTGATGGTCTAATGTGCAAATGATGATAATTGGATCTCATGTCAATCGTGGAGAACACCTGATCTCCTTGAAGATGATCAAAGAGAGCATCAATCCTTGGAAAGTGATATCATTTTTTCTCCACAAACTATTTTATTTTTTGATAATCGACACAATGCCTGAGGGTATCATCTACCTTCTTCACAAAGTGTATGGGTGAGCCCAAAGGGGAGGTATTCGGACAGATGAAACCAGTTGCCTATAACTCCTCTAACTGCTTCTTGATTTCCTATAACTCTGATGTAGCCATCCTATAAGGATGAATGGACACCGGTTCCCTTCCAAGCATATGCTCAATAGAAAAATATACCTCTCCCTCCAGTGGTAAACCAGAAAATTTATCTAGAAATTCATCTCTAAAATGATCCACCACTTGAGGCAAGTCTATCTATGATGTCCCCTGGACATCCAGATATAAACTGGAAATATGGGATGTAATGTTTCCCAACCCTTGATGCTCGGGTCCATCTCTACTTTCCAATATATCCTACTCACCCTTTTATAGAAAACACCTACCCTCTGGTGACGTGAAACTCACCATGTGGTGATAAAAGTCAAGAAAATGCCTAAATGGAGACCAAACATTCCATTCTGTGAATGAAATCAATGACATTCATCACTCATAAATATATGTATAAAAAGAAGTGACACTAAAAAACCACATGAGTGAACTCCTTGCACTGGCATACACTATCAGTCTTAATACCTAATAGAGTGTCTAGAAACATAAACATCTTTAGATGTAAAGATACATGGCCTATAGATTTCCACAAAAAAACAGATATAAAACTATGGGATGCCCCTATATTAAAAATAGGAGAAGATAAAAATTAGGTAAATAGATTCATACCTCTAACTGTAGAGGGTCCAAGAACCTGCTTCAATTGGGTCTTCTCTACAGCAAATTTCTGACCTATACCATGGCCCTGTGACCCTTCTAGACTACCTTGATCTAATACACCCTAATGTTACTAAAACATTGTAGCTTAACCACCACAACCATGACCACCTCATCAGCCTGAGCTACTGGATGAACATCAGTTCCCTGATTGATCCGAAATTGGTGGTCTTTCCCTAGAATGTGGAGTCGTTATAGATACCTATTCACTAACTTCTTGGGAGAAAAAAAAAGCAAAATCTCTGAATATGTCCCATCTTTCCATAATAATGGTACTCAACAAGGTCTCTCGGTAATTGAGGTCTCGTGTTCCCACTCATCACGCACTGGTTGAATACCACATGGTTACCTAAAGAAACATTATGTGAAACATCCTTGTGTCTCTACCTACTATTTTTCATAGAAGTACTATCCCCAGATGCTGATCCACCTGGGCGTGAAGCTCCCAACTCCCTCAGATCGTGCTCAGTGATCAACACCTGGTTCACTATAGCCATCACCAAAGTCAGCTTGAGAACATTCACTTATGATCAGATGCCACACCTAAGACCATCCTTATATTTCCAAGCCAAAGATAACTCATCACCTCCAAATTGATGTGTAAAAGGATCAATTTGTATAAAGAGAGAAGAATAATTCACCACCAAAAGAGTGCCATGCTCCAAGTGTATGAACTCTTGGCTTCGATCAGCCCTCAACATCTCAGGGACAAAGTAATCATAGAAGGTCATCTGAAACTCTTCCCAAGGAATATCCTGATGATGTCTTGACTGTGTGATATCATCCCTCCATATCATGGAATAATCATGTAACATATATGTTGCATGCTTCACCATTATCTACGGAGGCATATCCAGATGCTCAATGATAGTAAGCATGGACTCCAACCATGAATCTACAGCCTATGGTCCTCCATACTTTGAAAATGTGGGAGGATGATGTTGCTGGAACACCCCCGTCAACTCTTCTGTATATAGGGAAGGATGTGATTATCACTAAAAAGTATATAACATCCTCAAAAATCATTCAAATTCCTTTTCATCAGTACTTTCATTCGATATAACAAATGGTGCTAAATCATGTACGATGGGAGGATATCAAAGTAGTCCCTAATCTACAATTTATAGTGTCTGGTCATCACCCTGCAACTGGCATACACTCAAAGGATGTTTGGTGGAATGACTCTATAGGGTCAAGAACACACCTCAGTTCATGATTATCATGGATAAAAACATCGAAGTGGAAGAATGGAACATGAGAAGAAATCATTCATGTTTTAGAAAAGATGGTTACACGGTGTGTAGAACCACTAGATGGTGTATTCCCTTTAAGAAATAACATGGTCGTGTACCTCTTCTAAATAAGGTCACGTTACACCCCTTATCCAACGCATGTTTCTCCAGGGACACACCATGTACAGGAATTTTTCCTCCTGCACAGGTTCTTCAACATGGCTAGAACTACACAGTTATATCCTAGTGTAACACTACATGGCGTGTACTACTTATGTGCTAACCACTCATGCCGTTATTTGCACGGTTGGACACAATGTCCACTATTTCATGGAGTGTACTCCTAGTATACGGCATGTTTCACCAAAGATTTTCCAACCTTGTGTCTCTTCTCACACAGTCATGTCACACAGTCAATAACTACACTAGATGTACTCCTAGTACACAAATTGTACTTAAGAGAAGTCATTCTTCACAAACAGAATAACACATGATGTGTGTTCATAATAACACACATCATGTTGTGTGGGTTACCAGAAATAATTCCTATAAAACTTCTCCAGAAACCTCAAAAACTAAATATTTTTTCCCATACATGAAAAATTCTAACATGTGGGAGCCTATAATCTATACGAAACAATTTTTGGCATCCTTTTTCACATCATAACTTGAGAAAATTCAATTATTGTTCAAAAATGATCCACCAAATTCCAATCCAATAGAGTCCACAATACCTCAGGGACAAAAGGTTGGCGTTCATCCTAATGAAACATAACATATTCCAAAACCCTATCAAAATAGCTGGTATTCTACAATCGAATCTATCATAAAATCATACATATATTTCACAACATCAATCAAAAAATCATGAAATCGGTAATGCACCCTAAATGTCATGACAAGAATGCATGACATTCGATCTCTATAAATTGCATATATGATGAATTACATTGAATACACTCAACTCATCAGGTTTCAACAGATATTGAACCACAATTATATAAATAATAACAGCACAAAACAAGTGAATCTCGCAACGGTGAAATGAAGTCAATTGTAACAATTTAAAACCCATAAAAATTGCAATATTCGGTGTAAATTGGCTATTCCCTATACATGGCTTAGCTATACATGGTCACAACATATTACCAATTTCATATTACTTCATATCCCTATCTATAGGCACAAAATAGTAAGACAAATCAGAAAAGAAATTGCTCTGGTACCACTTTGTAACATCCTGGTTCCGGGTGCAACTCATATGTTCCCCAAACCTGGTTGGTCAGATAACCTCAAGCGCATTTCCTAAAATGCCAGAGGAAACAGACTAGCGGCGATGGACAATGTATTATAATTGGAAACTATTCCTTCGTTGGAAAAGTATATATAGAGTAATAATAAACATTAAACAATAGTGTATGTAGCAATACCATTTAACAAAAGTGAATAGTGTAATACTTCTAGTAATGTAACAACTGAAGGATATATAATTTATCTACGTCACATGTGTATTGGAAAGAATCCAAACAGGTCACAATGATTGATATATAATACTAAAAAAATGGATGGAAAAAACTGTAAACTCCGACTACATCATAGGCCTCAACATGGTCCCATTCCCTCCCGCCCCAAAAGTAATCAAGTACGTGATGCAGAATGGAGTCTTTCCTTATCTATTCAAACAACCATATAATCTGTTTGGCTCCAAAAGTATGACCCATACAGGTTGTGAGATGACTCTCAGTAACCAACCACCGAAAGATACGTGACTAACTATAACTGTATATATATATAGTGGGTAATATGCAAAAAATATGTAATAAACTAGGATCCACTAAAAAGTAAACAATCCTTCATTTTTCAATTACATTCATTTACATGTATTAATTTTTCTATCCATTGAATAATGAAATCCAATAATCTATCATATGCTTTTTAACCCTTGTGTAATAGTAATCATATGTCTCAGAAGTCCATCTAATCAATCTAATAAGACTATTTCCAATCATGTGATTTGGTTTGACAGACACTTCACAAAAATGCCATCAATCAAAAACAACCCTCTTGGAATGCTCTAACAGTCTAACCCCTATGTTTTAACATATAAATAATCATTTACAAACAACCAATTGAGAAGCTATCATGGTCAACAACACCTGATCTGAAAAGGAATAATAAACTATAAGGACCCCTTGGTGGCTCTCATAGTCAATGCCCTAGGGTCCAACATTCAATTAACAACAACCCTCTGGGTATCTCTCACTGTCTAACCCCTCTGGTCTATTATTGCATGACATCTCTCATAGTTAATACTTCTCAGTCAACAAAAAATGATTTATACCAAAATTACCCTACCTTTTGAGGATATCACAATCAATTCCAATTGGTCAATCATTCACATTGTGAATCACATGTATCTAATATACTTAGAAACTCCATCCATGAAACTGAAAGCATAGAAAAAAAATCTAGCCTAATTGGAATTCTAGACCAAATGACCATAGTCAATCGAATAAAGGTAACACACCCATAATCAAGGTATAAAACCTTATGCATTAGCATGAACCCTTTCTAAATCAAACAAACCATATCAGGTATTAAATAAGGTTGAATTCCAGAACACAGAATACCCCAAATATGGGTATTCGGCATTTTAATCATATATAATCCAAATAAAATCAAATAACGGCACAAAACACATACCTTGATTTTGTTCGATCAAAACTCTTAAATGTCAGCCCTTAAATCATCCCAAAATAATGTATATATTCAAAATGGTAAAAAATGATGATCCTTGAAATACTCATGAGAGATGATTAATCTGGAAGAAAGGCTCCATGGAAAGAGATAACTCACTTGTGGGATTCCTTCACACTCAAGAGTGTCTCAAATGGGGGTCATATGAAGAATCTAGGGGGGTTTAGAGTTCTTTGGTGTTATATCACTCTATTGTATGATACCCAGGGAGAAAAAGGGTGTTCTGGACATGATACATAACCCCACACCAATTAATCAAATAAAAAGTAAAGTACCAGGAATGTTCATTTAAAGTACACACCGTGTACAAGCCTTAACCATCCCACACTGTAGGCATTCTCCCAGGTCACCAAAATAACCATGTACTAGGTCATAGCATGGATAGTACACGACTATACACATAATTAGGTACACTACGTTTACTCAAAAGTATACGGTGTGTACATAGATAAAATTCAATTTCTTCAATTTTCCTAAAAACACAAAAAATCAAGATCCATACTTGAAAAGTATATCTGAGTTCATACTGATTCAGTACATTTGAGGGGTTATGTATTTACTTCCTAATGACAGATATATGGAACAAATAATGAACATGAAGAAATTTTTGGTATGTGACAGACAATATTAAACTTCTCCTCAACAATAAATAATCTCAAACGTGCCAATGCACGTTGCCCTATGAATCCCATTCTTTCTATACCACATGAACCGACTAGATGGATACATTTGAAGGAATACATTATATCTGAAATTGAACGTTATGTCAATTCGATGATTTCTAGAATTTCCATTTTTCAAATGTAACATTCTTTGATATTTTTTTGGTTGGCTTGAAACATTTCTTTTTTCCTTTTCCCATGATCATGCCCATGTAGCTTCAATTCATCAACTTCATCCCAACAATTTAGATTTCTAAATCACGCCCCATATGGAGCTTCATATAGATCCATTTGAATAATCTATTAGAAGAAATTTTTGTATGATAACTCAACCAATGGGAGATGATAATATCATAATATTATTAATGACATTGAGCATGTCATCAGTATGTACTTAAGATTTTGAATAGTCCTTTCAGGTTGGCCATTTCAGTAGGAGTGATAGGTCATGCTGAAATTCAATTTAGTACTCAAATCTTGTTGAATAATTCTCAAAAAAAATTATTTAATTTTTTATCACGATCAGAGAGGATCAAAAGTGGATCCACATAAAGAATCCCCAATTCCTCAACATATATCAATTCACGTTTTTCATGAGATAGATACCCATGAATTGAAATAATGAGGGTTGTAATATTATATATGCCCACCAAAACTGAGAGCACATTAGTTTGTTTTAATGTTCTCAAGAGAGTAGTGAAAATGTCCATTGTGACAATATCCCACCACGATGTGGGTGTATAAAAGGTATTCTTCATCCTTATAGTATTCCTTCACTCATCATTAACATGCCTACATACAAAACACATTGAGAAGAACTATACAATCTCTTTCTACATATTGACCCACCAGAAGTGATATTGATGATCATGATACGTCTTTGTTCTTCTAGGAAGAATAGAGAAATATGAGATATTTGGTTATCCAATACCTCCTACATTTATGCAAGAGTATAACAAACACAAAGCCTTGTTAAAAACAAATTCACACATTCATCATTTATTTGGAATTCTTGTAGATTCACACCTTCACTACTTTTACCTTTTTTTTATTGCTTTAGAGCACCCATTTATAATTCTTTGATCTTCCCTTGGATATATGGTTGGGTAATAATTTGGTAAATAGACCATGTATTCCCATTCATTATAATTTTAAAATATATCGTTTTCATATACATGAATAGGTAGTCTTTCTCAAAACAAATTAACGATAAGGTATTTTTTTCTTTTATGCTAAGAGAGTTAGCTACCTTTTTTCCTTTCCTAGATTGCGGTGAATAGAAAAATCATAGTCCTAGATAATCTCTAACCATCATTCCCCATTCTTGATGACTAATATCTATTTAAAATTATAGTTCATAACATTTTTTTTAGTATATATGTAATACTTATCTCCATAGAGTGAGTGAGGCCATATTTTCAAGGAAAAACATATACTCTAGCTCTAGATAATGATTTAGGTAGTTCATACCATTGATCATCAACTATCGTAAGGAACATGCTATCTATTTATCATTATGAATTAGCAAAAATCTAAATATGTTCTCTTATGAATAATTTAATATCAAAAACATTATCCACTTTTTTGTGGTTTGAGTAAAGGAGTAAGGATTACCTTATAATTGAGGTCCTTGAAGCATTACACATATTCATCCATCCTGTCATACATTACCCCTTTCCATATCACTATAGTTTTATTCTTATAAAAACATGAGAAATTTCCCTAAAAAAAATTTTAATACCCATCTAATCAATGAAATCTATGTATCTCTATTACAGATGTTTAAATATGACACTCTAAGATTTCTATAGTCTTCGAGTTGTCCAAAGAATTTTTTTTTTATAGAGATAAAATTCCCTAAGAATGATACTTATCTGTATGGAACTCACATTTACAAAACATTGCTTAATGTGCATCCCCAAGAAATTTCTTTATAACAATATTTAAATTCTCTTCATGTTTATAATTTCCCTTAGAGTCCTTTAGAATATCATGTATAAAGATTACCCCAAATATTTCAAGGAATTCTTTTGGATCACTATTCACTATGTCTATAAATACTGTTGGAGTATTAGTGAGTCTAAAATGATTCACTATGAACTCATTATGTCCATACGACGTTCAAAATGTAAATTTTGGGAATATTTTCCCTCTTCACCAATAATTTGTGATATCCTAAATAAAGATACAACATGGAAAATTAATAAACCCCACAGAGATGATTGAACATTACATCTCACCATGGAATAGGATACACGTTCTTTATCTTTTTTTAGATAATTATAATTAATGTGTATGTGAGTTGAACAATATTTTTTTTTGACAAGGAGAACTTGTGCACCCCATGATGAAGCACTCAGATATTTCAAACCCTTGTCCAGATTCTCAGGTAATTTATTCTTTGGTTCTTCAAACTCAATAGTGGAAATAATGTAAACAATCATTGATATAGGATGACATACATAAATAAATTCAATTTAGAAGTCTACCTCTATGTAATGGGGTAGAACATTAAATTCAAGGAAAACATATGTGTCTTATCTCACAGATGGCATGTCTTGGATAATTATTTTCTTCTTGGTATCATTAATTAGATATATATATATTATTTAAGGTGAGGAAATAATATCTATATTTGTGATTAGGATTATGAATGAGATTCATCCTCATCCTCAAACCTATAAAAAATTTGAGGATTTCTTGAGATGTGATTAGCAATTTCCATTTCCTAATCATTGATGATAGAATTTTATAGAGATATATAATAAATGCACAATATAGCATCAAACTCCACCAAATTATGTAAGAAATGATTTTATGGAAGGTTCATCCCACAAAAAATTAATAGGGAGGAGTAATTTATTTGGATTCAATAATTTCCCTATTTTATGTTATCAAAGAAAACTCATCCTATACATTTTGAGGTAATTTATGAATAATTATACTAATCATAAAGTAAATGAATGAATGAGTACATCCAAAACCCAATCACATGTTTTTTATTCCTTTACTAACAACTATCATATATAACACAACATCATTGTCGAGATACACTTCATCATTACTGATAGAATATCCCCGGATTCTTTTGGATGTTCTTATTGTTGATTTCATATAGAATAACTTTGCTTAAGGCACTATCTCAGATAATTTCCATGTTACATGCAGTCGAAATACTAAAAAATAGTTTCAGTGTTTCTATAGACTGTCCTTTACTCTTCCACATTTTTTGATTCTTGATATGACTCTGGAAATAATTAGCATGATTTCTCTCTCTTCATCAATAAATTAATTTCGTAATTCCAATTAGACATTCCTCAGTATGACACTTCCCTCAGTTTTGACAGATGGGATGTTGGATCTTCTTTCCATGTTTTAATTATTCTATTGATCAACCCATATTAAACTCCACTTTCAACATTTTATCATTGATCCCTTAATACAACTCAGAGTATCAAATCACCATCCAAAACGTAAGGGAATAATGAACTATATTCTCCAGCTCTTAATTTTTTATATCACCAAAAATATTCAGACTCATATTGAAAGCACTAAAGAAGCGGTCCCTCTTTCGTTTTTTGTTCATGAAAAATTCAGGGGATATAATGAAAGACCTGTGAAGTTTTCCTCATACACCCTAATTGCCTAAACATTATTTTTCTTCAGTTTGATAAACTACCTTTGAATCATAATACTGTGATTTTAGGAAAAATATTTATTGAAAAATATTTTATGGAATGATTCCAAATACATGGAATCATTTTTTTCATTATACGTTGTGTTATTGATTAGTTTTCTCTACAGGTGAAATTCTCCATCAAAATGATAGACATCCACCACAATCTTACCTTATTTTGAGCATTGGAGTATACATAATATCATTTCAACGGAGTTAATCTGTTTTCCAAAGATGAGGGGATTTAAAGATCCACTAAATATAGGAGGTCACTATCAAATAAGGGATTCAACTTCATCTTTAAATATTTTAGGAGATGGATGGTGTTTGAAATAATTCATATTATTATTCATAACATGATCTAGATTTTCTAGTACTTTCATGATTTTTTTTATATCTCATTCCTATCATATATTTAATTTCATTAGGAAAATCTTTGCATTACCTATCACAACAATTGAAGGAATGTGATATCCTATTTAAATCCATTAACTAAGAAATATAATGTATAATTATGGGGTATTAAAAACATATAAAATTATTCTGTAAAAAGTAAACATTGGACATATAATTATAATCATATATTGGAAAATAATATCCTTACATGTGGTTCTATATGTTTTTATCAATTTTATCAATGGTGAAATAATAATCCACATGATTCATTATAAATTGATATATTCAAAATATAAAAAATAAGTAAACTATTATTTAACACCAACTATAGAAACCCTATCCTCTAAAACATATTATATCATAATGTTAAGATTAATTATCCATCAAATAAATGCTAAGGATCAAAATGTATATCTTATTTGGAATATTAGGTACTTAATTATATAATGTGAAACCAAAGTTAAGAAAAAAAATTATTTAATCTACATAATTCTATCCCAACATCCCTTTAGATATTAAATATGCATCAGATAACCACAGGAATACATCAACAAAGTGATGTGATAAAAATAATTGGAATGGAATAAAAATGGGAACAAATTAAAACACATTAGTTATAGGTAATAACATGAAAAAATAAAATTAATTACACATGAATAATCTTATAGAATAATAACACCTAGAAAATAGAATTTAATGATGATGGAAAAATAGGAATGTGGTACCAACATAAATAATAACATAATCACGAGTAAGTGTTATCTTCCAAGACTATATCACATGGTGGAAAATTTCCAAAATGGATTAGGATGACTCCATAATCCTATATATGATGTATCGTGAGATAAAACAATACCAAATGTAGTGGATACCTATATGGGAATACCCTTCATTAAATTTCATGCATATTTTTCCTCATGAACAATCAATTATAAGGGATAAACATAAGGGTTACCCATTAAAGAAAATGGGTATCATAATCATGTCATGTGGCATACGCAAAGACCATATGATAATTTTCTAAAAAATAATGGATTTATTTCATATATGGTAATTAATAAAGGAAAATAATAATATAAAATGACAAATGATTCCCAACTGAAGTGAAAACATGTAAAAATAGTGTTTACGATACTTTAGAAATGATCAACATTATTATGGTTTAATAGAAAATATTATGGTGTCTTTAAATTTGAAAAAGGAATATTTGTTTATATTAAATATGAAATGAAATTGGATATTTTTTTCATTATAAAATGTTGGATTTTATAAAATTAAAGGTATATTAAAATATATTTTAGAGATTACTTGAGTATTTTAATGAAACTAGGAATATCCCTTTAATCATTATTACTTATCTTGAGGAAATGAAAATAGAACATTTTAAAACATCACATACCAATCATAGAATGAGAAATTGATCTAAATAGGTTTTTTCGAAATACATAAATTTAATTTATAATAATCTGATAATAACAGTGAAAAAATATATTGGGTATAAATGGATAATGTGTAACCCGAATGAGAAATGGTGGTTCAGAGATAATCTCTTACATTATGTGGGAAACTGTTCTGTAATATTTCATAATGTCCTATATAATCTAATTAGATTCATTTATAAATTAATTCAGAACCAATTCAACATATATTTTGTTTATGGAAATTCTATTATGACCTTTTATGACCATTTCTATGGGTTATAACTATTAATTTTGTCTCCCCAGGTGCACATGTTTCATGATTTTATGAATGGTTACCCATTGATTAATTATTGGAGTTTTTTTCAAATGGAAGAAAAACTCCAGAAGTGGAATTCAATGAATTTTTTTCACATCCATAATTTTAAATGACCCCATAAATTATTTTTTTATTTTATAAGAATGATTGATTAAATAGAATGTTAATGTTTAGTTTGTTTTTGGATTTTTTCAACCATCGAGAACTAGTTTTTTTATTTTATATTATTCCTATATATATATATATATACATATTTTTCATATCATGGAAAAATATAGACTACCAATATTACTATATTCTTTATCCATTATAATGGTTTTACGTCAAACCATGAAGGCAGTAATGGGAAAATAATAATTTTCATCCATGAAGGTGATTAATTGACACCTTACGAATGATGTTTTCATGTTTAAAATAAAAATATAAGGTATGTGAATTTATGTTGGAAATTGTATTATTATAATATAATTTCAATATAAAAAATTTACATTATTTATAATTTTTTTTTGGATAGGAATGGTAATGGGATAAAATAAAATAAAAAGAAAATAAAATAGAAATTGTGATGCTTTTACATAGTGAATGTTTTCTCTATGAGAACCTCCATAATGAACTTGGGTTTTGTATTCTGGTGAGAACATAATACTAAGATGTGAGGAATTTTTTTGGAAGTCGAATTGGAAAAAATATAAACAATATCTATAGAATAAAATGCGGGAGGATATGAGGTGGTGAGGGGTGGCATTTATAGTGGGAGAAAAGAGATGTTTATTATTATTATATTTATTTGTTTATTATTTTAGACTATGACTATCATAAGGGATTATTATTCTGAATATGTAGAGAAAAATGTTCATTTTATTTTAGAAAAATGGATCCCTACGTCATCCATAACTCAAAAATTTATTTAGTTTTTATTAAAATGTTAAATATATATAATTATCATATTTCACTATTCACCAAAAATTAAAATATATGAGAAAAATAAAAAAAATCACCCCAACCAGTAATTGATGTGTATATTTAAAAAATGAACTCCATTTTAAGAAATTAGTTTTCTATATATGATTGAATTTCTTTTCAATTAAAATCACAATTTATTCAAAAAATACATATTTTATTATTACAATCTCATTTATGACACTTTGAAAAATTAAATATGTTCTCAAAAAATAAATTTAAAAATAAAATTCTAAAATAATATATTTATGAATATAATTATGAAAATTAATTTTCTTTTAAATAATTATATTAATAAACAAATTACAAAAAAAATATGTCTGAAAAAAATAAAAGCATTTGATTTTTTATTTTATAAACATTTATTTACCCATTCCACTATATTTATATATTTTATTTTAATTTATAAGTTGAATAAATTTTATTTATACATTCATTGGAGAGGTTACCAATCTATTTTTTGGGTAAGTATTTTGAATGACAATATTATTTTTTCGTTCTTGAGGTTACTATTTCATATGTATTGGTTTCGTTATTTCTATAAATACATCCTATTTCATTTATTAAATTATGAGAATGAATTTTTTATTGGGTTCTCTATGTAATGTTTTTGTTTTATACAATATAACATAATTATAGGATGTTAAATTTCATGGATATTTGTTTTTAGTCATTACATTCTTCCACCATTTTTAAATTTAACCCTTAAAATTTCATTTTGAATATGAAGATAAAAATAGGCCAGGGTATATCTCTTTCATCACTTCCTCTATATACCATGTTGCCACATATTATTTGTAAGTCCACCTAAAATCATCGAAAATAAGAGTTTTCTTATTACATAGGACATTGGCTCCACTTTCCATGTTCTTCATTGGATTTTCTTCATATGAGCGGTCATTCTCTAGTTGTACCACCTCAGGATTGAATACATGTGAGGGGTTAGGTATGTACTTACTCGGGAGAGATACATAGGACACATAATGAACTTTTTCCATATGTTTTTAAGTTAAAATAAATTGTCCACTACTCATATTTGACCCAGTAGCACAAAGGAGAAAATATACCATGAGCTATGCTTCACACTCTATCCAAATAAGACAACTCTCTTCCCTGGTGATATTCGAAGGAATAATTTTTCTCTATCTTAAAACTCCATGTCTATATGAAAGATTTTTTCATAGTTATTTTTATGAATATGATAATTATTGACATTTTGTTGAGTGTATTCAATCTTCTTTGTCTTATATTTCACAAAATATTGTCCATGTAGCTTTTTTTCACCAACTTCTTCCCAATACATTTGAGTTCTACATCACTCCACATATAGTGCCTCATATGGAACCCAAAAATACTTGACTATAAGTTACTACAGTATGAGAAAAAAAATGGGTGTCTATGATCCTATCAACCTTTGAATTCAATTTATTAGGCTCTCAAAATATCCTTGAGTGTACGAATCGTTCCTTCAAATTGGACACCAGTTTGGGGGTGATATGTCATGTTGAAATTTAATTCATTACTAAAATCATGTAATTACTCCCCAAAATTAATATATGAATCATGAATCATGGTTATAGATTATCTAATGTGGCACACCATGTATACTCACCACTTCCCTTAGAATATAATTTAATATTTTTTGAGTGATAGAACTTCTAGAATAGAAAAAAAATGGCATTATTAGTGAGTCATTTGACCACAAACCTTATTTCATAATTTTTGTTGGGGTGTTTTTTGGAGACCAGTGATAAAACCCATGTTAAAATATTCCAATTTCCATTTGGTTATATTAAATTTTTGAATAATCCCTATGGACATCAGGAGATCTTCATTAATTTAATGACATACCAAACATTATGACATAAATACTAAAATCTCCTTCTTCATATTATCCCACTAGATTTTTTCTGGAAGATCTCGATACAAATTGGTGGATGCATGATGGATGGATAAAGATGAACTATGTGTATTTTTCAGTTAATATTTCTTTATCTCATGTGATGAAGAAATAAAAATTCTTGTTCCAAACCGAATCACACCATCATAATCGATATTGAAATCTTTTAGATTACCTTTAGAGCTTTTACCTTCTTTTGCCATATCATATATTTTTTCTTTATTGATCATATCATGAATGATTGTTGGAATACAATTTGGTAAATATAGAATTTATTCTCTATCTATACAATTTACAAATTCATCCTTTATATATCCATGAATATGGGTTCCTCCTCAATTTATATCATGGATATAGTAGCTGGTTCTTTTCTACTAAGAGAATCATCTACATTGTTTGAATTTTATACATGGTAGATAGTAGATAATTCATAGTCCATGATTAAATCTATATTTCTTTACTTATGAATTCTGGAATCATTTTGTGTGAAAATAAATATTAGACTTTTTTGACTAGTGTATATGTCACAATTTTCACCATTGAGGAAGTGAAACTAGATTTCCAAGGAAAAAATCCAATATGGTAGTGACAAATCAAGTGTTAGGTAGTCCTTCTTATGTATATTCAATTTTCCAGATATTTTTGTTATCAATTTATCATTATGGCTGAGTACATAACCTAATCCCTTCATTAAAGCATCACTGTGTTTCAGAAACCCATATCCACTAGTTGGTAGATCGAATACATATTCATTGATTAACCTCCTCTTGAGCTCCTTGAAGTATTCCACACATTATTATCTCCATACATATGTAGATTACCCCATTCCATGATAACGTAGTTAGTGGGTTTTAAAATCTTGATAATTTCTTCACAATACATCTATGGTACCCATATTGGCCATGAAAACTATAGATTTACATTAAAAATGTTGGGTTGAGCCACAATCCTATTGCCTTTCTCATAGAAGAGTCAAATGATATTCATTTTCTAGTGATAACCTACCACATAAATGACACATACTCCATCCAGGAAATAGATAAATTATAATTTCCATAAATTGTATCCCTTATTTATTTATTTTGTAATGTATTCAAATACTCCTTAGGATCCTCCTAAATCTTAGAGTATGTTTGAAAAACATTAATAAAGACTATGTAAAATGTGTTTAGGTGATCTCTAAATTCCCTTTTCATTGTGTCCAATGATATTCATGGTGCATTAGTGAGTCTTTAAGGCATCGTTATGAACTCATTATGTCCACACCTCATTCAAAAGATAGCCTTGGGAATATCTTTCTTCGTCACATTTAATATGTGATATCCTTAAAACAATTTCCACTGTAGATAAATAATTTCCCCCATGTTCTGATGAAATAAGTCATTTATCCATGGAGGGGGGGGGAAATTTTCATTATCATGAATTTTCTAAGCTCAAGATAATCAATTTAGATGTACATTGGCCAATAATTATTTTTAAAAAATTGATCTAGGATATACAGCAGTGAAGCACTCAAGGGTATGAAACCATTATCCAGAATCCGTTGTAACTACTTCTATATTTCTTCAAAGTCATTGGAGTCCATTATATAAGGTGTCCATGATATATTAATATTTTCAAAAATATGTTTAAAATATATCTGAGCCTCTACGCATGGTGGAAGACCAAGAAATTGTTTTGGAAACATATTAGTGTCATCCATCAAAGTGGTCTTAACTTCGAGCATGATTCTCTCATTTGTATCAATAATTTTACGTACATATTCTTTCCATAAAGAAACAATATCTATAGTTGAGATGATAATTATTATGGATATTCTTCCTCATCCTTACAGTTATACATTATTGAAGGATTCCTAAGAATGTGAAGAGAGATATCAATTTCATGAATGTTTATGTTGTCTTTGTATATTGATATCAAACACATGGAAAATTTAGCATCAATCTCCTCTAACAATGTAAGACAAGATTTTATAGAATATTCATCCCAAAAAAAATTAAATGGGGAAGAGTTTTTTTACTTTGGATGTAATAATTTAACCATATTTTATTCTTATACATAATTTGATTTTCAAATGTTTAGATGGTGTTTGAATAGTTCTTCTAATCATTAATGATGTGAAACTATTCACAGATAAACAATCAAAGAGTATATACACTATTTTTAAATGAACAAATAGATTACCTATATCCATATCATAGATGGGATTTACCTCATAAGTAGTGATAGAATATGGGATTCTTTTTTTTCAAAGAGGTTTTTGTTATCATGTGCCTTAGAAAATTCTAGGCTTGGGGCATTGGATCACATAATTACCAGGACCCTTGTAGTATATACATTGCACTATAGGTTCAGTTTTGAACTAATCTACTCTTTTTTACTATAAATTTGTGGGATTCTTCCTATTACTTCAGAAATACTTATCCTGATTCCTATATCTTTTATTTATTATGTATCTTATACATTCCTTTAGACAGTTACCCTATAACCTCTTTCAGTACTTTTTTACATGAGTTATGTTGCATTTCATTTACACAATGGGATTTATTTGTTGATCCACCCTTATTGAACTCCATTTCAAAAATTTAATCATTGATACCACGACAGAAATAAGTGTCTTCAATCTATATCTTAACATTATGAGCACATCTTTCAATCTCCACATACCCATCAATGTAATCAGATTTTTTGAAATATATATTGTAACCCCCTGTATTTTTTGATTTGTATCAAATTAATTTAATCTATTTAAAATTTTTCATTTCATATAACATTGAATATAACATATTTTATAAAATAAACATTGTTTGGATTCAGTTATATCAAACGAAAGATTAATCTCTATGTACATGAAATAGTTAGATTATCTTATGGTACATGAAACTCATTGTTTTTCTCGGGTTATACATAATACCGAGCCCACTCAATAACATGTTATACACACAATACTGTGTTTTATCAATGATTAATATACTATTTTATTTCATATTATATAATTTTAACTTGAATTTTGAAATAACAACATTTCAATTGTTTGGATTTTTTACTTTTAAAACTTATCATTTCATCCAATCTAGGGAATTAATTAAAAATTAATTTTAGAATGTTTTTTTTATTATAAGATTAAAAATGGAATCTATAAATGGAATCTGAAAAATTAATAATGTGTAATAATTTCAAAAAAACAGTGACAAAAAAAATATTGTGTAAGTAATTAAAATTAATTATAATTTTTATGGAAAAACAAGATGAATTAATTACTCTACATTGAATAGAATGTGTAAAAATATCCCAAAAATGATTAAATTTATTTGATGGACATATTTTCACCATTAATAATATAAGGATATATAATAATATATTTTCATCTCATGGGGGACGAGTGGGGAACATTCAATTCTTTTCAGGAATACCGAACGTATCCTTTTCCCCACTAATAAATTGACTCCTCTACTACTCCTCTCATCACACCTCTAAAGACAAATTGGATTGAACAAAATATACCTAAATATACTCCAAAAATTATTAAATTCGTAATATAATACCCCTTTTTCATTAATCTAACCAATGATTCTCTTTGGTTCAAACAAAGAGGTTATACCCAAAGAAGAGGTTACATCCTCCACATGCTCTTTTTTTGTTTCATAGTCCAAATACTCAGTTATTATTATTCCATTATTATATTATAAAAACTTCTTCAATAATATATATTAATTTTTTTATTATCATGTTCTATAGACACTTCCAAAAATTGGGAAATGAACTGATTATTTCTGTGATTGGTGGACTAACACCTCATGAAACGATATTTTTCATTTTGACTTTACCACCTATAATGGCTGGGAATTATAATGGAAATAAAATTTTAATATGATATATATTAAATTTATGATTTATTTATTTATTTTAGTTATTATAATAATCATTCCATCATTATTTCCATTTTTTGTAAATATGATCACTTCGTTTGTGGACGTGGGGACTACCTCCTGCTCAAAACAATGTGATTCGTTCACATGTTACATGGAATGCCTTATGGATGGGTATTGTAAAAGTATATTAAATATAAGAAATAATAATTATATATTAATTAATATATGTATATACATATAAATATATATCTTTTTTCTATAATTCATTAAATATGGAATGAAAATGAAAACAACATTAATGCATATGTAAGGCATATTGTATCGATGAAAGTTATCTTCCATTTAGTATTTATATCATTTATGGATTTTTGTAAATAAATATCTAAGGATTATTTATTATATATATATATAATGTTTTAAATTATTGAATTTATTAAATCATTATCTATGTAATAGGATACAGAATAATAAGTCAAAACATATATGGAAATCAAAGAAAATATTTCTCAAAGCATAATAATAACATGATATTTTATATAACAGGTAATATAAAGTCCTAATTAAAAAAATATTATTTGATATATAAAAATATGGTTCTTTTAATGATTTATAATTAACATATACTTAATCAAAAAGAGTTTTTAATGTGTTTGAGGAATATAAAAACTTAAGGTAACTCTTTTCTCTTCTCATATTTATTTACATGAGAGTTATTTGTGATTCACCACAGATTTATTTTTTATGGTGTATAAAATTTCCCCGAATTTATTATATAATTATTATACATATATTTATTATTATTTATATATACTATACATGATCAATCATTCATCAGTTTTATGGTTCAAATGTTACCAAATCATATTGTAAATTTGTCTAAATTTTTATTTTATTTTATATATGCCATGTTGTGAACCAATATTCTTTATTGAGGTGTATATAATTCCAATTGACATGATATATCATGAATATCCTTATTTTCATTATAATTTATGATTAGTGTAATTTTATTCATTCATTGGAATTATGATTCAATGATAACAATGTGGTAACTATTTATCAAAACATTTTCATCGTTTATCAAGATTGTATATGATTATGATTCCCATGATGGAATTGTATGATTAATAACATAATAAATACAATAATATTTTCCATCCTTTAGTTATTTATGATTTATTTATTTAATGAAGCCAATTTTCATCTAGTTGGTGCCTTAGATAATTATGAAAATGGTTTAAACAATATCTGAAATTATTTCACTTATCGGTCAAGAATTGGGGTTCATATAAAACTATGATTTATAAAAATTATGTATTGATTGTATATACAATTTAAAATTATTTTATATGGGAAATTTTTTAAAAATGTTTTAGGGATATTGTTTTTTTAATTATTTTCAGTGAAAAAGTTTATCTAAATGTTTTCAAACATCCAATATATGATTTCAATGATATTTTCAATGAATAGATTTTTGAAATGTATTCAATATTAAATAATATGATTTCAAGATTATTTTCAAATAAAATGATTTTTAAAAGGTTTTATGTTTTAAAAATAAAATTTTTGCTGATGAAAGGATATTTTAGTCAATATTGGTTTATTATTTTACTAAAATCTTCCATTATATGTATTTTCAAAATGGTTTTCAAAGAAACATATCTTAATAATGATTTAGGTTTTAAAAAATGATTTTCAATGAAATATTATTTTACATTTTAATAGTTCTAAAAGATCATTAAAAATCCTTCCACATATAACGTTAAGTACATTGATATTGTTTATACTTTACTAGGGATATGATCATTAGTCAACATTATTATTCTTTATTTGAGTGGTTTATTTTTAATATGACATGTTTTTTATGAAACCCATTTTTCAACCATGGGTTATTCCATGATAAAATTAATTTGAAACCTAATTCCTCTTATGGATTGTTTTTTGATGAAATTAATTGAAAACATTCATTTCTTCACATGTTATGAAATGAAAAAATGTTTATGAAGACAATTTCATTTTATGGGTTATGATATGATGTTTATGAAAGAAATATTTTTTATGGGTCATCATATGATGAAGGTTTTATTATGAAGTGGAGAAAATATATACGATTTTGTTAGGATATGAGTGGAAAAAATAGAACCCTTCAATGCATTGGGAAATTATTTACATCTAATGTGATAAACAGGCCTGGATCATGGAGTGAAATAAGTTTAGAATTATAATGATATAGTGAGGAATGAACTCAGTTCTATAATATATGGTTGAATAGGTTGTGAACCCGATTTGGTAATACAATGATGGAACGGGAACTTAACCCAGTTCAGTAAAACATGAAGTTTATAAGAAGATTTCATAGTCCAAAAATTTGGTGATGTAACATGGAGTGAACCTAGTTCAGAAATACATTTCTAGGAAATGAAGTCAACGCTACTCAGTAATATAGTACTAGAATGAGATGTGATCCTGATTTAGAAATATAGGGCTAGAAGGAAGAGTAAACTCGATTAAATAATATATATCTTGAACTTGATGTGAACATGGTCATGTAATACATGGATGGAATTGGGACTGAATCTAGTTAAATAATGGACTTTTTCCACTAATATGGTCTTTGAAATACACCTTCTGTGCCATGGAAATCATTTCCACCATCATTTCATGTATTTTCCCTATGTTATTCTTTCATGGTTTATTCTCTCAATTATATTATGAATAATGACTTCTGAACTATCAATCATTATGGTATGACTCTTTATATTTTATATGTTGTGTATGATCATCTAAGGATACATTCATGATGTCATATCCTTACACAAATGATTATGCTTACATATCTCCTTGTTTACCCTTAATAAGAAATTGATCTCACCATTTTATTATGTTTCCTATCCATGGGTTATGAATAGAGGTATTATGTTATATTAATAAAAGATGATGATAATTATGGGAGATATTTATGATCATTCACTATTATAAAATTATCTGTTTCATTGTTTCCAAATACACTAAACAATTATGTTCCTTAGGAATGTTCGTTTTTAATTTGGTGAATATTCATAAATTTTTCTTTAATATCAATGAATGTTAATCCGGAGTCGCTATTGTTGGTATCAAAGTAATGGATTATTCTAGCTTTGGAAATTAGGATGTGAAATCTTTAGTGAGATCCCTTGGGTTATTTATAATGAAATATATAGGGATATATCTAATGATATATCTAATGATGAGTTAAAGTATAGTTAAATGTCTATGAATTTGGGTAAAGTATTAAGCAATTGGTTTCCTAGAAATATATCTCTATCTGGATTCTACAAGTTGTTAAGGATTTGGAATAGTAATATATATGGGTAACGACACCAAAACCACTGTATTGAGCTAGACTCGATTGGGAATTGATTCATGAAAATATTCCTTTATACACTCTTGGTTTTACACTACCAAAGGATACACATTTGGTATTCACAAACACTATATATACTATAATGAAATATTTAAAGAGAATATTAATATGAATGACCAAGGATAATCCTGAGGTGTCATAAATTAAAGAAGAAGGGGTCATCATTCGGTTATTCACTGTGTATTTTTTTCCTAATTATGTGGTTCCAAACTATGTTGATTTTCCCATACTCTATGATTTTTGGTTTAAGTCAATGGATGAAACCCTAAAGAAACATGTTATTGGGGAGTGAAATAGGAAATGAAATGATTGTCCTCATGAGAAACCAAATATTAAAGGTGAAGTAATGTAAACCATTGTTTCTATGATCACAAAAATTTATCAATATATAAATCATGGTGAATGTAAAATATAGATAATGAATAAGAAATGAAACATTGATCACTTCATGATGCAACAACTAACTTCTTTTATAATTTCTTCTAACACATTAGTTTCTAGGAAATGGATCAGTAAAAGTAAAATATGATATTCATTATCCAGTGTTAAAATTTTGAAAACGTAACTATAGATATCTATTTTCCAGAAGGTGAGGCCTATCAATGTTGGAATATTATTAGGAATATAGGGTGAAAATTTGAAAATGACTCCATATAATCGGACAAGTTATTGTACTTATTTGTAAAAAATTATTTTCCTCATATTTTCAATATAATGATGGAATACAACTTCCTTGAGCATAATCAAAATGGTGAACAATATATTGGTATATATGAATCAAATTTTACTAGGCCAGGGAGGTACTCGTTTGATATTTTCCTCGAACCAGAAAAAATAATTTAATTATTCATTTGTGTCCCAAAACCAAATTTTTAAAGGACATAAACATTTAGTAATTTAGAAGATATGATTGAGTTGTTAGAAATGATATCAAGGTGGAAATAGATTTTGGGGTTACATATTAATCTCTTGGGGTTTACAAGAAATTGATGATAGAGTTAAATGAAAGATATACGGACCATAGAGATACAATGGTGAGTATTCCTTCATTCTTAATTTGTGGGTAGTATTGTGTACGAAATTTTCATAATGGGACTGATAATTGTTTTATGCATGGATGGTCCATTCATGAGGTAACTGATTGTTGGATTGAAGGGAGTAAGTTATCTAATGAAACAAATAAAGAAAAAGCTATAAATAATGAACCTCCCATATTCCATTCTTTCAATTGTACTGAGTTTGGGCATTGTGCCAATCAATTCCCCAATCTAAGGAAGATCATGGATGATACCCCAAAGTAACCATTGAAGAAAAAGAAAAAGTTTAGTTATTATTCAATTTCAATGGATGAAGTGAATAATAATAATTTGGTCACACTAATTCGTATATCCTCAGTCAGGTATTTAATATTTCATTTTGTTTATAATCAAACTAAAAATCATATTTTTCATATTTTTGCGACATATCATGTAATTGTTTCCATCTACATGGATTTTGGAGAATAAAATTACGTTTCATATTCTCCTGGAACAAGTATGACTTGTCTTACAAAGTGAAATTATTCTTTTGTATAATATTAGAGCTTAATATTTAGTTTAAATTATGTTTTGGAAGGGTTTCAAGATTAATAATGTAGGAACATAGTTGTGTTAAACATGTTATATTATTTTAGAGATTAACGTTTTACTTAACCATGTAAATATTTATGAATCTTAGATAACCTGTGATAAAAACTTTTTGTTATAAGGATAGTTGGAAACCCCTATCATTATATTTATGGACCTCATTATCTACTCTAGGAATGAAAAAATCACCATTATTTCATGTATCATGAGACAAATTTAAAATTGATCAAGCCATAATTATGGTTGAGATTGTGATGAATCAAGTAAGTATAACTTCTCATAAAAATTTATTATCGTTATTAAAACCGTCTTGAAATAAAATTTTGTCCCATTATCAGTATTTTTAATGATATTAATGACATTTACGGGCCTCTTTAGCTTATAGATTTGTGATATTTGTCTTCCTCTAATGTATTTTTTCCCTCACCATCCATCATAATTTGTTAGTAATATTTATCTTCCATACCCATGTTTTCAAATTCCAATAATGTTGAAACATTGTTATATATTACATTAGTTAACTATTACAATTCCAATATTCCCTTTTTAATAAATGTTTTCGTATTCAGTTGTATGATGATGGTTTCTAAGAATGAAACATTCAAGTATTAACGAATTGATTACCCAAAATAATTTTTAGGGTGAATTTTATTTTATGGGGTGTAGAATATATCCCCCTAAGATTTGTTCAATTTTTTGAATTAATTTAATATTTTTGATATATTACATTCCATATAAAAATGAATATATCTTTAGTTATTTGAAAGAGATAAGTTTGTCTTGTGTTATATGCAACACCAAGTTAATATTTCACGATAAGCCACTTAATGATAATCTTAAGTTGCACAGAACACTATGTTTGGATTATGTTATATAGAATACCATGTCCCTTAAGTAGAAGTGTTAATAAAAAATTGAGTTTTACTCAACTAAAATATACTATTAATATTAATACGGAAATGTTATTTTAATTATCAAAAACAAGTTAGAATAGATGTTATAATTTATATTGACTAAATTATAAAAATTAGATTTAAAAAATAAATTAAAATTAATCCTTTTGTTATAAATTAGTTTGAATTAAAGTAAGGAATATTTGATAAAGAATAATTTCCATTTCCATGAAAAATAATTTTCTATGTACAAACACTATTTTACCTGAATAAATTAAACAAATTGATAAAGGTTCATAAAATAATTTATGTATTACATATTATATCAATTTTTTATAGTGAGTCTATATATTTTTTAGACATAATATAATAATAAATCTTTTTTGTAAATAAAAAGATGTATTTTGGAAAAGAGTAATTTTATTAATTTATAATGGTGATCCCATTTTAATTAAAATTTTTATTATTTTATAATCTAGTATTAAAAAATAAATCTCATTTTGTAATGTTTAATATCAAAATTTACATTGAGTTAATTTTTGAAATTTTTATGAGAACATTCATGTTTTTATGAATAGAGGAAAATACTTCATTTTAATTGACAACCACATTTCATATAATTTATTTATATAGTTTATGTTTATTTTTATTTTTTATAAAATATAATTATATAAATTAATCCAATTTATGTCATTGAAACCAATTTCTCATTGAAATTCGATATTAAAAAATTCAATCTTTTTAACTATTGAACCATAAAATCATATTGTATCATCCCATATATGGGATTAATTTTCAATTGCATTCTACCACATCTATGATTATAATTTGAAAATATCATTTCCATATTTGGAAATAGAATAATTTATAACTTTTATTAAATTTATCATTGTTTTTTTGAAAAAATGTAATTGAATGTAATTAAAGTTAATTATATTGACTAAGGTAAAAGATGCTTCATTAATGATTAAGCATAGTATATGTGGATTAAAAGTAACCATAAACTTCAATAAAATATTTTAGATGTCTATATTTCGATCATAAAACCATTAAATACCAATAATGGTCAATTTTTAACAAGTGTTGGAAAATTAAATCATGGTGAGCACTCAAATCCTATCAAGAATACCCATTATGTCATTTTCCCCATTTATAAAATGCATTATCTCCACATCCTCTGATCAAAAATCTCTATCCCATTTCTAATATGCCAAACCATTCATAGATCACCTCAAAAATTAAATATTCTTATGGTAAAATAACCTAACCACAAATTCCCTTTGGTGCAAACCATGAGGAGTTACAAGAAGAAAGGGTAGCATCCTTCCACTAGTTCTTTTGTTTAACTACCATTCTCCAAACCCTAAACTATTACTATTACAAGATTATTTATGAACCAAATAATACACAATATAATGATTTTTTTTTGTTCTATGGGTTCTAACTACACCTAAATAATTTTCCGTTAAATGGGTAACGATCTTACCATTCATGTGTATGGCGGACTACCTCCTTGTGAAATTATATCGTTCCTTTTTCCATTACCACCTATCATGGTTGGGAATTATGATGTATATATGATATAATGTTATATATATCTTATTTATGATATCATTATTATTATTTTGTTATTATATGAAAAAAAATACTCATGCATTCTATTTTTTTAGTATGATAAATTTGTTTTTGGATGTGTAGACTATTACCCCTCAAACAGATGTGATTCATTCAAAAATTACATGTAATATATTGAGGAAGGGTCAAGTAAACTTATATGATATATATAAAATAATATTTATAATATAATTATAATATATATATACAAACAAAAAAATTTCATTTACATTCTTTCTCTAAATACAATAAAAAATTAGAAACAATATTCACGTAGATGTATGGTCTACAATCTCCTTGAACATTTTATTTCTTTTCATATTTTTATCATTTATTGACCATCATAAATACTTATATAATTGGCATATATGATATTTATATAATTTTTTATATTATATTAATATGTAATTAATTATCTAATAAAGATTTTAAAGAATAAAATGTCAAACCATATAAAAAATAGAGAAAATATTACCCGAAATATAATATTAACGTGATATTATTAAGAAATGTGTAATGTAAATTCATAATAAAATCATATATGGTTTGAAAAATATAAAAAATTTCATGCGGTTGATTCATAATAAAAATATACATTATATATATTTCTTTTTATCATTCATGAATACATTCAAGACTTAATGTAAGGGTTTTCACATCTAACTTTTGTTTCTATAAAACTAATTCCTTATTCCCACATCTTCCATTTTTTTGGTTAATATACATCAAATTAATATACTATATTACTCTTTTTGTTCAATTTATGGTTATTTACATATTAAATTTAGGATTTATTTTTCATTGGGTTTAGGATTCAGATGTTACAAAATCGGGAAAGTAATTTGGTCATAATTTTTCATCTTTAAGATAAACACCATCTAATTAACCTAATTCTTCAATGAGCTTTAGATACTACTCTTCAACATATTATATGCTGAATATAATTTTTTATTGACATATTATATTTCCTTTAATGTTATTATTTCATGGGTTTCATATTTCAAGGTTATTATAGAAGTTACTTTTTATTTCTACAATCACATCGTTTATCGAGATTGTTTATGAGTACAGTTCCATTAACCTAATATTATGATCCACATGTTAAAAAAAGTGAATAATTTTATAACCCAATTTTCATTAATTATTTCTTCATGTAATGGTATAATTTTTACACTCTTTGGTACTTAATATAATTTATAATATGATTTTATAAAATTTTGACTTCATTCCACTTTTCGGTCGGAAATCATTGTTCTTCCAGAACCATGGTTTATAAAAATGATTTTAATAATTATTAACAATTTTAAAATGTATTTTCAATGGAAAATGTTTTAAAACATTTTTCAAGTTTCATTTATAATTTTTTAATTTTATATTCATATTAATTGTTTGGAAAATGTTTTAATATTCCATTAATAGGTTTAAGGGTTATTTTAAAATAAAAAATGTTTTAAAGGGTTCAGTTTTTTAAAATTCATTTTTAAAATATGAAACAATATTATACTGTTGTTATATTTTGTAGATTTTTATAATATTCCATTACATGTTTTTCACAATGGTTTTCAATGGAATATATTTTGAAAATGTGACATTTTTTTAAAATTGATTTTTCTATTAAAATATTTTTACATTTTATTTTTTCCACTTGATATTTAAAAACCTTTCCCTAACTAAGATGAGATCATTTGATAAAGTTTTCCATTTTATTGGGATATGATCCAATTTCAACATCCTTATTCATTTTTTGAATGGTTTATATATAATATAACTTGTTTTTTATAAAACCCATTTCTCTTTCATGGGTCATAACAATAAAAAATGCTTGTGAAACCAACTTCCTTTCATGGGATATTCTATGCTTAAATCACTATTAATCTTATATCTTTTCAAAAATTTATGGTATGATAATCGTTTTATGATATCAATTTCATTTCATGGGTTTTGATGTGATGTTTATGAAGCCCATATCTTTTTTGGGACATGATATGATGATTTTTTATTATCTTGTGTCACATTAAAGTATGATTACATTATGTAATCAGTGTGAAATAAATATCCCTAAAATTTTACGGGTAATGAATTACATGTCATGAGATAAATAGGTTATAAATGATGAGTGAAGTCGGTTCAGTTTGACCAGGATGGATCAAGGAGTGATCTCAGTTCAGTAATACATGTTTTGAATGAGAAGTGAACATAGATTAATATTAAAGTGATGCAATTATGAGTGAAATATGTTAAGTAATACAGTGATTGAATGGGAAGTTAAAGCAATTCAGTAATACAATGTCTGAATGGGATGTGAAACTAGCTTAGTATTACTAGGATGAAATGTTGTGTGTACTCTGTTTGGTAACACATGGTTGCAATAAGTAGGGAACCTAGTTCTATAATAAAGGGAAAGAATAGGAAGTGAACCCCATTTAGAAATACTGAGCTCGAATGAGAGGAGTTACATTAGTTTTGTAATATGGGGCTTGAATGAGAAGTGAACCAAATTTAGTACTAAAGGGATGGAATGAGGAGTGAACTCCACTCAAGAAAAGACTTTTTTTAGTTACATTGTCATGGAGATAAACCATAAATAATATAGAAATAATTTTATATGTCAACCACGATTTCATATTAGCCTATTATGTTATTATTGCATGTCATATTCTATTGATTACCTTATGATGAATTTATTAGGAAATTCCAATCATTATTCCATGACTCTATTTCTATGTTATGCAGTGTCTGATCTTATAATGATATTATCATATTGTCATACCCTTATCCTCAATATTATTCTTACATGTACAATTGTTTACCCTAATTGTGCATTTGATCTTAGCCCATTGTTATTTTTCTAATACCAATGTTATCAATAAATGATTAATGTATTATTACTTGTGGGGAATATCTTTATGTGAGATATTTAATATCATTCACCGCGATAGAAGATTATGTTACCATGTTCCCAAAACATGAAACTATTACGGTCCTCAGAAATTTACTCTAGTAATATGATGGATATTCAATAGAGAATATATTTTCAATAATTTTATATTAAATTTCAATTCCTTAAATCCCACGAACGTTTTATTTTAAGATAAATTTCCTTCTATTATGATTTTAGTTGTTTCATGAGCTTAATAATAAAAATGAACCATTTTCAATTTTTACAGTTTAAAATTGTTATGTATTTTAGCGATAAAAATTTATATGTTAATTCATATAATGAAATTCATTATCTATAGGATTCCATACATCTTGATATTTATTTCATCCTTCTAGACCAAAATCTGAATTGACCATATGGATGATAAAAAAAAGAGCACAATTTTGGCCCTGAAAACTGTTTATTTATATGTCGATATTTGTTGTCGTGTCCATATCTTGTGAATGGTGGGATTGAAAAATTTGAAAAGTGGTTTAGGGATGCAATATACATTTAGAAACAACTTTTTTGGAGGAAGATACACATGGATATAATGTTGTCGTGGTCATTGAGTCATGATCATATAGAAGTATGAAATTTATTGTGTTTGATTATGAAGAATAAATTGTCAGACTACAATAGAAATAACTCCTTTAGCTGGTGGACAATTATGAGATCATTTTTTGGTTGAATTCCAATGTTGATATCGAATAAGGTTAATAAAGGAATATATGCATGAATTATTTGGTGGAGGACTTTCAACATTAAAGAAAATAAGAATTACTTATGAGCTTGGGGTGAAAAGAGGATCTTTTCCTTTTAATTACCTTGGGGTACAACTTTTTTAGGGCAGGGTAAAGAGATGTTACCTTGATAGTATTGAATTGAGGATTACAAGTCAGCTTCCATGATGGAAGGGGAAGAGTCTGTCCTAGGCTGGGAGAGTATGACTGGTCAATTCAGTTGTAAAGTCAATGTTTGTGTACTCTTTCTCTTTATATAGATGGCCCAGAGCTCTTATCAATGATTTAAATGGAAAAAATAGAAACTTCATATGGACTGTATCAATTAATGAAAGGAAACTTGTTACTGTAGTATGGAAGGAATGTATCAAAACTATATGTATGGGTGGTTTGGGAATCAAAGATATCAGAATATTCAATGATACTCTGATTACAAAATTCATATGGAAACTATTTTCCATACCAGATAACTCTCTGGATGTTCTTATCAGTAGGTTTGTTGAGAAACATCATACAGGGTATCCCAATTATATAAGTTAATCTGTATGACCTGCTCTTAAAAAGGTCTATACTAATCTAATTCCTTGTTCTAGATGGATGGTTTGTAAATAATCACATCTGAACTGTTGGAATACTCCTTGGATTTCTCATCCCTTTGGTGATGATTCTCCTATTCCTTCTTCACTGGAAAAACATAACCATTTATGCATTTCATGAGAATCCGGATCTCATTGGAATGCTACCCAGTGGTGTTCAGCTTGAAATCTCAAGGTACTACTTCATTGATTGTGACATTTTGGTTTGGATTCCAAACCTTCTTGGTCGGTTCAACGCAATGGAGTGTTATAGAATTCATTGTGGTGTCTCTCTGAACCCTCCAAGCTGGGTCAATATTTTTTTAAATAATTTTATTCCTCCTGCACACTCTATTTTAATCTGGAAAATCTTGAAGCATAGGATTCTCCTGCAGGTCCACTTATAGCATACTGGGATACATCTAGCCTCAGTCTGCCTACTATGTTTAGAGGTGGATGAGTCTATTGCACATGTTTTTGTTTCTTAAAATTTTCATGTAGGTTGTGGACATATTGGCTGTGGATTTTCTACTACTCTCTCAATTGTCGATCTGTTGATGGGCTTTTACAGTCCATATGCGGGACTGAGTGTAGTGAGCAGGTTTGGTCATTATTGCTTGATGCTTCTTCCAGCGTTATTTCCTTCATCTGGAATGCAAGAAATGAACTGATATTCAATAATGTTGAGACATCACTTCATGTTGTGGTTCTATTCTTGCATCCAGAAATTCTGAATGATTATAAAGTGCAGACTGGTTCCATGAAAAATGATGTCTCATATTTGATTTTGCTTAGATCACTTGGTGTCAATGGCAGGATGAAAAATCCATTGATTATGAAGTATGTAAGATAAATACCACCCATCCCTCAATGGTTGATGGTTAACATTGATGTAGAAACTTCAGGAACACCGAGACCTTGTGGAGGTGGTGTAGTTTTTTGTACTTACTGTGGATTTGTGAAAGTATTCTATTTTCAATATATAGGAAATGGATATGAAATTGAATTGAAGCTATGGGAAGAGATAAAAGTAGTCAGGTATTTTGTCATGAGTTATGGATTGAGTCAGACTCATCTGTTGTAGACCATATTATCAAAGATCAATCATGGAATGTTCCATGTAAGATATTATCGGACTAGGGTGATTGTCTTCAGCTTATGGAACCGTTATGTCTAGAAGTCACACATGTATATCTAGAGGCTAATCAAGTTGTGGATGCCCTATCAAAGAGATAAATCTTGGAGTTCATCTCGATTTTGTCTTTTTTTCCTGAGTATTGTAATTTCCATGCCCAAGCTGATCATGATGAAGTGATTTATACTCGCCATTGTAGAGTTTCCTCACGACCTTACTATGTGTACTTTACTTTTTATTATATTTAAATGGGAGCAGGAGCACCTGACTCCTGATCTTCTAATTATATTCATGAATTGTCCATTTATTAAGTCCAAAATTTGTTAATGTTTGGAGTATAGTTTCTGACCAATAAACTGAGGATAAATCCTCTCTCCCAGAGCATTCCCTTAAAAACCATACCTTATGGGGAACAAAGGAGGATAATAACTCTTCTTTCTTTATTTTCATTAATTTCCTTTGCATATATTTTAAACTAATTATTCCCCATTCATATCTATTTCCCTAACCATCATGGGGTAAACATTATAGTGATTGGGGAAGTGATTATTTCTATTTTTCAGTTATTTAGTTATTAGACATGATTGAATGAAATATCATTTTCTATTTATCAAGGTTGTCTTCAATTTTGTATAGAGGTTCTTCGTATAAAGTGTGATTTTATTTGAAATTTGATTCTGCTATGAATTTTTTATTTGGAAAGTCATCATTTTCTACCTCTACTAGGTTCTGGTTTTTATATGATTGAATAGACCAGGGTATAGGGGTGAAGTACTCAATGACGGTCAATACATATGAGAGGGGTAATCGATGTTCATAATTGTATGGGATAAACAAGACCTGATCTAGTATTTCCAATGTCAATCTAGAATATTCAATGAAACATTATCCCATATGGAGAGATAGTATACCAAACTTAGATCTTGGTATATGTTTCCCTCAGAATCACCATTTCACCAAGGATGTGGGAGGGAATGATCATTGAATCATACATTAATCAACATAACATAAGATAATTGAATTAAATTGCACAAGGATCGAATTGAAATTAGGAAATCTACTGTTACCTAATCACGGTTCTGATACCATAGTATTGCATCACTTGATTTTCAAAATTCATTTCAATCATTTACTTTATGATTTATTCCAAAACACTACATTTTACCCTAATTAAATATTGAAAACCATTTCTGCGTGAAATATTGTTTGGGAGACTACCTAGGTTATCAAATAGATTATACTTAGGTAATATATAAAAAAAATTCCACAACCTAAGATAGGCATGTGTCAAACATGATATCATTCTTGGGGATGCAGTGAAACATAACAACATAAAAATAATTCAAAAGATGATGAATTGGAACTCAAAAGAACCATTAATTGAATTTTATCCAAAACATGAAAGAACATTAAAAAACTAGGAAAATAAATCCTAATGGTAAAATTTGAGGAAATAAACTTCAGTTATTCTAGTGAATATCTTATTGCTCACTCTAAACCCAAGGTCATGGAAAGAAACCCCAACCAACCCATGTGTGATCTATGTGACCTTCAATTTTACAATCAAAATAACCATCTAATTTCACCCACATCACCAACTGATATTTAATTAGGAGTCAATATGATTATTTTTCTTCCAAAAATTTGTTCTCATATAGTAGAATAGCCAAATCCACGTATCTAATAATTCAACTTCATATGTTCAATCTTCAGGACAAGCGGAGTACCCAAATAGTAATATCAGTGGAGGGTATTCCCCATCATACTTGAAGGAGCGGGTAAATAATGATTGTAAAAACTATGACCTGGGTATATGAGTGATTCGTAATACCTAAAAATATAATTCTCGAAAATATTCATTTCTGTATCTTGGAGCACTGTAATTTAAAAGGATTCTTACATCACACAAAAATCAATTGGAGAAACCCTCTATGAGTACTGGGAGCGTTTCAAGAAGCTATGTTCCAGTTGACCCCATAATGAGAAGTAGGAACACCCATTCCTTGTGTTCTTCTATCATTTACTTCTATACAATGATCAAAATATACTAGATGCCTTATATGGGGGATTCATTATTGAAGAGTCGCCTATAGATAAAAGGGTACAAATTGATAACATTTATCAAAACTCACAAAAATTTAGAACAATAGGGTTTGGAACAAGGGGAATACCATAAGTAAGAACATTTGATTTAGTATATTTAAATATAATTGAAATATATGAACTCACCAGGTTAGTGAGACAAATGGCTTTGAACCAAGTGATGTAACAACAAGGACTAAATCAGTTATGTGTTATTTACTTCTCTAATAATCAAAACACTAATTAGTGTGTAGAATTCAATGTGACCAAAAATATTGATGCAACCTAATAGATAAAAGAAATTATATCCAAATTATCCACATCAAATTGAGACCCAAACCTGATATGGATTCCAAACAACCCAGGATAGAACTCGTTTCCAACAACAATAATAGAATCCACCTCCATTCCAATAGTTCGATAAACATCAATTCCAACAACAACAACCCTTTCATCCACCACTATTCCACATAATGGAATATGATAAACCGTCCACTAGTACACAACCATTAATTGATAACCAACACCTAAATTCATAAGTTTAGGGACATAAAGAAATTTTGAAAGACATATCCAACTTGTAAAAAACTATTTTGAAAATTTTATCCGAGAATATTGGGAAGCATCCTTCCCAGATAGTTCCATACCAGAAGATAATGTTAATGAAATTTCAAAAATTCATGGAAATGAACTCCCACATCAATAAAACCATGAACCTATAATAATAAAACCAATTATGAGTGAGAATAAGGTTGATAATTCTGAAAATTACTTGAATGTTAACCTAGAATAACGAAATCAAAATCATGATAAAAAGGATATGATAAAGAGGAAAGAAACACGAATATAAATACAAATAATTGTGAATAAAGAAATACACCCAGTATTTTTATCCTGAATGATTGAGTCAAAGAGATTAAATGAATAAGTTCTTAAAAAATAATTTTTTTACACTATCCACAAAGTAGAAATCAATATACCCCTTCTTAATGTATTCAAAAAAAATTACAATGTATGAAAATTTATTGAACGATAATTTCTTTAAAAAGAGAATACTTCATGGGGAATAGTTGATAAACATGAAAAAAAGTGTATTAGCCCTTATCAAAATATAGATTCCAATGAAATGTCTAGATCTAGTGACATTTTCCATTCGATGAAAAATTGGTTTTTTAAATTTCACTAATTATTTTAGTGATCTAGTTTCTTTAAGTAATGTATTTACATAATTTGTATACAATTCTCTATAAATGGGTTAATTTAATCTCATATGAGTGGTGGTCCATCTTGGAAATAGGACAACAATTTTCTTAGTGGGAGTTCTGGAAGATGTTCAGATGAATGTCCAATATCTATTATTCATATTCGACATTTATGTGATGAATATAGATGAATATATTATCACATCCCACTCACAAATTATTTTGGAAAAACCATTCTTATTTACATTACAAACATTCATCAATGTACATGAAGGTACACTCACCAATTGAATTTTGATATAACACTATCGAATTTAAAATTTTGAATCCACGAAGAACCCATCAGATGATCACTCATTCTTTGAAGTCTCCCAGGATGTTGGTACTGCACCCATTAATGAATCATGTATGTGATATAAATTTTTATACAAATGATAAAATGTATCCATTAAAAATATCAATAAACATGTGAATTCCAAAAACACAAGAGATTTTGATTTCATATGCGAAGAATAGGTAAAATCTAATTGCATTGATGATTTGTTATGTGATTTTGAAGATGATATGGTTTTCTGTTTGTGGGAGGACTAGCCTTTGGAAATTAAAAACCTTAATTTAATTATGTCCCTTAAGAAACCATGTTATCAAGAATTAATACCACTCTATATTGATTGGAAATATGTGTTCCTCATGAAGGGAGATAAATTTCCAGTGATATTTGATAATAATATGTCTGAAATCTAGGAAAAAAACTTAATTTAGTTTTTGGGAATTAATGTTCAAGCAATATTTTGGATCATCGATGATATCCCTAGAATGATCCCAAAATTATGCTCATATAGAATTCATCATGAGGATGATTCTGATCCTATCTGATCGCCAAGAAGAAGTCTAACTCCCACTTTAATGGTGGTCGTGAAGAATAATATTGAGAATATCTAAGAGGAAGGGATCATCAAACACATTTTATATAAACAATGGGTTATCCAAGATAATTTACTTCAGAAAAACATTCCTAACAACTATAAAGAATGAAAAGAATGAATTAATCCCATTGAAATTTCAGATGAGCTTGAGATTGTGCATCGATTTTAAGAAATTAAATCATTTCACTTGAAAGGACCATTTCCCCATCCTATTAATTGACCATATGTTATAACTATTAGTTCTGAGATCTCATAATTTATTTCTATATTGATTTTCATTTTACCTATAGGTACCCATTACTCCAAATGATCAAGATAAAATGTCCTTTACATGTTCCTTTGGATCTTTTTCATATAAAAATATTCCATTTGGAATATATAATACTCAAGGTAAATTTCAAAGGTGTATGGTTAGTATATTTTATAATCACATTGAAAATTTATTGGAGGTTTTATTATATTATTTCACATTATTTTGGTAATTATTTTGATTTATTTTCAAAAAATAGTATTTTTTTAATTGGAATTGAGAAAAATATTTTTTTATATTTTGAAAATATTCATTTCACTATAGAAAGAGGAAGTTTTCATGGACATGTAATTTACAAAAAACTGAACTAATGTGGATAAATACAAAATTTAATTGATAAATTCATTACCTGACCCAACTTCTGTGAAAGATTTTAGTTCATTTTTGGGAAATGTAAGATTCTGAATGAGGTTTATCAAGTATTTCAGCATGATTTTCCTCCTCTTTATAGATTACATTTGAAAGATCCTTATTTTGATTTCAATGTTTATTTACCGAAATCATTTTATGAGTTGAATAAAATATTTATTACACCACCTATGATGAAACCACCAAATTAGGAAGAACTATTTGAACTACTTTGTGTTGAATCCAACCCAGAATTTAGAGTAGTCATTTCTCTTAAAATTTTGTGAAAAAACAAGTCAATTCATATTCCAAGAGAACCTTATATGGTGGTAATTTTAGTTACACTACCAATGAAAATAGTTTTTAGCACTTTTATTTATATTATAATTATTTTCATCATATCTTCTTGGAACAAAAACACTATCTTTTCTGATCATGAATCTTTTATATAATTGATAATGAATGATGATGCTAAACTGTGTCTAGTGAGATGGATGAAACCATTTCAGGTGTTAAACAAGAATATCAAGGACATTAAGGGAGTATATAACCATGTGGATGACCACTTAAGTATATTTCCCAAAATTGATAAAGCTGAAATTCCCATGAATCACCCATTTAATAGAAATATTCCTAGAGAGAAGTTTTAATTAATTGAAGGATGCATACCTTGGAAAGATAGAATTTTCAATTATCTGCTAATATATCAGGTCAAATATCATTTTTCTTCATACCAAATTTTAAAACAAAATTTGAATTTGCATATTACTTTTGGGAATATCAATTTATTTGGAATATTTTAAATAATCAAGTAATTATAATTTGTTTTCCCTAAAATTGAAGTTAAATATATCTTTGATTTTTGTCACATATTAGCTTGTGGAGACCATATTTTAAGTCAAATGAAAATAAAACTGTTTTCAAATATTGATTTTATTCTCCCTCCCTTTTTATATATTCTATTGAATTTTAAAAAATGTGTAAAAAATGTTGGTTTTCAAGAAATATTTAAATAATGCAAGTAAAACCTCAAATGGCACTGAGTTGTATTTATAATTTTGAAGTCTATGAGATGTATTTTTTTTGGACCATTCCAAATTTCATTTGTAAATCCTTATATCTTTCTTGAAGGTGAATATGCATTAAATGGGTGGAAAAAAATCCACCATAAATTATGATGCTTATGTTGATTGTGATATTTTCCTGGATAATATATTTAGTATATTTGGAATTCCCATAACAATTATAGGTGATCAAGGGACTCACTTTTTGTAATAGTTGAGTGGAGTATTTAATGGAAATGTATGGGGTATATCATAAAACATATACACCAAATTACTCATAGAATAATGGCCTCTATGACGTAACCAAAAATAGAAAATGAAGGAATTATGTTAATGATTTTTAAAAAAAACCGAGAAGATTATATATAGAAGTAGGAGGATACATTAAGGGCTTATAGGATATCTTAAAAACCCCAATTGTAATTGGTACATATAGGCTGATTAATAAGAAAATATGTTAGATTCCAATATAATTGAAGCATAAGGAATTTTCGTATGTGAGGAAGATACGTATGAGTCATGAAAACACAGGATAAAGAGGATATTGTAGATGGAGGAGTTGAAATAAATAAGAAAGGAAATATTTAAAAATTCCAATTTTTACAAATAGCTAACAAGAGTGGATCATAATAATATGATCCAACCAAATTACTTCAATCATGGAGATATAGTGCTATTATTCAAATCAATACACAAGTTAACTCTAGGTGAACATCATTCCAAATGGGAATGTCCATTTACAGTCACTCATGTATATCCTTTTAGTGTGGTTCATATTATGAAGTAAGGATAGTAGGATCCCATCACTATTAATGGACATAGGCTGATGAAATTCCATTGGAATGTTTCATCAAATCTTACAGAGGAGATCACACTCGTTTAACCTGTGTATCTCTAAACTTTATCGGGCTATACATAACCTTTAAATTTTCTTGATTATTGTGTTTTATTTTCAAATATTCATAACAGTTCAATCCATTCTAATTCATTGAGAATGATTAAAAATTAAATTGTGGTGGAGGTAACCATTGTAGTTTTGTAATTTCATTTTTTATTAGTTTATTTTATTTTAATATAATTTAATAGTTTTTGTTTTACAGATATTTTGTGTGTTTTTTTAAGAATCAATGTGTTTCCAAAAATTTCAGATGAAATGATTTTTTTACCATTTTTTAAACCTGTGTAAATGACTAAACCAATTTATTCCATGAATGTGAGATTAAATGAATGATAGAAATTACTTTTTCTCATGTTCAAATATTTGGGAATTTCATTAAAAGTACTCTGATTTTTAAATCTCATTCCACATATCACTATCATTATATTTGAAATCACATTTTATGAGGATGATGAAAAATTTTGGTCATATTCATTACATTCACCTCACTTCTTGATAGAACCAAACCATGATTTATTTAACTAGAATTTGATTAATTCCTATCAAAACATGAGGTTTTGCAGTACTTTTGTTTAAAATAATTAAGGAATTATTTTGTACATAAATCCTCTATTTCAAAAAAAAATCATTTTCATTATGTCCTAACATGTACATTTAATCTTTGTATCCCATAGAATCCATGATCAGCTTCTTCGGTTAGCCAAATCACAAGAAATATTTACATTTCTAACCTGCCCTTGAAAAAAAATCACGATCTAGTTGAAATTATGTGTGGGGGAAGATATTTTGTACTGTGATACCTAATTCTCTGGTACTTAGTGTGAACATAAATTTATGAAGATATAATGTTACTATTTATGAATAAATAATGTTTAAATTTGTGACTATCTAGAGCTTTCATCATGAGATATGTTGTGACTTTCTATAGCTTCCAATGTAGAATGAATGTTGTGAATATCTAGGGATTTCAGTAAAAGTTTTGATTGAGATAATTTACTTTTTTTACTTCAGAAATGATGAATGGTGTGAATATTCCTTGGTTTTTCATGATGATGGAGCTAATATTCAACAAAGGGGAGTGAGAATGATACCATACTTGAGTGAAAATAAGAATAATTTATTTTTTATTCAAAAAGAGCCAAGAACTCCTCCTTCGGCCTGATAATTTTTAACATCTAAATCCTAGCAACAAAATTCATAGAACAACCCAACAAAGTCCACATAATAAACACTTGCCCTTTACTCACATCATATGAAGATGTAAGAATTTTTCTTACCAATGGTGACTCTTGCAAGAGTTTGGATGAGAGAACCCTTGTTGAACATTCACATTTGTGAGATGAGAGAATATTTATGTGAGGTAGGTATTTTTTGTTCAAATGACATGAAATCAAATTAAAATATATTAAATTATCTAAATGTGGAACTTTAAATAATGGTTTTTAATGATTCCTGATATATTTTGGTTTAACTATGTGGATTTTTTGATCTCATGGGTATGTGTTTTCAATTTCCTTTGATTTGATTTTGATTATTACGTGTCTAAGAGTCCAAGTGATAAGTATAGGAAAATTGATAGAGAAAATATTTTCATTAATTTTACAATAAATTTCAATGTTGGAAATCCCACCAAAGTGTTATTTTAAGAGAAATTTATACTTTTTATGATTTTAATTGTATTTTATGGTTAATCGTAAAAATGGACCATTTTGGATTTTTTCAATTTTAAATTATTTTTTATACTTCGTAGAAATAATTTTCTGTACGCATCCAAATCATGAAATTATTTATTTTTAGTATTTCATACATATTAGTATTTATATCATCCTTCTGGAAAAAGCTAATAATCTTCCTTAAGGAAGATTAGAACTGCCTCACAATTTGGTCCTTGAAAATTTATTTCAGATTAGTAAATATTTGTTGTTGGGTCCATATCTCATGAACAGTTGGGCCAAATACATTTAAATTTGGTTGGTAAAGCAAGAAGACATTGATTAAAATTTTTTATAATTGAATATAGTTTTGGTGGTTCCATTCTCATGTTAATTAATGCATCATAATTCAGAGGATTGAAATTTTTAGTTTCTGAATGGGAAAAATAAATTTCCACACTAAGACTGTCATAACTCATTCAGTTGGTAGCCAATTATGCTGACAGTTTTAGGGTGAATGGGAAAGATTTTGTGGAACAATATTAATCATGGAATCTACACTTTAAACATACATTTAATATGTTAAAAATGCATTAGAATTAGGAGGACTAATTTTGGACTATAAAAGGAAGAAAGATACTACCTCCCAAAGCATTCCACTCAATTTCATTCCTTCAGGGGCGACAAGGAGGGAAACATTGCTGATTTTTCTATTTTAAATATTTTTATTTCCATATATTTGTAATGTGTCTTGTTTTCCATTCATCTTGATTACCCATACCATGATGGGGTAAACATTTGAGTGACTGGTGAAGGGTTTGTTTTCTGTTTTCTAATGCAGGAGTTCCAATACATCATTGAATGAAATATCTTTCTCTCTTCTTCAGTGTTGTTTAAAATTTCATATATCGATTTTATTATAATGTGGGGTCATATTTGATAATTGATTATATTTTTTGATTTTTTCTTTGGTAAATGATCATTACCATCATCTATTAGGTTTTGGTTTCTATATTATGGAATTGAACAGGGCTTAGTGGTGAAGTACTCTATGATCATTAGTACATGTCAGAATGGTATAGAAAGATCTTAATTCTTTTGGATAAAAAAAACCAATAGGTTATTTCCAATGTAAATTGAGGATACCTAATGCAACATTCTCACAAAGGGAAAGAGAGCAGTCCAAAATGAGATCTGGGTATGTTTTTATCTCACCATCATTATTTAACATAGTAAGTGAGATAAAATGATTGTGGAATATCACTTTTGTCAACTTAGATGAAGGGGTCTACATAAAATAGAACAATGATAGAATTGAAATTGGAAAATCAACCCCAACCTAATTATCATTCTCATATAATGTAATTCAATTACATGAATTTAAATTTTTCATTTCAATGATTTTTTTGGTTTCTTCCAAAAACACTACATTTTTTCCATAATTAAAATGTGACAAACGTTTTTTTAACTAATCTTCTAGATATTACCTATGGTTGTATACTATACTATACTTAGGTAATATAAAAAATACATTGTCAACTATCTACTATAGGCATGCATCAATATTCATAAAAAATAATTTAATATACATGTATGTTAAGACATGGTCTCTATATATATGTATCATAAGAGCCTCAAGTATATGATCAAAAAATTAATTGAATAAGTGCCAATGAAAATGGTTATAGATGATTAAAAACTATAAATACTCAATATATTTTCATGTTTTGAATCATATTCAATAGGTAGACTCTCTAAGTATAATGGATCCAATAATATTACCATTAATGAGAATTCAGAGTTATTTCATCTTCTTATATATAAATAAAATGGGCATGGGGCTCATAATGGAAGGAAAATCTTTATCCTTTCACAAATGATTACTCAACCATCCCTTCTGAAGTGAGTAAAAGATGTTAAAAGGGATTATGTTCAAATTTAGAATAAATTATATTCTATAATAAAAGATAATTCTTTAAAGTTCAATGTTATTAAGGAAGTCATTTTAAATTTTGGGTCCCAAATATGTATACCGTAAAATCATTATTCAAATTAGGAACTATTATATGATTCACATAGTTCACCCATATCCATCAATACATGAAACAAAAACGTGTACGGATATCCCTCAAAGAAATATTTTTTTTTAAATATGAATAATATTTTCATATAATTTACATCAAGAAGCCCATATGTTATCATGTGAGGGCTAAAAGGTAAAAATAAAAAGGTTTTACGTAACCATTTCCCATACCAACATAAAAATTGGAAAAATATAAGTATGTAATTTTTCCTGATTCATCCAAATACGTCAATGAGAAATTATTATATATCGGTTTTTTGGGTATTCTAACAAATACAACTCACTTAATTACAATTATGGAGGACTTATTCCCCAATCAACTATAAATGATATATATTAGAGAATTTGCGATGTTGCATGGAACCCTAAAATCGATTGTATCATATCGTTATCTATGATTTTACCCAATTTTATTGAAGTATCTTTAACATTATCTAAATACTTAGTTAAAATTTATCACTACTTATCACCCTCAAACTGATATACCATCTTAATGGACTATCCACTCACATGAGGACATGTTAAGGGAATTCTCAAATTACTTTAAGGGGTGATGAGATCAACATCATCCTCTATTGAGCTTTTAAAAAATAATTATTTCAACTCATGTATTTTCCTGGATGAAGCGTTTTATGGGTGGTGGTGTAGAATGCCAGCATGATGGGATGTGGTTGGGGATGCAAACTGCTTGGTCATGGAATGGGTACGGGAATAGTGAAATAAGTCAAGACCATTTAGTTGTAGATCGGGGCCTGTAAAATTAAAAAAAAATTAAATCTTGGTAATTGATGAAAAGAACTTGAGTCAGATGATGGATATAATTTCTTCCTCCACATATCTTAATGGATCAATGTCATGATATTTGGAATAAAATGAAATTGTAGTCTCAATGATACATCAGTAACCATTAGATCCTTGATCTTAATGGGATAGTGGCCCATGGAATATCACTCCATCCTAACATATCGCAGGTATAAGATGTGTTCCATGAATCACTCTTGAGGATGTATATACCATCCCATAGCCGAGGCTAAAACAATTTTTGGCACCATCGGAGAGTGATCATTCATATAAGGTGTATCCAGTGAAGAAATTATATCATAGATATAATGTTCTATGAAATAAAAAAATTCAGCTGGTCAAACTAAAATTGATAAACAAAATGATTGAAAAAGAAACATTGGAATTGGGGGAGGTGAGGAAATATATATACCCTCATCTGTTGTGATGTGTAAAATAAAAATATATAGGGAGATAATTTTGAAATAGGGGTTGATTCTAATAACCTCCATATTTATAAATAAAATTCAGTTTATGGTTTAATTAAATTTATTATTATGTATTGCAGTTATAGAAAACAAATGAACTTCTTTGGTTTTATTATACACAACTAGATTTAAAATTACATTAATGATCCTAACAATTGACAATATATCCGTTTAATAATGATCATATGTTTAGTATAATATAGGGTTTTGAAAAATCCAATTGTCATAGGCAATGGAAGTGATGGTCTTATCTAGTAGGATCACACAGTATGAAAAAAATTTATTAATGATTAATAGGGAGATACAATCACTGGGATTTACCCGTAACTAATTCCAAAATTAGATCCAATAACATAATCATGAATGAAATTGGTTATTAGAGAAGTTCAAGACCATCGATATCACAGACCAAACCATATAGGCGGAACCCCACATGAATATTTCACCGTCACGCACCATACCCTATAGGTGTTCAATGTAGTAATAAATGGATGGGTATCGAGAAACCAGTCATATGAATATTTATATTTTATATAATAATGAAAATATTTTTTCCTTATTATTTTTACATTACAAATGATTTTTACTTTCGCTTGATAAAATAAATAAATATTTTTTCGGCAAAATGTAATTTCATTTAAGATATAAATTTGAATCCGTTAATTTATATTTATAAAGAAAATTTATTTTCATAAAATATTATTATTAAAAATATTTATTATATATATTTGAAAATATATTTTTACAAAGTCTAAAAAAATTGAGGGTTCAAAATTTGTAATTATTCAAAAAACCTTCATTTCTTAATAAATTTACATTGTAAATATAAAACATAAAATTAATTAATATATAAAATTATTTAGATAAATTAAAAAAAATGGAATCATAATTTTTAAATTATCCCCTTGTAAATATTTTCTAATTTTTTAAAATAGTTTAATTTTCATATGAAGATTAAATACAGTGTAAATATACAGTTTGTATTATGACATCATAATGAAAAAAAATGATGTAATAAATACTATAAATGACTGACTACAAATATTATCCCCCATATCTATAGTTCTCCAAAGTTTCCCCATACTCCCAATAGTCTCTTCAAAAGCCTTTTTGAATCACTCTCCCAACAGAAGGGATCTCCCACTCTACTTTTTATTAAAGAACTTATTATATTTCATGCCTCTTAATTACGATTTTTTCTTATTTGGGTATTATTTAATATATATAAATTACATTATTTTGTTTACATTTATTGATATACCCATAGTACAGTAATTAATCCCTCATATGGACCTTAATGTACATCTGTTACCATGTCAAATTTTTAAATGTGACATCTCCATCCTCTTTTCAATTCATGTATCTTATTCATTTATTCCATTCATTTCCAAATCCATAGGATGGTATTTCATTTTTCACATTCCTATTATTATAGATTCAATTTTAAAATAAATAGATAGAAAATTTGGTCTCATTAAATTATTTTTATGAATTTTTTAGTAGGGCTATTATAATGCTAAAATTTCACTTTGATTTTCTATTCCAAAAAAATTTTGTAGTGGATACCTATAATCATTAACTATAATTTTTTCATCTTTTTTGAACATATATTTGTTGTATTGGGTACTTCCATGTACTAATTACAATGTCCCTAATCAAGGAATTAAATTGGATCAAAATGGATTCCATATTACAAGATTTATGTGGCCCACATATGCATGTGAATTATATGAATTTGATAGGGGCACCCATTATTATATATTCCTCAAATAAATTGGTTAATTTAATAGCTTCATAATATTTCATGCATGTTATAAGTGACAGAACCTAATCAATAATAGTACTTTTTTTTCTATGATGTCTTGGTAGTTAGCTATAACCTATGTATATAATTCCATGTTTAATTTTGTTTCTACATATCCATGTTTCCTTTGTGTTATATTGATTTATCTTTACACGTTTATCATGATAATATTTTTCAACCATTTTTTGTTCAATTGTAATTGCTATTCTCTTAAATGTTTTAATTTCTTCATTTTAGACAACTGTTTATCACTTATGGGGATTTAAATCTCACCCCATTTTTATATATTCCCCCAGGTTATCCCAGTTTGTTTTATTTATAATGGTATATTATAATCATGTTAAGGATGTTTTCAATAATTTTATAAAACCCCGTTTTATGGGATTTTAATGTATTTAATTCCAAAATACACTAGAAATATCGGAATGTTAGGTTGAATTAAGTGTAATTTTATTTATTATATAATGAAATAATGTGTAGTAAAAAACATGGGATTTCATAGAGACAAGATCCCACTTGCCCACATTCATGGGAAAATAAGTTGGTTATCCTTGGTGAGGCTGTTATAGTGGATCTTGTGAGTACTATATTGGTCCATTGGAATATAAAAAATCATAGACTATACACATTTCTGATAGCAAGAAGTGGCATCGTGGTTAAGGGACATATACAGGAGAGAAAATGGTAATGAGGCCGCATTTCCCACTCATGGAGTAAGGGGTTTGAGATTGAGGGTTAATGATACTGATCAGGTATATTTTTGCGGCTCGAGTCAAAATAATCTAGATATGTACAAGGCCCATGGGTACTCTACATTCATGAAGTTTTGTTTTTGGAATGGATGTATCATGTAGGGAACATTGGGGAGGGGTTCAAAATGGTGGGCCTCATAAATAAAATCCATACACGAAAACGTGGATTCATGACATATGGGTGGTGTCTTGGTTTCTATGGGAAAGGATTCATCAGTGAAGGAGGATTTTTGAATCCCAATATACCATCAGCCATATGCATCTAGCATAGAAATATTGATCATTCATTAATGATATATCCACCAATATTTTATTTTCTTATGTACTCATGGGTGGTCACATGTGAATGATAGATAACTGTAGGAATCATTGTGTTCATTTTTAGGTTCATTTATGTATTTAAAAAATTGATAAATTTTAGTGGAGGTCAAAATGCCTTATCCCCATTAAATGTGTAGAGAAGTGAGAAATTATAGATACCATTGTGATATGGGAAACATTTCATCAATGATCTCTATAGTTACATAATATATTCCAGGTAGGGTTATAAATACAATGTATGAATGATTTTTTTCATCATTTCATAGCATCCTTGGAACTACTCAGACATTTTTTTTTCTAAACTCTAGTCTTTTTATAGTATATCATTTAAATGAAATCATTAACTTAGGATAACTTTTTTACAGATGAGGAATATATTTAAATGAATGGTAAGTCTTCTCTTAGAAATATCACTTGATGTATTTTTTTTAGAGTCTATAAATCCCCCCCACCCAATGAATGGGAGACGATGTTTAGGAAGACGATAACATTTAAAATTAATATCATCAAATAATATATATGAGTGTTCCTTTTTCATGAAAATTAAATATATTTATTTCCAATAAAAAGGTCTAGGTTTCATTGGGGGCACTATAAGCCTCTAATAAAATATTAGTTGATACCCTCATTTCAAAATGCATAAACATTCAAGACTATTATGTGATTTTAGTCCTTAGAAATAATGATGTATACTCAATTCTATGATGAAATCCTCATTGTTTAATTCCATCAAAGTACATCCATGATAACAATCATTCCAAATAATAATATTCCACATTTTATAAATATTCGTGAATAATATTTCATTAACTAGAATTCAAAAAAAAATCATTGTATTTGAGATGGATATTGATGGTGATAAATCCAATGGCACATGGTAGAGAGATCATCCAAACTCTTTGAAGGAACAACACACTCCATGAACAATTGATAGATGACCATAGAGATTATCCAATCTATTATTGTTTTTCTCTATATGGTTTTAGAGTGAGGAATTATGTTTTAATCCCAATTTCCAGTCAAGAATCCCCCTCAAACTTGGTTTAGTGTTGTCCAATGATATATAGATGTGACATGGCTCCTATTGGACACCTTGTTATGGACCACTCTTTAATAAAAGTTTATTCTTTGTGAAATCCATTGAAGAATATCAACGTGGATGATCTAGAATACACACATCCCCCACCCCTACCCACCTTCCCACTATACAACTGTATTTTCATGGTGGGATTATCAAAAAACCACATTGTTATGAAATGAGAAATGGAATTTCACTAGGTGGAGAATTTTATAAATGAATAGCCATGGGAATACTTGGTCTCCCAAACATGTGATGAGTTTGAGGAGGGTATGAAAAGGGTTGCTCTATATGAAGCATTTTTTAATTCATACTTATATATATATATATATATTCATCCAAACATCATTCTCATTTTGGTGATAAAGTTGTTATCAGAAACACAATATTTCCACCTACACCATGGGGATGTTAGCATTATCAGGTTGTAGCTACATCGGCAAGATACCCATCCATGGGAAGATGTATAATGGATTTACACCCTTAGAGAATATAATTTAAAACTATGAGTACAATTATAAACTAGAAATGGATTTTATATTAATAGTGGTAGGGGTAAAGAAGTGAATGAATAGGATGAAAAATATACCATACATGAAAAGGATTATATTTTTAATGAATGAATTTGTTGTGAGGATACTATAGGTTCCCAACATGTTCACTAGGGAAATTAATTTTGGAAGGAAGGAACATATTTGATGCACTCTAGGTGATCTAGTTCCACTTCATTGGGTATAAAATTGTGTAATTAACCAATGGGGATTAGATTGTGGGATTTATAGTGATTCACCTTTATGGTTTGATGCTCCATATCTGTGATGACAATATGAGGTTGAAGCCAATAACTTTTTTATTGATCGAAATACTAGTGATGGGGTTTCACATAATCCAAGATGTACTAGTGTAATATAATAAAGGAAATGTGTTGAGGAAAATTAAGAGAAGAAAAAAACCCCTTCCATTTGTGTGAACCAGTTAACTTCTTATAATGTTGTGTTACCTCAATCTAGGGTTTCTATGAGTACCACAACCCAAAAAATGTTCCCAACAGAAACATCTGAACATCAACACTAAATATCACTCGGAGTCACCATATTTATCTAATTTAGGTTAGAGTCCCTAAAAGGATAGGTATTTTTAATTATTTTGACTATAATCAATTTCAAAACCCATTAGTGTTGATAAAAAATGATGGCATGGAGACTGTAGTTCCATGATGACACATTCTAGCCTTTCAATGTGGGATACTTCTTTAATGGGTGGACTACAATGTATTTTATTATCTATAATCCCTGTACAAATTATCTAACTAATTTCTATATCTATGGAAGTTAACTTATATGTTATATATGTAGGTTTACCTAGACTTCCACCAAATGGTAGTAAACCTCATGTAGTGAATGTTTACATGAGAGAGTAGTGAAGACATGATAGAGCATCCACCGAATGATGATTTCTTTAGTATTTTTCTTAATGAAATGAAAATATGGGGGATCATATACAAAAGGGGGATACTATAATGCCCATTTATATTGGTGGACACCCAAAATGATGACCCATGGCCACATGGATTTGGGCGTGCTGTGGCTGGGAGAGCATGACAAGGAATACAGGTTAGACCAGTTTGGGGAGAGGTAGATGTGGATATGATGGATCCGATCCACATGTGTGTAGTAGTTTCTAAGGAATCCACAATGGTAGGCATAAATTCAAAAGGTAAATGGGCTTAGGATAAGGTTTATGATTATGGGTGGCTCTAAGGATATTCCTACACCATGTAGATGACATGCCAAAAGCCACAATATTCCCCAACCATTGGGCACATTAGTACATCGTTGTGTATTTATAATCCACATGAGTAGAATTTATATATATTTAAAAATATTGAATACACCTCTCTAGGATGTGTTAGTCCATGGTAAATTTCCAATGTACCCTTTTGGGGGACCCTTAGTACCCGTAGAGATGGATTTTTTGATTTTCATGTCCATTAGGTCGAATACCCTAAGAGGGGGAGGTGAATCAGGGTATGATGGATTAAAACATTCTCCCTTTTTGGATCTTTTTTTGTTGTTAGACAAATATCAATTCTATGTTTCTCCAGTGGCTATATAGAAACTGATATGAAATGATGCTCAGGACACAGTGATGTTTACATGCTTCCCCCTTAATGGGCTACATCCATGGAGCATACAACGACAATGTATCAATGTACCAAATTTACTAATTCTCACGACCAATAATGAGTAATATGTTCTTGATAAATATTTTATCCCTAGGCTCACTGCCTTAACAAGGATCAGGGTCTAGTCACTTCATTCCCAAGGGACACTACATATTCTTCTTTATCTGGCCCACTACCGGTGGAAATAATTACCTTCCTCCTCTTCCTTCGCTCATGACTCTTCGAAAAGAATCCACTCTCATTATATCAACTTTAAGGTCAATAAAATATATGGACATGTTGGTCCCTTTATTTTCATGAATTCTTTCATCATCAGCTATATGTAGATGCTCTATTGAAATCCATTTTTCATACGTAGATTAAGTCCACCTTCCCAGGTACTGCTAGGTACCGAAAAATACTTTCACTAACTGATTTGATCCTTTTGAAAGCTTCCTTATGAAAATAGTGAACCACATGATCTTTCCATATAATGAGTACCGAGTTTGGTGCGTGGGACACCTTCTTTGAATACCGCTTCTACTACCACAAACCGCCCTTTTCTCATGGAATGTCCCCACCTTTGCGATTGTGTACAGCTACCGCGTACTGACTCCATGACTCTCCTCTACAAAACCCCTAATATCCGTGAATTGTTCTCTATTCGCGGACATCCTTCACATCTGCATATGGAGCTCCCCTCTACATACTTCTTGCTGAAATATCCCTCTCACGTTCTTGAGATTCCTCTATCATGTACCGAGTCAATTCCTTCTATGTACCAGACTTCTTCCTCCACATACCAAACTTCCATTGCAGGTTAAGAATCCCCAAAACACCTTCAGCGTGAACCACATTCGCACTTTTTCAAATTCTTAAAACCAAATATGCTTTCTAATGATAGACGATCTCCACAGTAACTAGAGGGATTATCATTTCATATATAAGAAAAGGTACCTTCTTAATCTACTGAATCAAGTTTTACCAAATCTTTAATCCAGGCTCCACTACTTACCAATTCTTCATCCACCTCAAACTGCAAGCCATCCATGAACTTTTTCCCTACTCACTCCATATACCATCTTTTCTCATACACAGTTGATTTCCTCTGCCAACTTCATCCCCTCCTCATATTGCACCACTGCTCAGCCATGAACCATTTTCGGTTCCGCGAACCGCTTTGTCGTACCCTTTCCACTACTCCATGTACTATTCTTGGAACATGGTACACGGTCCCTGAATTATGGTACCCAGTTCTCATCTTTTTCTATATTTCTTCAATGTTATTCAGGCTACTCACACCTATGAAGAAATACGTACTTCTCCAACAGTAAAATCCTGATTTTGAGGCCCTAAAATTTGACAAAAACCTAAAAACATCTCCACCTTAAAAACCTATCTTCGAAAATCACCAACCATACTCATTTTCATTCATCCAACACTGTCAACAAACACACTCACGCCCAAAACATTCTATAAGGATTCCTTGAGGGATTTTTCCCAATAATCTCCCCCTTTGGGTTTATTAATAATTCTTCTTATAAAAATTCTATGAACTTTGATATCTCATTATAACTCCTCCCATATTCAACCATCATTTTCTTCATGTGACTAAGATAGTGATCAAGGATTTACTCAACACGCACTACTGGAAAACTAACCTATACCAATGGTTTGGAACCGTTGGTATAAGCCTTTAAACCGTTGGTATAGCCTATACCAACGGTTTGGAGAACCGTAGGCAAGTAAGCCGTTGGGATAGGTCTATACCAACGGTTTTTGGAAAACCTTTGGTATATACCTATACCAACGGTTTAGAAAACTGTTGGTATAAGTAATATGAAAATATATACCAACGGTTCCTTAAAACCGTTGGTATATGTATTTCCAAAAAAAACATTCGCTGGGATTTGATCCCAAGACCTCCGGTTTATCATTGAACGACCTAACCACTAACCTAACATGACTTTTGTGAACATAATTTCATAAATATATATATGTATTATCATAATTTTTTTAAATTTTGATTTATAGAATGTTCTGGTTAAGAGGATCCGATAAAAAATCAAAGGACCTATACCAATGGTTTTCAAAACTGTTGGTATAGACCTATACCAATGGTTTTGACAACTGTTGGTATAGGTTCCTGGAATCCAGGAAGAGATGTTGAAATATTGGGGACCTTTCCCAACGGTTTGGTCAAACCGTTGGGAAAAGTGGCCAAAAAGTATACCTTTCCCAACGGTTTTGGCCAAATCGTTGGGAAAGGGTAGGCTTTCCCAATGGTTTGGCCAAAACCGTTGGGAAAAGTTGCCACCAAGTGGAATTTTCCCAACGGTTTTGGCAAACCGTTGGGAAAAGTGGCCACCAAGTGGGCTTTCCCAACAGTTTGGCCAAACCGTTGGGAAAGGGGGTATAGAAGTGTTGGGAAAGGTCACATTTCCAGTAGTTACATACTCTAAGCTAACATGAGACACGTTCAATATGAGAAATAAGAGTAAATGTAAATTTTATCAAAGAATCACTTCATTTCCGAAACTAATTGGTGAACCCAACTGATACCAATTTCTGAGTGCTAAAAGCTTTGTGACATCATTCCAACACCAATATTATACTTTTATCATGATCCTCATCTATCATGATATATATATTTTGATCATTCACTTCTAAAATCATTAGATTTAATGCTCCCTCTAACTTATATATCTTCCAAACCATTTCATCTCAACTTCAACTCCCCCAAACCTACTTCTCCACATAACTACTTCTCCTCATGTCTTTCCCCCCTATAAGTCACACATTCTCCACTTTTTTCAATGAACCTGAAGGAAACTTCAAGGATATTTCCAACAGGGTAACGAACATACATTAGTACATTCGGGAATGACACAACATTCCTCAAGGAGAGGGGGACCCACATCCACACATTTTCATGTGTGGGAAGTTGACTGGACTCTCATAGCTAGTTGTTTCCTTTCAAATAATTATTTGGGTAAGGCCTTTGTCATAATTTCTTCCACCTGTTGTTATTTAGGAACATAATCTAACTTCACAATCTCTTGCTCAACTTTCTCCTTGATAAAATTATATTTGATTTCAATGTGATTTGTCCCTAAGTGATGGACTGAATTTTTTCTCATATTTATAGAACCTGAATTGTCACAGTGAATTCTAATAATAGATTTCACTTCAATTCTCATATCATCGAGATGTAGCTTTATCCACAATAGTTTTGTGCATGATTGAGTGGTTGTGATGCATTCAGCTTCTGTAGTGCTTTCTGAAATATTGTCTTGTTTCTTGCATAACCATGAAATTCACATCCTTCCCTGATAAAAGAAACCTCCTGATGTTTATTTCCTAACATCTACTGAACCATCCCAATCTACATCTATATATACCAATAACTCTAGATATGATTTTTCATTAAACATTTGGCCAAAATTCAATGTTCCCTTGATATATCAATTAATTCTTTTTACTACAGTCATGTGACTCTCTATTGGATTAATTTGATACCCTACTACCTAGAATGAGGAAAATACAATTCCAGGCTTTGTCTCTATTTGGTACAACATAATTCCAATGATTTCCTTGTATTTAGTGATATCATTTGGCTTGCATTCATCATCTCGTGAAAATTTCAACTGTGTATCAACAAGTGTTTTCATATCATTGGAATTATCCATTCCAAACCATCTCAAAACCTCTTTAACATATTTTTTTTTGAGAAATAAAAGTGTCATTCGTTCCATGTTTTACATGTAATTGAAGGAAAAATGTCAGCTCTCCAATCATTGTCATTTAGAACTCACATTTCATGAATTCAGACAATTTTCTGCATTTTTCTTCATCTAATCCTTTAATGATTATGTCATCGACATAAACTAGAGCCATCATGCATTGATTGTTCCAATTATTGTAATACATGTTGTAATCAAGTACACTGCGATGAAAACTTATCTTCATTAGAAACTGATCAAGCCTTGAATACCATGCTCTCGGGGCTTGCATCAAACAATATAAAGCCATCTTCATTCGCCATACTCTGTTCTCATCTTCATGAATGAAAAAACCATGTGGTTGATCAATGTAGACTTCTTCTTCAATAACACCATTCAGAAATGATGACCTTACATCCATATGGAAAAAGATACACTTTTGTTGCACAACTATGGCTAAGAATAATCTAATTGTCTCCAACATTGCAACATGTGTAATTGTTTCACCAACATCTATACCCTCTATCTGGGAGTACCCTTTGAAAACAATTCGTTCTTTTTTTTTTAATCACAACACCGTCTTTATTCATTTTTTTTCAGAAAGACCCATTTTGGGCATATAACATTCTTTTCTACTGGTCTCCAAACAACTTCCCATGTTTTTTTCAATTTGGACAATATCTTCATTCATTGCATGAACCCAAATACCATATCAAGATACGTCATCAAAACATTTGGGCTCCACTTGTGATAATTATGACGCTTACCATAGATACTTCATCTTTCTTTTCTGCACTGGTGTTGTCTGATCATCAATTATGTTCTACCAATCAATTTCATCTCATCTTGCTGGTCTTTGGGAGGATACTGATTTATTCCCATCATCTATGTCTTTTTTTTTATCAATATCTTGAGCGAGAGCATCTCCTAATATGCTTATATTTTCATCACCATCCTCCTGAGTCTGATCATTTATTTTCTGAATATTTAATTAATTTTCTACACTAGTCACATAATTCCTTTCAAATATCATTCCAAATACTTTATTACAGAATTTATACACTTTTATTTTCATTGAGTAGACAAGAAATATCCCTTCATCCCCACAAGATTCAAATTTCATATGTTTCTCCTAATTGAGAATGAAACATTTACTTCCAAATATTTGAATGTACATTAATGATGGCTTCATTCCATACCGAAACTCATATAGAGTCTTATCCTCTTTTGGAAGAATTAAAGATCTATTTTAAAGTGTATACTACTATCATCACAGCTTCTTTCAAAAATTTCTCTGGAAGGACTCACTCAATGAGCATTGTTCTGGCCATGTTGTTGACAATCATATTTCTTCTCTCAACTACTCCATTTTGTTGTGGAGTTCCAACTACTGAAAGTTGATGATTTATCCCATGTTTTTTAATATAATACTCCACTTGGTTGTTTGTGAACATTTTTTCATTATCTATTCAAATCGTTCTAATTTTTGGACTAAACATGCTTTCACATTGAAGTGGATAAGTTGTAATGCAACTGAACACTTCAGATTTGTGGGTGATTATTGAAACCCATTTCATTCTACTATATTCATCAATGAATAGAACAGAATATCTCATCCCATCAATATCCCTTGGAGATATTGGCCCACAAACATCAATATTCACCAACTCGAGTTGTCTCGTTGACTTTTTCTCCTTATTCATATATGTCTTTAGAATGATCTTCCAATGTAATATTATAATGAATGTATGATTACAGTCATGTGATAATCAAGGGATATTTTGAGCTGCATAATATCTTACCAGATCTTCCAAGGATCCTTGGCTTATGTTCCCAATACATTTATTCCATAACTTGTTTTCTTCAACCTTGGACAGAAAGCACATATCTTCTTCTCCACTCATGAGATAGAGATTCCATTTCATAAGCTTTACTAGGAACACAAAAAAACATCATCTTCCTTGATGACACCTAATTTATTGTAAAAACATATGAAATTTCCTCATTCACATAATTGACTAGCACTAAAAAAGATGTGACTAAGCCCATCAACCACCAAGACATCTTCTTGTCTCGTGTCTTTTCCTCCAATCCTGGATTTTTCTGAACCAATAATTTTCAATCCCTCATCAATACTGAATATTACAATAACTTCATTATTATACATGATTCCAATTACTAGATACTTATTCACCATCATATGGGATGTGAATAAACTCTCAATTATCCATATCCCTGTGTGATCTGATGCTTTGAATTCAATTTCTTTAACCACAACCTGCTCGTCCCTTTTCATTTTGACCCAAGCCTTTGAATTCATAACTAACAAGGAATGATAAACTTGATCTTCCTTAGTATATGATGGGTCATCTTTAACCTGGAGTGATACAAATTGATTTTTAATTTTCATCTCACTTGAAGATAATTTTGGATTCTTCTTAGGAACAAATACAATTTTCCTTGGCACATTCCTTTGCATTGTAGATGTGAAATATCATGCCATATGTCTATGACCATCACACCTAATACAATGACTATCAAATGATGACGTGTAATTTTGAACTATCTATGACCACCTCTTTTGGACTTTTTCTCTTTGGTACCTATTTTCTACAGAACATACATTTTGAGAATGTTCCATTTTACCACAACAATAGAATCTTTTGTGAGGTACATTCCAATGTGGTAATGAAGCACCATTAATTGTGACTTGGAATCTTTGAATCATCTGATTCTACTTTGTACCCAAAGTAGTCTTCAACCATATAGTGGGTGCTTGTGGTCTGACTTGAACTATAACAGCTTTTTGTTTTAGATCAAGCCTATACAAGCCGTGTTATTCCGAGTGGATTTTTAATTCTGTTTAGTTGGACCACTCTGTAAAAATATCATCTCCTCTATTTTTTATTTGATATTATTTCCATGTTGCTTCTCTAGATCTTCAATTGTACATTGTATATTGACAACTTCTTTATCTATTTGTTCAATATGTTTGATTTTCTCTTTTCTAGTTTTAGTCAAACTATCAATTTCTAGTTTCTATTCATCAATGTTGAGTTTTTACTCAACCACCTTTTCAGATCTTTCAGGCATTGAAGACCTAATCTTTTCAATTTCTTCATTCAGATAATAATTCACTTCTTCTTGCTGTTTTATGAAGATACTGACATCACGAAAAAAATTGTTAGCTTTCATTGTCTTGGCTTTCAAAATATCTATCTGTTCAAGGGAAGCTTCTAATTCATCCTGAAGATCAATTCTTCCTTCAATTTCTCCTTCAACAATTTCATTTTTATCTCTTGTTCAATATTTTATAGAAACTGGAACCAAAGAATCTAATTTATGATTCCTGTAGTCCTCTAACTCTTATGCCTCAGATTCTTCAGAAATTGCATCTTCTCTTGAAAGTAGATTCTTCATTTTGAATAACTTTCTCCTAGTACTTCTCCACCCATTATCATTTGATGAATACTATTTTTGGGGAATTTCATCACTTTCTTCATTTTCATCATCAAATTTCTTAGGACACTTTGATGTATTGTCGTGCAGTCGTTGAGTACGTGCAAATTTAAAATTTATAAACTCTACAAACTACTTGTACTGTGGTATGAAGGGTGTCGAACCACAGAGACAGACTTATGTTGTGCTAGACCAGATTAAAGCTAAAACAACAAAAAGATAAAAATAGAACACTAACAAAAACAAACTCTACGTAACCAGTGAAACCGACTCTAGTAGTGGGTGTGAAAATGAAGGTGATATGGTGAAATATATGGCTTAAACAGAGAACAAATAGTAATGATGATTTTAGGGTCCTCAGGCGGCTTTGAACTGATTAACATGATATTCTCCGCATCTATTTGGTTTAATTCAATTACTCAGTGCATAGAAAAATGGTTCTAATCCACTGAGTTGTCACTACAGTGGACCAACACAACTCGATTAACTTCTTTGAGTCTCGATCTTTCGATCTTGACCTTTGGAAAAATCTGCTTAAATTGGAGTAGAGATGCATTGACCTTTTCCGATTCTCGGTACTTCGGTCAATGATCCACGTTGAAATGATTCACTACCACGCCCGTCGGTCGTTAGGTAATGTGAAACGATACTAAAAAAACAGAAGAGAAAACCGAGCAATGGAATCACACTGAGCAATCAAACTAAAAAAACATGACGGATATATGGATGATTAGTTCTCTACAACCTGATTCCCCTAATCTATTTAACTACACATTAGAATAGTAAAACAGAAAGAAACAATGAATGAATTAGAAAACATCTCTCGTGAGATTGCTCATCTCACCAGAAACTGCTTCAATTCTGATCTACTACTCAATGTCTGTCTGCCTCTGTTCTGGTGATGAGATAGATCGAAGAATGATCGTGATGAACTGATGGATCAAGGGATCTCTGGATGGAAGAATCGATGCTCACCTCTCTCCGGAATGAATTTCTGCAATCCCCCTGCTCCTGATGCTCCCTCGATCTGGTCCCGGCTCCCCCTGTCTTGGAGAGGAGTTGCGCCCTACTATCCTTCCAAGATGAAAACAGAAAACTAAACTAAAAAACAGTGTCAATCCACGTGGTGTGTTCTTGAGTGCGCTCGTCACCAGCCTTTTTCTGAACTCCTTGTGAGTGTAAACAATCCCTAGCAACGACATCGAGAATCTTCTCGCACCTTTTCCATGAACAATTTCTTTTATTACTGCTTCAATGAATACCCCCCTGCACGAAACACAGAAAACCCAAAACAAGTATAAAAATAAAAATGAAACTAAAATTAAATAAGTATATATTAATATTATTAATTAAATTAGTTAACGAAAGAACTCATTAATATATATATATATATATTACTTTATATTATTATTACTATTATATATTAATGTTAATTATATTTATCTAATAACATAAATTATTATGACATAATGATACCAGATATAATATTATATATTATTATTAATATACCTATAATTATGATAAATATTTTATATAATGTGTTATATTATATGTTATATTAGTTATATTATATAAATGTTAATATATTAATTATATATTAAATAATTGTTATTGTATATTATAATATTTTAAAAAATGAAAACACGATGAAGGGGGGTAGAGGATTCGGCCGGCGCGAACAGAGAGGAAGAGGAGGTCGGCGCAGGGGAGAAGAGGATGAGAGGCCACGGCGCACGGGTCTTCCAGCAGGGTCGATGGCGGTGAGGGGTGCGTGCGGGGTGGAAGGCGTCGCGCGGAGAGTGGATGCAAGACCAGAGCAGGGGTTGCAGTGTGTGGGATCCGGTGGTCGTGGGGTTCGGACGGTTGGTGCGGCGGTGAGGCAAGGTGTGGCTGGGGTCTCGTCGTCTCTGAATGATGCCGGGAGAGTGGGCCTCGACTTTTGGGAGAGGAAGGATCGTGCAGTTAGAAGGGGGATCACGCGGCTGTGAGACCGGTGCAAAAACGGTGAGACATGCTAAGTGCTGAACCGGTGAGACAGGCTAAGTGCTGAACTGGTGAGACAGTCACTGTGCGGCCGCAACACCTGCAAACAAAATAAAAAAACAATTTAATAAAACTAAAAATAGATTACTCAATTAATAAATTAAATTAAATATAATGGAATTAAAAACTAAATAAAACCAAGTTAAATAATAAAATTAATTGTGTTTTCAAATGAATGAATTTATTTGGGTTTAATAACACAATTTAAAACAAATTAAAAAAAATATTGTTACTTGCTTAAATTATTTTAACCAATTAATTAAAGAACTAATTAAATTAAGACTAAAAATATTAAATGAATTAAATTATTAAAACTAATTTAATTATTAAAAGACTAAAAACTTAAATGAGTTATTTATTTACAATTTAAAGAATAAAGAATTAATTAATTTAATTAATGAATTAATAAACTAACTAGAATGAAAAATTATAAAAATAAAAGAATAATTAAATAAAATTATAATTCGCAAGACTAAAATAATTTAATAATTATTTAAAATGACACTAATGCACATTAAAACACATTTTTTTAAACTAAAAACCGGTTATTTTACATAGTAAGAACAAAAACACAACAGTTATCAAATATTTTCTAAAAACAATCATTTGGTATAAAAAAGTCAATAAAAATGCAAAAAGGATGTGGCAAAGAGTGTGAAAGCACTACCACATCAATGTAAAATTCCCAATATTTCCGCATAGAAAGCATGAAAATGGAAGCTTATCATGGAACTTTCCTTTTCCACTATGCAGATTAGAGGATAGAAATGACATGACATTATCAAAACTGTTTTCCTCCAGCCAATCGTCAATAGACGGATTCTTCATGGCCTTGAATGCCACTTCCTTTAAAATCTCCTTTTCAACTGCATCATTTTCATCGATTCTCATTTCATATTCCACAAGGGTGCAATTTGGGTTATCTAGTGTAATCTATTTTGGGACTTTGTCTTCCAACACTGAATCATTTGGATAGAACCGCGGTGGATGTATCCTCCTGATTCAATTCGTAATCTTTATATCATCAATGACTTCTACAAGACCCCGCATGTCTTCCTCGATAATATTAATCCTATCGAAGAATGCATCAATAGTCTCATTGTGATTCATTCTGAGATCTGCATACATGTTCCATAGAACCTGATGCTTTCCTTCACAGACTATTGTGTCTCCATCATAAATGTTTGATAATTTATCCCACCTTAAAAGTGATGTTTTCTAGGACATAACCTTCGTGTAAATTTCATTTGATAGTGCTCCACCTAATGCATTGATCCCTTTAGAATCAACATCCCATTACCTATATCCATCTTCCCATAAAGAGCCACTTTTATTGCTAGATGATATTCCATGCATAGCTGATGTTAAGACATCTAACCCAACTAATCGGAGTTGTGCGGCATTCAATTCATCCAATGTTGAAAATTATTTCCATCGATGATCAGAATTCATTTATGATTGGTGATTTCCATTTCATCTTTTGAGAGAGAACCATTTACTTTCAACCTTTCCCTATGATACCAATTCTTAGGTACACTTGGTTGAATACCCGAAGCAGGGGTGGGGGCGAATCAGGGTATTATAGATTAAAATGTTCTCCCTTTTGGGATCATGTTTTGTTGTTAGAAAAAACTCAATTATCTTTACTCTTGTAGAAATATACAAACTAAAATGAAATCATTCACATGAAATAATGACTATTACATGGTTCGCCCTCACTGGGCATCTTCCAAGGAGATTACAACAACAATGTGTTGATGTTCAAAATTCACTAAGGATCATGGTCAATAATTAGTACAATGTTCTAGCAAGATCTTCAATGCCAAGGCTCACTTCATTTACAAAGTTTAGGGTCTTCTCACTACATTTCCAATGGTCACTCCACATGCCTCTTGCTCTGGCTCATTGCCAGCGAAAATGGTCACCATATTTCTCTTCCTTCGCTCACTGTACTTGGAACATAATCCACTTACAGTTTATCATCTTTTAGGTAAAACACAGTTTATGGACATGTAGGTCCCTTCGTTTGAATGAATTCATGCATCATCAAATATATGTAGTTGGTCTGTTGAATTCCCCTTTTCATATTTAGATGAAGTCCACCTTCTCGAGTACTCCTATGTACCGGAAAAAACATTCTTAAACTGACTTGATTCCTTTTCAAGCTTTCATATGGAAATTAAGAACCACCCGTTTTTTCCACATACCATGTACTAGGTTTGGTATGTGGGAAAACTTCATCGTGTACTACTTCTTTTGATGCAAACTACCGTTTCCTGATGGAGTGTCTCCGCCTTCGCGAAGCGTACCGCTACTGTGCACTAACTCTACGAATCTCCTCAGCAAAACCCCTCATTTCAGTGAATTGTTCACTGTTCGTGGACCGCCTTTGCTTCTATGTACCGGAGCTCCCCTCCGCATATTGCTTTCTGAAATATCCCTCCTGCATACCGGAGAATCCTCCTCTACATACTGAGACAATTCCTTCTGTGTACTAGACATTCTCATTCACGTAATGAACATTGTTTGTGGCATAAGAATCCCCACCAACACCATCAGTGCGAACAAATTTTAGACATTTCCGAATTCCAAATGAAAAATCTGATTTCTAATGACAAACGATCCCCACAATAATCGGCTGGATTATAATTTATTATATAGGAAAAGATACCTGCTTATTTCCATGATTCGATAATTACCCAATCTTTAATTATGCCACCACCGCTTACCAATTCTTCATCCACCGCGAACATGAATCCATCCGTGAACCATTTTCCTATGATCTATGCATACCTTATTTGTTCCTACACATTCGATTTCCTCCACGAACTTCATCCCATCCGGGTACCGGACCGCCGCTCAGCCACGAACCATTTTGGGTTCTGCGAACCACTTCGACGTATCATTTCCACCGCTCCGTATATAGTTCCTGGAACGTGGTTCGTGGTACATGAATTATGGTTTTTGGTTCTCATCCTTCTCTTCCTTTCTTCAATGTTCATCATGCCAATCACTCTTATTAATTTATCCTTGATTTTTTAACATTAAAATTCTGAATTTGAGGTCCTAAAATTTCCCAAACACTGGGAAACTACACCACCATTAAAACATGTCTTCGGAAAACACCTACCATTCTCATTTGTGGTCATCTAGATTTTTCAACAAACATATTCACATCCAAAACATTCCAAAAGGATTCCTAGAGGTTTTTTTCCCAACAGTGATCCACACCCATGATTTTTCCTAACCCCTACCAAATCCAGCATGTTTGATTCCTAAAATTCCTTAACACTATGAAATATTTGGTGTGTATTGGATGATGGTATAGTGGGTGAGAATCCCAATGAATAAAAGTCATTGAAAGAGATTCATATATAGAATCATCTAATTAAGAATACCTTGACACCAATGATGAGTGACTCTAGATTTTGTGGGCATGTCGAATTATTAGTATTTTTTGATTGTGACTCATCAATTTTGGACATTCAAAGGGGATTCAATGAATATCATAGTGAGATATTCATGTTGAATATATTTGGGATGAAGAGTTTTCAAGAACCTCTATATATCATTTTCAACATGTCCTTCTGACACTGTGGTCATTGGATTTAAATCTTTAATCAATGAGATACACAATGTGGATGAAGCTGCAACTCAAATGCCTTGGTGTTTGGATTGTAACATCCAATCCAATCCATAGTAATTTTAAAAGTCCTTATTTTGATTCTTTATTCTAATATTTATTTATTCATTTACACTAAAGCAATGTCATATAGTCACCATGTAGCCTTTTTCATCCACTAAAGCGCCAGCTAATTCGGAAATGAAATCACTAAATGTGCTTACATCAAGCTCCTCAATGATCGATTTGATGGTTCTGATGGTTTCCAACGACATTGACATGATAATAGATAGGCTTTACACATTCCTTTCACATGGGGAATCTATCGTCTATCGATCCTTATAATCCATCCTTATCGTCCTCTATTCTATACATGAGTAATTAATCCTTATACCATTTTTCATCAACAATGATGAGTTGGGCTTCAAATACATGTAAATTAACATGGTGTAAAGTCATGCACTAAGATACCAATTAATTTATATGGAATCATACTAGGTATATCTCATGGCTATAGTAGTGAACACTGAGTCTAGGACTTCAGTGTAAAACATAGCCGGTGTCATGACTACCTAGCTGACACTCAAAAAATTGCATCTTGATAAAGATGTAGGGATTCATGTTATATTGAAATACTATAGGGAAGATGAATTGATATGAAAATAAACATATAGAATATGTGATAACACTACTAAATCAAATTAATAAGTGACCATTATAGATTCACCTAATGTTGTTTGGACAAAAACATAACTCCACATGAGAATAGAAGAGAAAAAACCCTCCACATAAACTCATCTCGGGTAGGAGTGTAGTTCATGATGTAAATGATGATATTCATAAGGATGTTTACTATGAACCATGAAGTATTAAGGTAAATACCACTGTTTAGGACCTTTTAGACTCCCAATAGTATGAGTATACTCTAGATGAGACTAGGAACTCGATATCTAACATGGCCATGGATAACTAAGCGAGTCATCGACATAATCAATAAGAATCCAACACATCACCAATAACACTCTCTCAGACTGATTTGTTGGTAAAATGTGATATATATTGCACTATCAATTTAGAAATAATATTTTCAAGGTGTAAAATGGATTAATCCATTCCCCAAATCGGGATTTACAATTTGAGTGTGTTAACCTCGAGTGGAAGATGATTGTTTTCACCCATAAAATTCCAAGGATTTAGGTATTTCTTCACTCATGGTGTCTATGTAGAATTATTACATCTCAAGGATAATGTGCTCCTACAAAATATTATTCTTTTACAAATGGAGCGGGTGGTCCATCATCTTCAGGTTCAACTTATGGTGGAATTAGATGAGCTACCATTATCAAAAAACTATTTAATGGGATGCAAGGCTGAATAGTGAAAGATTCACATTCATATAGATGTGGTACATCCCAATGGGAATGAAAATAATGCATATTTTCCATGGATGCATGGAATTATAGAAATGAACATATAAAGTACAACTAATCTTCAGAAATACATACCCCACATTTTTTAATGATTTTATTTTTTAGTTTAATTAATAGAGTGACTCCATTCTATGGATGACATTTTCAATTGTTGGTTTCATTAATATAATTTTTTTATCCTCAAATTCTAATGTTTTAATTTTATTAAATCACCAATACCTTAAAAAACACACCATAAATATCTAATCCCTTGTTATTCATGCAAGGATTGATAAGAAAGATACCAATATAAGGCTACTTATTTCTATAAGAGTCACATTTATATGAAGAGGTGTTGGTATGGAATGATTAATTAACCATTTGGAGTCTCTTTATGAGAGGGATGATTATTAGAAAGAGACCATGTGGGTCTAACATTCTTTTAAATTTTGTGAGATATTGACTAGAGTTAGGATGGTGGCATTGGATTATACCCTAACAATGAAGGAAATAAAGGATGCAAATTTAAACATCTAAGACAAGGAATGAATATTAGAATAATGGGTTGATTCATTACTAATTATGAACATTTTTTAATTTTCCCCACAATTGGACTGGAATGAGTGTGGACATACAACTAAGGCTCAACCACATACCATTTTTTTGAAGAATCGAAGCCATCAAATGTTCATGAAAATTCATTCATGTATTGTTCCTTGGATGGGATGTGAGCTAGTTTTGAAAGGAACTAACACTCGTAGGTGAGATCATTAATACATGGAAGATATTGGTGATCAACATCATGGAGGATGTGAAGAATATGGAAGAAATGAGAAATTGTTTTAGGTGAGTTCAACACTCTAGGAATTATGCCACCAAGGATACGAGAACATTGAAGTGGGATATCGTCTTGAGTGAGGGTCAGACCCACCACCTGATGGGAGTGTCATAATGGATATCAAGAAATGATATGTATTTTTGTTGGTGAAGTAGGTGATCAATAAAAAATGGATGAATGGTCCACCATGTGTGGTAAAATGTATTTTTTTAGTTTTATATATTTCAATGATGAAAAGAAGAGGGGAAAAGTGTGAAATATTGTCTCCTCTCTTTCCTAAACAAGTAGGTTCCGTAAGAATACTCTAGTTTATTATAGGTCATAGTGGTGAATCCCTTATTTTTTATTCCTTTTACTTTCAAAACCTAACCTTTTCAAATGGTCTATGTAAAAACCTGGATCTTCTTTTCAAGTATGTTTTTCATTTTCTAGTCATTTTTGAGAAAAAGAGGAAATTATTGAAATTTTCCAAGTACACACCGTGTACTATATGAGTACACGTCGTGTACTCGGTTACCGCAGGTAGCCATGTGCTGGCCTTGTAGCGGCCCTAAACACGACCGTGTTGGGTGACCTGGAGGCCACCGAAAGTGGAGTATGGAAATGGTAAGTACATGTTGTTTACATCAAAATTACACACCGTGTACTTTCTTTTTTTCATTAAACGCACAGGGGTCGCGTCTATTTGCCTGAACACTATCCTTCTAGGTATCGTTCAACTGTGAACTCTGTATGGCTGTAGATCTTTGACAAAACCTTAATTGAGCATCCGTCCTCCTAATTGAACACCATTAGTTGCATTGGAATTGCATCGATGACTTCTCTTTTCTCTTAGAGCCCCATATTATGTTTTCTCCTCTCTCGTGAGATATCATGGGTTGAACGTTATAGATTTTTTTGTATATCTTTATCATTATTGGGTGGTTCAAGCTTTGAGATTCAAGTATATCAATCTCCCAACACCATTGATGGTGGTTTTTTCCTTTCCTTTGAATGTCTTAGAGTATTATGTGCCATTTTGACCAATGCCCTGGAATGAGGTATTAATTGCATGTATACCAGTTTATCCCTGTTGGTTTCCTTCCGTACTTGTATAATTTTATATAGGTTAATTGGATATGAATAGGGTTGATTTCTATGCTTTGGATGTGTTTCCCATGCATGTTCTATTTATGACTGTTGGTTTGCATAGCCTGTTTGGCCCCCTGGCCAGTTTTCCATTCCTTGTGTTATAGGGTGGAGTGTTTGTATTCTGACATGCTTAATATGTTTTAGGTAGATTATCCAAGTAGTTCATGAGGTTTACCTTGTCTGTTTTCCCCCTATTCTCATTGACCTACATAGGTCCGTGGGAACCTGGTGTAGTAGACAATAAGGGGATTGGACTGAGTGAGCTTCCTCAAAGAGTCTTTGAGCACTTTAGACTATACGGGGAATTGACCGAGTGAGCTTCCTCAGAGATTCATTGAAACACTTAGGGATATAAAGGGAATTGACCATGTGAGGTTCCTCAGAGATTTCATAACCTGGGGGCTATAAGGGAAATTGACAGTGAGTTCTTCCTTAGAGAGTCCTTGAATTACCAAATACTATAAGGGGAATTGACCTTGTGATCTTCCTTGGAGAGTCTTGAATTACTTTTTACTATAATGGGAATTGACTGTGAGTTCTTCTTCAGAGAGTCCTTATATATTCTTAAAACTAATGAAGAGGGGATAGGCTATGTGCACTTCATAGATGGTTACCATGCTTGATTAGTTGATATGTGGAATTGTTTTCTGCAGAGTACATTCTTGTTTACTGATAATATAATTTTACCTCCATATATTTAATGACTGTTAGGCATAGATCATTGGGTGGATATCTACTGGGATTTAGTCTAACATCCTATTTGGGCCATATTTTTGGGCCCAAACAGATTATATTTCTCTAGGTAGAGACAAGGGCAAACACCCTTCTACTTCTGTTACATGACTTGTTGTGGAGCTGGAGAGCATGGGGCCAAGCTATGGATTGTGATGCTAAGGATATGTTTATATTTTTCTATTGTACTTTGGTTTAGTAATTTTATATTCCATCATTGTGTTTTTTCTGGATGCTTTCCTAGACACATGTACCATGCATCATTTATATATGCACCTCAGTTGTTTGTTATTCTAGTCTTCCACTGTTACTATTGTATTTATACTTATTGATTCTACTATTGTGTATTTGTGACCCTTCCACTGTGTTACTCTTCCTATGAGGGCATAGGTTCCCCATTATCACACCGAAGGCCCCCGCTGCTATTTGGTAGCCTTTGGCGTTTGGGGAAATGTGCTTGAGGCCATGTGACCAACCAGGTACGGGGCGCCTCTTGGTGGCTTCTGGAACTGGTACATTACAAAGTGGCATCAGAGGAATTCTTCACTTCTTGACCTATTGTTTGGATCCTATTTCTAGGGAATATGATAGAATAGGTACTTGGTAATAAGCTATGCCCAGGAGTAGCTAACTCGTGTACAATTAAAATCCAATCTAACTCGTTTATTGAATTTTTTTGGGTTTTCAATTTTACAGTTGATTTGAGTTCACTTTTGGGTGATTCACATGTTTTATGCTATTATTGTTGATGTTATTGAAGTTCTATTTCTATCGCAACCCAATGAGATGGGGGTATGCCATCTTCTTCATCATATATGTACTTGCTGAAAATCACATGTCAAGCATTCTTTCTATTCCATCTAGGATGCATTATCGATTGCATGTTGTTTTGATAGTTGTTGTGTAGAATATGCATGTTGTTGTGATATATTCCTTGATAAAAAAATACATATTGTTCGACATGGTATTGTTTGTGTAAGGTTTTGTAGGAATGAACACAAAACATTGTTCTTGAGGTGTTATGGGCCTTCATGGACCAGAATTTAGTGAATCGTTTCCTTTTCTGCCTTGTTACAACATGTATAAGATTTAAAACATTGATTCGTGGGGAGTATGGGTCATCACGTATTGGAATTTGGAATTTTCAATATTCATTTCAGTGTTTTTTTTGGTTCCGGAGTAGTTTCTGAGGCTTAATGTCTGAAAAATACAAGAATACACACCATGTAATGTTATGTACATGCTATGTGTTCTTCTGTTCCGGAAGAAACTATTTTTCTTATGTACATGTCGTGTACATTATGTACACACCATGTATTCTCTAACCGTGTCATAGGCCGTGTGGGCAGAGACAGGGGACGGGGAAAGTCTTCTGGGAACATGTCGTGTACTAGTTGAACATGCCATGTAGTTTTGACCCTTTGTCCACCCATGTAACTAACTACATAGACAGTTAATCCTTAAGTTATACACTCCATGTCCACATTGAACAGGACATGTAGTCTGACCCAGGTACCCAGTCTTGTCAATAACAACATGGGTCAGTGTTTTCCTCTCTCATACACGTCGTTTCCGTCTCGAACACACCGTGTAGTCTTTCCTTAGGAGAGACGTGTGGCTTAACCATGTAGAAGGGCTTGAGCAGAGGAAGGGGATTAAAGTACACACCGTGTATTAAGACAACATACCGTGTGTTTGGGGTTTTACACAACCAGTTTAGGGAGGAGTACACGCCCACATAAATGACATAAGGGAACACACCGTGTAGTCTTGTTTTTTAAAACATGAGTGCTTTCATTCTCTTATTCATTTCTTACACTTCTAGTATTCAGTCCTTGATAATCAGGTTTAAAGGTGTGCGATTGACCTTGTAGAGTCATGATACCGAGTTGTCATCCGGTTTTATGCCAGTTTCCAGGTAGTGATTAGACACCTGACATGGCTCATCAAAGAATAACTACAGGTCCTCTTCTCATTCCAGTCTTTGCGCCAACCATTATACCTGACATAGGTGTTGATTCATAGTTCAGAGCAGGAGTTTTGAGGATGATGCTGACCTTTCAGGGACCTCTGCCTCCTACCCCATTGATGGAAGAATTGACGTGGGTCTTTCAGTAGTAATATCCTCCCACTTTCTTAGGATATGGAGGACTCCAGGCTGCAAAGTAGTGGCTAGAATCCATTCTGACAATTTTCAAGCATCTTGAGATACCTCCAGAGAAGGGGGTGAATCAAGCTACCCACATTCTTCAAGACTTCTCCAAGAGGTGGTTGGATGTGATCTCATAGGAGGGACACTAACATTGTATGTCTTGGGATGAGTTTTGATTCATCTTCTACTATTACTTCTATCTGGAGACCTTGAGGACTGATCAAGCCCGAGAGTTCATGAGTCTGATCAGAGTACTTTTTCTGTTGTGGAGTATTCCTCTAGCTTTATAGAGCTGTAACGTTTCATGCCTTTTCTAGGAGGGGATGATGTGTTCCTTGAATGGTAGTTTGATGATGGTTAGAGGCACGGCATCCGATCTCAGGTGAACATCTTCAAGTTGACTTCGATATCCTCTATCGTTAACCAGGGGCTAATAACATAACATAATCTGAGGGATTCCAGAGCTGCGAGCCAAGGCAGTTCAGCATCCATAGATAGTATTCCTCCAACTAATAGCAGGAAGTGTCATAGGGAGACTGCATGAGGAGATCAGAGTAGGCGGGATGCATCTTCTAGTAGCTAGGGGGTGTGCTACCAGTGCCGAAAGAGCATGCATACAAGGCCACACTGCCCGAGAGACCCAATGGAGTGTCGATATTGCGTCAAGATGGGTCACCTTCAGTGCTTCAGTTATATCTTCTCACCAACAGCTGCTGACAGGGGTTATTCTATGACTCCAAGTTCAGGAGAAGCACCACTAGTTTCTCAGAAGTTCAAGAACTGGAGTTCTTCTGGCCATTTCGGCCGAGATGGAGGTCGTGGCCATGGTGGTCAATCACCAGGCTTTCAGTGACATTAGGGTTGACCAACTCAGAGTTGTAAGGGAAGGTCATAGGGCCGTGGTACAGGTCATACTTCTGCAGTGGAGCAGACCCAACTGAAGGAGGACCCTGGACCCTATATAGGTTGAGGAACGATCTTAGTAAACTCTGTTTTAGCTTCATCTCTTTTTGATACAGGGGATTCCCATAGCCTTATATTTTTTTATTTTGTGAAGATTCTTGGTCTATGCATATTTTACTTTACTGGTATCTTGACGCTAGACACTTCGTCGGGGATTAAAATGGATAGTGTACATCAGTGTATGGAGTGCCTACTATAGGTTCGTGGGTGTCAATTCTTATGGGACTGCTATGCCATTTAGATGACATGTTGTGATGTCATTATTGAGATGAACTGGTTAGTTCCATTTCAGGAAGTCGTTGACTATTATCATCGTAGGGTTAGTTCCACATCACCAGAAGGGAAATCTTTTCTTTATAAGGGACAATGGGATGTCCAAGTGAGAAGAGAGGGACCCTAGCATCATGGGTTGTGAGGAGTTACAACCCAAATATCTAGTCTATATATGGATTACTAGGGGAATTCATAGTTAGACTTCCGTCCACCCATGGATCATTTCAGATATGTCTTTTTAGTAGACATTTCAGGTTTTCCTCGGAAGCGAGAGGTTGAATTTTCAATTGAACTTATTCTAGGGGTGACACTGGTGTCCATTCCTCCTTATAGGATGGCTACACCAGAGTTGCAGGAAGTCAAGAAATAGTTGGAGGATTTGCAGGCAAAGGGTTTCATCTTACCTAGTACTTCTCCTTCGGGTTCACCTATCCTGTTTGCGAAGAAGGCAGACTGTACCCTCAGGCTTTTTATGGACAATCAGAAGATGAACCAGTTGACGATCAAGAACCGATTTCCTTTTCCTAGGATTAAGGATCTCTTTGGTCATATTCTAGGAGCCCGTGTGTTTCTGAATATTGATTTGTGGTCCAATTACCATCATTTGCACATTAGACCATCAGATATTCCTCTTACAGCCTTCCAGAATAGGTATGGTCCATACGAGTATATGGTTATGTCGTTCCGTCTCATGAAAGCACCTGCACTTTTAATGGAATTGATGAACTGAGTGTTCCATCCATACTTGGATTCATTCATGGTGGTTTTCATGGACGATATATTTCTGTACTCTCACACTCAACATGACCATGCTACTCATCTTGAGATCATTTTCAGTACACTGAGAAAGAATCTGTTATATGCTATGCTCCGAAAATGAATCTTTTGGATGGATTAGATAAACTTCATGGGTCATGTTGTCTTAGAGACAAGAGTATCAGTAGACCCAGAGAAAGTGAGAGCAGTAGTTCCCTGGGAGAAGGCTAAGAACATATTTGAGTTGCGGAGTTTTCTAGGGCTCGCAAAATACTACAGAAGTTTCATACAATATTTTTCACACTTAGCAGCACCACTAATGGATTTGAATAAGAAGGGTGAGAAGTTCTTATGGTTAGATTCTTGTGAGTCATCCTATCAGGAAAAGAAAGGGATGTTGACTTTAGCATCGATACTAGTCTTTATAGATCCGAACAAGATCTATACTGTTTACTGTGATGCATCAGGTATCAGGCTGGGAGCTATGCTTATACAGGGAGATGGAGTCATTGCATATGGGTCACAGTAGTTGATGCCACATGGGAGGAATTACCCAACACATGATATTGAGTTGGTGACAGTTGTCCATGCCATCGATTTTTTGATACATTATCTTATGGGAGAATTTTTTTTTGGTTTTCACCGACCACACTATTCTCAAGTACAATTTCACACCAGGTTCTCTGAATTTTAGACAGTGAAGGTGGGTTGAGTACCTTCAGTCCTTTGACTTTGAGCTTGCCTATATGGAGGGAAAGGCAAAGAAGTTGCTAATGCGTTGAGCAATAGAATTTAGATATAGGAAGTTCAGGATGCCATTACTGAGTGTCAGCTTATGGATCTGTTCTATGATATTCATTTGTATGTGCACGATAGTCAGGGGCATACATTTCTTTCTTCTGTAGATGTTACCTCTACTCTTCTTGATCGAGTGCAAATGAGGTAGCTATCAGAATCAGAAGGCCTAGTCCTATGGGATAGGGTGTTAGGAGATGACCCTATTCCTGGATGAATAGTAATCCAGGATGAGATTTTTCATTTCCAAGGTCATGTGTAGGTGCCAGTAGATATATGCGAGGAACGGATGTGGGATTTTCATTCCTCAGTTTGGGCAGTTCATCCTGGTGTCACCAAGATGTATCGTGATCTACACCACTAGTATTGGTCGCTAGGTATGAGAATTGATGTTTCTAGTTTTCTCATGAGGTGTTCAACCTATCACCAGGTGAAGGCAGAGCATCAGCAGCCAGCATGGATTTTACAAAAGTTACCCATTCCCGAGTGGAAGTGGAACGACGTCGTGATGGATTTTGAAATAGGGTTGCCGAGGTCTCCTCGAGGGAAGGATGTAGTATGGGTTGCCATTGACATTATTATAAAGGATTCTCACTTATTTCCCATTAAGCAGACCTTCATTGTTGATTATCTAGGATGGTTGTACATCTAAGATATTTTATGTCTGCATGGAGTTCCACAATCCATTTTTCAGACAAGGATGTTTGTTTTACTTCTCGGGTATGGCAGGGGATTTAGAAGGCTTTAGGTACACATGTACTTTTGAGTACAACATACCTCCCCTAGACAGATGGCATGTCCGAGTGTACGATTCAGGTGCTTGAGGACATGCTCCGAGCATGAATCTTAGATTTTGGCGGTTCTTGGGAGAGGCATATACCTCTTGTGGATTTTTCCTACAATAATAGTTTTCAAGAAACTATTTAGATGGAACCTTATGAGGATTTGTACAGTAGTCCATGTCGATCACCCTTATGTTAGCTGGAGGCAAGAGAGGTAGCTTTGATGGGACCTCATCTTGTTCAGGAGACCATAGATCAAATAGAGATGATTCGGAAGAGGATGTCTACTTCACAGTCTCGATATAAATCTTATGTTGATCAGCAGAGATGACCTCTATATTTCGAGGTGGGGGATCATGTTTTCTTGCATGTCACACTGAGGTTAGGGAACAGAAGAATTAAGAGACTGGGTAAGATTTCACCGAGGAATGTCGGGTTGTTTGAGGTTATGGAGACTGTTGGGTTGTTTTCCTATCGGTTGTAGTTACCCCAGAGGTACTGGGCTATGCACAACGTTTTTCACATTTCTCAGCTCTGACATTAATTTTTATAACGGTATCATGTCTTCCAGCATGAGGAGGTTCAAATCGAAGTGAATGCGTCATTTGAGGAGCATCCAATCCGGATTGTTGATCACAGTACGAAAATTCTTTGTGGCCAGTCTATTCTTTTGGTACGAGTTCTAAGGCTGCACAGGCGAGTACATGACGAGACTTGGGAGAGGGAGGTCGATGTACGAGCACAATGGCTAGAGCTGTTCTATGATTCTTCTTCTACTCCAAACTAGGGACATTTGGGGATGAATTTCATTAAGGGGGGAAATTTTTTAGGAACCCATATCTTCTTTTTAGGTCTGTTTTTCCTTTTCTTGTCATTTTTGAGAAAAAAGGAAAATTCAGGAAATTTTCGAAGTAAACGCCGTGTACTTTATGAGTACATGCCCTATACGTGGTTACCATAGGTAGCCGGGTTCTAGTCGTGCATCGGCCATGCCGAAGGCCATGTGTGGTGACCCGGAGGCCACCTAATGTGGAGTTTCCAAACATCAAGTACACGTCATGTACTGTTTTCTCATTAAACACACCGGGGTTGTGTCTAATTTCCAGAACGATCTCCTTATAGGTCCCGTTCGACCGAGAGCTCCATACAGACACAAAACGTGGACAAACCCCCGATTGAGCATCCGTCCTCCAAATCATACACTGTTGGTTGCGTTGGAATCGCATTGGGGAGTTATCTTTTCTCATAGATCTCCATCGTCTGATTTCTGATCTCTCGTGAGATATTACAGGTTGAACATTTTAGATGTTTTTATAGGTATTCGGCATTCTAGGGAGATTCTAGAATCTAGGTTCAAGTATAATGATCTTCCAACATCGATTTAGGTGGTCTGTGCCTTTCCGTTGAATGTCTATGAGTATTATGTGCAATTTCGACCAATACCCTTGAACAGAGTATTGTGTGGTTACCGTTTTACCCCTGTTGGTTTCATGCCATGCTTGTATGCTTTTATAGAGGTTAATTGGATATGAATAGGGTTGATTTATATTATTTGAATGTGTTTCTCATGCATGATATGTTTACCACCATGGGTCTGCTAAATCTATTCGGCCGCCTTACCTGTTTTACATGCCTAGTGTTGTAGGGTGGACTCTTTGTGTTCTATCATGCTTGATATGTTGTTAAATGATTAGCCAAGTAGTTATGGAGGATTAAATTTTCCTTTTTTTCCTTGATATGCTTGTTGACCTACACTGGGCCGTGACAACCTAGTGTAGTAGACTATAAGGGCAATTGACCGAGTGAGATTCCTCAGAGAATTTTTGAGCACTTTAGACTATATGGGAATTGATTGAGTGAGCTCCCTCAGAGAGCCTTTGATCCACTTGGGGCTATAAGGGGATCTAACCAAGTGATCTTCTTTATAGAGTCCTTGAACTGGGGGATATAAGGGAAATTGAATGTGGTTGAATCCTCAGAGAGTCCTTGAATTACCATAGACTATCAGGGAAATTGACTGTGTGAGATTCCTCAGAGAGTCTTGAATTACTTTTTCCTATAAGGGGAATTTACTGTGAGTGCTTCCTCAGAGTTTCTATATATATTCTTACAATTAAAACAGAGGGGATAGGCTGTGTGTTTAAGGGTTGGTGTCCTATGAACCATCTATTTTTTACTTTGATTACATGAATGTTCAATTATTATATATTTTTCATTGTTCTGCATGACTATAATATAATAATGTCCTGGAATATCTGTTGCATTAATAAGGTCATGGAAGATCCCAGCTATGATGAGAACCTTGAAAGTATATAACAATATTCTTAAATAAATTCCTACGGTTGTATGACATACTATGATAGGACACATAGTATACAGACTATCATATGCGAGTTCTCGTAAAGAAGACGAGACTCTCTCTCATGGTGTTCGCACTTGGTAATCTCCAGGATGGGATATTATAAGAACAGACCCACCAATAGCAATTCATCATGTCTTGGTGTCATTAGACATTGTTATCTACGAACGTGTGTAATGGTCCTTTGACTGTAAGATTAACATTAACTCATGTCATGACTCGCGCACTTAGATTTACTGATGAAAACCGTCACGCAGATAGTTGGCGGGATGTAGGGTCGTTGGGTGCATCACGAGTGACATGTTGTTAATAGATAGGTCGAGGAAGGATTTATCCCTTCCATTTATGGAAGTTGATATCTCGGCCCTTTGATTGAAATAGAACTATCTCATTAAATTCCATGGCCATGGTGTAAACGACGAGTTTATTTCAGGTAGTCAAAAAACAACGGATCAAGCATATATGTTTATGACACTACCATGAAACCTGCATGATGAAATATTGATACAAATGGATTAAATTACACAATAAGTCTTCGTATGAGATGATACGTAAATGCGACGTCAACTTCTTTCTCTTGGGTGCCTTGACCCGTTGCTAGACAGTAATCTTGGAATTTAGGCAAGACAGCCTAATGCCAATGAGAAACAGGCCTAGAGGGTCACACACTAAGTATATTTAAGTATCTCAAGTACAATAAAGACTACTCCCGTATGTGGTTCAATAATTATTCAAGGAAGCCTAAAATCATTTTAATGTTGGAGGAAGAATAAAATAAAACAAGTAAACGTTGTTTATCAATAATTACACGTTGTATAGTTTTATTTGGAAAACAATTACATGCCGTGTATTATTAAATGTACATGCCATGTAGTTTTCATTCTAGAAAGGAAATGAATAAATGAAAACAAGATATAAACACCGTGTACATTGAATTTACACACCGTGTAGTTTTCAATGAAAAACAAGTACACATCGTGTATTTATTAATACACGCCGTGTAGTTTTTCCAGTCGGGATTTTGAAGAAATATCATTTCATTAAATGATATTTATTATAATTAGTGTGGGCGCATGTCAAGGAATTAATGAATCGACATGGGGTTTTCAAAATGGAGTTAATGAAATAAATAAAATGTGTAACGTGTTTATTTATTGTCATAACTCTACAACCTCAAACCTGATTATAAATATCCACACAACCCCAACTCTTTTCCCAACACAAGAGAATCGTTGTGCACAATAATTCTGGAGAATTCTTTCAATTCTGAAAGAAAATCTTCCTACAAGAACACTATCATGACCGATAGAGATCCTTTTCCATTGGACCAAGACGATCTAAGGTGGACAATGGAAGCAAAGGTTTCTCCACTCTAGCACCTGGGAACTCCTTTGGCGATGTCCCGAGATACGAGGTACACATGTGGATCACCGCTAGAGGAAGTCTACACTTGGCTTCTGTGACACAACGACGAATCACAACAGAACGTGATCAAAAACATCAATGAATAAAGAACACCCAAAAGTTATTTCTTTTCAATTGATTAAATTAATTATAATCAACCTGTAATGATCTTACTTTGTGGTTCTGAGACATTCATTTTATTTTTCCATTTCTGTGATTCGATCTGTGGAGACTGGAATTTATCATCGTATTGATCTTGGATTGATCATTGTTAATGACAAAAATCCAAGTGGGCACATCCACCCACGCGCTTCCACTGAGCCCAGAACCATCAAATGGTTTTAGAGCGAGGTTACAACGTTTATTATAGTTATTTAATTTTCGTTGATAATTTACGCATTTATATTTGATTAAATTAAAAAAAAATTCATTCTATAAATCTGAATAAATGAGATCTGTTTTTCCTCATTCATTTCTCGATTCATATAACAGAAATGAACTTTTAATTTTAATTTTTGAATAAAATAAAAATGAGGTACTTATCCAGAGGAGACGCTCTTTCTGTCTATACAACATGTGAATACACGGAGTGTAATGAAAACTAAAGATCATGTACATGACATGGAAAACAGGAATACACAACGTGTATGTTGGAGCAACACGCCATGTAGTCCGATCCAGCCCAAGTGAAACCGTGTACAAAGGAGAATCCACGTACCACATACACGTGATCGCCAGGCCTGTTACCACGTAACAAGTAAGTACACGCCGTGTATGATTTATCTATACGCCGTGTACTCCAAAATTTCCAAACTAGAGAAAACACGCCAAATCCTCGGTGTGTACTTTGGATAAAGGGTGAAAAGAAATACACGTCGTGTAAATATAAACTACATGCCATGTACTTTCTAGAAATTTCACCTGGTTTCCTCCAAAATTACGAAGACCTATACATGGAATATGGATGAGAAGAATCTCAAGGAAATTTAGAAAGGAATTTAAGATAAAGAATTGATTAATTATAAGATCATAATTAATTAATTTCTTGTGCGACTTATCTTAAATAATAGAACGACTAAAAGAATTTTAATTCTAAATATGCGTAAATGTTGTTGCATGCTATGGATGATCATGATCTAGACCAAATACCCGTTTTATGTGTGTATGGTTTCATTTAAATTTTTTTAGTCTAAATTCGTTGGCCTGCGAGACTTCTTCCAATAAAATGTAGGGCCTGAGTTCCCATGGTTTATTTAATAAAAAACTCGTTTAATGGAAGATATATCAAGCCAGAGGAGATGGTTCGAAATCCGAAGATGAGGCGAAACCAACCCAAGAAGATACTAAGGTGGACAGGTGGGACCTACAAAACATGAACCATCAGGTTCAAGGTGTTTTCTCTAAGACAGGGTTAGCTTATCAAAACCGCTAGATAAGCTTACCAATAGAATCTCATGATCATGAAATCTTATTTTATTTCTATCTGATTGCATGGTTTATTTACTATGTATGTGTTGTCGCGATCATGTAAATAAAATGAACAAGCATGAAAAGATGGAATAAAATAAAAACTAGACTATGCATAAACATTATCAGAGCATGGTTAATCACTTAAGCAAGAATCACTTAATATAATGAAGAATGTGATAATTCAAAACTACACATAAAGAATAAAATCCCTCAAATACCATATTAAGTCAAACCAAGCCTTCTGTTACCTGATTAAGGGCAAGACTCAATAAAACTATGTGTTTGACCCACCCTTGTTGGGAAACTTACTTTTATAAAGGAAGCCCTTATAAAAGGTTTCGAGTTGACTTAACCATATTAAATCAAGAGGAGTATCCCTTGATAGACTTGATGTAATATTGGAGGCAAGATTTGAGAAAATCCAATTCAGGATTTCAGGATTGGGGAGTCCAATCAATAGATCAAGGAACTGTAAGCTCACAGTTGGCAAAGACCTGCCTACCTAAATACCTTCAAATAGATTGACCAACCCTTGTTGGGGTTATGCGAAGGAGAATATGAATCCTTTCCACTAGAATGTCAAAGAAACTATACATTCTGAGTTCAATAGTTAGGGCCATTGGGACTTGATAAAATAGTGGGAGAATCCATAAATTCATTTATTATTTTTCATAAAATATAATCAAGAAAGTACTGATAAATATGCTCCTTTAATTTGTGGAATCAATATGACTAACTTTTCAACCACCTTTTATGTACGATCAATTCTGGATAAAGACAACATCCTCACCAGTAGTAACTTTTAGGAATGGTTTAGGCACCTTTAGGTTATCCTACATCATGAATGAATGTATTACGTGCTGGAGTCCTCACTTCCTGACCCCCCTGCCCAAGGGGAGAGTGATGAAGATTTCCTCATATATGATCAACATTTGAGCGATGCACTCGACGTTCAATGTTTGATGCTATAATTTATGTATAGTGAGCTCCTGAAGTCTCATGAAGACATGGATTCCTATATAATGCTCGAGCACCTCCGTGGTTTACACCAGGAGAGAGCAAGACAAGAAAGGTTTGACATCTCAAAGGATGTATTTCAGAGAAAGATTGGAGAGGGTGCCCCAGCTGGGCCTCATGTAGTCATGCTCATTGGCTACATTGAGTGATTGGAGGTTCTAGGGTTTAAACTCCCTTAAGAACTAGGTACCGATCTCATTCTTGCATCACTTCCCCAGATCTTCTCAAACATTGTTGTGAACTTCAACAAGAACAACATTGAGAAGTCTCCATCTGATCTTTTTATCCTCATTCGCCAAGTGGATAATGGCATGAAGCATGAAAAACCTTCTGTCTTTATGGTGAATAAAATGAAAGGGAAGGCGAAGAGCTTTAAGCCCAAAGCATCTTCAAGGCCTTCCAATAAAAGGAAGATCAAAGGGGAGGTAAGGGAATAGGAGGTTGTTTGTTTCGCATGTGGCAAGAAGGGCCACTGTAAGAAAAAGTGCACCCATCCAAGGAAGCAAGGGGAAGCTTCAGGTGCATTTGTTATCGAATCCAATCTATTTGTTTCTACCAATTTTTTATTAGATACTTTTTATGGTTCTCACATATGTATCTAAATACAGGAACCAAGTAGAGTTAGAAATATTGACCACAGTGAGGTGGATCTACGAGAAGCCAATGGAGCCAAACTCGCTGTTGTAGCTGACAGGGACTACCATATCACATTGCCTACTGGGATGGTCTTGGTTTTGAAAGGATGTTATTATGTACCCATTGTAACAAAAAAACTATTTCAGTATCTAGATTAGATACTGATGGATTCATCTTTAAGTATGGAAGTGGATGTTGCTACTTTTATAAAGACAACATTTGTTTTGGTAGGGCACATTTATATAACAACCTTTATGTGTTAGATTACACAAACCATGTAATGGAAATCGATGACAAAGATAATTCACATGAATCATAACACACCCAACATTGGAATCACCGGCTAGGTCATGTCAATGATAAATGTTTGACAAAATTACATCAAGATGGGTATTTAGATTCATTCGAACTAAAACCACTTGGTTTATGTCATGCGTGTCTACAAGGCAAAATGACCAAAACCCCATTTAGTGGGAAAGGTGGAAGGGATAAAGAGCTTCTAGAATTAGTTCACACAAATGTGTGTGGACCATTTCCAGTTGAAGCTAGGGGTGTGTTCTCATACTTCATAACTTTTACTGATGATTTTAGTAGATATAGATATTTCTACTTAATGAGGTATAAGTGAGATTCTTTTGATCGGTTCAAAGAATACAAGAATGAAGTTGAGAATTAGCTTAGTAAGAATATTAAGAAACTCCACTCAGACAGAGGAGGAGAATATCTTAATCAGGACTTCATTGATTTTTTAAGGGAGATTGGGATTCTATCTCAACTCACTCCTCCTTATACACCTCAGTGGAATGGTGTAAGTGAAAGGAGGAAACACACCATGTTGGACATGGTGAGATCAATGATGAGTCATGCAAGTCTTCCAATATCCTTTTGGGGATATTCATTACAAACAGCAGCACACATACTAAACCAAGTACCAACTAAATCAATAAACGATATTCCATATGAGTTATGGAGTGGACACACAGCCATATTATCGAATTTACATGTGTGGAGTAGCAAATCATTTGTTAAGGCCTCTTCAGGTAACAAACATGCACCCCGAGGCACAAAGTGTATCTTTGTAGGATATCCCAAGGAAACAAGGGGATATTACCTATAAAATCCCTCAAACAAAAAGGTTACAGTGGCAAGACACTCCATATTCCTTGAGAGGGAGCACATCTCCAAAAGAGATAGTGGGAGCGAGATAGACTTTGATGAAGTCGAGGATCAAGATACATAGGAGTTGGTACAAGAACAGATTCCACAAATCCTCATGGAAGAACAATCTGTTCCAGAGACACAAGAACTGCGTAGGAGCACGAGAGAGGTGAGAGAACCAGAATGATATGGTTTTCTTGTCACCGAGGATGGTGACTCATTATTGGTTGACAATGATGATCCTCTTACCTACAAGGATGTAGTTGAAGGCATGGAGGTTTCCAAGTTGAAAAAATACATGAATTCGGAAATGGATTCCATGTACCAATACCAGGTCTGGATTTTGGTAGATCCTCCATTTTATGTAAAGCCTATTGGTAATAAATGGGTATTCAAGAAGAAAATGGACATGGAGGGGCAAGTCAGCACCTATAAGGCACGACTGGTTGCAAAAGGTTATAGACAGCATTAAGGAATTGACTACGATGAAACCTTTTCACCAGTTGTGATGCTGAAATCCATCATAATCCTAATGGCCATTGCCGCTTTCCATGACTATGAAATTTGGAAAATGGATGTCAAAACAGCTTCCCTTAATTGGAACCTCTAGGAAGATGTCTACATGAAACAACCTGAAGGGTTTGTGACTCCAAAGGATGCCAAAATGGTATGCAAGTTGTATAAATCCATTTGTAGTTTAAAGAAAGAATCAAGGTCATGGAACATTTGTTTTGATGAAGGTGTAATGGAATTTGGCATTGTTAAGAATGAATGTGAGCCTTGTGTCTACAAGAGGTTAAGTGGGAGTGCAGTCATTTTCCTAATAGTATATGTTGATGACATATTACTAATTGGAAATGAAGTACCTTTCTTACAGTCAGTTAAGGCATGGTTTCATAAATGATTCTCCATGAATGACATGGGAGAGGAAGCATATATTCTTGGGATCAAGATCCATCGTGATAGATCCAAGAGAATGCTGGGCCTGAGTCAAAGTACATACATTTACAAGATACTAAAGAGGTTCAGTATGGAAAAATCCATGACGGGATTGTTGCCAATGTCACATGGCATTCATCCTTCCAAGAAAAGGAGTCCTCAGACACATGAGGAAAGAAAGATAATGGAAAGGATCCTTTATTCATCCACGATTGGGTCAGTCATGTATTTTATGCTATGTACGCGGCTAGATGTTGCTTATGCATTAAGTGCGGTAGGCAGATATCAAGTTGATCTAGGAGACTGCCATTGGATGGAAGTCAAGACCATCCTTAAGTATCTGAGGTGTACTAAGGATATGTTCCTGGTTTAAGGAGGAGATGAGGAACTAGTCATCAGAGGGCATGTAGATGCTAGTTTCCAGACTGATCAAGATGACATGATGTTCCAGACTGGATACATCTTCTGTTTTAATGGAGGTTCAGTGAGCTGGAAGAGCTCAAAGAAAATTGTGGTGGTAGATTCTACAGCGGAGTCCGAGTATATCGTGGCTTCTGAGGCAGCTAAAGAAGTAGTATAGATGCGAAGCTTCATCCAAGAGTTGGATGTAGTACAGAGAAATAAAGATCCTATCACACTCTATTGTGATAATAGTGCAGCGGTGGTAATTGAAAAAGAGACAAGATCACATAAGCGGACAAAGAAAATACTTCAGAAGTATCATCTCTTGAGGGATTTGCCTCAAAGAGGTCAAGTTTCAGTGAACAGTATTTCCACGGAAGACAATGTGGCATACCCCTTGAATAAAGCCTTGACTCAACAGAAACATGATCATCATGTCAGGTCTAGTGGACTAAAAGTTGTAGGCAGTTGGCTCTATTCCAAGTGGGAGTTTGTAAGGGTTGTTGTCCTGAGAACCAACTGTTTTGTACATTGATTACATGAATGTTTACTTATTACATATCGTTAATTGTTCTGCATGACTATAATATAATAATGTCCTAGAATATTTTTTGCATTAATAAGGTTATGGAAGATCCCCACTATGATGATAACCTTGAAATGCTATAACAATATTCTTAAATAATGTTTTGCGGTTGGATGACATACTATTATATGACACATAGTTTACAAACCGTCATGTGTGAGTAATCGTAAAGAAGATGAGACTCTCTCTCATGGAGTTCGCACTTGGTAATCTCCATAATGGGAGATTATGAGAACAGACCCGCCAATAGAAATTCTGCATGTCTTGGTGTCATCAGACATTGTTATCTACGAGCATGTGTAATGGTCCTTAGACTGCAAGATTATCATTAACTCATGTCATGACTCGTACACTTAGATTTACTGACTAAAACCGTCACGCAGACAGTTGGCGGGAAGTAGGGTATGTTGGGTGCGTCACGAGTGACATGTTGTTAATGGATAAGTCGAGGAAGGATTTGTCCCTTCCATTTATGGAAGTTGATATCTCATCCCTTTGATTGAAATAGAACTGTCGCATTAAATTCCATGGCCATGGTGTAAAAGACGAGTTTATTTCAAGTAGTCAAAGAACAACAGATCAAGCATATAGGTTTATGACACTACCATGAAACCTTCTTGATGAGATATTGAGACAAAGGGATTAAATTACACAATAAGAATTCGTATGAGGTGATACGTCAATGTGGCGTTAACTTCTTTCTCTTGGGTGCCTTGCCCCATTGCTAGACAGTAATCTTGGAATTTAGGCAAAACTGCCTAATGCCAATGAGAAAGAGGCCTAGAGGGTCACACACTAAGTGTATTCAAGTATCTAATGTAGAATAAAGATTAATCCCATACGTGGTTTAATAATTATTAAATAAAGCCTAAAATTGTTTTAATGTTGGAGGAAGAATAAAATAAAACAAGTACACGCTGTGTAGTTTTATCTTGAAAACACTTACAAACCTTGTATTATTAAATGTACACGTCGTGTAGTTTTTATTCTGGAAAGGAAATGAATAAATGAAAACAAGATATACACACTGTGTACATTGAATGTACACACTGTGTAGTTTTCAATGAAAAACAAGTACACACCATGTATTTATTAATACACGCCGTGTAGTTTTTCCAGTCGGGATTTTGAGGAAATATCATTTCATTAAATGATATTTATTATAACCAGCATGGGCACATGTAAAGGAATTAATGACTCGGGATGGGGTTTTCAAAAGGGAGTAAATGAAATAAATAAAACGCGTAATGCGTTTATTTATTGTCATAACTCAACAACCTCAAACTTGATTATAAATATCCTCACAACCCCAACTCTTTTCCCAACACAAGAGAATCGTTGTGCACAACAATTCTGGATAATTCTTTCAAGGCCAAAAGAACCTATTCCTCCAAGAATGCTCTCAAGACCGAGAGAGATCCTCTTCCATCAGATCAAGATGATCTATGGCGGATAACACAAGCAAAGGTTTCTCCATGCTAGCACCCGGAGACTCCTTTGGCAACGTCCCGAGATACGAGGTACACGTGTGGATCACCACTAGAGGATGTTTACACTTGGCTTCTGCGATGCAACGATGAATCACATCAGAACATGATCAAGAACATAAAAGAATAAAGAACAACCAAAAGGTATTTCTTTTCAATTGATTAAATTAATTATAATCAACCTGAAACAATCAAACATTGTGGTTCCAGGAATTTCCTTTTATTTGTCCATTTCTGTGATTCAATCTATGGAGACTGGCGTTTATCGTCATATTGATCCCTGATTGATCATTGTTAATGATAAAAATAAAAGTGGGCACATCCACCCATGTTCTTCTGATGTGCTCGGAACCTTTAGTGTGCACTTCCAAGAGGGTTACTGTGCTTTATTTGTTGCTTTTGATATGTTCAATTGTTTTCTGCAGAGTAAATTTTTATTTACTGCTTTGGTAATTTTTCCTGCCATATATTCACTGACTATTAGGCACAGATCATTGGGTAGTTACCTAATGGGATTAAATCTGACACCATTTTTGGACCATTCTTTTGGGCCCAAATAGATTATATTTTTGTAGGTATAGACAAGGGAAAGCTCCCTTCTACTTCAGGTACTTGACTTGATGTAGAGCTGGAGAGCATGGGACCAAGCTTAGTCTTGTGATGCTGAGGATTTTTTTATTTGTTTCTTTGGTACTTTGGTGTAGTACTGTTTATATTCCAGCATTGTGATTTTTATGGCTACTTTCCTAGATACATGTATCATGCATCATTTATATATGTGCCTCATTTTTTTGTTATTTGAATATTTCCCTATTACTATTGTTGGTATATTTAATATTTCTGTTATTTTGTATTTGTTTCCCATATGATGTGTTACTATACCAATTAGGTAATAGTTTCCCCACAATCACACCTAAGGCCCTCGCTGGTAGTCGTCAGCCTATGGTATTTGGGGAAATGTGCTTGGGGCCATGTGACCAACCGTGTATGGGGCACCTCTAGGTGGCATCCGGAACTGGTATGTTACAGTCTACATGTTACTTATTAGATGAATTTTTTTAGGGTTCCATAAAGTGTTTTAGTATGATATACATTTTTTCCTCCTTCCTTGGGCTGTTTTTCTTCTTCCTCATCAGACCATATAGGGAATCCACTATGTTAAAAAAGGTAACTAAACCCTACATTAAAAAAGAGTTCCCACATCTATTTGAATCACAGACATCTCCTTGGAATGAGACACATATATTTTAAGGTCATAGTGCTTGGACCACCTCTAGTTGAGCATCTGATCACCCTAGTCTAAAATGGGAAGGACTAATGGTTTATGGGGAATAAAGAATGCTGATACACGACGGTATAAATGGTTTTATTTGTGGATAAGAAAAATATTTTAGATCTTGGGATTACAATATAACACATAAAAATGGTAATCATGCCACACATAGTTCTAGATGTAAGTGTGGTAGGAGAGAGACACCAGGAAGGGTTGTACTATATAGTGAGAGTGAGATGTTCTATAATGTATAAATTAATTTGGAAAGGAAAACCCCCACATTATAACTCAATTAGGTTATAAATTAATATAATGGGAGATTTTTCTATGAGGAATCAAAGGGGGTGTAATCAAGATGTGAAATGGAGGCCATTGGTCTAATTGCATACAATTTCATGGACATTAATCATTGATGAAAAGTGGTTACAAACTAATTCAGGTTTCAGAGGCTAGGAAAAAAGGTAATTATGGATAGGTTCATTTGGAATAATATAGATTAATAACATAATGTTATATGGGGGAGAAGGAGGCCTTCTATCAGAAAAACACCTCAAAATATTTTGTACATTGTTTGGGATAGTGATTCTCAGATCAGAATCCTATTACTTGTATAAGATAATTATTATTATAATAAATTAGGTTGTGTCCCATATATGTTTTTGTATATTAAAATTCGGTAATAATCCATCATGAATGGAGGGTCATGTATGCCTCATGATGCATAAAGATCACAATGATGAATGGTAAAAAGATTAAGGTCCTCATGAAAGTACAAAGAGAAAATTATTCCTATGAATGTCATTATGTCTCAATTATTATTGGGATGACCCTACATAGACTACTATGACCATACACCACATGATCAGGGGGAGATATAATGAGTGGAATGGAGTGTCTCTAATCAAATTTCACCACATAATAGGTTTATGTAGAGTATCCTGCATGAAGTTATCTAAAAAACATTTACATTATTAATGAGGTTACTCATGTTCATTGATGGGTAACATTGTGAGTGATAAACACTTCACAAAAAAAAATAAGGGAAGTAAATCATAATTTCCAGTATTATAACCATAAATGGGTGATTGATGTGTTTGTAATGACTACTAATAGTATTTGACAAATAGTTTTTGTGACCACATTTTTCATCAAATAAGTGATTAAATACAACATACACCATTGACTGTGATCAAAACATTGAACCATCACTTATCTAAAGACTTCTTTCGATGTGTGTACCCATGGAGGGTCCTGATTTATTTTGGATAAACCACATTTCAATTAGGGAAGAAAAAAAACAATTTTTTGATGATGATTTAAATTAACATTTTTTCAATGTGTTGACATAAATTTGGGGATATCTTTTTTGGAGTAAAAAAGTATGGGGTGTGTTGGTGCACATTGAATTGGTCCATCAGTGGGTGAGAGTCAAACTATTTTGTAACGAGAGTTTAATATAATAGATTAGTGGTTGAGATCATAATTGGATGTGGGATTTGGGTTCCTCAACATGTCACATGAAATGGGAATCATCCTATACATAGGTATGTAATGGGTTGATAGTGAACATTGGTTCTAGATGGTGTCCCTTTTTGGAAAGGACCAAATAATCATGTCATTTTATATCATGTGATAGGGATGTAGACCATTATTTTAAACATATTATAAAATTTATTTTGGGGAGATATTTTAACATAACATGATAATCATGAGGTATCATTACATTTAACGTCTTATGATATGAAATTTGTATTATTGTTTAATGTCATGAGACCATGTCATTTTCACATTGTCTAACATCAAGAGACTTGGAAGTTAGAGAGAATAATGATCTACAAAACACCATGGGTAATTAAAACCTAACATTGATAAAGTGATTATGTTCTATGAATGTACAATCACACATATCTTCTATAAGAAAGTACTGAGTTTTGGGGAATACTATATGTATTTTTATTAGATTAAGGTGGTATTTGTTGGACTAGTGATGATAAAAAATTGAGTTCATAGATTTAGATAGAAGGAAAATAAGGGAATGGATACAGACCAATAGTTAATGTATTGGAATATTAATTTGACCAAAATATGGAAATATCTTTTACAATGGCTTGTGTGGTTCATTCCCCGTTGTTTATGTTCATTAATTTTAGATAAGAAGGGTTTATTCTCAGTATATGTTTATGGATCCTAGATTGATGGGTTCATTATAGAAGTATTTATGTGGAACTAGAATGTTCAATATTGATGTGAATATTGTTCCAATGATTCTTAATTCCAAAAAAACAACCTAAAATGAGTTAAATATAGTCTATGGTAATGATTCTCAAACTAGAAGGATAATTAATGAATCTTGAACAGGGGGGTTACAAAGACTCCCCAACATATGTTATCCATGGTTAATGTGGGAAGAAAGTAATGATGAAGATAATCCCCTATCACACTAGAGTGAACATTATGAGTGAATAGAATATGAGAAGATAGATAATAAATAACACAAAACTACTTGGCCAATGTTTGTGAATTCATAAGAGGGTATCACAAATGGTGATAAAATAAAACTACATGAAAGGGAGGTACAATAGGAAGAAAATTGTGACTACTTGGGTATGAACCACATTGGGGATGAAAAAGGGGACTTGAAAGATTGTCGGTAACATTCAAAATATATGTTCCATTCACACACTAGTCATGGATATATTAATAAAATAATCAATCAACCACTAAACATATTTTAAATATATGCGATGGTTTGTTACCATAATGGTAGGTGAGATATTCTATAATGTAAATATCAAAATTTTCGTATCTCTTTTGTTTTTATAATATTATGGTTGATGAAATGAAGAATGAATATGTTTGTGTATATAAATTTGCTATGTGTTTTTATTGAATTCAATGGTCTAGGTTCTATGCCACCGAACACCAAGGCATACAAGAAAAGAAAATATATTAGAATGATATGAAAACATTCAATAGGACATAGTCCTTTAATAGGTCAGTGACTGGGATGGATTTATGTTGTGTGATACATGTGTATATACATATCACATGAGACTAGGAATCAATCAACACATAGTTGCACAATATGTTGTTGTAGATGACTATCGTCGAGGAAGAATGTATAATCAGGTGAGGGGGGAAGATTCAAATAGTTATAAATAATGTGATATAAATGAATTATTTTACTTATAATAATGTATGAATTGGACTAATGGTTATGGTGACATGGTTTCAATAATTAGTAATAACAAACCCACCATAAGCAAGGGCCTCATGGGATGTATTGTAGCGAAATGAATCTAAAAAGTAATGAATAATTTGGTTTTGTTCTTAATACCTGGGTTCTAGGTTTCATTACCTATCCCATGAAATATTAATCAATCTATACATAGTTCTCGATAATGATGTTATAGTATTATAACGTTCAATGTGGATGAATTTCCTTTTAAGAGTAGATGATTAACCGATATTTTTTTTAAAAAACATCTACATGTTGATGTTAGCTATGAAGATAAATGTCACGTATCAAGGACTATTAGAAATAGATTAACATATTATTAAGAGTAATTTCTCCAATATTTTAACTTAATTTGACCATGATGAGTTTTTTCTATAGTTTAATGTCGTATAGATTTAATAAAATGTGTCCATATAGTTTTAGGTCATGATGAATACAAAATACAGGTGTGTTCTAGGTATGTTGGGGTATCCCAAAGAGTCCTAACAAAACCCAAAAAATGGTAATGGAATAATTTCAAGACATATCTAGGAAAATTGTTATAAATTTTAATGAAATGTTTCTTGGACATAATAATCATTCTTTTTTAAAAAATTATTGACTTTCAACCATGATTTGTGATACCCTAACAAAATTACAAATCACATGTGATAGATTCTCAACGTGAGAAATAACGAGTGGAATAGAATCCCACTTGTAATAAGGGAACACATTATATGTGTAAAGTAATCTAATTTGGGAGTATGCAAATGAAATTGAGTTACATGATTAATTTAGCATAACAAACATAGTGATAATACTATGTATTTTATAGATCCACCAAACATGTGGGTGGCGAAAGGGAAGTAAATGATGGATTCTGAGATCTGGACAATTAAATATAGGTGGACTATATTTTGGGTATGAATACTATCTATTTTGGAATCATATGTTTTAGAACCTCATTATACAAGGATAAGGAGAATAAATGTCAGATTGACTGTTGACCATGATCGAAACCCAACAACAATTTACTTAACTTGAATACATATGAGGTGAATACACTTAAAGGTAGATGAGTTATATTGTCTAGTTACTCTAAAAATTAGTTTTTTATGGAGTGGGATAATTATTTTTATCCAAATAAAATAATTCTAGAAGTATATGAGTGAACATGAATGGATATTTATAGGAATGTTAAACAACTTCGAGCAATTTCTCATCCTATAATATAAAATTAAAACAAGAATTAGTGATTAAGAATTAAATATGTTACCAAGGATATTATACCTTAAAAAAATTAATTTTTAATATAAAAATAATCTGATATCTAGAGCACCTATGTATCAAATAAAAATATTAATTAATAAATACGTAGATTTAGAAGTCTACCTTGTTGGAGACCAATGCCGGAAGGTGAAGTCCCATAAAATGAGGTAATATGAATCAAGTAGTTTGTAAATAATATTATGAAGAAATTTAATATGAATTCAATCCTCATGTATAAATGTTTTTGAGTTGTATTTTTTTGTCGTACAACTATGTTGTTTTTATTTTGTTTTACATCATGCAACTAGGATGTTGTTATGCAGTTTTACATCATATGACTAATATGTTCTCCAGAAACATTACATTATATGAATATGAACTATTTTTTCTTTTTTTATATACTATTACCATGATAAATTATTATAGTTTTATATCATGGTTTTAGTATGCTGTCAAGACTTTTTACAATGTATGACTATGTCATATATTAATAAGTATTATATTGTATCTTCTAATAAACCTGAAATTGGTTGGAGGTGTGATACACTAATCATTCAAGTTGATAAATGGGTATGTAAAATTAGATAAGAAATTATAAATTCTACATGTAATTTCCTATTTGGAATAATTCTATGATGGTTTTTTCTTAGGGCATATCTGGTTCATATTCATGTTTATGTTATGAAGCACTTTGAGTGTATTTTATAAAAGGGATTCTAACCCCACCACATGGACATGATATCTATTATATTGTCAATTTGGATAGTAGAAACTAATATAATGTGATTTAATATGATCCAATATATTTAAAATTTGTTATATCACATGGATAGTGGAGTATGGTTTTTCCTATATGGAATTTACAATCGACATCAGAAAGTCCCACAGAAAATTGGAAAGCTCATCAGGAAAAATATTTTTATTTTTACGCACACTCATTTTAAAGATTTAATATATTGAATTCATGAACATCCTAATCATCCCAATTACCTTTTCATTATAGTTAGATGTGTGATTGGAAAATAATTTTTACTAGGTTTATAACATCATCAACTCCATAGATCCAAAATTGTAGTCATTATCTGTGAGAATAATGTATGGAATAATGAATCGATGTATTATGTATGTCCTAAAAAACTCAATAATAATCCCGATCGATGGTGATGACTTTCTAACACTTATAGATTAATTCCACAAAAGTTATAATGAACATAAACCATTGAGTTGTTGTTGGTGGCTAAGGGACCATATTGTTTTTCCCTAAAAGGGGGGGAAGGGTACTTGGTGGATTGTGAATGCTTTGGAAGATGATTTATGAGGATGGAATGGATTTGGAATATATTAAAGTATTTATGAAAAACAATTAATATGAAATGGTTGATAAGAAGTATCATAAAATTCAGATGTGCTGGGAAAGCTTTAATCCTACTTGATAGGCCCCAAATTGATGCAATACGGACTTCTTACTGGATAGGATGGATATCCTTCCACTGGATGTTGTAGAGAAGGATTAATTTTTTGAAAAACATTTATAATTACAAATATAGATTGGGGATATCCCTATGGGTAAATTTTACTACATGATAACAAATATTATAATTCTTGGATTAGCCTTTTGGGATGATCCTATATTGAAGTCACTAAATTGAGGGAGTAATAAAATCAAGAAATTCATCAACTATTGGTGCATTCTAGGCCCCTACGTCAAATTCCCAATTGAAATTAAGTTTAGACTACTGGTTCTCTTCCTTTTAAGTGATATGGGAAATTACTATATGATGTTCAACATGGTTGACCAAGTCACATTGGTCGAGCTATGAATGGGATGTGTCCAATCTGGCCATGGCATTGAATAAAAATTTCTTTGATTAGGGAGTAAGGGTCACCATTTGATGTTAATGCAACAGTATGATGATCTCATGAGTTCACTCTAGAATGGGGGACCATTTTTTCTTCCTAATTTTATAATTACTATTGATATTCCTAATGACTAGTTTAGAATCTCCAATCATATATATATTTTGGGGATATTGTTCTGTAGATCCACATCGAGACCATTGATAAGACACTCAAACACATCCTTATTAGTAGTACACCCTTTTGGAAAATTAATTTTCACTTTTATAAATGATGATATCAAATACTCAGCAAAGGAAAATAATGGAGATACTGGAGAAGAACATGAGTATAAGGGAATGATAAAATGATAATATCTCTTCAAAACCATACCATTCATTTATGAAGTGCACAGATCAGTGTGAATCATTGATAGGGGGTGGGGGGGAATTAGTGATCACTTTAAATGATTTTACAATTGATTCTTTTCAATTAAACCTCTATGGATGGTTAAATCCTCGATCCACTCTTCTTGTGTCTCTTAGTCATACCTTTACTGATGTTGTAAATGTAAATGCATTGAACACAATGATTTACAAGGTTCGGTTCAAAGACCTACTCTTTGATGTGTTGGTTATTCTACGCAACATATATTCTCTACTATAATTTGGTTAGTAATTACAATGGTCGATACAGAGTCCCATTGTATCTCCCCTAAGTCCCACATGAGGTTCTTTATATTTATTCACACTGTGTTACCAGATTCCCACTGCCCTACTCCAGAGTCTCACGGTTTTTTTCATCTCCTCCATGAATCTCACAGGGTTCATCTAGCTCTCGAGGTAGACGAGCAACTTACTTCATTAAGTGCATCTTTGATTCACTATAGATGATCAAATGATATCTTCACATAGCCTTATTGAATCACAGATTCTTGTGAATCTCTTAAAGGATCCTTAACTACCTTTGGTAAGGTCTGTTTCCCTTGCTCAATATTTCTATTCACTTTAGTTGATCAGTTCTCAGTCTCAAAAATTCTTAGGCAATTATTTCTTCTTCTTATGAAGACATGACCCCAACGAGAGGTGTGCCAATGGTGTAACCATCTTTCTGAAGAATATAGTATTCAAGAATGATCTTGCACAATATCAAAACTGTCTCTCTTTTTAGATTATCATTTACTGAGCACTAAGATAAAAGATATTATTTAATTCAGTTTGGATTCAGTCTCAGTTCTCATTCACATCACACATTGATTCCATGGGTATCTCAAATTGTTCATCCTTAGTGAAATAACTTAATGAACTAAAACATCTTTTTCTTTACATGGAAAGAATCACATACACTTATGTGATTATTCAAACACTGAAGATCATCTCACATGGAATCATCTGATTTAACATATGTGCATGTGTTCATGCATGATTTCAGGCATGGGTCTCTTACTTTTGTGCATGCATTATCATCTCTTATTATCTTAATATTCACACACACTTTTGATTCTTTTTTTATGTGTGAATATTCATGCATGCCTGCTTGCAAATTTTTTTTATGCTTTCATGTGGGAAAACCACAATGGGAGTAACTCTTTGAACACAAAAAACCCTCTTCTCATTCACCTTCTCCCTTCCTCTTATTATCTTTCTCTTCTTCTTTTGGGTCTTAGCACTCACATACTTGTCTTATTTAGTTCATTCAATTTTATGTGTTTTTTCATCGGTGTTCTTCAAGACCAAACCAGTGATGCCCAAGGTTCACCTTGTTCTTGGACACTTGTGTGTCGCAACTCATGAATATTCATGCATGTGCATCATGAATTCATTATCATCTTTCCTTTATGAGAATATGATGCCTTGGGTTTATTTTTCATTAAATAGAGTATACATAAACCTCAGCCTTCATGCAACCACCTTCTTCTTCCAAAACAAACCCCCTGCAAAATAGTACATATCAAAGGTGCAAGCAAGTGGGTGTTCTTATTATTTTGGAAAACAGGAGAGTGCACGAGATCATCTTCTTCTCCTAAAGGGTGCACATGGATCTCTTATTCCGAACCTGAAATGGTACTTGGTTGAATATTTTCAAGAGAAAACCAATGGTGTAAGTGATTCAGTTGTTTTAACCATGGGATACTCCTCAGAAAGACACAGTGAGGGTTCAAAGAAACTATCACGTGCTTATACGAACTTTGTACAGGGGGTGTGAGTTCTTTTGCGAACCAGGGGTTCACAGTTCTTCTCTTCACATAGATGATGCGCGGAAATCCATCATGAAAGTGACGTGCCGCTCTCCTTCATGTAGTAGGGATGTGTGGATCCTTTCACGCAGTGCTCTTTTCCTGGAGAAACAAAAACTTTATCTTAATATTATCAACAATAAAACCTCGATCAAGAGATCTGTATTTATAGGCAAGGAATGCCATTCAAATCCACGTGCGATTCCACGATATCCAAAGCCTTCAATAGCCAGGATCATCATCTTTGAATACATTCAAACTCAGATGAGATATCCCACAAATATCTATTGTTTCATTTTTATTTTTCAGCCACTGGATTGATCGTTCTCGGTTAGTGCATCACGTGCATGCATTTAAGAATGCATGCAATCCATTTCCTTGTACATCAAATGGGAAGTGCACCCTAGAAAACTTCTTTTGCCTGGGGATCCTTTGAATTTATTCATCTCGTTGAATTCATGAATCTTATAATACACACATGTATTCGGTTCATCCAGATTATCATCATGCATAATCTTTGAGATTCACCGGTGGTCGGTAGCTCGATCTCTGTAGATCTGGTTCATTTATGGAGAGAAGTAGTTTCGGGTAGAGCATGGGTGTCCAGAGTTTTATGAAAACCTCGGTGCCTCTCCTTGATAGTTGGATCACCACAGATTAATCATAGACGGTGGTGATTAAATCGTGAGATGTGGGATGGATTATGTGGCTCTTATCGGGTGCAAGATCAGAAGGAAGGCCAAGATTAGTTTTTCGTTTTTAAAATATCACCCACAATGAAATGGACCGTGGTTTTCTAGGGGGTTAAAAATAAACTCTCGTAGCCTTGACACCCGTTTACTCCCCCCCCCACCAGTGCCTCCCCAAAATAGTTCTCCTGCAAGCGCACTCTTATCACCCACATTGCTCCTCCAAGAGCGCACCTAGAATCCATACTACAAGGGTTCATCACCGTGTGGCACCTGTGGGCTTACACACAACCCACACACACATGCCTCATACAGGGTTGGACTCAAGGGCTTCCTTCGAGTATGGTTGAACCTCCGGTCCACAAATTATTAAGGTGAGGACCTTGTCTTTCCCTCCATGGTTGGATCAATTTTTAAGAAGGAATAGTCTAAATACTTTGTATAATAACTAATAACCACGTATTAATTTCTTCTTAAAATGCAAAACCACACTTCTTCATTCAAATCCCATTCTCCAATAATTTTCATCTTCAAACACCATCCATTAATTTCTTTTTAGATCATAAAACCCAAACAACTTCAGTAAATTATTTTAATCCAATCATGGATGATGCATGGATCATGTCTTCATTCTTCGTGCATTAAAACATAATCCAAGGCCTTCAACACTTCATCCACTTAGTGACTATTTATGGATGTCGCTTATTTCCTTCTGAAATTGAGTATTACATGTGCTTCTTCAAGTTTTGTAACATTCTATCACCTTGATAAAAGTCTTGGAACTTAAAAATAGTTCAACAATTGCCAGCTTTGTCCTATTATAGAATCCATCATGTGTATAATTCAATGCATTGAATCAACAACAATTCTCCAAGGCTTCACCAACTTCTTTCTCAATACCTTTCATTAACTTATTGAATTCTCATTGAAAACAAATTCCACTCTTATGCACTTCAATCCATATTGAAAAAAAATGAAACTCTTATGCACTTCAATATCCCCCTTTGTATTTTTTTTGTCAATATCACTTAAGAACACTTTGTATGGGTCAATATGTGTGCCAAACTTTTCTCCCCCATATTGGAAACCAAATGCAATGGTGTTAGTGGGGTCTCTTAAAAAACATGTCCTCCTCCCTTTGAATAATATCATTTAGAATGTTTCTAAGAGAGGGATGATTTCACATGGTTCACATATCACAGAGCCTTTAGTTAATCAACTCTATGTCTACATGGGGTAAACTAGTTTTGAAAAAAATAGAGATATGACCAAGGTTTCCAGTGTTGTCCATAGACCACCATATATGCGAAATCATGCTTCAAATGTATCAACACATATCTCATGGGTTAAAAAAGATTTATCAATGAAATGCTAAATCATGCACATATGTCACCGAACATATTAAAAATCTCAAGTGTAGTGATAAATACCCCCTTTCATCCCATCTTTCCATCAATCAACCACTCCCCCTTAATTGATATGATAAATACAATTAAGACCAAAGGATGAAAGGGTGATTGGAATACCTGAGTCTCAGCTTCCTATAATGATACGAATTTCATGATTTTTCAGGACGTAATACATGAAATCGTCACTTTCTAATTTTCTCCCCCCCAAGGGGTGAACTCCCTTTGAATTTCATTGGTGGATAATTTAATCAAATACGCTTCAAGATATTAATGTTGATAATCTTAAAATGTGGATCACTTCAAGTAATTACCAAATCATAAATTACAAGTTCCACTTGCAGTTATCCACTTTGGCCATTCAACTGTCATTTTAAGAAAATACTTTATCATAAATTCCCTAAAATGTAAGCACACATGTATAAAAAAGTAAAATGGAATTAGATGGAACACTTTTGAGATTCTTATTTGAAGTACTGGGGTTGGGAATTTTCTCTCAATCGAAGAACTCCTTTATGTGTTGCTCTAATGTTTCTGGTACTCTTCATGATGATGTCTCATCTCCATTTGGAATTTTTATATTGCATTTTCCTCATTGATTATTTATTTCCATTCACCTTCAACTTGTGTGGATTTTTTGTCTTCACTTCCATCAGTAGTGAAGTAGATTTTTGTGAATTTAGTTCAATTTTCTCTATTTTCCATGGTAAAACCGTTAATCATTTGTTTTCATGATATCCAGCCTTCTTGAACATTTTACACAATAGTTTTGAGACACTTGGGTTATCATGTGTTGATAACATCTCATGAAATTTGAATTCACTTTCATATTGAATAACATGTTTCCATTTTCTTAAACTTTATCTTGTTTTTTATTTTCAACTCTTTGCAATTATCTAGAAATTTTCAAATGATTAGGCCAGATAGCTAAACACTTCTTACCATTTTCTGATTTCGAGCTTAAACATGGCATCCTAATTGTCTTCAAGTTACCATTATTAGGAAACGTATTAAGATTATCTTCATAAATGTCTTCAGTCAATCTCAATTTCTTCTGGATTGATTATCTTTTCATTTTTTAGCTTGCATACATTCATTTCCATGGATTTTATGTAGTGATCCATGGTATGATATTTCTTTACATAGTAGAAACATATTTTTCTTGGTTGAGATGAAATTCATTGAATTCGGTTTGAAATTATTTTTGGGAATAATTTCATTCACCATTTTCTGGACTTCATTATTTTGCATATCCACAATTGAAGACATTTCAACTCTTTTTTCTTTCCCCTTCCTTTGTTGTAGTCTAAGGTTCTTATCACCATATTATTGAGGTATGGATGGAAAAAAACACCACTCCTCATGACTATGACCACTTTTGTTGCAATTATAAGAGAAGTATATAAGATATTCAAATATGTTCTTAGTATAAAAATTCTTTTTCATATGTGCATTCTACCTTTTCTTTGCAGTTTGCTTCATTTATTCCCATCTACATTCACTGAATGTCGGCCTTCCTAAATTTTGATAAGCTGACATATTATTCCATCAATCATGGGCCTGATTCCCAAATATCCACAACACCAACAATAGTGAAAAAATATCATTTTTTACTTATAGTATCAGTCTCACTTGATTAATGCATTTGTTTTTGGAATAGTCTTTCTTTCTTTGGATCATCGTTTTGGTAGTTTCTATTTTAAATCAATATTGTATCCACCCTTGATTTTTTGATGGATGTATTGACAATTTTATCAATCCACATCTTCCCACCTTTTGGCTTCAAACCTGTATATGCAGATGAAACTGCATTAGTAGAAACAAAAGTAACTGGGTTATGTGAGACCATTTTCTTGGAAGATGTTTCCATTGTATTAGAAAAGAATTTTATATTACTCTTGGAATCATATTCCTGAATTCAATCTTAAGTGTCAGCATCTCTTCTTCCAGCTGATTGGGGAGTTATACCTTGGAGTGATTGATGACTCTTCAATTTCACCTACATATTTAAAGACATTATGTTGAGATAGTTCTTCTCATCCTCAACTGATCTTTGCTTACTTTCCCAAATCTCCTTTAGCATCTTTATTTTTCTTTCAGGCAAATTTCTTAATTATTGAAAATAGATGTCATTATCCTTAACCTAGAAGGATTTTTATTCTAGTTGACCTGCTTTGAAACCCATAAAACATTGTGAAACTTTTCAAATGTATGGAAAGATTCTTCAAATAAAATCTCAAAGAATTCTTTTCACAAACACTTCCTTGCAATTCATCAGTAACTTGAGCATATAATTCATTGCAAAGAGAAATGTTTTCTTCATTTTCCTTCACTGGTATTTTGAGAGTGTTGGAAATTCCAACCCTTTTAGCCAAATCATCTTCCATGAAATTAGCTTCTTATTCCAGCAGTAATTCTTCTTCTTCAAGAGTAGTAATGCTTGCGGCAATATGTCTTCCACTTCTCTAGGGATTTTCTTCAGATGATCATTGTGATTAGTATAAAGATCACTAATTGATCTATCATCATCACAACTTGAGCATGGTTTGTTAGAAGAATAATTAGTATTATCACATGTTTTACATTTTAGTTTACCTTTAGTAGAAGGTGTATCTCTAGTAGTATTAAGATTCTTCTTCATCCTCCTTGACCGTTTCTTCTTTTTTTTATTCTAAGTCTTGACAAATATATCCATTTGAGTTTTTTGACTCATCTCCCTCAATTGGCACTTCATAAATATTTTTTTGGATCTTTTTGAGTTAACCTGCTTCTGATACCAATTAATGTTCCCAGATTAGTGGGAATCACTGAGAGTGGGAGGGGTGAATCAGTGATCCCTTTAAATCTTTTTACAAACTGTTTCTTTTCAATTAAATAGATATGGATTGTTAAAGCCTCGATCCACTATTCTTGCATCTCTCATCCTTACCTCAAATGATGCTATAAATGTAAAGGCATTGATCACAAGGATTTACAAGGTTCGGTTCGAAGACCTACTCCTTACTGTGTTTAAAAATGAATTTTCACTATTATAAAGGTTAAGATCAAAAACTCAACAATGGAGAATAATGGAGATATAGAAGAAGAACATGAGTATAAGGGAATGATAAAAAGATTATATCTCTCGAAAACAATACCCTTCTTTTTTGAAGTTCCCTGATAAGTGTGAATCACTAAGATGAGGACGGGTGAATCATTAATCCCTTTAAATCTTTTTACAATTGATTCTTTTCAATTAAACATCTATGGCTATATAGTGCCTTGATCCACTCATCTTGTGTCTCCCATCCTTACCATGAATGATGTTGTAAATTTGAAGGCACATAACACAAGGATTTACAAGGTTCTGTTTAACAACATACTACTTTTTGTGTGGGTTATTCTACCCAACACATATTTTCCTCTATAATTTTGTTTGTAATTACAATGGTCGATACAGAGTCACACTATATCTCTCCTAAGTACCATAGAGGGTTTTCTATTCTTATTCGAATAGTGTTACCAAAGTCCCACTGGCCAGCTCTAGAGTCCCATTGAAGTCTTATTATCCTCATTGAATCTCACATGGTTCTTCTAGGTCTCGAGTCAGACGAGAAGCTTCCTTCTTTAAGTACTTCTTTGATTCACTATAGACGATCTTATGATCTCTTCACATAGGCTTGTTGAATCACACAAGCCTATGAATCTCTTTAAGGATCCTCAAAAACATTTGGTAAGGTTTGTTGGCCTTGATCAATATTTTTTATCACTTGAGTTGATCAGTTCTCAGTCTCAACAATGCTCAGGAAATTATTTCTTATTCTGATGAAGAACTTTCCTTATTGAGATGTCTGCCAATGGTGTGAACAACTACTTCAAGAATATAATATTCATGAATGATATTGCACAATATACCAATTGTCTCTCTTCTTGGATTCTCTATTTTTGAACACTCAGATAAAAGAGATTCTTTAATTCAGTATGGATTCATCTCTGCTTTCAGTCACTTCATGGATGGATTTCATGGGTACCTCAAATTATCCATCCATTTTGCAAGAGTAGAATGCACTAAAAAATTTTCTTGTTTAATTGGAAATAATCCCATACACTAATGTGATTATTCAAACAATGGAGATCAGATCACTTGACATCATATGAATTAACACACGTGCATGTGTCCATGCATGATTGCATGCATGTGTCCCTTGATTTTGAATGTGCATTGTATTCTATTATTATCTCACTATTCACACAAAAATTTGATTATTTCGTTATGTGTGAAAGTGAATGAATGAATGCATGCACAATTCTTTTTTTACATTCTTGTGTGAATACCCCATTAGGTGGAAGATTTTGAATACACAAAAAATATCATCTCTTTCTCATTCTCTCTTTCTATTCTTCTCTTTCTCTTCTTCTTTTGGGTCATAGCAGTCACATACTTTTCTTATTTAATTCATTCAATTTTATGTGTTTTTTCATGGGTCATCGTGAATCCCAAATTAGTGCTGCACACAATTCACCTTGTTCTTAGACACTTGTGTGTCACAACTCATGCATATTCACGCATGTGATTCAGGCATGCATTCTTCTGTAGACTTTTTGGGAATATGACACCTTGGGTTTCTTCATCTTCAAAGAGAGCATACTTAAACCTCATCCTTTGTGCATCCTCCTCCTTCTTCCAAAACAAACCCCTACAAAACAGTACATATCAAAAGTGAAAACAATAGTTTGTTTGTCTTCTTTGTGCTTACCTAATACTACACGAGATCTTATTCATCTCCCATAGGGTGCACAAGGATCTCTTATTTAGAACCAGAACTGGTTCTTGGTTCTCTCTTCACAAGAGAAAAAAAAGGGTGAAAATATTCCAGCTGTTTTACTTGCAGGCTACTCCTCACGAAGACACAACGAGGGTTCAATGAACCTATCACGTGCTTATGGGAAAATCCCACAGGGGGTGCAAGATCTTTCGTGATCCAGGGGGTTCACAGTTTTTATCTCCACGCCGAGGATTCGTGGAACTCTTTCACAGAAGAGATGTGGGACTCTCCTTTGCGTAGAAGGGCTGCATGGAACCTTTCATGCAGTGATCTGTTTCTCAGAGAAACAATAACTTTCTATTAATATTTTCAACAACATAACCTCAGTTGAGAGCTCTGTATTTATAGGTGAGGAACACTATTCAAATCCGTGTAAGATGCCGCAAGATCCAAATCTTTCAATAGTCGAGATATTCTTCTCTTAATATATTCAAAGGCATATGAGGTACCCTGAAAATCTCAGTTGTTTCATTTTTCTATTTCATCCATTGGATCCTTCATTCTTGGAGAGTGTGTCATGTGCATACGTTTAAGAACTCATGAAAACCATTTTCATGGTCATCGAAAAGGCAGTGCACTCTCAGCACCTTTGTTTGCATCAGGCACCATCAAATTTCTTCGTCACATTGCATGCATGAAACCTATAATCCATGCAAGTATCTGGTTCATCCAGTTGATCGTCATGCACAGACATTCATCTTTAACAGTGTTTGGGAGCTTGATCGCAGTGGATCATCTTCAGATGCGGTGGGCAGTGGTGTCAGGTGGAGATCAGGTCTTTGGAAGTTGAAGAAATCCTCGGTGCCTCTCCTTCGTGGTTGGATCACCTCAGATTAATCACAAACATCTGTGATTATATCGTTAGATTTGGGAAGGATGGTGCGGCTGTGATTGGGCGCGAGATCAAATGGACGTCCAAGATTAGTTCCTGGTTTTTAAAATGTCATCCCACATCGAAACAAACCATAGTTTTCTCTTGGATTAACAATATACTCTCGTCACCATGACGTCAGATTACTCCTCTCCCCCTCCTATGTAGCCCCACAATGGTTCTACTGCGATCGCTCTCTTAGAACCCGCTCTTCTCTTCCAGGTGTGCTAGGTCTGTGGGCTTACACATAGCCTGCGCACACATGCCTCATGCGGGACTGGCCTCGAGGGCTTCCTTCAAGTGTGGTCGAACCTCGGGTCCCGCATGTTCTTGAGGTGAGGACCTCAGCTGGCCCTCCGTGGTTGGATCATTTTTTTGTAAAGGAATAGTCTATGTACATAACATAAAAACTATGTATCCAAGTATTTATTTATCATTTAAATGCAAAACCATACATCTTCATTCAAATACCATTATCCAATATTCTTCTCCTTCAAACATCATCTATTCCATTCTTTTTAGATAATAAATCCCAAACATCATCAATACATTTTTTTAATCCAACCATGGATGATACATGGATCATGTATTCATTCCTCATGCATTAAAACATAATGCATTCCCTTCGTCACTTCATCCAATTATTGATTATTGATGGATGTAACTTCTTTCCCTATGCAATTGAGTATCGCATGTGCTTATTCATGTGTTGTAACATTGTATCACCTTGATACATGTCTTTGAAATTAAGACCGGTTCAATAATCGTACGATTTTTCCTCTTAGGGAATTGATCAGGTGTAGCATTCAATGCTTTGAATCAACAACAATTCTCTAAGGCTTCACCAAAATCATTCTAAATACCTTTCATTTAATTATTGACTTCTCATTGAAAAAATGCTACTATTCTGCACATCAATCCATATTGAAAACAAATGAAACTCTTATGGACTTCAATCTCCCCCTTTGTATTTTGTTGTCAATGTCACTTAAGCACACTTTTTATGGGTTAGTATTTGTGCCAAACTTTTCTCCCCCAAATTTGAAACCAAATGAAAAGGTGTGAGTGTGGTATCTTAAAAAACATGTCCTCCTCCCTTTGAATAATATCTTTTGGAATGTTTCTGAGAGTGTGATGATGTCACATGGTTCACTTATCATATAACCTTTACTTAATCAACTCTAAGTATACATGGGAAACCCAGTGTAGAAAAAAAAGAGATATGGACAAGGTTTTCAGTGATGTCAATAAACAAAAATATATGTGAAATCATGCTTAGAATGTATCAACTCTTATCTCAGGGTTTAAAAAAATATTTCTGTATGAAATGATAAATCATGCATATACTACACCAAACATATTAAAAAGATTAAGTGAAATCATAATGACCCCCTTTCATCCCATCTGTACATCAATAAAGCACTCCCCCTTAATTGATATGATAAATACAATTAGGATTATATGATGAAAGTGTGATTGGAATACCTGAGTTTCAGCTTCCTGATATGATATGAATTTCATGATTGGTTAGGAAATAATCCTTCATATCATCTCTTTCATATTTTCTCCACCTTAAGTGGTACACTCCCTTGGAATTTCCTTGGTTGATAATATCATCAAATAAGATTGAAGATATGAATGTTGATAATCTTCCAATGTGGATCACATCAAGTAATTACCAAATCATGAATAATGAGTTCAACTTGCAGTTCTCCACTATGGTCATTCAATAGTCATTTTAAGAATATCATTCATCTTCAATTCCATGCAATGTAAGAACACATGTATAAAAAAAGTATAAGGGAATAAGATGGAACACTTGTGAGCTTCTTAATTGATGTACTAGGGCTGATAAGTTTCTCTCAACCCAAGAACTCTCTTCCTTGTAGCTCTAATGTGTCTGGTACTCTTCATGCTGATGTCTCATCTCCATTTAGAATTTTTATTTTTTATTTTCTTCATTTATTCTTTACATCCATTCCCCTTCAACTTCCATGGATTGTTTTTCATCACTTATATCTGTATTGAACTAGGTTTTGTTTCATGTTGTTCAATTTTCTCCATTTGGCCTGGTAAAATAGTTAAACATTTGTTTTTATGAAGTCCATCCTTCTTGAACCTTCCACACAATAGTTGTGAGACACATGGGTAATCATGTGTTGACAACATCTCATGAAATTTGAATTCTCTTTTATGTGGAGTGACTTGTTTTCCCTTTTCCTTAGCTTTAGCTAGTATTTCATCTTCAGATCTTTGTAGTTCTATAGGAATTTACAAATGATTAGGCCATATAAATAAACACTCCTTACAATTTTCTAATTTCGACCTTCCATGTGTCTTCCTAAATTTCTTCAAGTTACCTTTATAAAGAAACATATTAATATTATCTTCACGAATGTCTTCAGTAAATCCCAATTTCAGCTAGACTGATTATCTTCTTATTTTCACCTTGCGTACATTCATTTCCATGGTTTTTTTTGCAGCGATCCATGGTATGAAATTTCTTTCCACAGTAGAAACAACATTTCTTGGTTGAGATGAAATTCTTGGAATCAGGTTTGAGTTTATTTTTGGGAATAATTTCTTTCATTGTTTTCTTGAATTCATTGCTTTGAATATTCCCAATGGAATACTTTTCAACTGTTTTTTCGTTCTCTAGCCTTAGTTGTGGTATATTATACTTATTAGCACATGAATGAGGCATGGTAGGACTAAAGCAGGACTCATCATGACTATGACCACTTCTGTTGAAATTATCAGAGAATTCTTTAAGATATTCAAATCTGTTCTTAGTAGACAAATTCTTTTTCATCAATTCATTCTGCTTTGGCTTTGTAGGATGCTTCATTTCTTCACATCTTCATTCCCTGAATGCACGCATTCTATAATTTTAATATGCTAACATATTATTCCAGCAATCATTGGACAGATTCCTAAACACCCAACAATAACATCAATAACCAAAAAATCTCCTTCTTTTACTTGTAGTATCAGTCTGGGTAGATTTAGTGCATTTTTGGAATAGTCTTTCTTTCTTTAGAGCATCCTTCTGGGAGTTTCTTTTTTTTAATCATTCTAGTAACCACCCTTGATGTTCTGATGGATTTATTCACATTTTTTTCAATCCAAATCTTCTTACCTTTTGGCACTGGACCAGTACTTTCAGATGAAACTGCATTAGTAGACACAAATGTAACTTGCTTTTGGGATACCTTCTTCTTAGAGAATGTTTCCATTGGATTAGAGGATAATTTCATATTCCTATTGGAATCATATTCCTCAATGAAAATATGAGTGGAAGAATCCCTTCTTCCAGCTGATTGGGGAGTTCTAGCTTAGAGAGATTTTGGATTCTTAAATTTCACCTCTAGCTTTAAAGATATTATTTTTAGAGAGTTATTCTAATCCTCGGCTGATCTCTTCTTAATTTCCCAATTATCCTTCAACATTTTATTTTTTATTCATGAAATTTACTTAATTATTGCAAATATATATCAAGATACTTTAGCTTGTTGGATTTTTCTTCAAGTTGAGCTACTTTGACAACCAAAGAAACTTTGTGAAACATTTCAAATGAATGGAAAGCTTCATCAAATACAATATCAATGAATTCCTTCTCACAAATACTTCCCTGCAATTCTTCAGTAACATGAGCATTTCTTTAATTTTAAGGATAAATTTATTCTTCCTTCCCCTTCACTAGTTTTTTGAGAGTATTAGAAATTACAACCCTTTTATCCAATGCTTCTTCCAGGGAATTAGCTTCTTCTTCGAGCTGTATGTTTTTTTCTTGAAAAGAACTAAGGCTTTCCACAATGTGTCTTTCCACTTCTCTATTGAATTTCATTATATGATCTATGAGTGTAGTCTGAAGTTCACTAATTGATTTATCATTATTACATATTAATCATGCTTCATCAGAAGAATAATATGTATTATCACATGTTGTATCATTCAGAATGCCTTTAGTAGAAGGTGTCTCCGTAGTAGTAGTAAGATTCTTCTTCATCTTTCTTGCATGTTTTGTCTTTCTATTCTTATAATTATTGGGAGATATCTCAATTTGAGGGTTTTCAATAATCTCCTCCAATCTGCACTTCATAAAGTCTCCATTGGATCTTTTAGAGGTAACCTGGCTCTGATACCAATAGAAGATCCCTGATCAATGTGAATCACTGAGAGGGGGAGGGGTTGAATCAATGATCCCTTTAAATATTTAAAAATTGATTCTTTAAATTTAAAACACTAAGGATAGTTTAAGCCTTAATAAAATCTTATTATGTCTCTCAACCTTACCTCGAATGATGTTGTAAATGTAATTTCACTGAACACAATGACTTAAAAGGTTCGGTTAAAAGACTTACACCTTGATATGTTGGTATTTTCCCCAACAAAGATTCTCCACTATAATTCAGTTAGTAATTATAATGGTCGATATAGAGTCACAATGTATCTCTCTTGAGTCCCACATGAGGTTCTTTATATTACTTCACTCAGTTTTACCAGAGTCCCACTGGACTACTCCAGAGTATAACTGACGTCTTCTCCCCCTCCCTAAATCTCACAATGTTCTTCTAGATATAAAGTCAGCTGAGCATATTCCTTTTTTATGTTATTCTTTGATTCACTATAGATGATCTTATAATCTATTCACACGGTCTTTCTAAATCGCACATACCTATGAATGTCTTCAAGGATCTTCAACAACCTTTGGTAAGGTCTTTTAGCCTTGCTCAATATTTTTAATCACTTGATTTGATCAGTTTTATGTCTCAACAATGCTCAGGCAATTCTTTTTTCTTCTGATGAAGACCTGTCCTCACTGAGGTAGGTTCCAATGGTGCACAGAACTTCTTCAATAATATATTATGCAAGAATTTTCTCACCCAACATCCTCACAGTGTCTCTTCTTGGATTCTAAATTACTAAACACTCAGATAAAATAGCTTCTTTAATTATGTATGGCTTCATCCTTAGTTGTCATTCACTTCTTGCATAGATTACATGGGTATCTCAAATTAGTCTTCTTTACTAAAATAAAAAAATGCACTAAAACTTCTTCTTGTTTACTTGGAAATAATAACATACAATTATGGTATTATACAAACACTGATGATCAAATCACTTGGCATCATCTTATTTAACACACTTGAATGTGTTCATGCATGATTTCATGCATTGGTCTCTTTATTTTGAACGTGTATTGTATTCTCTCCTTCAATCACTATTCACACACACTTTTGATTCTTTCTGTAAAGCCCCAAGATTTTATGAAAAATATTCATTTAATTTCATTAATATTATGTGTTGTATGCTACACCAAGATTACCTTGCGCTATACGCAACACCGTATTAGCTTGCAGTATACGCAACACTATTCTTGGATCGTGTTACACACAATTTTGATAATAGTTATTCTACGCAACATTGAGTATATATATATATATATATATTCAATGTATAAATGAAATATGGCTGGATTCTGTTATTCTAAATAATGGAGGAGTCTTGCACAACACGCAACCCTGACTTGGCTTTCCTTACACGCAATCACGACCTTCCTCGATAGCGTGTGATGTACGCAATACCAGGTTTTACTAAACAACATTATATTATTATAATATTATTATGAACTAGCTTTTATGAATAGTATTAACTAAATTTTGAATTTTATAACATTATTATTCATCTTACACATTTTCTAGAACATGTTATAAGAACAAAATAAATTATTCGGGTAAAATAAGTATTTTTCAAAAAATGCATTTTTGCCGCCTTTTGATGGCGCACCCACTTTATATATAGTTTTTGAAATTTTTATAAGTTCCATTTGACAAATTAAAATTATTCTTTGGAATCAAGAAATAAAAATTTACTTTGGATAAAATTTTCATTTTATTCCGATGACTTTCATATTTTAATGAATAGTAAAAACACGCTATATTTTAATTAAAAACAACTTTTTTCATCGTAATATCTTATGTGGTTAAATTATAATATTGAATGGTTTTAAAGTATAAATAGAATATATTTTTACCATTTAATATAATTTATGTCATTAGCATTGATTTTACCTTGAATTCGTAGGTTAAATCAATTCAATCTTTTGCAATGTTTTAAAGAAAAACCCGTTTTCTTTCAACAACGAGATTAATTTTAATTTAATTTCTGCAAATTTTGTGTATTGAATTTGGAAAAATGGATTCCATATTTGGAATCAGTGGGTCCAAATTATTTTAATAAGCTACTTTTTATTTTTGGGAATTATGAATAGTTACTACGGTAAATTTTATTTACCATAGTTAAAGGTAAATCGGGTAATTAAGGGTAAATATAATATTATAAAATTATCCTAACACATGCCAAAATTCTATTGGATGGATAAAAGTAAACCCATATCAACTAAGGGTTGGATTATATTCATTTTATGGATTTTTGACCATGAAAATAATTTGATTATTATTAAAACCAAAGAAAGTGACAACATGTCACTCTCTTAAATATTATAAGTATACCAATTTTAAGTTAGTGATAAAATTCATGAAACTTCGAACATTAATAGTCTAAAGAAATCTAAAAAAATTATCTACATAATGAGAATTTATTTAGAATTTTTTGGGATTAAATAATTATCATTAATTATGACACAATAGTGATGCAGAAATTATTTATCTAGTGAAAAATCAAGAATATAGTTTTTATTGAACTAATAGTGACCATAAAAGGCACAAAACCCTGACCAAAACTTATTGTTCATGTAAAGGTAAACTATAATCATCCAATGGTCGAATATTTGACAATTTTGGAGTCTTATACAAGCAATTATGACACTTATATTATTTTATTTTAAATGATGCCAAAGTTGTCACCTTCATAATTTAATAAATATAACAAATTAAATATTGTGATTTTAAGATGATAAATTCGAGTAAAAGTATTATTGTGAAAGTTAATAGATTTATCTTAATCATAGGATTTTATTTTAAATTTTTATGCAACAAATCAGCATATGAAATAATTATACAAAAATGTTGTAGTAATTATTTTATTAAGAGATAAACCAAATAAATGGTTTTAAAAATAATAAAATAAATATTATATGAACTATTTAATGTTATCCACTAATTTTATAGATACTTATGAACTTTTATGAATCTATTAAAGCTTTTAGTTCGAACATATCTTCTGTATATATTTTATTTAAATTCAAATAAATGAATAGTGTCAAAATTGACACTATTGTTATTTTATAAAAATAACATATTATAAAATTGTTTAAAAATCACAAAAATAATTAAAAATTATAAATTTAAATTGATATGGTCTATAATTTTATAAAGTAAACAATTATGGAAAATTCACAACTAATAAGTAATTATTTGTTATAATTTAAAATTTAGAATTTTATTACCACAAATAAACTTAAATAGATTAAATAAGGATAAATCAAAATGATAAGGTTTAAATTAATATCCAAACCTGTCTAAATTTGATTGGTTGATGCTATTACAACCCTATATCATCTAATCTTCGAATATGAGTCATTTTTGGAGGTTTTTAAGTGGGGTTATATTTATTATAAATTAATATTTTTAAGAATTCCAAAGGTGCCCCTCTCCTCCCTTATAAAAGGGCACCTCCTCCCTCTCCTCCTCACACCAATTTGAGCTTTCAAGCTCGGATAACCCCTGAAAAATTATCTTATACACTTCCCTAGAAAAATCCTAGTGGTTCTGGTCTACTTTAAAGAACAATCTTAGTGCCCTAAGTGGAGGTTTGAAAGAGGCGTATCGAAGAAGAGGTAATTTCTTCTCCCGATTCTTTCAAGCTTCTTTCTTCTTCAACTTCTTCTTCTTTAGTTGTTTCATTATAAAGTAATAACATCAGTATCACTAATATACTGATTTGTTATTATAAATATTAAACAACCCCATTTCACCTTCTATCCATCCTATGGAAAACAAAATCACCGCGCGTGCGTATGTACGGAATACCGTCTCCACGCCGTGGTGTAATCTGTTTTTCCACCAACACCTTACATGGATGGGTATAATGGTGTAAAGAATTACTATACATAGTTATTATAACATAATACTGATTCTGATATATTGTATCATCCACTCCAATTCAATTCAATAATTATGGAAACGATATCATCGCTCGTGCGTACGTACGGACTACCGTCTCCACGACGCGATGAGATTCATTCTCCATGTTAACCATTTAAGAATGATTATAAAGTATATATAAGTAATAATAATGAAATATATGACATTATAAAGCTACTGGATTTATGTATATATGTATGTCATCTACTTAATTCCATTCAACTCAATAAGGAAATGAAAACAGCATTCATGCGTACGTACGACCTACCGTCTCCATGAACGGTGTATTTCTTTCCATTTACTGATATTATATATATATATATATTATGAATATATATTATATATAAATCATGTTTTATATTCTGGAATTAAGTAATCATGATCTATGTAATCATATGAATAATTACAAGTCAAAACACGAAGGACAAATAAATCGATTTTACCCAAAACAATATTTAACATGGAATTTACAAAAGAACGGGTAAAATAAAGCCATAAGTGAACCATATATGATATAATAACAATGAGTATGATTCTGGAATAAGTCAATGAAATTATTTAAATCATTATACAGGAGGTTCGGACACTTACGAAGAAAATCGGACCTAAGGTAAGGGAAATATCACAATCTCATTTTTATCCGAGATTGTTTATACTTTGGAATTTACTGGGGTGTATTTTTTCATCCACATCAATGTTTCCTCAATATGTAATATTATTTCCATCCACCTAAAATTGTTTAAAACCTATTTTACCCTTTTGTGAGTTTTTAGTAAAAGATATGAAAGTAATCTTTGTCATTTTTCGTACGAGGTACTTTTTGACTTTCCGACAAAAGTACGAGAAGAATGTTTCTTTTAACTTATACGACATGAATGGATTTTTAAAACATTATTTACAAGAAGCTTCCCTTACAAGTTTTCAAGTTTATTTTTAATCAACATCTTTTATTTTAGAATTGAATGACATGTTAAGAAAGGAAAAGTGTTTTTGAAGTAGAAAGGATATTTTCCTCAAGAATAGAGTTCAAGTGTTTTATCAAAATTATTTTCCATCTAAGATAATATAGGGTTATATTTATATCCCTATTATTATATTGATTTGATTATGTTGTGATGGAATTATTTTTATGAATTCCTTTATCTTATATGAATTGTTTTATGATGTCATGTTGTTTAAGAATCCCATTTTTATTACATGGGTTATGCAATGATGTATGATTTATGATTTTGTGGAACACATAATAATGGTATCATTATGAGATCGGTGGGACCTATATCTCCCTCCAATGCATTGGGTAAAGATTTTATATCTCATGAGATAGACATGGCTGGAACGGTAGGTTATACCGGTTCAGTGAAACAAGACTGAAATGAGGAATGAACTCGGTTCAGAAAGGGACTTTGTTCACTAAGATAGTCTTGGAAATGAGTCTTGACTAATAATAAATGATTCTCTATGATTTTGTGTGTATGCCACAAAGTTTCATGATTTATGTTATGATTATTGGGATTACATTTCAGTACTATGATTTATCCCATGTTATGAAATTATGATCTCTTTTGCAGGTTAAGATTTCCAAAAAATATGTTCTTATGAATATGATGTGATTGATATTTCTTTTGTTTACCCTTACTGAGCATTTGACCTCACCCTTTTATGTTTTCTTTTCCCCAGGATATAAAGAAAGGTTTTAGGTAAGAAAAAAAAGGGAAGATCTTTATGGGAGATGTTGAAGATCTTTCACCATGATTAGAAGATTACGTTATGAGTTTCCAAAGACACTAAACTATTACGGTCCTTGTGTGTGTGTTTTTATTATGTACTAAGTATTCCGCAAAAGTAATGTAATGTCCATGTACATCAAGCTTCAGGTCTCTACAGTTGGTATCAGAGGAAAGGTTTAGTCAACCTTTGGAAACTAGGACGTGAAAATGTTAGTGAGATCCCTAGAGATATTTCTAAGGTATGTCTAGGGATGTCCCTAAGGATAAGTATACGTATAGGATATAGTCCTAGAACTACGGTAACGATCTTAGAATTTAACCTAAGATTTTAGATATTGAGGGTGACCCCCCTTTACTATGTTGTTTTACCTAGCATGATTTTTGCCTCTCACACAATTCTTTTTGGGTTTTAGAAAATGGATAGAAACAAGATGATTCACAATAATGGAGGATATGATGGACAATGGATAATGGTATTGCTACGACATCAACAATGATTAGATGTTTTAAATGTGGAATGTACGGGCATTATGCAAACCAATGCCCTAATGGAAAATATCATGAAGAGAATCAGCATGGTCATATGGGTAGTATTTATGTGGATGATGATGAGGAGACTACAAATGATATATGAGCTGAAAGAACTGTTGAAGCTCAGTCGGTTGTTTTAGAAGGTAGTGGAATGATTGTATGTTTATCGAGAGTTATGTTGTATAGTTATTGGTACTATGGAATAAAGAATCATCTAAGGATTATTACACTATTGTTTTTCCAAAAAGTATTTGAAAGTATATTTTGAATGGTACCAGTAACCATGGAATGTTATTCAGATACTTTTGTAAAGTAGATAATATGAGCATAATGAAGGAATAACAAGATAATGAGATGTTTGATTGTATTCATGAGCTCATGATTGATATAAGGACTAAGTGATATCATGGTTTGAGTATATAGAATTTTGAGGATTTTGGTATGTGGAAAGTGTTAACTTTTAACTGCATTCATGTTCTCACTAAGGTTCAATGGGTATTCATTTTTCAAGAGAATACATGATTAAGGCCTTCGAACGTTTGTAATGTGACCAACAAGACATATCTTATGATATATGGGGATCAACGATGGTATTAACATGCTTCTTAAATGAAATCTATGGTAATCGTTTTCACTATAATATGACAATGGACTACAATATTATGCATAAGCCTAAAGATTGGAATGAATTATGTTGGAAATAAGTTAGTATTGTTTAAGGATAGAACCTTTTTTTCGATATTATTGATGGGATGATATAGTAATGTAGTTTTAGAAAAAGGACAACCTGCAGGACGGGCGACAACCCATTGCGTCGGACAAGGCTGTGGGAATCGAACCCACAACCGAAGTGCGACTGGCCTTTATCGCCTACCACTGGCCTACATGAAGTCCCTGTTTAGTAGAAACTAGTTTTATTTTATTAAGTGGTATGATATATGAAGTATAAGTTCATTTTTGGAACCATATACGATTAATCTAACCATAATATGAAATTATAACTTTTGATAACCTTTTGTTTGAAAGAGATGGAATGACCCTTTATTCTATCACATGATCTTCTAACACATCATGAATAACAAATTCAACTTCATTTCTTTAAGGGATGAAGTGGAAATTGTTCAATTCACGAACAACAGTAAGATTGTACCAAAATCATGTAAGTATTTCTTTTAATGATCTTGAAAACCAAAAATGTTGCCCTAGTTCCCTTATATCCGATGAATCAGATCGTACCTTAGATCATCACAAATCTATAGCTTTGTGATTGTGGGATGTTTCATAGCCATGTTCTCTACCACTTTCCATCAGAACCTGATGGTTAGATTTTTCTTCCATATCCATATTTTCACCTATGTTCTCCTACGTGGAAACCCAATGATGAGTTAATTTGGGTAACCGTTACACTTCATACTTTAGTTTTTAAAGCCATGTTTTGGTATTCCTTTTTACGATGTGGGTTTCTATTAAACAAAATTTCGAGTAGTAACCCATTTATAACCCCGACGAATTTCGAGGGCGAAATTCATTTTAAGGGGGGTAGAATGTAACGCCCAAAGATTTTATGAAAAATATTCATTTAATTTCATTAATATCTTGTGTTGTATGCTACACCAAGATTACCTTGCACCATACGCAACACCGTATTAGCTTGCAGTATATGCAACACTATTCTTGGATCGTGTTACACACAATTTTGATAATAGTTATTCTACGCAACATTGAGTATATATATATATATATATTCAATGTATAAATGAAATATGGTTGGATTCTGTTATTCGAAACAACGGAAGAGTCTTGCACAACACGCAACCCTGACTTGGCTTTCCTTACACGCAATCGCGACCTTCCTCGATAGCGTGTGTTGTACGCAATACCAGGTTTTACTAAACAACGTTATATTATTATAATATTATTATGAACTAGCCGTTATGAATAGTATTAACTAAAATTTGAATTTTATAACATTATTATTAATCTTACACATTTTCTAGAACATGTTATAAGAACAAAATAAATTTTTTGGGTAAAATAAGTATTTTTAAAAAAATGCATTTTTGCCGCCTTTTAATGGCGCACCCACTTTAAATCTAGTTTTGACATGTTTATAACTTCCATTTTACAAAGTAAAATTATTCTTTGGAATAAAGAAATAAAAATTTACTTTGGATAAATTTTTCATTTTATTCGGATGACTTTCATATTTTAATGACTAGTAAAAACACGCTATATTTTAATTAAAAACAACTTTTTTCATCGTAATATATTATGTGGTTAAATTATAATATTGAATGGTTTTAAAGTATAAAGAGAATATATTTTTACCATTTAATACAATGTATGTCATTAGCATTGATTTTACCTTGAATTCGTAGGTTAAATCAATTCAATCTTTTGCAATGTTTTAAAGAAAAACCCATTTTCTTTCTACAACGAGATTAATTTTAATTTAATTTATGCTACTTTTGTGTATTTAATTTGGAAAAATGGATTCCATATTTGGAATCAGTGGGTCCAAATTATTTTAATAAGCTACTTTTTATTTTTGGGAATTATGAATAGTAACTACGGTAAATTTTATTTACCATAGTTAAAGGTAAATCAGGTAATTAAGGGTAAATATAATATTATAAAATTATCCTAACACATGCCAAAATTCTATTGGATGGCTAAATGTAAACCCATATCAACTAAGGGTCGGATTAGATTCATTTTATGGACTTTTGACCATGAAAATAATTTAATTATTATTAAAACAAAAGGAAGTGACAACATGTCACTCTCTTAAATCTTATAAGTATAATAATTTTAAGTTATTGATAAACTTCATGAAACTTCGAACATTAATAGTATACATAAATCTAACAAAATTATCTACATCATGAGAATTTATTTATAATTTTTTGGGATTAAATATTTATCATTAATTGTGACACAATAGTGATGCAGAAATTATTTATCTAGTGAAAAATCAAGAATATAGTTTTTATTAAACTAGTAGTGACCATAAAAGGCACAAAACCCTGACCAAAACTTATTGGTCATGTACAGTTAAACTATAATCATCCAATGGTCTAATATTTGACCATTTGGAGTCTTATACAAGCAATTATGACACTTATATTATTTTATTTTAAATGATGCCAAAGTTGTCACCTTCATAATATAATAATTATAACAATTTAAATATTGTGATTTTAAGATGATAAATTCGATTAAAAGTATTATTGTGAAAGGTAATAGATTTATCTTCATCATAGGATTTTATTTTAAAATTTTATGCAACAAATCAGTATATTAAATAATTATACAAAAATGTTGTAGTAATTATTTTATTAAGAGATAAACCAAATAAATGGTTTTAAAAATAATAAAATAAATATTATATGAACTATTTAATGTGATCCACTAATTTTATAGATACTTATGAACTTTTATGAATCTATTAAAGCTTTTAGTTCGAACATATCTTTGGTATATATTTTATTTAAATTCAAATAAATGAATAGTGTCAAAATTGACACTATTGTTATTTTATAAAAATAACATATTATAAATTTTTTTAAAAATCAAAAAAATATTTAAAAACTATAAATTTAAATTTATATGGTCTATAATGTTATAAAGTAAAAAATTATGGAAAATGAACAACTAATAAGTAATTATTTGTTATAATTTAAAATTTAGAATTTTATTACCACAAATAAACTTAAATAGATTAAATAGGGATAAATCAAAATGATAAGGTTTAAAATAAGATCCAAACCTATCTAAATTTGATTAGTTGATGGGATTACAACCCTATCTCATCTAATCTTCGAATACGAGTCATTTTTGGAGGTTTTTAAGTGGGGTTAGATTTATTATAAATTAATATTTTTAAGAATTCCAAAGGTGCCCCTCTCCTCCCTTATAAAAGGGAACCTCCTCCCTCTCCTCATCACAACAATTTGAGCTTTCAATCTCGGATAACCCCTGAAACATTATCTTCTCGACTTCTCTAGAAACATCTTAGTGGTTCTGGTCTACTTTAAAGACCAATCTTAGTGCCATAAGAGGAGGTTTTAAAGAGGCGTATCGAAGAAGAGGTAATTTCTTCTCCTGATTATTTCAAGATTCTTTCTTCTTCAACTTCTTCTTCTTTAGTTGTATCATTATAAAGTAATAACATCAGTATCAATAATATACTGATTTGTTATTATAAATATTAAACAACCCCATTTCACCTTCTATCCTTCCTACGGAAAACAAAATCACCGCGCGTGCGTACGTACGGAATACCGTCTCCACGCCGTGGTGTAATCTGTTTTTCCACCAACACCTTACATGGATGGGTATAATGGTGTAAAGAATAACTATACATAGTTATTATAACATAATACTGATTCTGATATATTGTATCATCCACTCCACTCCAATTCAATAATTATGGAAACGATATCATCGCTCGTGCGTACGTACGGACTACCGTCTCCATGACGCGATGAGATTCATTATCCATGTTAACCATTTAAGAATGATTATAAAGTATATATAAGCAATAATAATTAAATATATGACATTATAAAGCTACTGGATTTATGTATATATGTATGTCATCTACTTAATTCCATTCAACTCAATAAGGAAACGAAAACAACATTCATGCGTACGTACGGCCTACCGTCTCCATGAACGGTGTATTTATTTCCATTTACTAATATATTATATATATGTATATTCTGAATATATATTATATATAAATCATGTTTTATATTCTGGAATTAAGTAATCATGATCTATGTAATCGTATGAATAATGACAAGTCAAAACACGGACGACAAATGAATCGATTTTACCCAAAACACTCTTTAACATGGAATTTACAAAAGAACGGGTAAAATAAAGTCATAAGTGAACCATATATGATATAATAACAATGAGTATGATTCTGTAATAAGTCAATGACATTATTTAAATCATTATACAGGAGGTTCGGACACTTATGAAGAAAATCAGACCTAAGCTAAGGGAAATATCACAATCTCATTTTTATCTGAGATTGTTTATACTTTGGAATTTACTGGGGTGTATTTTATCATCCACATCAATGTTTCCTCAATGTGTAATATTATTTACATCCACCTAAAATTGTTTAAAACCTATTTTACCCTTTGGTGAGTTTTTAGTAAAAGATATTAAAGGAATCTTTTGTCATTTTTCGTAAGAGGTACTTTTTGACTTTCCGACAAAAGTACGAGAAGAATGTTTCTTTTAACTTATACGGCATGAATGGATTTTTTAAAAATTATTTACAAGAAGCTTCCCTTACAAGTTTTAAAGTTTATTTTTAATCAACATCTTTTAGTTTAGAATTTAATGACATGTTAAGAAAGGAAAAGTGTTTTTGAAGTAGAAAGGATATTTTCCTCAAGAATAGAGTTCAAGTGTTTTATCAAAATTATTTTCCATCTAAGATAATATCGGGTTCTGTTTATATCCCTATTATTACATTGATTTGATTATGTTGTGATGGAATTATTTTTATGAATTCCTTTATCTTATATGAATTGTTTTATGATGTCATGTTGTTTTAGAATCCCATTTTTATTACATGGGTTATACAATGATGTATGATTTATGATTTTGTGGCACACATAAGAATGGTATCATTATGAGATGGGTGGGATGTATATCTCCCTCCAATGCATTGGGTAAAGATTTTATATCTCATGAGATATACATGGCTGGAACGGTTGGTTATACCGGTTCAGTGAAACAGGACTGAAACGAGGAATGAACTCGGTTCAGAAAGGGACTTTGTCCACTATGATAGTCTTGGCAATGAGTCTTGACTAATAAGAAATGATTCTCTATGATTATGTGGGTATGCCACAAAGTTTCATGATTTATGTTATTATTGTTGGGATTACATTTCACTACTATGATTTATCCCATGTTATGAAATTATGATCTCTTTTGCAGGTTAAGATTTCCAAAAGATATGTTCTTATGAATATGATGTGATTGATATTTCTTTTGTTAACCCTTACTGAGCATTTGAGCTCACCCTTTTATGTTTTCTTTTCCCTAGGATATAAAGAAAGGTTTTAGGTAAGAAAAAAAAGGGAAGATCTTTATGGGAGATGTTGAAGATCTTTCACCATGATTAGAAGATTACGTTCTGAGTTTCCAAAGACACTAAACTATTACGGTCCTTGTCTGTGTGTTTTTGTTATGTACTAAGTATTCCGAAAAATCTATGTAATGTCCATGTACGTCAAGATTCGGGTCTCTACACTTTCATTATGTGTTAATGTGCATGTATTCATGCATGCACAATTATCTTCTTCTTTCTTGTGTGAAAACTCTAATGGGTGTAACACTTTGAACACACACAAAATCACTTCTCTTTTTCCTTCTCTCTTTCTCTTCTTCTCATTCCCTTCTTCTTTTGTATCTTATCACTCACAAACTTTTCTTATTTAATTCATTAAATTTTATGTGTTCTTGCATGGGTCTTCTTTATGCCCAAATTAGTTTTTCCCATGGTTCACCTTGTTCTTGGACACTTCGGTGTCACAACTCATTCATATGCATGCATGTTAATCATGCATGCATTGTCCAATATCCATTGTGAAAATTGGAAGCCCCGAGTTACTACTTCTTCAAATAAAGAATACATACACCTAAGACTTCATGAAACGACCTTCTTCTACAAAAAAATCCCTACAAATAGTATATATCAAAGGATCAAGAAAAAGGCTGTTCTTTTTCTTTGTGAAAACTCGAGAGTGCGTGATATCTTCTTCTTCGCACAAAGGGTGCACAAGGATCTCATATACCAAACCAGAAGTGGTTCTTGGTTCTCTCTTAGAAAGAGAAAAACAAGGTTGAAAGTGCACCATTTTCTTTCCCCATGGGCTAATCCTCACAAAGATACAACGAGGTTTCAAAGAACCTAACACATGCTTGTGGGAACTTTGCATAGAGGGTGTAAGTTCTTTCGTGAACCAAGGGGTTCACTATTCTTCTCTTCGCATAAGGAATGTGCGGAACTACTTCATGCAAGAGATGTCCAGTTCTCTTTCAGATAGCAGGGCTTCACATAACCTTTCGTACTGTGCTCTGTTTCTCAGAGACACAAGAGATTTCTCTTAATATTTTCAACAATAGAACCTCGGTCCAGATCTCTGTATTTATTGGTGAGGAACACCATTAGAATCCATGAGAGATTCCATAGGATCAAAAGCATTTAATAGTAGAGATCTTAGACATTGAATATATTCAAATACGGTTGAGGTATCCCAAAAATATCGGTTGTTTCCTTTTTCTTTATCAACCACGGGATTCTTATTTCTCGGTGATTTCATAACGTGCATGCATTTAAGAATGCAAGAAAATCATTTCCCTGTACATCGAACTTGGAGTGAACCCTCAAAAACTTTGTTTTCCTTGGGCTCCATTGAATTTCACCATATAATTTCATGAAATAAACTTCTAATGCATTCATGTATTCATTTCATCCAGAAGATCATTACACACAAACTCTAAGCTTTACCAGTGGTCAAGAGCTTGATCTTGGTGGATTAGATTCATCTGCAGCAAGCAACGACGTCTGGTGGAACTCGGGTGTCTAGAGGTTTAAGGGAATTTGATGTCTCTCCTTGCCCATTGGATCACCTCAGATTAATTATGGACTGCAGTGATTTGATCATGAGACGTGGGATGGATCATGTGGCAGTGATAGGGCACAAGATAAGATGGACAATCATGATTATTTCTGTGTTTTTAAAATGTCGTCCCACATCGAAACAGACCGTGGTTTTCTCACAATTTAACAATCAACTCTCACTGCCTTTATTCCAGATTACTTCTCTCCCCCCTATGGTGCTTCCATGCACTGGTTGTCCTGCGGGCCCACTCTTAGATCCCACTCTTCTCCTCCGGGCGCACACCTAGCTCGCATGGTGCATAGGTTCATCACCATGCAACACTTGTGGGCATACACATGGCCCACACACCCAATCCTCTTGTTGGGATGGCCTCGAGGGCTTCCTTCAAGTACGAATGACCCTCGAGGCCTGAAAGTGCTTGATGTGAGGACCTCAGTTGGCCCTATATGGTTAGCTCATTTTTTGGTAAACAAACAGTATTAGTACATAGAATAAAAACTACGTAACCAAGTATTAATTTATCTTAAAAATGCCAAACCATACTTCTTCATTCAAATCCCATTCTCCACTTCTATTCATCTTCAAACTTCATCCATTCCTTTATTTTTAGATCATAAATCCCAATCATCTTAAATGTATTCTTTTATTCTAATCAGGGATGATGCATGGATCACATCTTCATTTCTCATGCATTAAAACATAATGCATGGCCTTCATCACTTCATCCACATAGTGAAAATTGATGGATTTAACTTCTTTCCTTACACAATTGAGTATTTCATGTGCTTCTTCATGTGTTGTAACATTGTATCACCTTGATTCAAGTATTTTAACATAATACATGTTCAAAAATTGTTAGAGTTGTCCTCTTAGAGAATTGATCAAGTGTAGCAATTAATGAATTGAATCAATAAAAATCCTCCAAGGCTTCACAAACATCATTCTCAATACCTTTCTATTACATATTGAATTCTCAATGACAAAAAATTCAACTCCTTTTCCCTTCAATCCATATTGAGAACAAATGAAACTCTTATGAACTTCAATTTCAAAGTTCATAATCCTCAGTCATTGAATAAATAATAGGAGAATTTATGACACAAATCATAATAGAATCAAATAACATGAGCCAATAGATCATAACAATCTCATAATATGAAGATTTGTTTGTACATATAATAATTGAAAATCGTTTCCATAGTATACAAATATTATTTCCAAGGATATTAAATAAAAACTTTTTCACTCTATAATCCATCATTGATATTAATGTTCACTACCTAGACTGTCATAGTCTAACCATAATAAACCTTTATATATCATGAGATATAAAATATTACCAAATTCACTATAGAGAGATATAGGTTCCACCAATCTCATAAATAGAACCATACTTATTTATACCCCATTATAGGAAAATAGTCAACATATTATATCAATATAAAATAAATGCGTTTCTTGAACATTTTACCATATCACAACCTATATAAAAAATATTGGTTTTATAGTCATTTCATTATTTAATAATAGAATAATCCTTTGAAAATTATGTAGGTCTCAAAATATTTTTATCATGGTATACACTATGGAAGACAAACTGCTATCATAAACATCTATTAATCATAATCATTATAGATATAGATTTGTAATTTTATCATTGGATAATATCACCAAAAAATAAAATATTTCCAATAAAGATGTCAACATAGATGGAAAATTATTTTGAATAATCATTTAATGAAATTATTTCTGAAAATAACATTTCTTAATTGAAAAAACATTTTTAAAACCAAAAATTTTATGAAAATATTCTTCTATGAAACTAAAATTAAAAATTTATAAAGGAATATTCAAATAAAATTATAGTTATAGTGAACGGATGTTTCCTTCATGATTTACACATTAAAATAAATATCAAATTCCCATTTTTGTTAAAATCTATAAGGGAATTTTTCAAATAATGACATGAGTATTTCATTCAAAAAAATTTATAAAAATTGAAAATCGTATAACCCTATCTTCTAAAAATAATAGGATAATAGTAAAAAAATTGAAAACATTTCTAGAAATAATTGTTTTTGAAGATAAAATATTTTTGATAAAAGAGTGAAATAAATTCATATTTTGTTAATTAAATTTTCTCTTTGGTTTTGAGAACCAAATGGTGAAATAATAGAAATGGTACATGAAAATATCATTAATAACCATATGAGAAGAAAATTCAGGATTTTATTGATATATATATTAATAATTTATCATTAGAAACAAAATCAAAATCAATCTAGATAAATGATGAGGTTATGACATAAAATTATTTCCACCATTGTAACATTGAATCAAAAGTCCCATGAAAAAAAACATAAAATGGTATATAAAAAACAATGCTGATAAAAAAAATCATGATAATAAAAAATAGAGGGTATGTATTAAAGCCTCACTACTGGAAATTAGATCTTTCCCCATGCTTCTATACCAATGGTTTGCAAAAACCGTTGGTATAGGTCCCCTTTCCCAATGGTTTGGCCAAACCGTTGGGAAAGGCCCCCAAATTGGCCACTTTTCCCAACGGTTTGGCCAAACCGTTGGGAAAGGTAGACCTATCCCAACGGTTTGGCCAAACCCTTGGGAAAAGACCTCAAAATGGACACTTTTTCCAACGGTTTGGACAAACCGTTGGGAAAGGTGGACCTATCCCAACGGTTTGGCCAAACCATTGGGAAAGGTCCCCAAATATGCCACTTTTCCCAACGGTTTGGCCAAACCGTTGGGATAGGTCTACCTTTCCCAACGGTTTGGCCAAACCATTGGGAAAAGTGGGCCAAAATTCAACATCCTTCACAGAATTAAAATCACAAACAAAGACCTATACCAACGGTTGTAACAACTGTTGGTATAGGTCTATACCAACGGTTTTAAGAACTGTTGGTATAGGTACTTTCATTTTTTATCGAACCTTCGTACCGAGAACATTATATAAATCAAAATTTAAAATATTTATGAGAATAAATATATATATTTATGTAATTATGATCACAAAAGTCATGTTAGGTTAGTGGTTGAGTCGTTCAATTATAAATGAGGTGTCCTGGGATCAAATCCCAGTGGTTGTTTTATTTTTGGAATTTATATACCAACGGTTCCATTACCGTTGGTATAGATTTCATATTACCTATACCAACGATTTTTGGAAAACCATTGGTATAGACCTATCCCAACGGCTTACTTGGCTATGGTTCTCCAAACCGTTGGTATAGGCTATACCAACGGTTTGGAGGCCTATACCAACGGTTCCAAACTGTTGGTAAAGGTTAGTTTTCCAGTAGTGCCTTTCGAAAGAAATTGTTTTCATAATAAAACGTAAATATCAATGAAGTAAAATTGATAAGAATAAAATTATCATACCTTAAGAATTGAAATCAATAATACACATTTAAAATATAATGTTTAATAAATATTATATTATTATAAATATTTCATAGATTAATATTTATATATTTCATACAATATTTTTTTTATTATGCCATTTTAAAAACCAATTACTAAAAAATAAATCTTATATTTATGTATTAGGTAACAACTGCATGGATTTTTTGTATACGTTTTAATTAATTATTTTTTTCTCTAATATTTAACATGATTTAATTTTATCATTATTGTTAACCAAGTTATAAATATCTGATATATTTATTATATATTTATTTTGAGTAATCTATAAATGTTTGTTATATAAAACCAAATACAACGTGCATATAGACGGTTAGTCATACGTACACGTGATTATTGTTTCCATTTTAGTATTGAATCAAAATAAATAAAAGTAAATGACATGTTATCATTAAAGAATCATTATTGGGTTATATAAATAAAATATATTAATTTAAAACATTTTAATTATAATCTATATCATGTGGGAATGACTGATATCGCTTCGTGTGGACGTAGTCCACTATACACATGGGAAACATTATCCTGATTCCACAAAATTGAGAGTATGAATGCATATATGATAAAATAATTCCACAAGAATATTAATATCATAAATATATTATATAAATAATAAGTATATGATTATTTTCATCCTCTATAAGTGTAAATGGTAGAATTAATGACATTGATTCACATGAAGGTAGTCCTTCGTACTCATGAAAGATTATTTCATAACCAATATGATATAAGTGGAGATAGTTGATGGAAAATCACATAACAAAAAAACATATCATTATATGGATGATATAATGGATATTATATAATAACAGTATAGTAATAATTAATTAAATTGATAGAATAATGGAATCACTAACCTTCACTATATATTGGAATAAATAGAGGCATTAGACCATCATTGGCTCTCTCTCCTAGCTTGCATGGTTCAAAAAAAACACTCAGTTGACACCTTTGACCAATTCATCATGGATTCATGGAATATTATTTTGAAAGTTGTATTAGGGCACCTGAACCCCCATCAAATTCTTATTCACATCTAGAAAGAGGATGACCTAATTTCCTCCTCGATTAGTGGTCAAAGATATTTCATTGATGTTTTTTTATTCCAGCTTCATTTTTCTTTTGACTTCCACTAGATATAAGAAACTACAATAGATCCAATATTTGTGGGATTTTCTTGTCCTTTCATAACCTTCTCAATACCCTTAAATTATAGCAATTATTTGAAACTTGATAAGAATGTTTTTTTTCATTGACCATAGATATTTATTCCTTTTCCATATTATTTATTCTCTACCTTCAATGGGCATGATGGGTTTATCTGATTAAAATAAAGGTGGAATTATTTTTTGTTGATGTGGGGATGGGAATTCATGTAACATTTTCTGGATTACAGATCCTTGAATTGGTCCCTTAGGTTCACTTTGTGAGACCTAAACATGGGTCATTTGGGCTTTTGACACAAAATATGCATCTATAACATTCGAATATCCAACCAACCCTTCAATTGACAAATTTATTCTATTTAAAAAGGGATTGGATTATTCATAAGAACATGGGGGTGGAAAAATATGAGATAAGGGGTGGTAAATGGATGGGTCCATCTCTTATGGAGAAATCATTAGAAAATGAGTCACTTCTAGTTAAGATCTCTAGTCACCTTTGGAGTATGAGGAGGATAAGAAACTAAATCATTTCTCACTATATGGAATATATAAAAGGAAGATATATCTCATTGATTTTGGAGATTGTCTAATTAATTTTGAGAGAAGTACAAAGGCATAGAAATTTTATTTATACCATCGAAAACCAATAATTACTCAATTAGTGGGAAATGGTATCAATATTTAATAATCCTATTCAATAAACCTTCAATGCATGTGATCTGAGAGAATCGCCACCTAAATATGAGATGTATGTTTCTAGAGACAATAAAAAGGATACTAAATGTGTCAGGATTGATTATTCTAACAATCTATTTGATCAAGTAGCATAAGGTATTTTTCCAAAAGGAGGCAATTAAAGTTGATGCAGAATGAATGCTTCTCTAATATTTTGAGGAAGAGATGTGGTATGAAGATTTAGATATTAATTTTTCAAATTATTAATATTATAGAATGTACTAGACATCAATTATATTTTATCTTAATTAGGGGAAATTTTATTGGATCAATAAATAAGATCTAATTTGGGCTCTTGGAATCAAGATTGGATAATAAATTTGGATGAATACATTAAGATATCGGACATGTGGGCCTACGAATTGAAGGACCTCATCACTGGTGATCTAGATTCAGATGTTACATCTATCTTAAAGAGTGCAAATAGGGTGATTAATTCAAAAAAATTAAGTCTTTCTCAAATTATTTTTTATTTTATTTTGAGGTTTGAATTTCTATTACTTTTTATATTTTTGGGTTGGCCACATTCCCTAAAATTATTTTTCAAAAAATAATTTATAAATTGAGGATAATTCTATCTTAAAATAAGGGATTCTAGAAAGTTAATTTGTTAGGGAATGGACAAACAAATGTGTCCAGATGTGTGAATAATAGATGAGAGTGGGTGGCATTTTATTAATGGGATGAGTGGCACACTTGTAATATTTATGAAAAGAAAAACATTTAACCACATTTGTGTCATTCAAAAAGGTTACAAAATTGAACAATACCTATACTAGAAGATATGACGAATATATATTTCAATAAAATTATATTTTGAAATTATTTTGGTAATTTTCTACCAATATCATTTTAGTTTAACTCACCCAATAAACTCCTGATTACGTTAACCATGATAAATAAAATTTTCAAGTTTTACTAATAATTTTGTTTAAAATGTAACATAACCATACAAGATAATATATATTATTATTATTGTAAATATATAATCCATTTTTAATTATTCAATTCAAATAATATGGAATTCAAAATTAATATTAATCACATATATGAGGCAAGAAAGAGAGTTTTTAACAAAAAATGTTTTACAACATTACAACATTTTTATATCGAAATTCATTTTGAAATTGAATATAATTACAAAAATTGGATTTTCATATTTATAATGGATTAAATTTTTAGTAAATAAAATTTATAATATATTTTAACAATATACATATAATAAATTAAAATTAATATTTCAATAATAATATATTATTTTTTAATTATCATCAAGAAATGGAAAATTTCTAAAAACCCCAGAAAATTAACCCTTAGAAAATTTTGATATTTTGATTTCAGATGTTTTTGTTATTTTTAAAAATTATTTTTCAAATAGTGTGATAAATTTATTTTATTAATGTTTTCAAAATTAAATAAGAATATTTTTTTTGAAAACAGTATTTTCAAAACATATAAATATTTTTCCAAAAACAGATAATTTTGTATACAATATACTTTCATTATATAAGAACATTATAAGTTTTATTTAAAAATTTGTTAGTAGTATTCAAATGACTATGTTTAATACCTTGATTATAATTATAACATTTAATTAGATGATTGAAAAATATACCATGGTTTTAATAAAACATATTGTAATGACCCACCAGTTCACATTGGCTTGAGAGCATATCAAGTCATTACTAGGATTTAAGTGACATCCCCAAGACTCAAAAGGTTGGAAATAAATGCTGAAGGGATTCAAATATATGTGGGGGATGATTTACCCTTTAATAAATAAACCAATAAATCATCCATCCAAAACCATGAATTCACTATATGATGCATGAGCGAATAAAACCCAACAAAACACCCTCATGTATCTCAATAACATATCAAGTATGCAACATAGAATGAAAAACCAAGTATCAATGTACACAATGGAAAAAAGAAACAAGAATCTCAAAGGACCACATGACTCCATGATCCTTATTCTCCAAGCTCCATAATCACCGAACAACCCAAACATCATGAGGTAGTGCTAAAATGTGGGAACCGTTACCTTTTCCCCTATCCCAGAAAATAGCATCTCTATAAGTACCAAAGTGTCAAAGTATGGGTGAGTATAAAACTCAGTAGGTTTCCCCCCAATTACTTCCCTACTCATGCCAATATAATAGAATATTTAGATATAATTATATAAATTTTTTAATATAAAATAATTTATAACCAAATATAAACTTATTCCAAAAACCGTTTGAAACCAAGTGAAAACAAAACAAAATAAAACCAATTTCGGGCAAGCTATATATCCAGAAAAATAATGTAGCAAAGCATTTAACCAATTCCTCTAATCATTTGGCATATCCATTTTATAATTCACCAGACACCCACAAATTCATGCTTCATTTGTCAGTTCCATAATCATGTGTGGTCTCTTGTCCAATTACCTTGTGTCCCAATGACACGTGTCCCCGATCAGGGGTCACGTCCCTTATAACCAATTGGTACTAGTCCCTTATTAATGGCATGTTAAGCATGAACTCTCACCAACACCCTTTATAAAAATTGTTTCCATTTACAAAAAAACCATTTCTATAAAACTGGACTTTTATTAAAAACCAAAGAACAACCAATTTCAAGAAACTTTTAATTTCTATAAAACATTCATTTTTATTTAAAACATATATCCAAAACATGTGTCAATAATCAAAGAAAATCCCCTTTTTAAAATCCACATTTTAAAACCAAGAACCAAAGCATTCATTCAAAAAACCCAATTTTCCATATTTCACAACAATCACCCATAAATGTTTCCAACAAGTTTTCAATAGAAAAATCATAATAAATTCACACCACATAATAAATTTGAAATAATTACAATTTTTTACATTACATGGAGTCAAGAAGGAATCCTCCTACCTCAAAGGTTTTGAAAAAACCCCAACGACGCAGAATGCACAAGAAAACTGTGTCGATTCTCCAAGAACCCTCTATTGATATCTTCTCCTAACAGATCCATGACAAAAAATCCTCATATTTGGAATCTACACACATAAATCTACCCATAACATGAGTAGATCTATGAAACTGATGGAATATGAGAAGTAGATCTACATAGATATAAGAAACTGAATAAGAACGAAGACAAACGTTCACATAAATCAGGAATCCAACATGATTTTCCAAGGAAAGACTACGGATCACATAAAATATTCTTGGGAGTGGTATTCTTACCTTCAAGGGAGGGGAATCTAGAGTAATGGCTTCTTTTGAGAAAGAACAATCCATTTTGAGGCAAAAACGTGTGAGATCCACTTTTTTAGGATCTCACTTTAGTGTCCACAAGGTTAGTTTGCATTGCTAAAAAAAATTGTGCAGCCAAACTGTGTGTTAGCTATAGCCACATTAGACCCTCTCACGGGTTCCTCACATGGTCTCTTGAACTGTGTTCCAACCGTTTGGGATCCATTACCTCAAAAGGTCCAAATACGCACAATTTGGATGCATGGTAAGACAAATTGTGTGCCTCTCATGCGACATCCAATTTGTCCCCACAACACCTTCAAAGCTCTCCCAACTCTCCCAACCATCACCCTTAAACTTAATAGCCGTTAAAAGAATTAAGTAAGGGTTATATACCAGAAAATAGGGATATTAAATTCTCCCCACCATTGGTCATCCTGTCCTCAGATGCTAGAAAACCCTCTCCCAATAGAAAGAGTTCTGACCACTGCTCTTTCATTTACTTCTCACATTCCCATGTCTCTTGTTGAATATGACAAAGCATGCATAAAATCCATAGTAGAACATTGATTTCTTCCCTCATGACTTTTTCTTGCCTATCCACATTCCATACTATGACATGTATCAATGAAGCTTCTGGATCTAGGTGAACATGATCCCATTTAATAACATCATCATGATCTGGCTTATAAATTTCCAACTAAGATACATGGAACACATTATGCACCGAACTGAACTGTGGTAGTAATGACAACCTATATTCCACCTCTTCGAACCATTAAATTATCATGAGAGGGACTATGTATCTAGAATATATCTTTCCCTGCTTCCAGAAGCGATGATGTACAAGCGTTGGAGATATCCTCAAGAAGACATGATCAACCACAGTGAACACCAATTCTCTTCTATGGTGATCTGCATATGATTTCTCCTGACTCTAAGCAATCTCTTTCATATTTATGATCAACTAGATCTTGTATGTTGTTTCCTGGACAAGGCACTGTCTATCTAGTGAAGTTTCACCTATATCCACCCAATATAGTGAAGAATGATAAGGACTCCCAATCTATGCTTCATACGGAGCCTTGTGTATCAATGTATGATAGATGTTGTTTCATGAGAACTCCACAAAGGTTATATGGTCCTCCCATGAGACACCAAAGTCCATTACATAGGCCCAAAAAATGACTTCCAACATTTGTATCATCTGCTCATATTTCACATCCATCTGAGGATGATACGTTGTGCTCATAGTAAACAAAGTTCCAAGAGCTTGTTATATAGTTTTTCCAAAACAGGACGTGAACCTCAGATATCTATCTTACACTAATGAAACAGGTACACCATGTCTCCTTACACATTTTTGTATATATATTTTTTATAGATCATCCACTGTATGAGTTTCACGAATAGGGATGAAATGGGCCAACTTGGTAAGTCGATCCACACTCACCCATATGGCATCAAGTTTCTGAACTATTCATGGAAGACCTATAACAAAATCCATCGTTATATGCTCCCATTTCCACAATGGGATAGGTATAGACAACAACATAACTACTGGTCTCTAGTGCTCTACCTTAAATTTCTAACAAGTTAAGTATCATGAGATGAACTCATCCCCCTTTCTTTTTATGCCACTCAACCCAAACAGTTCTTTTAACGCCTTATACATCATCTGTGTATCTAGATGTACAACCCATCTAGAATGGTGGTAATCATGAAAGAGTTGTTCTTGGCATGTCATAGGTATAACAATATGACCTATAAATCCAAAAAAATTGAACTCCCATCATGTTTCCATCCCTCAATGGTCTCCCCACCATTGAACTTTGAACTAATAACCGTATATTCTGCCTCAGATGTTTATGACTCTTTGACCATTTTTACCAAATCAGGATCAAGCCTACTTGAAAAGAAAACTGCTACATCACCTCTGTATTTACATTCCACCTGCATTTCTACTAGGACTGACATCAACTACCATTAATCTGAAGCTTCATTTTCTAACTGAGCATATGAATTTCTAATCAATGTATATTCTCATAAATTCAATTTTCTTAGTGTATTCATCGTATAAAAGTCAAACATATGGAGATACTCCATCTATATACATTGCATTATATTAAAATATCTATGAGAGAAAATGTATTTCAAGATTTTTTGTTCTATAAAAACAATGAATTTCACACTAAATAGATAGTGGCTCCATATTTTCAAGGCATGGACGACTGCAGGTAATTACAAATTGTGTGCTAGGTAATTATTCTCATGCAACCCCCAACTGCCTTGAACCAAAAGAAACCACATGGTATCCCTGCATGAGAACACTAACAAACCCTACTCAAGAATCATCACAGTACACCACATACCCCTAACCTAATTCTAGAAATATCAATAAAGGTGCTGATATAATCCGAAATTTCAACTCCTGGAAAGTCTTCTAGCATTACTCTTTCCATTTCAATGGAGCATTTTTTGTTAGAGTTGTCATCGGAGAATCTAGTTGTGGGAAATCAGGCACAAAGAATCGGTAGAAACCATCTAGACCAAAACAATTTTGTATCTCGAAGACATTCTTCAGTGGTTTCCACAAGATAACAACTTCTATCTTTTCATGATTAAAAAAAATTCATTTTTTTCAGAAATTAAATGTCCATGAAGACATTAATCTTGTGTCCAAAAATCACACTTTGATAATTTTCAATACATACAGTGATCTCTCACGATTTGTAACATTGTTTCAAAATTCTCCCCAGGTTCAGCCCTTTTCTTTAAATACACCAAGATGTCATCCACAAACACCAAAACAATTGAATCTATATGTTTCTGAAATATTTGATTCATCAAATCCAGGAATACTGTGGGTGCATTTGTTAGACTAAAAGGTATGACATCATATTCGTAGTGGCCATATCTTCTTCTGAATGATGTCTTTGGAATATCCTCCATCCGACCTCAGAATTGGTGATATACTAATCACTAGTAAATCTTGGAGAACCAATGTGCTCTACATAATTTATCTATCATGTAATCAATGTGTTAGAGTGGATATCTATTCTTTATCGTAACTTTTTTAAGAATACAACAATCAACACACAACCGAAGAGTTCCATAAAATTTCTTCAAGAACAAGAGAGGTGCTTCCCACAAAGACATACTTGTTAGAATGAAACCCTTGCTTTTCCACTCCTCCAACTGCACTTTAATTTCCTGTAACTTTGTTGCTTCCATACTATAATATGTAAGACAAATGGGACTGGTCCCTAGATGAAGATAAATCATAAACTCCACTTCTCTTATAGGTGGTAACCCTGAGATGTTCTCGGGGAATACATCTAAAAATTGATCAAAAATTGCTGGAAAACTAGTTTCCTTGATCTAATCCATTGATGAAAAAGTCAATGCTAAAAAAAAATAAGAGATCATTCCCACCATTGGTGAAAACAAGATTTTTTCATCGTTATTTACCATCCTCTCTTCTCTGAAGAGATACTTGATGATGTACACAGTCGTGAAACTATCTGTTATCCTATAATAGTATATGTGATCCTTAATCATTTTCAACCAATCCATACACATGATTAGGTCATATGATTCCATGTTCAACATTGAGAATTCCCATTTCATCTCAACAATATCAAATTTTATAGCACATTCTCAACACAGAAAGTCTTGACATTCTCTATCACCAAGAGGAGTTTCCAATTTTATAATAGAGGAATCATTTCCACCATTAAACATAGAAAGTCAATAGCATAAGAAACAATGAGTGAATTTGATGCACCATTATTGAAGAGAACTTTCACAATGGTTGAATTCAATAAAATCATACCTCTCACCATAGATCGTCCAAATTCATCATCAAACATCATCTGCTCAGCTCCATACAATTTCATTATCACTGAACTATTTTCCTTGTGGCCTTTTTGTAATTTCCATTGTTGAGGATTCATGGATTCTACTTCATGAACTTGATGGTATGATCAACATGCCTTGTTTCATTCCTCTGGTTCCTCTTACCAATTGCTTGAAAATTATGGAAAATACTCTGAACCAGCTCTTGGTTCACCCATGGTTTAGGTAAAACCACATTCTCTGCAGATTCATTGGGTTTGTTTCAACAACGCCTATCGGGTGGCTTTTTCTAAACCCACAACAAACTCCTTCAATCTCACTCTCCATCAACTGATGGCTTAGAATTTCAAATTCTATCAAATCAAATATCACAACATTGTTTTCCAACTAACCTTTTCACATGTTCAACCATTTTTTAAAACATTCAACATGATTTTTTAAAATCAAACCATTTTCCAAATACACCAAATATCCTAATTTCAAAATCATTTATTTGAAAAAAATTTATGCATTTTCCAAAAAATCACACCATACACAAATTCATAATTCATTCTTTACTATTCAATATTAAATAATAGTGGGATATCATTCCTCTAAAATGAATGCCATTCTCATCTCATTGGATAAACCCATGAAAATGAAATTTCTTACATTCTAGAAGTGTATCCAAACACTTATGTACCAAAAAACATGGAAACATGAAGATCAACATAAATGGGTTAACTACGTTTTTATGTTATAAATTTCAAGTTCCAACAATCCTACTCTTGTCTAAGATTCCTACCAAAGGATTAGAATAAAGGGAATTCCAACTTCAAGTCCAAAAACTCTGATGATTTGTACCACAATTGAAGGAATAGACTGATACAATTTGTAATGAGCTGCCAATGCACATTGGCTTAAGAGCGTAACAAGTCATTATGAAGCCTTTAGTGACAGCCTAAAGACTCCAATGGCTGGTAATAAATACAAAAAGGTTACAAATATATGTGGGAAAATATTTACCTTTTAATAAATAAACCAATAAACTAACCATCCATAACCAAACATTCACAATATGATCCAATAATGAATGAAAGACAACAAAACATATTCATGTATCTAAAAACCATATCAAGCATGCAACAAAGAAAGAATTACCAAGTATCAATGTAAACTATGGATAAAAGACACAAGACTCTAAAAGGACCACCAAACTCCATGATCCTCATGCTCCAAGATCCACAATAACCGAACATCCATAACATCACAAGGTAGTGCGAAAAAATGTGGAAAAAATTACCTTTTCCCCTATCCTAGAAAATAGAATCTGCAAAAGAAATAAAGTTCCAAATCAGGGGTGAGTATAAAACTCAGTAGGTTTTCCCCAATAAATTCCTTACTCACACCACTAGGATAGAAGAGTTAATAACAATTATATAAAATAGTTTATATAAAATAATTTTCCAAAAGATTTTATAACTAAATATAAACATGTTTCAAAAACCATTTGCAACCAAGTGAAAAAAAACTAAACGAAACCAGTTTACAAAAAGTTATTTTTCATGAAAAATAAAGAAGAAAATCCTTTAACCAATTCTTATTATCATTGGGCATACCCATTTCATAGTTCACCACAAACCCACACATGCATTCTTCATTTGATAGTTCCACACTTTTGAGTGGTATGTCATCCAATTACCATGTCTCCGAATGAAACATGCCGCTGATCAAGGGTCACTTCTCTTGTATCCCAATGGCACTCATCCCATATTATGGGCTCGTTAAGCATGAACTCACACCAACACCCTTTATGAAAAATGTTTCCATTTCCATAATAAAGAATTTCAATAAAACTGAACTTTAATTGAAAACCTATACACAACTAATTTAGAGAAACATATAATTTCAATAAAACATTCCTCTTTGTTGAAAACATCTATCCCAATTATGTGTCAACAATCTGGGAAAATCACCTTTTTAAAATCCACATTTTAAAACTAAGAACCAAAGCATTCATTCATAATCCCAAATTTTCCAAATTTTACAGCCATCACTCAAGATGTTTTCTAACAGTTGTTCCAAAACCAAATCACAATCAATTAAAACCAAAAAATAAATTTCAAATCATTACAATCGGTTCTATTAAGCGGTGTAGAGAAGTAATCTTCCTACCTCAATGTTTTTGAAAAAAACGAAAAAGACGAAGAGAACACATGAAAATCAGGTCGATTCTCTAAGAACCCTCCTTAGATCTCTACTCCTATAAAATCCAAGACCAAATAACATCATATTTGGCATCCACACACATAGAACTACCCATAATGAGTGTAGATCTATGAAACCTAGATTAGAAGAGAATTATATCTATGTAGATATATGAAACGTAATAAGATCGAAGAAGAACGATAACATACCTCAAGAATCTATCTTTGATTAGCCATGGGAAGACTTGAGATCACCTATAAATAGCATGGGAGAGGTTCTCCTACAGTCAGGGGAGATTAATCCCGAGTTATGGCCATTTAGGAGAAAAATCGAGCCCTTTAGAGCAAAAAAAATGTGAGAACCACTTTTTTAGGATCTCAATTAAGTGCATGCATGATTAGTTCGCACAGGTAGACAAACCTTGTTCTAAATGTGTGTTATCCACTACCTTAGCAGACCCTCGGATGACATTCTCACAAATTCTTGTGAACCATGCTCCAACTATGCGGGAGCCACTACATCAAATGTGCCAACTACACAGAGTTTGGTCGCACGGTTAGACAAACCTTGTGCCTCCCGTGCGACTTCTAATTTTCTTCCAAAAACACCACCAAACCTCTCCCAACTCTCCCAACCATCACTATTAAAATTTATAACCATGAAAAGAATTATGCGAGGGTTACATACAAGGAACTAAGGGTACAAATCATATTATTGTGTGTAATACAGGATAAACCAATATTGTGTGTTGTGAATGATTGAAAATTTCTTGTGTTCATTATAAATAAGGGTAATACCTCTGAGTAAATGTTCATGTATGAACATCATTAAGAGATATTAATTTAAAAATTCATATACTTGAGAGTTAGTAGTTAAATGTTTCATGTGATAATCTACGATCTTGATATGATCCAAAATATTAAAGGTAACAATATAAAAAGAGATTTGTTTCCCATTCTCTTCAAGGCTCATATCCTTCTTTCATAGAGAAATTATTTGAATACCATTGTCACCAACATAATTGTTTTGGTAATTTTGGGGATTATCAGCATAAATTTTCTACCAACTCTTAGCTGACATGGTGATTCACTGAATAAGCGTTACATTATCTTCTATTACATCAGATCACACATTTCCCAATATATTTCATTCTCCAAATTCATTAATGACTGGTGGATCAATAATTTTTTTTTCCATAGAGGCCTTTATAAGGGTCCATTTGAATTATTTAGTGAATGATATTTTAGTAAGAAAACTCATCTAGAAGAATTCTTTGATCCCAAAATCATTTTAAATCCAACTAAAAAATCTAAAAATTTCTTATAGGGTTTTATCCTAAATACTTTTTTATCATTAGTATGGTTTGAATGTATACAAAATTTCTGATGCATATCATTCCATCATGATTATGGTTAATCATAAGAACATTTTTATCCTTATTTATAATCTATAAATCATTATTCTCTTCCCCATTAATATTCACTAGGAAATATTGACGAACATTCAATTTAGAATGATATGATTATACTCATCATTGATAAGCTAGCAATACCCTTTCGACCTAGAGCATTAGTGACCAAGTTCACTTTTCAACGACTTTAATGTATCCAGGCATCATAATTATTAATTATCTATATCCATCTTAATGGGAACATATTAAACAATGTATGAGTGATTATATACATTATATATTTATGATCTCTATATATATCACACGCCTCTATATAAATATAATTCCTCTATATACTTAATGTATAAATTACTACAGCTAACACCAGATTAGGAGTTGGGTAGTTTTCCTAAAAAATGATTAATGTTCATGAAGAATGATGTATAACCATCTCAATATAAAAATAACAGATACAATTTATTATCTGGATGAATCAATATAAATTTAATACTCTTATCTATAATAGGGAAATGTAAGAACAAGTGTAATAACTTATCTTCTCATCATTTCCTTAAAATTTTCCTTACATTCATCTATCCCGAGGAACATGGAAATCTTTATGTTTTCATATTTATATAATTATATAAACATGATAAGTTAACCAAAAACATTCCATAATATCCATATAAAGAATGAAAATTTTGGTTCTCTGTCACAATGGTTTTTCGAGTCCAACACTCATGATCCTATATCATTGATTGATCTAAGAATATTCAATCTCTTGAGATTATAAGACCAAAAATGGAAATGTTGGTAGACAAAATACATTATTTGAAAAAAAAATCATATACTTATTCATTCAATAACGTCTTTAGTATAATTAATAATTGATCTTAATTATATTCCTTTCTCATTGTGTTGATAATAATATCATCTATAATGACTACCACAAACAGACAAAGGTAATATCTAAAAAATAAATTCATTAAAACCAAGAAGATAGTAGGGGAATTAGTAAGATAGAATTATGTATTGATATTTTATTAGTCTATATTCCATATATAAAATAATATATTCATTTATTAATCCTAAATTGATGATATATAAAGTGATAGTAAATCAAGTAAATCTATATAGATCCATGTAGTTCATCAAATTTGTCATCATTATGGGGTAAATGATACTTTTTCATAAATGTGAACATGTTCAGCTCATGATAATCAATAATGGGTCACATTGATCCATATGTTTTAGAAAAAATAATTGGGGTACCCAATGATAAATTTCATTGATGGATGAATCCATTTTCATGGATTTCCTAACGTTTCTTCTTCAATTCCGTCAACTCAACTAGGGCCATTAAATAGAGATTACATTAATATTTGGTGTAACTGGGTGTGAGATCTTTTGAGAACTCAACATGTTGTATTCATATTAGGATAATAAACTCTTCTTGTATGACATTAAAAAATTCTTACAAAAATATACATATCATCGTTGTTTTGTTTATACCCATCCATATAAGAGAAACACTCATTTTAAATATAAATTAAGAACCATATAATAGATATTATATCTATAATAACTTCCTTTTTTATCAAAATGATATAAAATCATAGTACATTTTGGAATATCAAACATGATATACATTCTTTGATAACTATTGTGGTATTTATATAGGCAAATCAAATCCATGCCCAAAATAACATCAAATTTAACTGGAGAAAGAATGTAATAATTTTCAGGAGGCATATTTCCAACAATATCAACCAGAGAGGATTCATAGACTTGGTATGTGATAATCATACAATCACATGATTTTAGAATTATTTCAATATCAAATTATTTGTGTATAATATCGATGTACTTAAAAATTAATTATATTTTAACAAACGGTTAGATCTAGTTTCAAATAATACTTTATAAAATCTAGATTGGATGGTATATTTACCTTTAAACATGTCATCATTTCACCCATAATGAATAATGGCGAGACATCATTAATTTGTTGTAGTAGAGTTCATGTGGTTCATTGTTTGACACTTTCTATATTGGAATATTTCGAAAACTTCTTCATATTACATTGGAAATAAATTTCATTATGATTGTCCAATAAAAAGATAAAAAATTTACTAGTCCCATTAATACAAATCCCTCTATGAATATTACAACACATTGATAATAAATGAATGATCATATTATTTTAAACATGGTTCATGGATTTTCCATTGAATTCCATTTTATTTTATCATTAAAACCATTTGAATGATATGTAACTACAACATCCATTTCCACAGAGAAGACACCTAGAACAATATCCTCAAATATAATAAAGTATATTATGTTTAATTAATTTTATATAATTATATTTTATCCACTAATTAACAAAAAAACCATAATTTTTATTTTTATGATATTATTATATACATAGAACATAAGTCTTATTAATTATTCCTCATAGGAACAAATAAATTAATCATCTATTTTATTTATATCATAAAACTCCATCTACATATTTCATTTGAATAATATGAGGAAAATAATTATTAAAAATGACTAATTGAACTCATCCCAATCCATGGAGTCAATTTAATCATATTTCATTATATTTCTCATAGGATGAAACCATTGGTCAACGTCAACTTCCAAAAAGTAGTAAGAATAAATGATTATTTCTTGTTATGACCAATTGGTGTTCAGAAAAATAATATTAATGATGTTGATCAATTTTTCATCAACTAGTTGATTAGAAGAACCACTGATGTAAGTTGAACATTTCCACTTGATGGAATCATCCGAATGTTGTTCCCCCTTTGTTCATTGTGATGTCCAGCATGATTCATATCTCGAGAATGTTGTGTTAGCAGAGAAACATGATTTTTCATTATATCTCCCTTGAAATATCAGTTCACATATGAAAAATAATTCATTGTTCACAAAATTCAACAATAACATGTTTCTATAGTGTTACATCGATTGACTAAAACCACAATGCATAGTGTAAGAAACGATAATAATGACGAGGAAACATATAATAATGAGAAATCACTTATAAGATGTCTAAATCATGAAAAATTCCTTTATCAATGACACCAAATGTTTATAATAGGCCATTCGTAATCATAATCTATTTAAATCCATCGTGATGGTTAATAAAGTGTTTGGGAATTTCAAAATCGTAACCCCAAAGAGTTCCAAACAATGTGTGCAGCATGGTATGTTTTCATGCAATATGTAGTGACTGCATTTAGATTAATGATTCCTTTTCAGATTTGCTACCACTAGGTGCTAGTATATCAGATCCAAGACCAATTTTAGAGTCTAGGTAGTTATATAATTTCATTAAAAAATCAATATTCTTTACAAATCATTCTTGGAATTTTCCTATATATTGAAACTTCCATAGAATTATCCTTAGACATGCCCTTTGGGATCTCACTAAGGTTTTCTATTCCTAGTTTCCAATGGTTACCAAAACCTATCCTCTAATTACATAAATAGTGATCCATGTTTATTATACTGATATATTACATAATTATTTATTTATATTCAATATAGTACAAAAACACCCTCATGGGGACCATACATATATTAGTGAAATTGGTAACAAAGAAATAGAAATAATTGGAGCATATGTATAATACCAAATATTCCACATGATATTTATAACATGAACTATTCTTAGTCATATAATAAAAAATAAATTTATTAAAAACCTAGTGAATGGAAACATAAGATAAGGTGAGATCAAATTCTTGTTATGGGAAAACAAGGGAGATATATAAGAATAAAATGGACATAAGTGCATGAGAACTTGAGCATAACATTTGAAAACCAAAACCTACATATAAAAGATTATAATTATGAGTCATGGAATATAGATTTGAATTTTGAAATACATGAATCATAAGGGAATCAAATAACATTAGTCATAAGAACATTATACTCACATAAGGCATAAATTTGTGGAATACCGCTAATCATATAAAATATTTTACATACCAGTAAACTCTCTTTTTCAATGTAATCATAGTTAAATGAGTTCACTAAAAACCCTATCCTATCAATCATGGTTCACTCCTAATACCGTTATATCAGAAAATTTACCAAACTGAATAGGGATGAATCGCTATTCTAGTCCAATATTATTCTGGACATATTAATCCTTACCAATGCATTAGATTGAGATATAAGTCACACATATTTCATACTGAAAATATATATTTATATGGACTAAAAGATCATTAAAAATTAATCATAGGATAAATAAATACATGAAATGATTTTCATAAACATATCACCATAAATTTACATGGGAAAAGATATAGGTTTCATAATCATTTAATCATTTCATTATAGCATAACCATTATAAAAAGATATGAGTTTCTTAATAAGTTTTCCATGGTATATATTGTGAAAGAGAAAGAATATTAATAAACATATATTGATCATAAACCATTATGATAAATAATGATAATTATATCACATATCGATATTTAGAAAAATAATTAGTTACAAAAAAATATGTCAACTTAAATGGAGAATTTTTTTTTGGTGGATTATTTAAAACAATTATCAAGTAAAATATCTTTTCTGATTTGTGAAAACATTTAAAAACATAAAACATTTTGAAACTGATTTTATTTTAAAATGGAATTGAATATATATATATGTGTGTATAATTCAATCAACAAATAAAATAATGTTCATGTTCATGGTATTTGTTTCATGCTATGTATGTTATAATAGGGATTTATTTAACATTTTTGGTAAATGCCAGAATGAAATTGTTTGGAAAAGGAAATAGATATTCCATTAAATTTTTTTTGTGAAAATTAAATCAAGATTAAAGGAATTTTTATAAATATCTAATATTAACAATATATTTTGTAAAATTGTTTTTGAAACCATGGTTTTGAAGATAACATATTTCCAGCCTAATAGTGAAATAAATATTGATTTTTTTTAAAAACTTATAACTAATTTTAACATGCAAAGAGTTTAAAATGGAACTATTACAATAAAATTTAATGAATAAATAGTGGAGAATAAAATTCAAGATTTTATTGGGATATTAAACATAATATTTTATTAGTAAAAACATAAGCATAAACAATTCAGATAACTGATGACATTAAAACAAAAAATCATTACCACTTTGGTAATTTTGAATTATAAACCCCACGAATGTATATAATAAAATTGAATATAAAATATCATTATGATATATAAATTATGTATATAACATGTCATTAGAACTTTAGGCACACATAATGAAAGAATATTGGTGCATAATATAACCTATATATTAAAGAAGGCAAAATTGAGATAAAAATCCCAAACATTTTTTCTTGACTTACCTCATACATGGTAAAACCTACTATAAAATAAAAACAATTTAACATAAATATATTATATAATAATATTTATATATAACATAAAATATGTTACCTTTTTAAGACTTTTATTATTAATTTACTAATTTTCCCATGCTGAAGTTACACTACTGAAATTAACCACATTTATTTCATATGTGAATTGATTTTTTCATTTTGGTGATCTTAATTTGATAATGATTTCAACATATTTAAAAAATTTACCATGATATAAAAATAAATTATTTTATGTATGTATGTATTTATATTTAATTCATAAAATTTGTGGATATAAAATAAAACATATCATTACTGGGGATGGTAGGCCATACAAATGCCTCAATATAGTTTTTAATTTTATTATAGGATTGAAAGAAGTAAAGGTAAATGATATATTATCATTATAGAATCAATTTTAAGTCTAATATTTTTCATATTTTCATTAATACAACATTATAACCTTATTTTTAAATATTTAACGAATAACATCATTTCGCAAGATGGTAGTCCTCCATAAACATGTGCAATGTTATTGTATTACTAAAAATGGATAATATGATGGTACAAGTGACATAGAAATTCCAGAATTATTATAAGATAATAATTATAATATTTAAATAATAAATCCAACATTATTTTCAATATTTATTGATGGAAGTTAGATCAATTTAATTGGTTCGCGAGTTAGTAGTTCGTCATATACATGAATGATGATTTCATTACTGATTTTTTAGAGGTGGGTATGGTTTTAGGGCATTAAATTAGAATAAAACGTCTATTTATTTTTAAAAAAACTATTTTTTTAATTCATTAAGGTTTAATAATATTTGATGGTAGTGGAGGTAGAAATAAAACAATACACTTGTTGATGAATATAACCTCTTTCTCAGGTATCATATTTAGGTTTTCACATAACAAATTATTAGTTGCATTTTCCAAAAAAATAATGAATTTTGAGGTCATAAATTATTTTTGGATGTGTTTGGGGTTTCTATTAGATGAATAAAAAGTGGTTTATAGTGTTATTAAAGAGGACAATGGGTGGCCTTCTATAAGCGAGGTGCATGGTACATTAGTAATTTTTCGAAAAGAAAAAGGTTGGACTACAATTTATCACCCCAAAGGGCCAAAAAAGGCCATTATAAATACAATAAGACATATGGTGACAATATCTGCATCTAATGGGGTTTCGAAATGTTTTGGGTTATTATTTTTATTTTAGTTAACCCCTGGTAAACCCATTTCAACCTTAACCATTATAACTACTTTTTAATTTCATTACTAATCACCTTTTCAAACATTAAGTTCACCTTATTATATAATATGAATTATTTTTATTCAAATTCCATTTTTATAACTTTCATTCATATAGGTTGAAAATTTTAATTTAAAATTATTCTTCCTATTGTGATGAGAAAATAGCGTTTTCAAGTGAAAATGTTAAATTGATTATAATATTTCTTATAGAATATCCCAATGCTTTTGAATATAATGGATTATATTATATTATTGGACTTATAATTTAATAATGATTACTTTTAAACAAATTAATAATATATGTTATAGTTTTCAAAAATGAAATGAAAAATAAGTTTTAAATTAAAATTCATTATTATTCACAATTCATGAAAAAAATTCTTTTTAGAAAAATATTTAAAGTTTACAGTAATTTTTTTCGATATATGAATACAAAAACTAAGGTCAATTTAACCATTTTTTTTAAAAAAATTTAATGAAGAATACTGTTATTGATTAGAAAAAAATTTAAAAATATTAGTTTTGATAAAATATATCTTACAAGACAGTAAAATAAATTAATAAATAAATATATATGATTTTTAAAATTTATTTATGTTAAACAAATTAAAAAATATATAAACATTTCATTACTATTCATATCTCTATATTTAGCTATTAATATAACATGATAATGTTTAATTAACAATATTAATAATAAATCATTTTTTTGTTGGAACTCAGTGTTAAATGTAATGCTTGGAACCTTGTATTGTATATAGCACAAGAATAAAATGATGAGTAATGTTACAAAATATATGAAAAAAATAATTTATTTTAAATAAATAATTCATTAATACTCAGGGTATTACATTGATTAATTTTTAGTGGGACAAAACTCATATCTAGTAGCTACAAATTTATAACCAACTACACAGATCACACAGTCCCTATGGGAAATTCTAGAGAATGTAATTCAATAATTCAATATGGGATTTTGATATATATATATTTATATCATTATATAATAAATAGTGTCATGATTTATGATATATAAAGACCAAGTTGAGGTAGCTCTTCTCTCTTGGATAATATCAAGTATCTATATTGAGTATCAATCGGATATTGTAGCACATGCTGTTTTTCCATCCATTATTGTTCAGTTAAAGTTAGACGGAATGAATGGAATGTTCTGGTGTAGTCTGATAATGGAATAGATAATTTATTATGATGGTTGGAATTATGAAAGGAGGTTGTTTGAGAAACATTCTGATGTACTTGAATGAGGTATAAATTTCTTCATCCCAATAATAAATGTAACATTTAATTATTAGACATGAAAAAATAATTCATGTTCATGAAATATTAAAAATTAATTTTAGGATGCAGAAAAGGTATCCCCATATTCCTAGTAACTCCCGATGTTTTCATCGAGCTGTTTTTTAGCTGGTAAATAAAATATTATATGTATTTATTTCGATATCTCTATAATAGATGATGATTTTGAGCGACATCCCTGAGGTTAACCCAAACACACACATTTTGAGATTCATCTTCAGGTTGTGGGAGCAAATGAGGTTGAAAACATTGTCATAATCCTTTTGGTGGAATTGGGGAACGTTTATTGGACAACCAAATCATCCACATAGAATCCCATGAATATTCTGAGTAGAGGATTGAAAATGCAGCGCATGGAATACAATGATGTAAATCCAGAACTATTCAAAATTAATGTTATCATTTGGTTATAAATTATTCCCCTTGAATCCATTCATGGAATGGCTTCTCCATCATTGATGGTTATCCAGATTTGATTATGTCTCAAGTAACAATCCATAAAGGCTAGTTCCAATAAACAAGAAGTTGTGTTGAATATAAAATTAATCACTAAAATGAGAAAAATATTTGGGGAAGAGGTGGTTCAGGTCCTAGAAGATGATGCAGGCTATGATATGTCCACTATTCTTCCAGAATAATATTATGATGGCTACACACATGGGGTACTCGGCCTCCATTACAATATTTTCTGGGATGATTTTTTCACCTTCAACATAAAACATGAAACTATGGAAATTTAATTTGTTCCATATCACCTGTTTTATGACATGATGGAACATTGGGACACCGATAATTTGAAAAACATTTGGGGGCTGGGACATAGTGTTTCATTGTAGCACTATGTGATCAAATCATGGTACTATTTTTTTAATTCTATGTATTGCTGATACTACATTCGAAACATGGAAACACTAATAATCATTAGAATAATAAATTCTATTGTTCTAAGATTAATCATTTTAACTTTATGGATTATAGTGGAGACACCTTATGTGGAGGAAGGATGTGAAGTATACAAATCATCATCACCAGAAGAAACATGAAGATTGGAAAAAAGATTTTTATCCAATAGAGTTGTGGAATGTAGAGAATAAGTACCATGAATAACAATATTGTAGGATCCTCAATAATAGATTCCTTATATTTATGTACAATAATGGAAAATGCATATGACGTAATCATGATTTCCTTCCAACAATTTGATCTGAATTTTATGTTAGAAAATGATGATTTATTGATATCTATATAGACATCCTTACTCTATGGATGGTATGATGTTGTCATGTGTTGGTAAGTTATTGAAGGACATATTCGTACTTAATAGTTATAGGCCATTCTAGCTTCAACCATTCCTATTATATATAGTAATATGTGGTAATATATGATCATTCATTCTTTATAGGGCATATAAAATATTTTCCAAGGTCTAGGGTTGTTGTCTCCAAATTTTTATTTGAAGGATTATAAAGTCTTTGAAATATTTCCTATGATCCACCAATATTTCTATAAAATTATTGGGTAAATTGATTTTCACAACACCATCAGTCTATAGATACTTCCATTATATTTTTTTACTACCCAATATATGGTTAATGGGATTTAAATGAGTTGAAGGGACTAAAATCTTCATGGAGTACCAAATAATTCAATATTTAGGTAGTATTTATAGAACTATTATTATGAATATGGGACTACTTCCTATAGATAGAGATTGGGTATTCCAACATGGAGTTTTAGGTGGTATCCTATGTGAAAACCATGAACTCAATGTTTTCTTCAATGTCTATAAATTGTGAATATATGATATTCATGTTCTATCCCTTAAACTCTTTTTTTTTCAATATTCTTGTTTTTGTAGGATAATTGGGGTAACGTCCACCTTGATGAGTCCTATATTATGGAGTTCTTGAGTTGGGGTATGATGGTTCATGTTGCTAGGTTCCACAATGAAATTACCGATTTCCATTACAGTAAACTGGAATGTGACATACAATAGGATTATGTGAACATGAATAATGGAACCCTAGACATCCTCATGGAATGAGATATTTTATTGAAACTTTATCTTCTCATCTTCATCTACATGACTGGCCTCCACGGTAACTACATCCTCCTCAAATTAATGAGGATCAATTTGGACCTTGATGATAGAATCATGCAACTCCATTGATAAGAAAGGCTATTCAATAAATTAGATTCATGAAAATATACAAATAAGGTGCTTAATCAGATTATAATTACAGAAAATTATAATATATATATATCCTCTATGTGAAACAATAAAACTAGGACTATAGATGATGTAATTGGAAGAGGAACTGAGTCATGGATGAAACTTTTTATGTTGCGATGTCGATTATACTACTTAGTATGAGCACTAGATGGCTAGAAACTATCCTTGTAAGGCCACCACTGAGTAGCGGACTATTGTGGCAGATCCACATGTTCTACCAATCTGGCCCATTGTAGAGTTATACACGGTGATGTAGCGTATGATAAATATTATTTCTAAGACCTCATAATGGTTTTATATCCAGTTATTGTGGTGCGAACAATTATTTATAATGTTCCAAATCAGATACCTTTCTCTCTATATTGGAGGGATTGATTCATTATATTGTTCTTGAATACGGAATAATGGAGCTGTTATATGGTTCCCCTCATCACAGGGTGATGTATAATAATCCACTAAACTGGAAATATTTATAGAAACATAGTTTATTTATTTCCCAATGAAATATTTTATGATGAGACATATTCTAGGGGATTCTTTCAATTCGCGGGGTGTGATGTTATGAAGAATGTATAGTTTTTTGACACTATTTCATGACATTAATTTCATTTTCACCATCAACGCCTATTCTTTCATGGTATTGAATCCTTATATTCTAATAGGGGTTGGGATAGAGAGGGCACAAAGACCACTAGATATAATCATATTCTCTATTGTGAAAGGATAATGTCATGGTATTAATGATCATATTACATGATTTATAGTCATTGAACATTTGTGAGCCTTTTTATGAAACTTTTTTCTATTCACAATAGTGTACAATTTCATTTTCATAATTTTCATAGATAAATGTCAACTGTAATAGGACATGACACTACTCATCTTGGACATGGTCTATCTAAACATAGAGAAAATAATTAATGATGTTGTACTGTTTGATATTTTTTCCAAGGAACTAGTGGAATAAGATGTATTTGGAAGTATATGTCAATCTTTGTACATAGGGTCTCCTAGTTTTAAAAAAATTCATGATCTTCATTTTAATGGAAGAAAAAATGTTACCTAAGGCCAACTAATACTTGAAGAAGTATACCATTTTCATATATTCAATTATAATTACTATTATTGTAAGGACTTGAATTCGGTATTGTGTTGAATTTTCCTGGTAATTTTATGAATCTTCAGAAACTCTTATGGAGATACATGAAGGAATAATGGATGTGGGGCCCGAATCATTACTAAATTAGTTACTTATTCATACCATGTCTCTCCTCATTGGAGATGGAAGAGGTAATCAATGTTCTTTATGGTTGGTATTCTCCATGCATTTTCCTAAATGTTGATATATTTTAAATAAATACTTAAATTCATTTATTTATCATAAGAGGATGAGGTTTGGGACCATCTCATCTCATTGAATATCCATTCATATCCCCAATATTTTCCCCACTCATGCAATACATTGTGGAAATATGTCATCGGTGTCCATTAGAACATGATGTCCAAATATCATTCATTATATCTAAAAATTTATTTATATAGGCTATTGATTATGGTATTGTATATGTTAGATCTAAAACTGTAGAAAATCCTCCTATATAGGTCTTCATATCCAACAATTTCTATTTTTTGTATCTTGTTTTTAGATAACATATTAGGTCCCTCCAAGGTCTTTATGAAACACTATGTTATTGTTTCATCCTACTACTCTAGAGTTACTATCATCGAAAAACATTTTCAAGAGTAATAGGTCCACTCACTACAACCCCTTGAATCTAGAAAAGAATGGAAGGATGTTTATCCAAAAGTGTGGCAGGGTCCCCTCTGAAATTTTCTTGTTCTGGGAACTACTCACCGAGGTGTTCAATGGTGATCCGATATAAATATCATGATCTTGGATAAAAATATATATACTGGAATATTTTTCTATTTAATGTTTTACCTTATATAGGTCGATGGGATATGTGATTAAAATTCCCTTGTTAAAATTCCAATGTGTTGGTGACAACATCTTAATGGGACTCCCAAGTCCCAGGACTTTTATTTTGTAGATGGATACATGAAACTTTTGTGAGGTCTGCCTAATGTTGTGACACCCATATAAAATGATTTTATTGATCACTACCTATGACATTAGGATGATTTCATTGATCATATTGAGGATGTTTCAGGACAATATCGATGGGGGAAGTTGTTTTAGGGGAACATTGTCTATCATTTGTTCATTATCCTAATGGATTTTTTAATTTCATGAAAAAGAATTAAATTAACTAGAATTATACTACCCATAATATCTTATTTTAATTTGATGGGTTGCCTCTTGAAAGATCATTTTATGAATAGTTTTTATACTGACACAAGTCTATTAGAAACTCTGTCAATATGTGTCTGAGTGTTGATTAACTAGAAACATGGTAATTTAAACCTTCCACAACTACTGATGGATATCCTTGAGATGTTCATAGATTATTTAGTTGGTCTGCTAGTTGTCCATGTGGTTATTAATTTTGAAAAAAAATATTTTTGCTGTGGAACGCTACTCTGTCCTCACTATGGAACTCTACAAAGGAAAAGTGGAGGTAGAGAGTTGGGAAAAAGATTACTTTTATCTAGATAGTGATTATGATCTCCCACATGACTTCCTATTCATACTCATTGACCCAATGGTAATCATATTCCTGATCATGTCAGGCTTCAATTATCTATACTCGGGAAGATGGGGGTGGTAGTGTTGCATCCCTTCCCTCTAGTTGAATTTCTAGTAGATGGGTACCCATGAAGACAAATTCTCACTAAAATAGTAGATTTAATTGGGTTTGTCGATACAACCTCCCAATAATTACCATGTTGTATGTGGTATTCAATATCTCAGTCTATTTAGGAAGATCATCATGTACATATATTTCATCAATGTACATTCCATTGTTTGAGATCAGCAATCCATACATTTACGTATATCCTACATTCATGGTCCAAGTGAATAGAATAGAGTACGAAAATGGAAGTAACTGATTAATGGAGAGGGGCTTAATAAAATCTATGAAATCCTTCACATATAGGAAATATTCATGGGATAAAAATAGTTTGTGGATTGTAGACTCTGTGATATCCAGCCATATCTGAATTGATCATCCTCATAGGTCTCGTTGTGGAGGAGTATTAATATCCATTGAGTCATTTGTAACTTAAAACCTTTAATGTTCAATGGTAATGCAACATTTTCTCAGTTCTAGTCTATAATGAATGGTGTTTCCCTAAGAATGAGCCTTTAATGGTCCTAGGGATGTAATCTATATATGTTATGGATTGTGCATAGGGTAGGTCCACCATGATATTTTTCAATTCCTCTACCATGGGAGGGATATTTATGTAAAGGGATATTCTCAACATGGGGATTAACTAAATTTTTTATAATAGTATTATTGTGAAAACCCCATAGTAGAATTCATTGCCTGGGGTACCTAAAGGTAATTTTTTATTGCGATTATAATAGTAATATTAATACTAGATAGCCAAAATTTCTATGGGGTCACTATCCAATATAGTATCATACATTCACCTGTAATCAATTTTAGAATGAAGGAGGTGTTACATTGGTATAGGGGATGTTATAGCTATCAGAGAGGCCTCCAATCATGTAGGGATATAATTTTAAGGCTAGTTTTTGTGCCAGACGTTCTTAAATTAGGTCGAATGAATTAGTATGTGATTATATTAATCATTACCATTTTGGAATGTGTGATGTTGTCAGAGTTTTCATGTGGGATGCCTCATAAGAGACTCTCGTGTAGTGCTAACAGAAGAATTCATCCATCCATCCATGACCTATTCAACATATAGAAGTGATCTGTTAGAGCACTCTAATGAGTGAAAACCTAAATGATTCAACATATTAATGGGAGAATGATTCCCCTGTCAAGCACTAATGTTTTTAATAATTGGATTTTTGTCTTGGATTCCAAGTCTTTCTATGTCCTTTACCTAGATGATATAACCCCATTTTGTTCATAGAAACTAACACGGGCATTGTCAACCTCTATCAGATGAGCAAAGAGGGGGAATTTTGATAGGGAACATGATATCCCTAGGAGAATTGTCTTTCATGTAAAAAGTAATGTGGTAAATGATTAATGAACCATAATACCTCTAACCCACATTCATAATGGTTGTGGATCACTGAGCGATGCCCATATAATATTTTCTAAAGGATATATGTGATCATTTGTGAGTATATGTATGATCATGTTGATACCCAACATTCCCTATACTAATCATCCTATCAAGGTTGTAAATGTGATTCATGCCAATAAAATAAGACTGGTGGCATATAATGCTCATTATATTCATATAGTTTTCAAAGATGAGTTTCATGGGAGTTTCACAATTTTATGGTGAAGCCTAGTGAAATTTATTCGTAGACCAGGTGATTCTCGTCACTCTTTGCACTATTGAAGGAAAAATGTTACTCATAAGGTTCACCATTTAGTTTTTGGACTCTTCTTATTTGGAGTGCATATGTGATTTTTATAGATTTTAAAGAAAACATGGACTATTTTGTGACCCTCCTTGTGGATTTTCGACAATCCCAATTTCAAATGGATATAAGGTTCTACCACCACTATCAAAGATACTAGCTCCATGATTTGAAAAATATGAAACGTTGTTTGAATTTAATTTCATAGATTTATCTTTGGTTTTGGTTTCATAGTATGATCCTCCTTCATATATCAAAGACAAGTTCATGAATCAAGTTCAAAACTCTATCTTGAATTTGTAATCAATTAAATATTATCATTGATGTCGTGACATAGGACATACAATCATCTTTGTGTAAAATATGTTGTTAGGTATCATAGGTATTCTGGGAACCCAAAGAGGCCTACTTTATTCTATATTAATTACCCCTCATGTATATGAAATCTAATGTACGAAACACAAGGTATAATGTGTTCCTTAAAAGTCCTCTTATTCATGGGAAGTATGTCATCCAAGGTTTATAACCACTACAATCATTCAATTTTAATATATGGTGACAGATGTTAATTATTTTTTATTCATGGAATCCTACACTCATCATGCTAGAAAAATTTTACATATCATATAAGTATTATGAAGCATGTGACCTAATTTATCACAAGAGTGTACCATGAGGAATATGTTCTTACAGATCAATGGGGTTATTAATTTAAATATGGGTTATTTTATTCCCCATATTTAATGTCTAGTGTAGACTATTCCGCATATGAACATCATGTATTATTTGTTCATAAGTTTATTCATGATCCAACATTTACAATGTATTGACATCATAGACTATGTCTAATAATGGCTACCATCACATGGTGGTGAAAAATCTAAATGAGAAAATTGGATTTAAATGGTGGGAGATTTTTTGTTCTCATACATGGTTTGGAATTTCAACATTATAGGGAAAAATGTATTTATGATATATGTGAGGATTAATCCTCATTACGTCATCCTACATACCCTTTGAGAAGATAAAGATAAAAATATAAGTTTTAAACTACCCAGAATATGGTTGTGAGATAAGACCAATCCATAAAGTTTATAATCCAATGGTATGGATTATTTTTAATGAAAATATTGAGAACAAAACATGTTGTGTGAATTATATATATAGACTTCTTGAGTATCGAGTTGGGAATAACTTTCATTTAAAATGAGGCATCTTTTGATTTTCAAAAATGGGAAGGTTATTGTTTAATGTTATGTGTTGACATTTTCGTCCTGATGTTTAATGTAATAAACACAACAAATCTATGCTATTAAGATTAATTTCATATATCAAGGATGTATTTTAAGGGCTTATAGAGAGAGTTTTATATTCTTTGTGAGTGTTGGAGGGGAAAAGGATACAGGTATCCCACATTCCATCATCGAAGGTTAAATAATATAGTAACACATAGTGACTCCACTAAAATGGATTATATATCAACTCAATATGTGGTTTTGTATACAAAAAGTCACTGATAGAAGATATTTTAGGCACTATGTTGGAGTCCTATCGATTGGGATCCTCAAATTAGAAGAAAAATGCAATAAGGTAGCCACAATTCTGCTTTATTAAATGTGTATAGGAATAAGGGTAGATAATAAGAGTCATGTCAGTGATTAAATAATATTTTAACCTTGATTATATTGGTATAATGACCATTAATATGAAAATTTTGTGTAACAATCCTTATTTAAAGGAGGGGTCATACAGGGGGATCTGATGCAGGTTTTTTAATGGTGGGGTTTATAAGACTAAATCCATCATGAAATGTAGATGTATGATGTAAGGGTGGTATCTTGGTTTCTATTAGAGGGGTATCCCTGAAGATTAAAGTCTCAAAGAAACTTATTTGGTGTGATTAATATTCCCATAGTGAAACGTTTTTTATCTTTTTTAAAGTTATCTCTAACATAATTATATGTTCCTAATTTCCCATGGGTGGTAGCTCGTGTTGGATGAATACCGATAGGAATCCAAAAAGACATTTGTTTTAAAAGGATAATGTTAGATAAATTGAATTATTTTTATAGAATATAATGGTTGAATCCTATTGAAATGGAGATATAAGGGTGTGTTTATATAAAACATGAAGGTCAATACATTCATTTCACAAATTATTATGATATTTTTGTATATTGAATTCATAGAGTTCTAGTTATAGGAAGAATGAAATATTTTTGTCTTTATATAATACGATCATTCATGTCCTAATGTAGTATTTTAGAAAAATATAACTTTCTATAGGGTATGACATTCATGATATCAATTTTTTATTGGGTTTTGGTCCGTATGATGGCAAATGTTCCTCAAATGTTCTATTCTCTCCTCAACATATCATGTACTAGGTCTTTTTCAGAAAAATATATCACATTTTGGATACCCAGCTATGAGTGTTGATCCTAGAAATCCTTTATTTGATAAATGTATTCTGAATAAATGAATTACATCCACCTATTATATATATATATATATATATTTATGTGATTCTATGAAGACATCTTGGAATGTCTCCGACCACCATGTTCTCAATTTATCATAATGTTGATGGTTCTTCAATAACATGAGAAGTTGTGGGTCCCATTATTACATGAATGGTTTCTATCATCCATCATAATTCCTATAGAGGAGAATTTTTTATGGTTTTAATTATGTTAGAACAATCATCTATACACTATTGAAGAGTGGAAGATGGAGTTTCCAACAATGAATGTATATATATTTCTAATTCATGTTCTATATGTTTCAAGATTCACAGTTGATGATAGATTAAGAAAATATATGTTTTTAGTGTATAATAATGTTAAAATTGTGATCCTATAGAACCCATAATATTATCTTCCGACTTTATATATATCCTCTCCCATTTATGAAATATACATGTATAACAATTTCATTCTATTATACTGTCTATTGTCCATAAAAATATGATGATATAAGAAGATGAAGGTTATGAGTACCATAATATTATAGTAAGCGATGATGGAAAAACATCATCAAAATAATGATATGTATTTTATAATTTATAATTTTTTAACTTATAGGTCTTCTATTTTTTCCTTAGATAGGAAATGTCATACTTTGTCCTTATAGTGGGATTTAATTTTTCATACTCATTGACCTATTTGGTTTAATATAATTAGTATCATTAAGTAATTTTTCTTGTCAATAATCTTGAATGATCATGTGAAAAATATCCCATATTAATGTTTTGATCCTCAATTATTATATTAATTGTAGGAAAAACTTGGTTATAATATTTTTCATCCACATCACTAACTACCTTTAAGGTGTTGTTGAACCTATATTGGTAATCAACGGTTTCAATTTAATATTTTCAAAAATAACATCAACTATAATAGAAGAGTATCATGTAATTACATTGTTTATTCTATGATTTTGGAGGAGATACAAACCCATGGTACAATATTCAGTCATACCACAATCCATATGATATTTATTAGAATCATCCCACAAATTAAATTAAATTGTTTGATACGAAGGCTCAGTGGCATGAAAACCCAATACATGACCATAAGACACAATTTATTTTCAAAAAACTCTTGGAAGAAATAACACTATGATATTAAAAATATATTACATTTGACTATCTAAAACACCCACCCAATACACAATACATTCTACTGTAACCAAACTGCAATAGTAATACTATACAAATGGGAATTCATCCCACATTGTAAGGTCTTTGGGGATTGAACCCATGTCCTCATGTAGTCTAATGGGGTAAATTTACTAGTAGAAAATTACTTCATGATTAATAAGGAATCCTAATTATTAATATAGAAATAATAATTGGTAATTTATTTATTTTATAAAATCAATAATTCTGATATAATTATAGAATAATGAAATAACTAAAAAAAAATTAGTGAAGAATCAATGTCTATGGATAGTTTTTCATGATATAAAATTATCAAAACTACCTATTAAAATAAATATAATTATTATTTTGATGAATATTATTCATAATTAACATATGTGTCATTATTTTAATCAATAAAAAATTAATATATTAATCATTAATTATAAATATAATAACAATATTTAATGAGTATCATGTTTAATAATAAATGATGAATAGTAATCTAGTTCACTCTCATTAATTAATGATACATTCCATTATTCATATAATTCATTATTAAGGATACATTTAAATATTTTAATAATTATTAATATATCATAAGTATCATAATGAAATATTTTTAAATTTATTTTATTAATATGAACACTTTATGTATATCTGAAATATTTATTTCCAATTACACTATAGAGGCCTCAATCACTCAGGGTTGGTGGTACAAGATACATTAAATACTTTAAACTATAAGGATAGGGTTAGGGATTGTGTTCTATATCACGAATTTCAAAATTTTTTTTTTGAAGATTTAGAGTTGGGAAACTTTTTCCACATAAAGGAAAACATTATTCTTCTTGGTTATATGCTTCATTCCATTCAGAAGAGTTAAACTAATTGTAATTTCATACTAGTGTGGAGTAGGAAAATTAATGTTTGTGTTATGGGATTTGACTCGTTTTTTATATGACTAATTCAGCATATTTTCTAGATTTTTAAGTTATTACCAATAATGAATTAATGATGGTGTTTTGGAAAACACGAAAAAATTAAATTCGATGGAGTAGGAAAATTAAAATTTACATTAAATGTAAAAAAATTAAACCACAAAAAATGCATTCAAGGGGTTGATTTTGAAGTAAAATTTCTTAAGGAGGGTGTCTAAAATAAAAATATTTTCAATTCTCTGCAGGGATTCAGGAAACATAATATTACCTTTTCCATTCTTATGATAATGGTGTGCTTCTTGATAAAATAGGTGATTTCAAAAATCATGTGGATTCTTTACACATGAAAAATTGTTGTGGGCCTGATGAAATTATTGATTCAATAGATTTTATAATACATAATATATTTAATAATGACGAAAATTAAAAACTCATTCCCCTGTATTAATTTAAAATTAATGATGTTCTTTTTGGATTAAATTATAGTAGTTCACCATGAATATTTGGGTTCACATATTTATTCATTGAGTCCTCATGGTATATAATTCATTTAGATTTTCTTAGGCTCAATAGTTATTATTTCAATGGCGGGTAGTTGATCTATGGAATTATTGTTATGTTTCTATAACATATTACAAATGTGGATAATGCAAACGAGATCAATCTTTTTTATACATTGGATCCTGTAAGTATCAACTTAAAATTTATTGGAAGAATTATTTCCCACTAGATTTCTAGAATTTCCAATAAGATTATATCTCCAAATCATTTTATATTCAATAGAGGTAAATGAATTCATGATTTTATTATTAACACTTCAGAATACATTAGTATTATTTGGATAATAGATTGTGGTGGTAACATTGCTCTCATATTTTATGTAAAAAATAATTTTATATGTTATAATGTGGATTCATCTACTTAGTTTTCTATAATTTAGGAATTTATGAAATTTTAACTAAATGGGTAATAATTCTTCTAATCATATCACTTATGTCATTTCATATACATAGATCCTCAGATTTATATTTCACAAGCTCAAGATGTGTTTTCCATATTGATCCCCATCTATCTTTTATTTCTCCATTATAGAATATTATTTATGAAGGAATATTCTTAACATGGAAAAATATAATTAGTTTAAGCCCATCTAAGATACTAGTCTCCTGGATTCAACCACTCACATTCAATAAGATGATAATATCATCTTTATCACTATAGGTGACATTATAAAAATCAATAACAAAAAAAGAAAAATGCATCATTATGAGAAAGTCATATGTTATGAGATTAGATAGAACAAGTCATTCATATATATTTAAAAAAACAAAAAACCATCATTAATAGTTGACAAAAAAAATTAGATGTAATTTAGAGAAGTGTTACATCTTTTAACATATCATTATGTCCCTCTATATTAGGGAAATCCCTATTTTGGACATTTTTCAAATTGTAGGGTGGGACATAAATTAGTTTGAGTCTTGAATGTAAATATTTTTTTCGATGGAAGCAAGGGTTATACTTTCAAAATAAGTTGTTGTGTGAATTTTTTTTACACATCTATGGACGATAAATGGATGGGGGCCAACAGTAAGGGTGATATAACTTGTATTAGAAATTTTTTATAGAGTGTGGTTTTGCATCAGTTAATATTTATGACTAACTCAGAGAATAAATTTTGTAAAACAATTGAATATATTGGGATTGTTTTATAAAATCACTTCAAAATCATTCAATACATGTATTATAGATTCTTTTCGACTAATATCAATGACATGTTAGAGGCTATTAATTTTCCAAGATCCATATTTTTATACCAGCTCAAATTGGTAATTACAATTATGTGGATTCATCTATATGGAATTTCCATAAGAATTATTTCTCCTTCATTTCAGTGAACAATATCTTCATAACATACACCAATTTTAATTTATTTTATTATGTTATACAACATAACAATTATGAATCTTATCAACACTTTCAAATCCTCTTATCAATTTATTGATACCACCATTTGGACCAACGGGAAAAAAGATATATCATTGGATTTTATTCGTGGTAAAATAAAAGAAGGGGTTATCAAATATAACATCATTAATAAGGATAAAAATATTTTTTGGGAACTTGAGTCAAATTGGGGTATCTCCTCAAATTAGCTATACTGTGAGGCAGTGTATCACAATACAAATATATGTGTCAGGACTCTACGAAAATGATAGATTCTTCCTTCTAGATTCTGTATTTCTGGGAGGGTGATTCTATCCTAGATCCATAGTGATGAATTTATTATAGGGTGTTGAAATCAAACATTTCACAAGAGTTTTACTATGAAAATATCATATGGAGGAAATTTACAACATATTATAGAGTCATGTGATGTGTAACACACTATGTACTATAATTTCAAATTTTTTCAATATCACCATTCGCCATTCATTAGACATATGAGATCACCTAAAAAGATTCATTTGGCTACCTCTATCCTAGAAAATATTTAATCTAATTATTGTGTAAGGTGGTGAAATAATCAACTCATTTTGGACTTGTATAAATAAATTAGTTCTTGATAGTTTGGCTTACTCCCACCATTTGGCACTGATGAGGATTGTTGCTACTATGAGAAAATAAAACGAATCACAATGTTGTTATTATCATAACTTGATACATGATCACACTATTCACAATAATCTTTGAATTAGATGTAATTATCACCTACTTTCCAGATCCTTTGATGTAATGTAAATACATACTCCTCTATGATAGATGAAATTTAATATAGATAAATCCCCATGTGAAAATCTAGAACCCTCTAGACATGGTTTGATATTACTAAATTAAATAAGTTATAAAATAAGATGTTTTTATGTCCCTTATAATGTAAAAATATAACTTTATGATGAATTTATTGTAATAATTAATGTAGTTTAATTTTAAAATCAACGAGAATACCTCAAAAATTTTCTACAATATCAGTGTACAACTATTATACTTGTTTTTTGAAGTGGAATTTTTCATCCTTCATGGAAGATGGCTTCTTGGTGGGGAAACTGGTTAGATTATCTCTCCATCTTGAACTAAATCATTAAATAATAATATCATGGTGAAACTACCTGTATTATTGACATTTTAACAATGGTATTATTTCACTAGAGTTAACATTGTTCTATGATGTTACCCTAGTGCTTCTTAATTTGTCAAAAATTAATTTTTATATAATTATTTTTAAGACAACTGTAAATTTTCATAGATTCACTAAAATAAGATTTTACAATATGGAAATATATTATTTTTAAAAAATAAATTATTGATGTATGGGTTTGTGACATTGAAATAATTAGGATTCTTAAATAGATAGATACTACATGAATTTTAATGTATTCAATTAGATAAAATTTTTGGTTCTAAAGTATTTTTTTCCTGATATTTTTAATCATATTTCATTGTGTGAGAGTCGTATTCGGAAAATTAGAAAAAATTATATTTGTGCGCTCTTTCTTCAAAATGTTGGAAACAAAATTGGGTACCTGTTGGTAACGGATTTGGTACCCGATGTGGGGTTTCTTATAGCAAAAAATGTAACAACTAATGTATTTAAGGGGTATGAAATTTAGTTTGAATTTCAAATATTTTATCATAATCATTTTTTTAGAATTGGGATTTTGATTTGATTCATATGAAATGGAAAATCACGCAGTGTTATTTAGGGAAGTGTCTAGTGGTTTGTAAGGTGTATTGGATGACTAGGTGAGCATTAGAGTAGCAAGAGGGTTACCCTATGTCAGAAATATATAGAATGATAATGATCACACCATTAAAAAGAGGAATTCTGGTTTGGTGTTTGCTACATGTGGTAAATAATTTATGAATATGGATAATATTGTTCTATCGAATAAGAGAACCATCATGGGGTACTATTTATTGTATTGACTACTTTTTTCTAGAAAAGGTTCATTCTGAAACCATGTGGACACATCACAATGGATACTAGTAGGAGATTCTTTTTAATGAAACCCTGTTGTAATGTCATGATGGGTTCCTATACTATAGGAGTATCTATTAGCACATAGTTATTGGTTGATCCTTGAGGAACTGGGTCATGATGAATGGTTTTATTATGTTTTTTTAAATGATCCCTATAGTCACACAAAAAATTGTCCCAATGATGGGGATTATTGTCATGACACTTAATGACATACCAAACCATTCTATTTTTTATATTTATTAATTTTATTATATAATACATTAATATTTCAATCATTATATTCATGAATTATATAAGAAATAAATAGCAGACAATTCTCTAAATTCTATCCCTTCACGTATTCCCCTTGGAGGCTATCTATTTTCCCATTGGATTGATGTTGATCAATATTTATTTTTATTTAAAAGAGTTTCTTAACTATTTTCCTATCATTTTTTTCATTTATAATTTCTCCAGTCCTTAATTTCAAGGGGTTTTCTTAGGGTTTTGGTCAAAATTACATCCGATTTTTGTGAAATAATCGTGGAAGGATGGAGATACATTGTATGATGTATTATTGATAGAGAAAGAGTATTATTTCAATAGATTACACTATATTCTATAAGTGTAATTCCACACTATGAATTTATCCAGCATTTAAACAAACTTTAATTTGAATTAGTGAACCTATAAATTTATTATGGTTGTAATTTCACTCATTGTAGTGAGAAAATGATTCCATGAGTTAATTTTAAGCCATTTTAAAATGTATCAGTCATGGGAGTCTAATCATTGATAATTTATTCATTTAATCCCATTGAATTTTTTTTATATTTATAAATTGGTATAAATATTTTTTAATGATTTTGAAAATGATAATAGGAACTTGAGATGATGATGGATACCTCTCTAATCAAAGATTTTGATTGTGAGAATTGATAGGGATAGTTACTCCATTTTGGATATAATTGATCAATATAATAATTTTCCATATGTGTGTATTACTATTATTAGATTTATGTGCCTTCAGGTTTATTTTAGTATTTTAAAAATGTTACTTGGTTTTTCATAGTGTACTAGTTTTGGGAATTTATATTATCTTCTCTTCATTAAGAGATCGTTTAATGTTGGGCCTTGGATTTTCTGTTTCATCATGTCAATGTCGATAGAAATTAGTAACAATGGGTATGCATAGTGGATCCTTATTAATGTAAACAAGTGGAGTAAACCATCTTTAGAAGAGGTCCACAAGGATGTCAGATGATAGATAATATGTGAATTTATAACTACTGGCTACACATTTTATTCAATAGTAGTGCTCAAGAGGGTTTGGCAAGGTTGATTACAGAAGAAACTATGGTAATACTTGGGAAGGCCAACATCATATATGTTTTTATAGATTTTTTTTTTGTTTTTAGTGAGAAACAACAGGGTTTAGTCTGTTATTTTACGTTTTTTACGAATGAATTAAAGATCTATTAGTTTTTTATTGAGATCCTATTTGGTAGCTCGTGGACTAAGTGAGATGACAAGTGTTTATTAATAGACATGTTTGACATACTTGTCAATACTATGCGTTTGGTATCATCTATTGTATTGAGATCAATATAAGAATTTTTTTAGTGGTAAATCATGTTGGATGATAAGGATGAGGAGTATTATTAGGGTTTCGATGATGAGTTGAGTGTGCTACCCATTAGTAGAGACCCATATGGAAATTGGAAAGCTGTTAGAATATTGATGGAATATGTTATTGAATTCCATATTTTTATTTTTATTATTATTTTTCATCTGACTATACTGTGAAGAAGTGACGAGTAATCACTATGAGTAAGAGCATATAGATATCTAAAATTAAAATGTCAAATTGTAACACTCAATAATTAGTGAGATAGTAGTTATTGTTACATTATTTATGACCCAAATGTATTTAGAGGTATTTATGAGGAACTGATATTGGACCTTACCTTTATTGAAAGGTTCGTGGTCCACAACGAATATACGACCCAACTTAGAGTGAGAGGGTAGTGGTCAGGATATGATTTATAACCTCACCCTGATTTAGAGGGTAGTAGTTATAATTTTTTTACAACCCTACCTTATATTTTATAGCAGTTATCCAGATGTGATGTATTATCATACATCGGGTGAGCGGGGAGTGGTATGGATGTAATATTAGACCATACACATAGTGAGAGTGTAGTGTTCAGGATATGATATTGGAACATAGTTTAGTTTCTAGGATTCTTTGTGAGACCTTACGATTAGTGAGACAGTTTTAGTTAGGATTTTATATGGAATCTGACCCTGAGATAGAGGGAGACAAGTTAGTTATAAGAAAATGGAACCAAAACATTTCATATGTGTGAGGGTGGTGGTTAGTAAATAGATACATGATTGGAACTTGGTGGGTGACCTTGTAATTAGAGATTGTCTGTGGGTTTGTGTTGGGTTGTAATATTAATTCTATTCAGAAATTGGATGATGAAGATAAAGTTTTGTATCACTATTTCGTCATTATCACATTATTATTTAAAAGAAATTATCACTAATTTATCATTTCCTTGTTTATTTTCTATACATGAATAGCGGATATATAATGGTGTATATAATTTTTAAATGTTGAGAGCCTACTAATATTTTTTCTCACAGCCAGTAGTGGAACATTGTTAGATGTTTTATCAATTTATTTGATTTTTAAAATAAGGATTTTATTGGGTATTTGGAAGGATATTCTAGAAGGATTTTGGGAGATTAATCCAAGGAGGAACCCATGATTTATAATTTGGACTCCATTAATTTATTTTGAATAATTTTTGTCTTTTCATATTGGTTGGAGATCATTTTAATATGTATGTATAATTAGAATGGGTATCAAAATGTCATAACATGTTGATGTAATATATTATTGATGGTTGACATTTAGCTAGAACACATTGTTCTTAATCTAAATAATTTCAAATTCTTATTATTGATCTTTTATTATATGTTTTCGTATCAATTTTATTGTATCCTCACATTGATTATAGACTCTTAGAACTTATTTACTTCCCCTGGAATACTACGTAGTTTATGGTTTGATATTTTTCATTTTATGGGATGTTAATTGTCATTGGTTATAGGTAATATATGTATTGAAAAATAAAGGGAACCAAGGGATGATATTAATATTCACTAACTTCCAATATTATGATTTACGTATCAATTCATTGATGATTTATTTTGTGGGATATAATTTAATTGTTTTTAATCTTAGACGAGGGTAAAATAGTGTGTTACATTATTGCATATCTCTAACCTGTTGGAATATAATTAAATTTTATCATTTAATTATGATTTTTAAATGGTTTAAAAAAGTATTAAAATGGGTTTTTGAAACTATAAAAAAGAAATATTTTATAAATTTGATGGATCCTGTATTAATTAATTAAAACTGTAGAAAAAAATTAATCAAAATTTACAAAATAAATAATTATTGGTGCCACAATTAGTAGGGACCATTATAGAGACTTTTCTTCTGTTATTTAGTTAAATGATTGTAATTGTGATCATGGTTGTTGAAAACCCTATAACGGATATGATGGGATATGAGATCCCTTCTGTGATAATTAGAGTATTAGTGAATACTACAAGTTTGAATGGATTGGTTTAATTATAGTCCCATGAGTGGGTTATAATGGTTGTGATGACGATATTACGTGATAAAAGTGTTTCTCTCTATTGATGTATTAGAGAGGGGTCATGGGGTATGGTTAGTCATTGTAAAATATTTTATTATTGTTACATGTGGTATATTATGAATGTTTTTGGTTGTGTAATGAAATAATTAGAGGATAAATTCACTATTATGTGAATTATTGTTTGATTCATTGGATATTGAACTGATTCCCAAGCATTGTGTGGTCAATTTTTCTATTTTATTATACTTTCTGGTGTGTATTAGATAAAAATTCAACTAAAGAATCCCCCTGGTAATATGTTATTCTATCATAATGAAATGTATGTTTATTGGATTGGGGTTTTATTCATGAATCAATAGTATGTTTGGGGTTTTATTGGAAACTATCTTTAAGGCTTTGATAATATAACACCATATAAGGCATGACATGATGGGTTGGAAGATGATGTAAGAGGACCGAATTTAATGTTTCAGGGAATTGGTGGGTTATAGTTTTTTCAGTTTAATGTACATTGGTATCTATTATAGAGTATTTTATGATGAAAATTTATGTTCTAATGGAAATTGGAAATCTGGTTAAAAGCAGGGAATTAATGGGAAAATTCTAATTTGAATTTTCTTTTAAAATGTAATGTGTAGTTAGGAATCGTTTCCAATATCAACTTATTGTACGAAAATACCTAAAAAGAGGGAATGGTTTTAATAATTCGATTACATAGCAGTGATATCATGAAGAGTGAAATGGCAGTTTATCATTCATATTTATACAAATATCCTTATAATGACATATACTTTTCTAAATGATATTTATTTCCTCAATAGATTTTTGTTACATATTATTTAATATTATAGATAGAAAAAATAAAGAAGAACCATGAATTTTATTATATTATTATCAGTAATCTTTAAATTAGTTGTCTATGAAACCAATTAATATTTCAAACAATATATTTGAAAAAACATAAAACATAGAATAGAAAAAATTGTAATGTATAGATCACCCAAGCTTACTGAATCATTAGCCCCATTGAAGATTCCATAGAAATAAAGAAACATATTAGGAAACATATCAGAATATAATGAAAATAAAAAAATTACCATAACTAGAATTGTGGTAAAATTTTTATGAAAAAATGTGGGATTTAGAGGGTACAGAAAAATATTAATTTTGAGATTTGACCATTATAGTATCGTTGGACAATATGACCATTCATCAATATGAAATTTGTAACCTATTCTAATAGATGATAATTTTAAAATTATTATTAATGTATACAAGTAGTAAAGACAAATGGTAATTGAAACATAATGGAGAATTGATGAAATAAAGATGTAGAGTCATGTCGTTTCAAGCCCATTTGTTAGAACATGGGAGGGATATATCATCCCTAGGGTTCACTGTTGACCAATCCAATGACGAGCATAGAAAATTGAAGACGAAATTAAATATCCCTTGGGAAAATATTATTTTAGTATATTTTACCACTCAGTCAATGTTATATGAGCCACCCCACAAAACTACCACCATCATACACATTACCCATTTGACATATGTGGGTGTAATAAAGGGTTATGTGTCTGAGACATATTAACATAATTTTTAAATTCCCTCATAGAAATAAATTTTTAATTTCATAAATTCTTCTTAATATGTGTTTTTATTAATAAAATATATTCTTATTTGAGAGTAATTTGAAAATTTTATTTTTGGAAAAAAATAAAACATAATTGGTTTTTCTTATAATATTTATACACATTTATCAAAAAATTATTAATTATAAATTAAATCTACTTTATTAAAATATCCTCTAAATCGCACTTTTCAAAATATATATGGTAAAATAATATATAATATCCTAGGTAATGTTTTTTAATTTTTGGAAATATTATTATACCTTAAAACTGTTATTTGTTAAATAATTAACGACTTAAATAATTAAAAATTAAAATCATCATATTTATAGAATTGTTATTATAAAATTGACCTTATATTTTAAATTTGAACATCAATATTAAGTTAGGGTTAATTTAGGATAATTTTATAAAATTAAATATTGTTTTCTATTTTTAGTGAAAATATAGTTTTGGGTTTTCTATATGTTTAATAACATCATATTTAAGTCATAATATTGTAATTATTATGTAAATAGAATCTATAGCCTAAAATATTGTATTTTTTTTATTATGAATAATTTTAAAAGATTTTAATAAATTCCCATGATCTAAAAGTGACTTTCAAAAGTCTAAAATGGGAAGCTTGAATTTAAAAAAATTTAATTTTTTAAATAGTACTTTTCCACATTAAAAGATATAATAAAAATGATATCCTATTCTGGTGGGTTAAAATAATATAAAATATGTCCCAAATTTATAAAACCAAGAAAATATCATGGTTAAGACAATAGTTTTTCATTTTACATGACCATGTTTTCCCATACCTATATTTGGTAATTATTAAAAAATTTCTCCACTTATCCAATAAAAATACACCCATTTTCCATTTCCTGTCACAACCAATACATCCTCCATTATGATCGGGCCATTTTTACTCCAATGGATCCCCCCCATGTGTTATGAGGCCCAAATTTTGTATTCCTCCCGATCTTGGTGTAACCACTCAAGGTATGGGAATTGTCCTTCCATTCAATTTAATTCAAGAACTTTTTATTGTATACGTAATCTAAGAATTGTAATTATATTATTTTATTATCCTTTTGATCATAGTCTTATCAAAAAATTATGTTTTACCAATGGGACACCCTTTCCCCTTTTCATTTTACTCTTTTATAAAACCTTGTTTTATACCCTTAATTCTTCCGAATTTAATTCTCAAATTTCACTCTCCACTTAAGAAATTATCTTTAAAATTTTTCTTGAATATCCAAAAAAATTTATATTCCAATGGAAATCCACTATACCTGCAAATTACTTATCGGATTTGGTTATTTTCACATATGATACCCACATTCCATTTTTAAGGGATAAAAATGATGAAATTATCATGTGTTTAAGATATTTTTTATTCCATGTTCTTTATAAGAAACATGTTATTAATTTTCTCCACAACTTATTAATGAAAAATATTGTATTATATTGGTTAGTCACATGAAACTAATACATTTAACGGTTCTTTCACGATATTACTCTAATTCAATATTTTAATAATTTAATCTATAGAGATAACATGGTTTACGATACCTTTGTGAATAACATTGGAAATATTAATTTATGAATCCTATGTGATAATCCATGGTGACATTCTTATGAATATATCATTTAAATGTTTTAGCATGAATTTTAATTGACTATTAATGTTTATATTATTATGACATACCTTTTTTTAACCATATTTTTATTCCTTATTTTCTTTTTTATATTTTCCATTATCAATTCTTATATTTCCAACATCCTTATTCACATATTATGATTTATTACTACCTTTTTCAATTTATATATGTACCTAATATATGAGATGAAACAAAAAAACATTGCGTTAACCCATAAAGGTGTAATCAAGAGAAATTAGAATATTTTTTTATGTTTTAATGTATTATATGACTTATTTATAAGAAACTAAATATAAATGATCCTATGTGTCTGCCATGTAATGAAAATTTATGTAATAAAAGGAAGTATTATATAGTTTTAACCAATATAAGTTTAGTTATTTGTTTAAATTCAGATTTTATAACTGTTTAATGAATACAATGGAATGGTATCGATATTGGAAATCATCCTAGTATTTTAGTGAGTATAAATTATTTGGATTATAAAAAAATACACCCATTTTTGGATATCAAAAGTGGATACATATCAATTATTGATGAACCTTGGGGTAACACTTTAGTACACCATGTTGATCTACACTCAAATGGGAATCGGTTCACAACAATTGGCATTGTTGGACAACTGATTTGACACCCCCATGGGATATTTTTGGTTAATAACTAGATTATTTTGAATGATTATCATGCATAAATTGGAAATGATGTTATTTTTAGAATTAATATGTATCATATTAATTCTAGATGTTATATGTCATAAAATACCATTAGAATAATATTATTCTTAAAAGCAACACATAACTAACAAAAGATTTTTTATTTTTGAAAAAATGGTGGGAAATAGGAAGAACCGCATAAATGATGAGTTTAATAGATGATGCACTAATAGAGTTATTATGAATGATGGAATGGAAATAATTAATGTGGATTAGGAATTTATTAAATAAATTTTCGAAATATTAATTGAATCATGTTATGATACCATATTCACCTTGAAGAGATCAATGTTCTTCTGAGTCCTTCAAGTGTCAATGACAACCTTCTTTCAGTTGATCTACTAACCCATTGATTTTTGATCGATAGATAATATCTATTGAATGGATCTTTTATAAATTCTATTACATGGAGAAATATAAATTCCCCATATTAGTATTGATTTTATAAGAAAAATCTAATCATTTGAGGAAACTTACCAAAAACATAAATCCATTAAGGGAGATCAATGATATAGAGTGAGAATAATTATGTGTAATATTTTTAACAAATTGTTTCCAGGTTTGATGTGACAAAACAGAGACGAAATTACTTGAGGTCAATGAGAAGGAAAATTAACCAGTAGGATAATATGATATTGAATTTTATAAAATTTACAGACACCCCTTTATATTTTTTATAGATCCTAAGTGAAAGGATGATATATTTGACGGTGGACAGAGGCCCCATCATGAGAGGAATCAGTAAAATTGAGAATATGAAATATATGATGATGTATTGAAGAGGTGAATGAATATTTAGTTGGTATTTGGAAAGACGTAGTGGTCACATAGATTAAATGAAAATAATAGTGAAAGAATCAAAACTAAGAGAAGGATTTCGGTCATGGAGGAGGATGGAAAAAATGATAACTTCCCCCATTAAACAAATTTTGGAAGAAACATTCATGTAACATGTTTCTTTGGTGAGGAAAGTGAGAAATATTTGGGAGATATGTCAACATATCATGAAACATTCATGGTGAGATGAAGCCTTATATTCTCAATACTAACAAAAATGGAAATATTATACAGATTCATGTAGATGATCAATGCTTCATGTGTGGAATACATGGTAACATTTCAAATAGATATCCAAAGTAGAAGATAGTGGATGGAGTCCACTATCATCCTCATCCTTAGATAAAATAGAAATGTTTATCATCTTTTATCACGATGGATTAAGTAGATGCTTAAGATGTTTTAGTGGAAGGTACACCAATTGGGCTCTGAAAACTAACAAGTACACTGTTGGATTCTAGTTCTATGTTGTCTTTTATTTCATATATTTTTTTGAAAATATTTAATAAATACCTGAACTCATGTAAGTAGATGTATTAATCAATACACTATGAGGAATCATCCATGAATCAATAGTGTATAGTAACTGTAGTTTTATCTTTGGAATGTAAAATCTCATCCCAAATCTAATAGCCATTCCAATGGTGGAATTTGACCCTATTATACTAATGAACGGGCTATAAAATTAAAAATAATTGATCAAATATATAAGAATAGTAATTACAGTAGTCGTGATTATATAATTTACAAGAATATTCAGTGGAGAGATATCCAAACATGATATTTGTGTACATGAACCTCCCATAGTGTTATTTATAGTAATCATTGTTGGCACGGGGGAAGGAAAATAAGGTATAAATATTTAATACATCCCCATGATTTAGGAATACATTTATGTATTTCTTATAGAGTTACTTGGGACTCCTCCAGACAGAGAGGTAGAGTTCCCCATTGGACTCAGTCTTACGTCCAAAACGGTATCAATGACCCCATATAGAATCTAAATTATGGATTTATTGGTATTAAAGAAACAAATTCATGTTATATTGGTGAAGGGATTTACATTGCTATGTTTCTCTCATTCGATAGATCCTGTTTTATATGCTATGAATAATGATGATTCAATGAATCTATACATTATATATACAGAAAGTACTCAGAAAAAATTAAAGAACAAGTACCCTCCCTCAAGGATTGATGATTTATTTTACTAGCTTCTTGGGTACCAATTACTTTCCATGATTTAACTCCATGATATATATCATCAATGGATGATGAAGAATGTAGATATTCAAATAATTCCTTATGAATAAGAAATGTGCATCATCCGTTACTTAATAAACCCTTCATATTGACTAATTATTCTTCTATATTTATGGATTTTATGAATATATTATATAATTTGATCCCTTATAAATTCCTAGTAGTATTAATCAATGATATTCTTATATACTAAAAATGTTGTGATGAGCATGAGGATCATCTATGGGTTATATTTTCCGCTCTGAGAAATGAGAGGCCATTTGGGAAATTTTGTAAATATGAATTCTTTTTACAAGATGTTGAATTTTGGGGGTATACTATAAGCATTGAATGAATCTCAAACGAACCTATAAATATAAAGTATGAAGAGGAGTGGCCTCATCCTGCAATATTAACTAAGATTTAAAGTTTCAATTTTTAGTTGGATACTATATAACGATTGTGAAAAAATTCAATATATTCTAATCCTCTAACTATGAAATCAAAAAAGGGGCTATGTTAATTAGGAGAAAGGATTGTAAATAATGTTTAAAAAAATAATATAATTGGTTGGTTACTACACTTATCTTAATTCTACAATGTGTTAGATAAGGATTAATTATTTAATGTGATGTATCTCTTAATGGTATTTGGATAATCCTCATACAAAATGACAAGGTGATTGCTTATGCATCTTATTAAATAATGTCTCATGAATTAAATTTTCTTATGCATCAACTAAAGGAAACATTAGTTATTGTTTATGTGATGATATTGAAGAAATATCTCTATGGAGTGACAAGTGATATATATTTATAAACCCCAAATGATTGAATATAATATTCAAACAAATGATTTGAATATGAGATAACGAATATGGTTGAAACTTCATAGTTACTGTAAATGTTTAATTAATTTTAATCCTAGAATGAAAACAAATTCCCTAAAGCATTATGTATGAACAACCGTATTGTGCTATCAGTGATGAAGATTCAAAGACAGATATTGTTCAAGGACATAATAAAACTGGAGATTGAAATTGTATGTTAAGGGACATCAAAAGCCCAATCCAAAATTATTTCTCAACAAATTATTCTATATAGGGTCAAAAAATTTAAAGGATAAGATCATTTTTCAGAAAATAAGATATAAGTTATGAAGAATGCGAGGTATCCTGAGTTAAATATTGATCAATATGGTGTAATTAAATTTGATACAATGTTATGTTTCTCATCTATCCCAAATATATTTAAGGATAAAATGTATATATATCATATATTTACATTATCTATACTCAATGGAAGTAATATAATATTTAGGTACCATCCTGATCATTATTAATGGGGTAATATGAAAATGACTATTGTCGACTAAACTAAAATATTCATGGTATCTCAATAAGTTAATGAAAAAAACAACTTCCAAAATGTGTATTGAAGCCACTACACATACCAACTTATAAGTGGGACACTTTCATTATGGGGATCGACACTTTTCACCAGGTAACATATGGTAGAAACAGTGTATTATGGGTTATAGTGGATCACCTCACCTTGAACTCCAATTTTATTATGTTTTGGGAAGATTTATCTATTAATAAACATTTGATGATATACGGAAAGTTTGTATGGAGGTCCCACATTTTTCCAAATTCTATTATTTATGATCATGATCCAAGGATCACATCTAATTTAATGATAAGTCTTGAACATTATTTGAATTGTGAATTTAATTGTACTATAACATATCACCCCATAACAGATTGATTATTTTAATGGTCTATTCAGACAGTTGATGATATAATAACTACATACTAAGTCATATTTTAATGTTTATGGGATTACCATCTCCCATTATTTTATTTCTCAGACAACAAAATACTCCACTTGAGTATTAAAATAGAACCATATATATATTTATAAGGTAAGAGATATAGAACTCCAACTTGTTAAAATTAAGTTAGAGTGAGAAAATTTCTTGGGAATGATCTTGTATAATAGATGATATAAATGGTTCATTCCCTCCAACAACATATAATGGCTTCTAAGATTCCGAAGAATAGTTATAAAAAACCAGGGGAATGGACTTGGAGATTGATGTTGGGGATAATGTTTTCATTTGTATATCACCATGCATGATATTAACGATATTTGGAATTAAAGGGAAGAATAAACCTAGGTACATTTCCCACTTTGATAACATTAATCACATAGGAGAAAAGAGCTATTTTCTCGAACATCCACAAAACCATTATCACGTCTATGATGTATTCTATATATCTATCTTGGGGAATTTCATACATGATCACTCAAATGTATTTAATCAATAGGTGGTATTTCTGGAACACAAAATCTATTAAGGGGAGAATATTTTAATGACCCATAATTCTTAAAATGATATTTTTTCCTAAATAAATTCTTGCTAAAATTTATATAATTTTACCCACATAAAAAATAATGATATAGAAAAATTATCGTTTACAATGATCATTACATTAGTTATCTATTAACTAATTAAAACTCCAAACATTACAACCCAAAGAATAAATATAAAATAGAATATGTAAAATGGGAATGTATATATCCCCCCAGTCTACTAGAAACGTTCCCAACAATAAAAACGACATTGGAATAAAATAAAATATTTTCCTCCTAATAATATCATTTGAAAATAAAAACATAAGCATAAATGTAATTATAGTGAATCATTGGATATAAAAGAAAATGTGAAAACTATGATTTGAATGTTATAGGACCCTTGGTCAATATGTCCATTGGAAACAATACCCTTGTAAATTAATTATCCATTAAAATTAGTGTTTATAAGTAATAATGATAAATGTTAATTTATAATGAAAGGAGAATCTGTGGCCACTACCTATAGATTCAATCCATTTTCTCCCATTTTTCATAACATGGGAAGGATGTATCAACAATGGGGTTCACCATTGACAATGGACAAGTGAAGCATTATCATGTGATGCTTGAATAGAATATCCCTTGAGAGATGTTCCTATAAGGGGATATTACCACCAAGTCATTTATAGCTGAGCCACCCCATGAATCTACCTCTATTACAAACCTTACTTTAACGGGATGTGTGGATGTTATAAGGGGTTATGTTTCAAGAATATTTTAGTCTAAGGTGTAAATTCCTTTTTATAAATTTACCATTTTTTCTGTTGAATCCCCTTAGTAAATTTTATCAAAATAAAATATATGTTAATTGAGGTAAATTTGATAGTTTTATTTTTGGATGAAAATAACTGATGATTGTATGTTTCTAAAATATATATACAATTTCTTAATAAACCGAGGTATTTGATATAGTATTTCTTTTAAAAAAAATACTCTTTTAAAACACACTTATCAAAATATAAATGTTAAAATAATTTTATAATGGTCTATAATTTTTTTTATAATTGTCAGAAATTTTACTGTGTATTAAAAACTAATATTTTTTAATAATTAATTGTTTTAATATTTTAAGTTAAAATTACAACATTTAGATAATTTTTTAGAAAAAATTATTGTCCGATTTTAAATCATAACATTGAAATTAGGTTAGTGGGAATTTTTAATAATTTTCTAAAATACATTAATTTTTCCTAAATAGTAAAAATACTATTTTGTGTTTTTTGTATATTTTACGACACCATATTTCATTCAAAATGCTCTTATAGTAAATTAAACACAACCAATGACCTAAAATAATTAATTTTGTTAATATTAAATATTTAAATATATTTTAAAACCTTGTATTTGAATTTCCAATGTCTAAAATTGATATTTTGACAGTTGAAACATTAGTTCATTGAAATATAAATATTCAATTCCAAAATGTGTTGTTAAAATAATTCCTTTTCCTAGTAAGTTAAAAGGACATCAATTGTGACCAAAATTTCCTAAACCAATAGAAGAAACCATTGGTAAACTAATGGTTTTTCATTTTCCAAAACCTATTTTTCCAAGACCTGTATTTGGAAAGAATTATACAATTATTCTACTTTTGTTATAAATACACACTCATTTAGAAATATCCTATCACTCTCAATATTTCCTCTATGATATTATGGTTGTGTTTCCTCCCACAGAGTCGCCTGATGGTGTCCGTAAGAACCAAAGTTTTCATTCCTCCAAAAGTAGGAGAAAGTCTTCAAGGTACAAAAATTGTATTCCTTTTCTATTGAATTCAAAAACATAATTTTTTATATGTATTCTTAATTTTAAGGTTAATATCTTAGATTACCCTTTTGTTCAAACCCATACTAATAAATTTTGTTTAATCAATGGGTTACCTCTTTGAAATCTCATATTACCCATTTATAATACCATTTTTATAACTATCGTCATTTATCATTATATACTTATTAAGAAAGAATGTTAACCCATAAATCGTGAAAAAGAACACAAAATCACAGGGAGTCCTAATTTAATAAAGCTCAAGATGATCCCCTTTGGCCATGTTTACTCCCTCTAGTTTCAAGAGATTTTTCGTTGGGAAGCATGTGACACTAGAACCCTAATCCACCACTACTATGGAACAAGATCATCCACCACCTTATTGCCTTGATTCCTTGTATGGACTTGTTTCCCTCGGAATTTGGGGATGACCTCCTTGATTGGGGGTTCAAACTTTCAAATCGGTTTCTAACGGGTTTGTTCGTAGAATCGGAAACATCCAATGATTCCACATCTATCTGGACCTACTTTCCAAAGGTAGGTGCTCATTAGTTTGTGGACAGATGAGGCTTAGGAATTTGCATTGATTGAGAGGATGGGAGGTCGGACTCATCACACCTTTTTGAGGGGAATTATTATCTACTCCGGGACTCTCTTTATAGATTTAAGTTATGTTCGTGAATCCTTATTACATTACCAAGTATAAAATGAGGTTTCCTTTAGATCTTACAATCAATGATTGAAATGTAGGAAATTTAGAGAATCTTTTATATGTATTAGAGGTTCTTTATTGATAGAGAATCATATGTATTTGTTAGAGATTCTTAATCAATGGTATCCTTCGATGCATTTATATAGAAGTCTCTTGGTCATTATGATGACCATGCTGGTTTTAAAGCCACTCAGTGGAGCACTTGAGGTTTATTGCCATTCAGAAGGAAATTTATTATTTCAAAGTTGGGATCGAACCCACAGATGGTCTACCTACGTATCCTTTGTTAAGAAAAGGAATCATAACCCACATAGTTCGAGTAAGGGAGTATGATGTTTATGATTGATGGCTCAAAGAAAGATTTCATAATTACTTTTACACACTAAGCTCACATGAGTCATGCTCGGTGTGAGAAACAAGAGGTATTGGTAAAAATCAAACAGTTGTTCCCTGAAAGATGCAATAATAAGAAATAATGTGGGACTTATGTATGTATGACTGTCTAGATAAATGAATATTAGGATTTAATTCAGGGAAGAAATCCAGGAACAGGGTCCATAAAGGTATATGTACTTTATCGATATTTGAATACTCTAACTTGGGGCTTACTCTTGAAAAGGAGGCCCAAATTAGGAGAGAACTTATGATTGGGTTTTACTCCTGGGAAGGAATCCTAGATCAAAGGTAAATTAGTACTGGTTAAGAGAAATTATGACTGGGGCTTATTCCTAAAAAGGAGGCCCAGGTTAATGAGGACTTGGGGCTTACTCCTATGGAGGATTCCCAGATTTTAGAATTATGACTGGGGCTTATTCTTGAAAAGGAGGCCCAGGTTAATGAGGACTTGGGGATTACTCCTAAAAAAGATTCCTAGATTAGAGAATTATGACTGCGGCTTATTCCTGAAAAGGAGGCTCATGTTAATGAGGACTTGGGGCATACTCTTATGGAGGATGCCCAGATTTGAGAATTATGACTGGGGCTTATTCCTGAAAAGGAGTCACATGTTAAGGGGTTATCTCATCTTAAAGGATGAGTTTGAATGAAAGAAATCTCAATTTTTAGTGACATAAAGATGTGTAAATCACTAGGTTATGATAGATATTTCACAGAGTTCCATTCAGATAAGGAAGTAAAATCAAGAAATCATGCCATAAATGGCTTTGAAGAGTGCCTTGAAGATGAAATCTTGAATAGGAGAGGTGGAATGGCTTAAGAGGGGTGAAATTGGAAAGAAGGGAACCCAAAAAGGAAAGGGCGCGCAAGTCCTGGCAGGCGCGCAGGTACTGAGTGGGCGCGCAAGTCCTGGTTGCGCAGGTATACCTGCGCGACATATGGGTACTTGCGCGATGGTTAACCAGCAGGGTAATACTTTAGCGACTCTTGGTTAATGTCTTTAGAATCCTCTTGAGGTTCTTCCAGAAGAGTGGCACGCAAGTTCTATTGAAGGAGTTAGGCAGCGCGCAAGTGTGGCCATTTCCCTTAAGGGCTGACCACTCTAGCGCGTAAGTGTTGACGAGTTTCAACACTTAGGCCTTCTTCCCCCTCTTTAGATCTTCCTTTCTAGGTAAGAAATTACCTTAGAAGTGTTTCGGAAGCTTTGAGAAGAAACTAGGGCGCCGGGAGCTCAAATCTGGATTCTGAAAAAAGTTCCTCCTCAAATGGGGGGCCCATAGGGTCTATTTATAGGCTAGAGAAGACCTCGTGTGGTTATTAATTAGGACGCGCAAGTGACTTGCACGACCAACTTCGGCGCGCAAGTGTACTTGCGCGACCATTGCGGCGCGCAAGTATACTTGTGCGACCATTGTAGAAATTTCGCGACCCTTACGCAATGTTCTTCTTATTCCTTCCTTTGTCAATTTTTTTGATATTTGTCCAAAGGTTGAATCACATTGAGCTAAGATATTCTCCTTTTACAATATTTAGATTCTGTGATGAAAGGAGCGTCAAAAAAAGTCCCCCCTCAGAGTTGGATCCAAAAGAAATGAGGATTTGACTTTGAGGAAATCGAGAAGAAATAAGAAATCTAGCAGTTTAAAGTCATGTATGTCGGTCTAAAAAAAGGATAATGTTTAAGGTCGAAATACCTTTGACCGAATGGATTAAAATTGACTCAATTCCTTGACAATTTATCTGAAAAAATATTACCATACTCAAGTATGAGGGAAAATATGTAAACTATGATTTCAGAATATTTGGATATGAGGAATGATATGAAAAAGATCTAAAAGGTATTAGAAGAAGTAGTTCCCAAGAATTAAGTTACCATTATTTAAAAAACTCGTTAGGGAGTTGAATTATGTAGGGACACCTAAGGGCATTGGCTGCATAGTCAAATAAATAGTATCTTTTGGCTAACAAGTCTGTTATGTAGACTGATTATACAAGGCCGCCTATGGGAACGTGCTGCATAGTTAGGCAAAATAACTCTATGAAATTTACCTTTCTACTGCTAAAAGCTAGTGAAAGTTTATGGAGATTCAAATTTTCCAAAGTATAGAGTTTTCTGTATGGAAATAGGTACTTGAATATGGAGCAGATATTTCCAAACGAGATTATCGAAGAACTAGATGGATATCACTCCTACAAAGGTCTGACCCAAACGTAAGGAAGGAGAATATAAACCATAGACTTGAATACTTTCAGATCATGAAAAAGGATATGGGACAAATATGTTAAGGATGGCTATTTTTGAGGATCCCTACATACTGTCATTTAAGACCAATAAGGAAAAAAATAGGCTTTCTTCCCAAGAATGAAGTTTCCATTAATTAAAAAACCTGTTAGAGGGTTGAATTATGCAGGGCCACCTAAGGGAATTGGCTGTATAGTCAAATAATAATATTTTTTGGCTGAAAAGTCTGTTATGTAGACTGTTTATGCAAGGCCGTCTAAGGGCACGTGCTGCATAGTCAGGTAAAATAATTCTCAGAAATTTTACATTTTTGTAACTAAAAGTAAAGAAAAGGGCTATGAAGATCTGAAAATATTTAAGGTTAGGATTATGACACATAAATATGGGTATTGTCCAATGTATACAAATACACACAGATCAATGCTAACCATAATCATGTTGTGGCTGGGTCCTGAATGGAAATGTTGGACTTCACTACGTATCCCATAAGGATGGGAATCAAGCCATACATAGTACATAAACTACAGTTTAACGTCGTGTGGGAAAAAAGGATTAGATATCTTATTTTAGGGTCATAGAGCTTGGACCATTATAAGAAATACGCAGTGTGTGTTTTCATGGGGACTTTTCATCTAGGGGACTGAAAGTGGAATTTGGGGTTAGGCCCAAAGACTTGGGGCTGGATTCGAGGGACACTCAAACATTCCTACGTATCCCATAAGGATGGGAATCAAGTCCACGTAGTTCTAGAAATACCCTTTGTACAAATTTTGTTCGTACATGTGAAGGGTGAAAGGGGAATTTAGTACAATTATGGTTTAACCCAAGATAAAAGTTTTGGGCATTTCCATGTATGCACGTAGTCTTTGAAATGAAACATGATTGAAAAATCAATATAAATAATGGTTCCCTCTCAAGTGAGGGTATCAAAGAATATTGTAGTTTATTTCCATACTGGACAAATGTGTTGTATAGTTTAACGTCATATAACAAGGACGAAAGTGAACCAAATTAAAGATATTGATTCTAGGGACAGTTTCACGAATCAACATCGTATGAGATGGAGGAAAAGCGATGTGAAGAGATTGGTTTTGGACTTGAACCTTGGGAGGTTGCCTATGTACCCAGCCTAGAAGGCAAGGATCAAAGTCCGCGTAGTTAAATTAAATAATGAATTAACGATCATGTTGTTCTGGGGGACAACGACCTAAAAATGATGTTGTTGGGACTTACACATGGTTAGTAGCCTAGAGAGAGTGTTATGGTTGAGGTTTTCTCTAAGCTCATGTGAGTCATACTCACTGTGAGAAACAAGAGGTAACAACCACATTAAAAAAGTATAGTTTAATGTCATGTAGGACGTATCAAGGATTATCTGTACAGTTTAGCGTCATGTAGTTAGGATGATGGGGACAATATAGTTTAACGTCATGTTGGACGAAAGGGGGACTGTGTAGTTTAATGTCTTGCAGTGAGGAAAAAAGAGTACACCATTTAACGCCATATTGGAAGCATTGGGGACTTTTTTCATAGTTTAACGTCATGTTGGACGAAAAAGGGATGATACAGTTTAGCATCATGTTATATGAAAGTGCGAATAGTTTAAGGTCATATGCATGGACCGTGGATGGTGCAGTTTAACGTCTTGCTGGACGGTGGTGTATTTTAAGGTCATACCTGACCATGGATGATATATTTTGTTTTTATACAAAATACTTCTTAAAAAATCTTTCATTGGTTGGAGTAGTGATGGGTTATCCATCTATCTAGATTAATGAATAAGCTCTATTGGAGTAGACCCTATGTATTGAGTATGGTCCTTCCCATTTTGGCTCAAGGTTTGGAGGTTTCTTTCCTGGTATCATTGGAGTTCTGAGAACTAATACCAATTCTCCCTGAGTGAGTGAACGAAGAAGAAATTTTTTGTTAAAATCTCGTGCTATTCGATTCTGATAGACTTCTAAGTGGTGCAAAGTGCACAATCTTTTCTCATCTAACTGTTCCAATTCATTCAATCGCTTTTGAGATTGTTCATCTGTAGATGATTGATCACAAATAGAAACTCTGAGCGAGGGTATTTGATCTTCAATTGGAAAGGCTGCTTCTGTTCCATATGCCAATGAATATGGAGTTTACCGCGTTGTAGTGTGGGTGGTATTCCGATAAGCCCATAAAGCATGAAAGAGTTTATCAGGCCATGACTTCATATCTTTATCCACCATATTTTGCAGTATATTTGAAAGAGTCTTGTTGAAGGCTTCTATCTGGCCATTGGCCGCTGCATGATACCGAGATGAATGGTTGGATTTGATGTTGTATTCTTGATATAACTTCTTCACCTCAGATGAACAGAAATTGGTGCCATTGTCCGTCAATATGGTATGAGGGACACAAAATCTGGTAATGATGTTAGACTTGATGAAGCTAACAATGCATTTAGAACTAACTTCCTTGAGAGGTATTTCCTCTTCTTATTTGGAAAAGAAGTCAGTAGCAGTAAGAATGTACTTAAACTGCTTGGCCGTAGCCAAAGGGTATGGTCCCACCACATCCATTCCCCATGTGGAAAATGGCCATGAGTATTTAGCTATATGAAGCAAATCTAGAGGTTGATGAATGAAGTTGACATGTAATTGGCATGAATGACAATTATTTTTGAAATCAACACAATCTTGTATCATTGAAGGCCAAAAGTATCCAAGCCTTCGAATCTGATCAGACAGTCTATGTCCAGACTGGTGGGCACCACAGACTCCTGCATGCACTTCTTTCATGACAACCATTGTCTCTTCCCCATCAATGAATCTGAAGAGAACTCCATCAAAACCACATTTGTAGAGAATTTTTTCTAGGTGGTCTAGGCTATCATAAAGTGTAAAATTGACCACATGTCGCCGGATTTGTTCTTTCTCGGCTCTATCAGGTGGAAGTGTTCTATTTTGAAGGTATTCCCTGATAGGTGACATCCATCCTGTAGTATGACCATACGGTTCAGGAATGGGACTAATTACATTAATTTCCTCTATTTTGATTCGAACATAAGGTGAAATTGAATGAAAGTGGGAAATATTGATGGTTGTCTCGTTTCGATTGGGATCTTCCAGAGCTATGGCTATATTAGCTAGTGCATCTGCTTGAGCATTTTGTGATCTTGGGACATAAGACAATTTTGGTTCCGAAGGGAATTCCTCCATTAACTCTCTGACGTAATCATACAAAGGCATCGGTTCTTCTTTTCTGATGGCATAATCCCCATTGACTTGTTTGATTACTAGGTCCGAATCACCTTTTACCTTTAAGTGGTTCACTTGTGCTTGAAGGGCTAATACCAAGCCTGTGATGAGAGCTTGGTATTTTGCTTCATTATTGGTACCACCTTCCCACAATAATAACGAATAAGGTAACACTGCATTTTCTGGAAAATTGAGCACAATTCTTAAGCCAACTTTGTTGAATTTAGGATTTTCCATTTTCCTCCCTGTTGGACTTCTGAAAGCACCATCAAAATAAATTTACCATGCCTGAGGACTTTCTTGAATAGAGAAGAATTCCTCATCAGGGAGTTCAATATCTGAAGATGTGTCTTCCACTGGAGGGTGTTCAGCCATGAAATCAGCCAGATCTTGGCCCTTTATCTCCTTTTGAGACACATACTGAATGTCGAATTGCTACAAAATAACTACCCACCTTGCCAGACGTCCTGTAAGCATTGGACGACTAAGGATGAATTTTAGCAGGTTATTACGAGATACCAATTGGACCTCATGATGTTGCAGGTATTTTCTCAACTTCTGAACTGCAAAGATTAATGCCAGACAGCACTTCTCAATACTTGGATACCGGGTTTCTACTTCAAGCATAGTTTGACTGAGATAGTAGAGGCTGTTTTCATTCCCAGCATCATTATTTTGAGCAAGAAAGGCACCCAATGATCTATGTAGAGATATCATGTAGAGGATAATTGGTCTTCCTTCAATAGTTGGCATGAGTACCAGTGGAATCAAGAGGTATTTCTTGAGAATATCGAATGCTTCTTGACATTATTCATTCCAATGGTAAGTGACTCCCTTCTTCATCAATTTGTTGAAGGGTAAACTTTTGCCTTCCAAATTGGCTATGAAATTCCAAATATAGGCTAAGTGTCCTTGAAGTCCTCTTAATTCTTTCAAATTTTGAGGAGGTGACATACCAAGGATTTAATTGGTCTTTTCAGGATCGACATCAATACCACGATGACGTATAACAAATCCAAGAAATTTTCGTTAGGTTACCCCAAAATCACATTTTAAGGGGTCCATATTCAAATTATGTTGTCAAAGATTGCAGAATATGACTTCCAAATCAGCCAAGGGATTAGAACATTGTTTGGATTTAATCACCAAATCGTCTACATAGCATTCAACAAACTTCCCTAAGAAGGGTTTGAAGATAAAATACATGGGACACTGATATGTTTCTCCTGCATTCTTTAAGCCAAAGGGCATTACCTGATAGAAAAACACACCCTGAGGGGCTCTGAAGGCTCTGGATTCCTCGTCTTCTAGTGCCATTCAGTTCTGATTATATTTTGAATATCCATCAATGAAGGAAAGTGCTTCGTAGTCAGCTGTTGAATCAATTAAAAGTTTTGTAATCGGAATTGGAAAATCATCCTTAGGAAAATACTGATTAAGTTCTCTGAAATCGATGCAAACTCTAATTTGTCCGTTCTTCTTCTTTACAAGGACAATATTAGCCAACCCCTTGGGATATTGAACTTCTCTAACGAATTTAGATTTGATAATATTATCCACTTCAGCTTCAATTTTGGAAGCATAATTTGGGTGTGTTCTTCTCAAGGATTGCTTAAATCCTCGATGTTCTTCTGGTAAACCCAAATGATGAGTAGAAACATTAGGATCAAGCCCGGGCATTTCTGTATAGTTCCAAGAAAATATATCTCTATTTTTCTTTAGAAAAGAAATATACATCTCTTGCTCTTCAATATTCATGGCCACACTGATTGAAGTGGGGCGTGGATCTTCTTTTATACCTAGATTTATTTCTCTGAGTTCATCCACAGTGGTAGAGATACCCTCTTCAAATGCTGGAGGAGCATCTCTGAGATCTTCCTCTTCTTCTTCATCATGTGTTATTTCTTCCATTTCTACTTTCATAGTAGATGATAAAGTAGAATTTTGATGATCAGAAGTGATGTCAAAATTTTCATATCTTGAAGAAGAAGCTTCTATTTCGGACCCGATTGATGATGAAGGGTCTTATTTGGGTAATGAAGAGGAGATGATGGATTGAGAATCGACATAATTGTTCACCTCCGATGTTTCTATAACTTCTTCTGGCCTGGTTGGCGAAGTATAGGCTTGTTGGATTTCAACAGATGAAATGAAGACGTCACCATTTGTGCTTTCATCACTGCTTGGTGGGTTACCAATTCCTCCGATGTTGTCTCGATCGATTGCCGTAATTGAAATTATGGATCTTTCCATAAGAGTATTTTGATTTGGGTCTATCTTGTCAATTTGACTGATATGAAACACATAATCTGTACTCACGTGTGTAAATGGATTTACTGGAATCTTCTCCAAACCATATGGAACATTAACTTTGGTAATCTCCTTTTTTGTTGATTTCTACCTTCCCTTCATGTGATGGAATTACACCTCAATGTATTGAGACTCACATGTCTTGAACATGGCCTTATCACCATACAAAGTCCGAATTTGACCATCGAAACAATATTTTAGACATTGATGGTATGATGAAGGGATAACCGCATGTTGATGTAGCCAGGGTCTTCCAAGCAAGATGTTGAAAGCTGAGTCTTGATCAACAACCATGAAATCCGAATTGGATACAAGATCTCCAAACTGAGTTCTGAGTGTAAATACGCCCAGTGGTTCTTGTTCATTTTTATCATATCCTTGTAACATCATGGTAGAAGGAGATAAATCAGATTCGGTGAGGCCCAATCGACTAAGTGTACGAATCGGCATGAGGTTGACTCCCGAACCATTGTCAATGAACACTCTTCAGACTTCTACGCCATTGACCTTTACAGATAAGTACAAAGGTATAATATTTACATGCACAACATCATATTCATCTTCATCAGTAAAAGATATTATTGCATGGAATTCTGTAGGTTTATTCTCTATGTGATAGACTTCAACTGCAACAATTTTAGTTTCAAACTCTTGAGGACTCGACAAAGCCTCGATGAGTGATTCCTGAAGATCTTTTGACAGATTCAAATAATCCAGAATTGATAACTTGGCTGGTACTTTGGCCAAGTGTTTCAATATATCATACCTTTGATCCAGAGGCCTGCGTTTCCCAATAGGAATATGTGTTTTAGCAGGTACCTTGGAAGCAGATGCATTGGATGTTGATGCATCTTGTATTGGGATAGGAGTTGGCGATATTCCTGGTTGTGGAAGATTAGACTGATCAGATCCATTTACTTGCTGAGAGGAAGAAGATGGAACCTTCAACCGGTCTTCCAAAATAACTATTCCAGGACTGAATTTGATATTGGTAGAAGAACTTTCTTGTTCTTGCTGAGCTGGCTGAAGGGCTCTACCACGAGTTTCTGCTGCGTACACAGTTCTAGTAGGGGTAGAATTAGAATAGTGGATTATGAAAGATCCAATTTTTCCCCTGTATCCCGAGCCTCTCGAACATCCTTTGATTACCTTATTTGAAACAGTGAATTCAAGTTCATCAAAATCGAAACTATGACTAGTATATAGATCTGTTAATTGAATCATATTAACAGAACCGAAGATTAACTCTTCGTTTGATGAAGACTATTCATGATTAGCATGTTTAGGCTGTTCCATTTGGTGGGTCGGTGCCCGTGGCTTTGAAGTAGATGGCATGAAGTCCGCCAGAGTCAAAGACAACTTAGGCTTTGACACATACTCATCTTCTTCTTATTCATTTTCTTTCTTTGAATCATGTCATTTCTTTGAGGTTTTTCCCTCTGATGAAGAGGGTTTTTCCGTAACATTCATGGAAGAAGACACAATCGGTTTCTTTAATTGTGTTCAAAAAATAGCATGAGTTCGGTTGATTGTCTTTCTAACCATCCAATTATCATAGTTCTATGCATTTGTGCTTTTGACTTATTCCCATTCGCCTCCCTCTTCTGGAATTGTAGCAGTAACACATGCTACCTAAGATGAAGAACCTTTCAGTTTGACTTGTCCTGAGTCGACCATCTTTTGAAGGTGGTCTTTGAAGACAAAACACTCCTAGATGTGATTCCCCAACATTTTATGAAAAGGGAAATAATTGGGACGGTCTTCATCTCCTTCCTTATTTGGCCTCATAAGCCTTGGCAATTGAACCATATTATTTTCCAGAGCCGAAATGAAGTAACCAAGAACTTGTTAATTTTGGAAAGAGTATGTATTTTGTCCAGATCCTCAAATTGTTTTTGTCTTTGATCACTTTGATCATATGGACGAAACGACCTTTTTTGTTGGCACTCAGGAGGTGTATCCCTTCGAGAAGATGAAGGTTTTGAAGTAGAAACAGGTACAGGTGCTTGTTTAAGCATAACTGTAGCAGTTTCTGCTTTACCCATTCTCCTTCCTGGAGCTGATGGAATTACATGAGATTTAGCCTTAGCCTGTATAAGGGAATCTTCAATCTGCTGAGTGATTGAAGTAAGGTCTCGAAACCCTCATGTGTATTTCACAGGGATCAATGGCGTGCATAATTCGTCACACAGATTTTCCACATAGATTGGAAACAGTTCCTCTTGAGGGAGTGCTAGGCTCAGGGAATATGTTAACCCCTTCCAGCGAGCAATGAAATCAGAGACTCTTTCATTATTCCTTTGCATACAGATTGTAAGATAAAAAACTGTTGTCTTTGGTAAAGGTGAGATGAATTGAAGAAGAAATCTTTGACGGAGATCTTCCCATCCCATAATTGACTGGAATTTCAAGCTTGTATACCAGACAAAAGCTGGTCCTTGCAAGGTTCGCACGAAGCTTATGAGTTTCACTACTTCTTGCTGCTCCAAAGTTCCAATAATTGGATCACAACATAACGCGGAATGCGTCAAATGTTGTTCAAGGTTGGCTGATCCATCGAAAATAGGGAATACATGGTTTCCAAAACTGGATGGAGGAGAGATTGATTCTACCCATTCAGGGCAAACATTCTTTTCTGGTTGAACCTATACACGTTTCCCTTCCATAGTCTCTAACCGAGCTGATAATGACTCAATGGTAGTTATTAACTTTTGAGAAACATCCAGTTGAACTTGGACTTGGGTAGGTGCAATGACTAGAGCTTGGACAGATGTGGTGGTTGGTGCTGCGACTGATGGTAGCACTGCCAACTGTTGTTGCACTTGACCCATAGGATTAGACCTGTGAGGGTGTACTGATAGAGGAGGATATTCTTGACCTATCTCAGTAGCTACAACAAATTACCTTGGCTGACTGACTCTAGCATGCTTAAGAAGAAGACTACCCTGAAGTAGTTCTGCATTCAACCTCCTTAATTCCTTCATTTCTTCCTCCTGTTGTGAAAACCTTTGCTCTAGTGAGAGGGATTGGCCTTCTCTAGAGGAAGGATATGTAACCTGATTCTTTCCCCTCCCTTTGTTGGCTCCTTTTTAGAGAGGGGAAAGTGGGTTACTTGAAGGATTACCTAGGTTATGAGTAACCCTTTTATTTTTTTGTACGCACACCTTCTTTATTTGTGTCGGTGTGTACATCTTCTTGAGCAGGAAACTCTTCATCTGAGTCCCCTGAGTGAGCCTCATCTGGTGGATCATAAAAAACGACATTGATGACATTGATTGATGCATAACACATCGCATCCCTTCTATCAGCATTTCTGTGATATTGTTTTCTTACATGTCGTTGATGAGACATTCCCTTTTGTTGATTCGATCCCTCAGGAACTTCTTGACGGATCGTAATTTGGAGGGAATTTCCTGATAATTTGGCTTTTCATTCCTCTTGAGGCTTCTTCCCCAATCAAGAAAAGACCAACTTTCTCTGAGGAGGGGATTGATGATTTGAAAAACTCCCCAGTCTGGTGGACTGGGGCTATTCCTGCTATTCCCGATCAACTCCTCGAATCCTATTTGTTGATTCCGAGGGTTGTTTTAAAAGATTCCCCTGTCTGGAAAGCTGAGGTGGCTCTTGACATGATATGTATGGGAATTTATTAAAGGCTCTCCTGATCTTACAAACCTTAGTCCAGAAATTAGCTGGATTCATTAACCTGTATCCACTTTTATCACCTGGTTCAAAAGACCGTTGGATGATTTCCGACACTTCTGTCACTTGATGATGTGCTTGCTCCATACGAGATGCCTGTTCAATATTCTCATTTACTTGATGTAGTAGTAATTCAATAAATTTTTATATGTCTTCTTGATTTTGAGAGGAACTAGTTGAGTCCTGTTCTTGGGAAAGCTTTTGATTACAAACAAAGCACATTGACTGTGGCTGGGCATGGGCAATAACATTTCATGAGACCATTTTCGGCGGGCTTTAATGACTGGAGAGTACCATGAAATGTAGTGCTCCATGAACACCACATCCTCTGAAATGATTACCAGATGGGGAATTGTCAATTAACTGACGCAATCTTCTTAGTGCGCCCAGGCATGAACGTTGAAGGGCTCTCTGCTGCTTTGCAGCCTTCGGATATCGAGAGACTGATAGAGATGCCAAATCAATCTGACATTGTAACCCTTATATTATCTTAACATGATTTTCATATTCATCATAAGAGAATACTTTCTTTTTCAACTGAAAAAGAGTTTTCCATACGTTGAGATGAATATCATGAATTCCATCTTCCGTCGACATTTCTGGAATGTCATACTAAGAGTTAGCCAGAGGCCAAAACATGACTGGCACTTCACCTTTCGCTAGTTGTTTTCTCATGTTCATCATTTCCTCATTATCATTTGATGAAGAATATTCTACCTTTTTTGACCAGAGATGGTTCTTCCTTGTTGCTCCATTGGATATAATAGGATTGGTAGAGAAATCACTTATTAAACTAGAAGATGCATGAATTTGGGGTAATTTGGAGAATGACATACACCCTGGGATATCTTCTGATTGATAATGTATTTCACCTGCTAGCGATGAAGCATCAGACATGACTGGTTTCGCATTTGCAAGTCCCTCAAGATAAGAGGGCTTTCTCAGCACTACATTGTCGGCTGGAGCATTTTCCGGGCAATGTGTATTACTACTACATGGAGGACTTTCGCAGAGAAATTCATCATCATGGGGAGGACCACCATGGTGGGTTACAACAAAAAATGAGATCTCTTTCTCCTTGGTCTTCTGGCCACACAGAGGGTTATTGTAGCTCTCATCTGAAGATGAAACTTCGAGATAGACCGAATTTTCATGAAGCAAGCCTTCATGGAGAAGTGTCTATTGAGACATTCAGAATTAATGTTCCCACTTTTGGGAAATGAGGGAGTAGAATCTTGAATTCCAACAGATAAATATCTGAAGGCTTCAAGAACTCCAACATCGAGCAAGGCCTTGTTACAGATTGGCTCTTGATCTTCTGACTGTCCTGGGCGGGTCTTTTTCTTAGACGCCTTATAACTCGCCTTAGAAACCACTTGTTGATGAAAGTGGCTGCTCTGAGCAGGTGTATGTGCCTGATCAGGACGGATGGCCAGGTTAGGCTGGCGATCTCCACTCAAATCAGGTGTATGTGCCTGACTTGGTTATCCGTATGATATCGGGGAGTATTCCCCACAACCCTCTTGGACTGGAACTAATGTGTGTGTCTGTTCCGGAGTGAACTGTTGATGTGTCACTCCACTGGTAGGGATAGATTTATGTGTCTTTCCCTGAGATGCTGCTGAAGCTGTTATAATATGCTGGCAAGCATCCATAATATGAGCATGGATTTTCTTCTTCTCTTTCACCATTGATAAAATATGCTTAGTGACTTCAGCTGCCGGAATGGGGATATACGTCCATTCCGTGATTGGAGTAGGTGTATGTGCCTGCTCTTGTCCTCCTTTTCCTGTCAGTGAATCCTGACAGTACTCAAGTGTGGGGGAAGAGAGTTGAGTCTGCCTCCTTTTTGTCGCCAGAGCTTTCCAACTGACTTCTCTGTGTGCTACCAAGAGAGATTGTTGGTAGGCTTGATTATTATTAGCAGGTGTATGTGCATGCTGATTGCACTTCGCCGAACGTGGTTGACGATCTCCATCATATGTAGTCAGACGAGCCTACTGACTAGCTTATGATGTATAAATAGGTGTATGTTCTTGCCTATAGTACTCCACCGGGATTGCCTTGCGGGATTGGTGTGATGCTGCTAGAAGAGTCTGCTGGACAGCAGAATTAAAACGGGAAGGTGTGTGTGCCAGCTCGTCTCTTGCCACCAAGTTAGGTTGGTGGACTTCTCCAGAGATGGAAGAGATGAGAACCTGCTCACTGTTAATCGTATTTCGCCTTTGGCGATTCGTCTTGCCTGCTCGGGTTTGAGGAACCTGAGCCGAATTCCTGGAGTCGACACCCTCATCATGTTGAGGGTACACTATCGCACGATTCTGGCGGCGATAGTTGATAGGATCCCTCAGGAAGGAGTCCTGCTTCTTTGAATTAAGGCCCTGAGGGACCTGCTCATTCACTTCCCCAGAATATGGGAGTGAACGGTGATTGCGTTCCGGGGATAACGACATGAAACGGTTGGAGACGTTGGTTAGAACCGCCTGCTTCTTGATCACTGGGCATCGTTGTTTGGACGACCAGTGTGAGGTGTTCACTTGGAGGGCTTGTCGGGAAGCCTCCAGAGTTGGGATGGTACCATGTTGACGGTACACCTTAACCAGCGCATTTGGCACCCAGCGTTGAAGATGATGAGTAGGTGATGTCATCCTTAGAGCGGATGATGATCCAGCAGAAGTAGCAGCAGTGGCATTTGCAGTAGCAGTATTCACAGGTGTGAACTTGAGAGCAGCCATTCTGGAAATGCAGAGGATCTTGGAAAAGAGTTCCTGTTTGATATAACAGACGTAATCAAGATAAATTAATTCACTACATCTTTTGGATGAGCACATAGGTCAATGATTGTTTTTGTTGGCCCTCTCATTGAGTTTTAAATAGGGGCCTAAAAAATAGGTAAAACATCATTTTAACTTGGTTAAGGATTCATGTCGGGTTCACCATTTTTTGTTTCCCTCGGAATTTTGGGATGACCTCTTTGATTGAAGGTTCAAACATTCCAATCGGTTTCTAACGGATTTGTTCGTAGAACCAGAAACATCCAAAGATTCCACATCTATTTGGACCTAGTTTCCAAAGGTAGGCACTCATTAGTTTGTGTACTGATGAGGCTTGGGACTTTGCATTGGTCGAGAGGATGGGATGTCGGACTCATCACAACTTTTTGAGGGGAATTATTGTCTACTCCAGGACTCTCTTTATAGATTTAAGTTATGTTCGTGAATCCTTATTACATTACCAAGTATAAAATGGGGTTTTTCTAAGATCTGAAAATCAATGATTGATATGTAGGAAATTTAGATAATCTTTTATATGTATATGAGGTTCTTCAATGATAGAGAATCATCTATATTTGTTAGAGATTCTTAATCAATGGTATCATTTGAAGCATTTATATATACGTCTCTTTGTCATTATGATGACCATACTAGTTTTAAAGCCACTCAGTGGGGAACTTAAAGATTATTGTCATTCAGAAGGACATGTATTATTTCAGAGTTGGGATCGAACCCGCATATGGGCTACCTATGTATCCTTTGTTTAGAAAAGGAATCAGAACCCACGTAGTTCGAGTAAGGGAGTATGATGTTTATGATTGATGGATCAAAGAAGAATTTCATAATTACTTTTACACTCTAAGCTCACGTGAGTCATGCTCGGTGTGAGAACCAAGAGGTATTGGTAAAAAACAAGCAATTGTGCCATGAAAGATGCAATCATAAGAAATAATGTGGGACTTATGTATGTATGACTTCCCAGATAAATGAAGATTAGGATTTACTTCAGGGAATAAATCCAGGAACAAGGTCCATAAAGGTATATGTACTTCATGGAGATTTGAATAATCTAACTTGGGGATTACTCCTAAAAAGGAGGCCCAAATTAGGATAGGACTTATGATTGGGTTTTACTCCTGAGAAGGAATCCCAGATCAAAGGTAAATTAGGACTGGTTAAGAGAAATTATGACTGGGTATTATTCCTGAAAAGGAGGCCCAGGTTAATGAGGACTTGGGGCTTACTCCTAAGGAGGATGCCCAGATTTGTGAATTATGACTGGGGCTTATTCCTAAAAAGGAGTCCCTGGTCAATGAGGACATGGGGCTTACTCCTAAGGAGGATGCCCAGATTTGAGAATTATGACTGGGGCTTATTCCTAAAAAGGAGGCCCAAGTTAATGAGGACTTAGGGCTTACTCCTAATGAGGATGCCCAGATTTGAGAATTATGACTGGGGATTATTCTTGAAAAGGAGGCCCAGGTTAAGGGGTTCTCTCATCTTAAAGGATGAGGTTGAATGAATGAAATATCAAATTTTAGTGACATAAAGATGCGTAAATCACTAGGTTTTGAGAGATATTCCATAGAGTTCCTTTCAGATAAAGAAGTCAAATCAAGAAATCATGCTATAAATGGCTTTGAAGAGTGTCTTGAAGACTGAATCTTGAATATGAGAGGTGGAATGGCTTAAGAGGGGTGAAATGGGCAAGAAGGGCACCCAAAAAGGCAAGGGCATAGAATTTCTATCAGGCGTGAAGGTACTGAGTGGGCACGCATGTCTTGGTCGTGTAGGTATACCTGCGCGACACATGGGTACTTGTGCGATGGTTAACCAGTAGGGTAATACTTGAGCGAATCTTGGTTAAAGACTTTATAATCCTGTTGAGGTTCTTCCAGAAGAGTGGCGCACAAGTTCTATTGAAGGAGTTATGCGACACACAAGTGTGGCCATTTCCCTTAAGGGTTAGCCACTCAGGTGCGCAAGTGTTGATGAGTTTCAACACTTAGGCCTTCCTCCCCTTCTTTAGATCTTCCATTCTAGGTAAGAAATTACCTTAGAAGTGTTTTTGAGAAGAGACTAGGGTGCCGGGAGCTCAAATCTGGATTCTGGAAAAAATTCCTCCTCAAATGGGGGGCCCACAGGGTCTATTTATAGGATGAAGAAGACCCCGGGCGGTTATTACATTGGGCGGGCAAGTGACTTGCACGACCAACTTCGGCGCGCAAGTGTACTTGCGTGACCATTGCGGCGCACAAGTATACTTGCACGGCCATTGTAGAACTTGTGCGACCCTTACACAATGTTTTTCTTATTCCTTCCTTTGTCAATTTTTTGATATTTTCCCAAAGTTTGAATCATTTTGAGCTAAGATATTCCACTTTTCAAATCTTTAGATTCTGTGATGAAAGAAGCGTCAACAAAATGACGTCAATGTTTTTGTTGTTGGGGATGGCTCGAAATTTTATGATGATGTATTCTATAGACCTGATAATGTATCAATTTTCATGAATTAACTCATATATGACAATGGAGTCAATTTATACCAGATTAAGAGCGATATTATTCAGGTTGCATAGGAATAACCCATTGTACATTTCCTTGGCCTCCACCCCAATATATATCATCTTCCCATAATAGGTATTAAAAGAATAAAGGATTTTCCCCATATTGTCATTAACCACCCCTACACCTCGCATGACTACAAAGATTCATGAAATATTAAAATTCAGTTTGAAACCCAAGACTGGTTAAATCTACTAGACCGAGTATCCCCTTATCCTAGAAATAGATGTTTCCACCAATGTTTGTCTCACCTGTAGAGATCTTAAAGAGGTACCTTCATGCTAGTTGATGACACCACTAACTACATCATTTTGGAGATATCTTATTATTGTGTTAATGTATCTTTCTATGGACATAATACCCTAAAACATGGAATTATTCTTTACCGTCCATATAAACTAACAACCTACACATAGAATAATAGATCATTCAATTTTCATGGACCAAAAAAATTGAAGCTGTGAAACCATCTCAAAAAAAGGAAGATACAATAAGAACTAGATAGATAAATGTAGCGAACTCACTGATTATCTTCCAATTAGTTAGGTCCCATTATCCCTCAAAGAAGACCTTATTCGAGGTCTCATAACGGTGATTATTGTAGTAGTGACATCTCAATACCCGGTTGAGACCTATCATTTTAACATTTTCATCTAGGGGAATAACATAGTTCTTTATTATCCATTTTAAAAAATTAAAAAAAAAACTTGGGACTCTTACAACAGACTATTCTATTCCAGTTTCTCCACTCCCTTGAGGTTTTGATATCCTTCGGAAGTCATTTGATGAGATGCTTCATGAATTCGAGGTAGTGGACACACATTCTCCAGATTCCAAATTTGATTAAATGATACAAAACACAGCATATTTTTCCTCTTCCAGTATGAATTTTATAAAGTGAGAATGCATTATGGCCTCACTAAAAGAAATCAATGGAGCAGGACACCTCAGGAAGCCGATTGTAGAACACACCCAGTAGAGATGCCAGAAGAGGATATCACCCTTTCTCACAATTCATCAAGAGTGTTGACAAAGGGTTGGGATAATATAGTAAATCAATGACTAGAAAAGGTATATATGGGAACTGACATCCTCTACATACCCACCACATTTATAAGACACTATTCTTCCACAATGAGTGTTTTCATTCATGATATCCCATGCCACCATTGCATTCATGCAATGAATATTATCTATTATGCTCCTCACAATGATATCACCTTCATTTATGGGACTCTCCATAGTACCTCAAGATGATAAGGATTGCTTTCTATCAGAGATAGCTACCCATATGAAGATAGAAAAAAATTTATCATTTGGGGTAATGACCCCCGTTTTACCATTGATTACTGAGATTACATGGAATGGAGTAGATGAAAAAAAATGTTGAAAAAGGAAATCCATATCCAAATGGAAAATTAGAGGTTTTTCAAGTGGAACATGTGACTCATTACCTTGTTCACTATGTGGTAATGGTGTTGGATAAAAGTTATCCTCCGAGAGAGTGGTGTATCAAGGTAATTCATCAGAATAATATCTCCATATATGTACAACTCATTGCATAGGTAGATGACACATCAGTTGCCGCATCTTCTTGAAATATAGGGACACCTCTTAGATCTATTGATAACCTGGATAATCCAGTAGTAATATTCTTCTAGGATATTTTGGAGACTATCTACTGATCTATTACTATAATTGATGAAGATAAGAAGATAATCAATAAACATCAGATGGAAAATCGTAGGTGGATTTATTTTTCTGCCGCAAAGATGTACATCCCTGATGGATAGTCTTATTTTAATAAGCTTGATGTGGGTGTAAATAATGAGAATAAATATGTTTGGGAATATGGTATACCCTTTCCTAATACCACATGACATATTTAAAATACCACGAGTCTTTCACATGATGGATACAACCATCCAAGATGTGGTAAATCATCTAAATCTAATATTTGTAGCCTAAGAAGAATCTCCCACACCCATTAGCACCCTATTAATAAAACCCAATTCCATTCTATCGTAGTCCTTATTTATACCCATCTTCAAATCCATTTTTTAATTTTGGGTTTTGATATAGATATCGTGATTATTTTCTTGAGATAATGAAATATATACTTATTGACCATCACTTCACAAAGTAATGCTTTTCTATGGGAATCCATCGAAGAATATTATTGGAAAAATGTGGGTTAATGATTCCTAAAAAAACTTATTTGTGAAATGAAAAATACTTACAAGCATATAGTCTTGAATGGATAGAAAATATTTAATCATTTGTTAAATAAAACCACCCATTTTATTTATCCTCTAAAAAATTCTTGTATGGACATAATTAAATCATAATTAATTTCATCCCCTGACCCCCTATCAAATGAACATTGAAATACTTAGGGGGTTAGAGCACTATATGGGTTGAGGTTCAACATATATTCATGAATATGGTTCTCCTTATGAATCTTTTCAAGAAAGGAATTGTCGTGGGTGGAAATTAGGATGGTAATCGACTCCTGTATCTCCTAATTCTCTATTGGATACCAATTTAGACTGTTTATATTAGGACCTAAAAGTAGATTATTTAATATTGAAAAGGTCATACACTCAACCATGTCCCTATCCTCTGAGTATGATCCATCTTCAAGCATGAAATTTGTTTTAATTGGCTTCATTCTTTCTATAATGCATTCATTGAAGTAGGTGCTATTTTTCTTCCCTTTGTTAGTCCATTTCACTCTTCATTTCCCTCTATCCGTGTGATCCTCTTTTTGGATTAGTCTTTACATGATGTTATTTTTAATTGGAAGTTCCTCAAAAAACATGTCAACACATGTATCCTCCAGGATAAGTTATAGTTGATCAACCTCTTTTTTGAGATCGCTAATGACAAGGTCAATGGGATGAAGGCTCTTCGCCAAGTATTGAAACCTATTTTTTATGTTGCATAGGTTTTTTGAGGATGGCTACCCCAGAATATCCTTGAGTAGAATCCCTCCAAATATCACTAAATTTCTATTGATATATGGGAGTGCATACCTAATGGACATAAGAGGGAAACATTTCATAGCCATCCAATCTAAGATACAAGATAAACAACAAAGGGGGATGTTTAGATATACTCCAAACAATGTGATCAACCTAGACATTGGGAAACATGGTGATTGCATGTAGGTTGTCCTAACACCAACCCAAAAGACTCAAAAAATGAATTCACCCTTGCTGATTGTTTCAATAATTGATGTAGTTCCCAGAGTATCCAATTTTGAGTAGACCTTTTCATTTCATGAATGTGACAACGTCCATGTTGTCCATGTGGGGAAAATCGCTGTTGAATTTCTTTTCATTGGGATCTATTGTGACGTTGATGTCCCCACTAATGATCCATGATGATCCCTCGGGATCAAAGCCCTTAACATCCTGTTACAAAAAATATCTCCATTTTTCTTCACAACTCCCATACACAAAAGAAATAAAATGTGACTCCACACCTGTATTCACAATTATATATTGATCTGCATCCCTAACCATATCCATAGAAACCTCCTCCTTCCAGCAGATCCATATATGTCTATTAGTCATGTTTGAATGCATTGACACATGCATTCTCATTGTAAAAGTGGACTCACTGATTTATTTTAGAATTGTTTTGTGTTCTAGGAGATAAAAAATAGATACATGTTCTTCTAAATTTCTATAGCTAAGAATCCCATATTTACCCAAGCACAAATTCCATGGAAAAAACAACCCTGCTCTTTATTACACACATTAACACAATTTATGAAATAAACATCCACTTAAGACAACTCTATGGATCGAGAGGTCTAGTGTCTTTAGAAATTAGGAACACTACATGACAACATATAAATTAAAATAAAACATATTTATTGAAAACTACTTTTACATGACTACAATATTCTTCCACACATAGAATTACATAGAGTAACCATACGACATACATTTGAAAAGGGTGAGCTATAAATCCTAGTAAGGGAGTAAACAAATAAAAACATAAAGAATAAAATATCTGTTAGCAAATAGTAATATCAATGGAGTATAAGAGAAACATAAATTTAAAGGAATGATATAGCATGATTATCATAACATGAAAATTTGGAGAAACATTTAACGGAATATGTGCATGGTCCAAGGCTCCTGGCACACGGAGCTCGGGTAAACCTCATTGCACTTGAATTAGAATGATTGAGCCCTTATTTGAACTTAAATAAGCAAGTGTAAACCCTAATTTCACTTAAATTAGCATGAGTAATCTCTCTTTGCACAAGATATACATTTATTATAATCATTACCCAATGCATTGAAGTGCTATTCGGGGACACCCTTTCAAAACATTTCATTTCATGCATAAGTTGTCCACAAAGATCCTACAACGTGGGTTCAGAAAAAAAATTATAATTCATTCCATTAATGAGAGATATTTAATAAGTAAATGTAATCAATAAATATACAAGTACATGTTCATAATGGCCAATACTAATGATGGATAAATGAGTACAGTATTTACTTACATGATGATTTTGACTTTGGGAATTTTAGTGTATCTTCGGTTGCATAATGACATCAAGTAGAAATCGTAAAATGGGCTGATGAGAGAGAAATGGGTATCTCATCATTTATACATGAAATGTACTATAATAGGGTTATGGAACATAATATCCCAACACATGTAATGGAATTTAGATGCATAATATAAATGAATTTCATGAAAATAAATGAGGAGTGTGAAGGTTCTTATGGAATTTTGGCATGGTCATATTTGTACGTGGGAGGGATTAATGAGAGAGAAAGAGGTATCATGTCATTAAAACATAAGGAGAGATGTATGGGGGATGTGATAAATCTTACCCAAACATTTTTAATTGAAATGAAAAGGATATGACAACCTAAAGAAACTTGGACACAAATTAGAAAGGAAGAAATCTTTTACTTGGAATTGTGATTCCAAAGGCTTGGGATAGGCTTGAGAGAGGATTCTAGAGTGATTTTTGAACATTTTCAGGATTATAGAGAGAACTGGTATTGGTTTGGTAGAGCATAAAATGGTTTTAGTGATGATGAATGGGAGATTAAGTGGAATTATATAGTGAAGAATAGGGAATTTTTTATTATTTAGGTTTTGGACACTACACATTAAACTAATCAAAACCAAAAACCATCCAATGCTTCTATCTAATGGTTTTTCCCAATGTGTACTGGAAAAAATTATTATATAATTCCAATGGATGAACATTTAAAAAATTTGGATTGCTTATATGGAGATGAATCACAATCTCAAGAAAATCAGTTTTAAATGATAAAATATTTTATAAGTCAGGGATGGCCCACTATGGTGTTGTAAAATAATCAAAAAAATCTAAAATAACATTATTTTAAAGTTAAAAAAATATGGGATGCATATAAATTTTTTTAGTATTTTATTATTTCACTATTGGGTCGTTAGGATTTCCTAAAACACATTAAATATTTAAACGGTATTTCGTTTTTTCCGAAAAATTCAATTATCTTCGAAAATTATTAAAAATTAAACATTGGATAATTTCGACATCCTAATTCCAAAAAAAATATTCGTATTATCTAAATAATTTTATATATAGGTGAATTTTTACTTTTAAAAATAAAAAACAAAATTTATTGAAAATTCATGGGTTTGGACAAAAATAGCATTCAAACCATAATAAAATTTACAATTTTATTCAAAAAAATTATACAATCATTTATATTTAATAAAATGTTATACATTAATAATATTTTATTAAAATAATATTTAATTAAATATTCTGTTAATTCATCAAAAAAAATATAATTTAATATTAACAAAAAATACTATTTGTTCTAAAAAAACCATTTACAAAGTATCAATAATAAAATTAATGTATATTATTTATACAAAAATGAATAACATAATACTAGTTATAGGGTCTTGTTACATGACCCCTTATAACAAATGCATAAGACCTAGGGGTAAGTTGTGCGATGGTGACAGACTCTTGGAGCTGATCAGATAACATCGCTCAGTGGTAATCTCTTTTAACTTCCACTTCTCCCATAGGGGATTCTATTCAAGCATAACATGTTAAAGATTATCTTGAGTTTGTTCAAGACTGAATCATAGTGATAATACCTCCTTTAAGAGATCTGACAAATGGGATTCATATTGGTCAATTCTACAGGATGAGTCCATCGCTTCCTTTGTCTGAGTAAATTGGATTTGTTTAGGCCTTATATATTATAATAATTATGTGATCACTGTTCAAATGCAATATTAGCATCAGAACAATTATTAATGGTGTTTTAGAATCAAAAAATACAAAACCAATGATCATAAAATGCTTTATATAATGATTATACATAATTATAAATTTTATTTTATCATGAGGAATTTTCATTATTAAACGTTAGAGTCGTTACAATCTCCCCCCTTAAAAATATTCACCCTAAAAATTTCATATACACAAACTTAAATAGATGGGGGTAACTCTTATTTATCACTTCCTCTGATTCCCACTTTGCTTCATCAGACATGTGGTTGTTCCAAAACATTTTAATGTGGATCATTGTCTTATTTTGTAGAACTTTTTCCCAATGATATATGTTATTCAACGACTAATCTTCATAAGATAGGTAATTCTCTGTTGGTACCACTATAAATAGAGTACATGTAATGGGTTAGGTGTGTACTTATTCAAGAATGGTATATGGAATACATAATGTACTTGATATAGGTTCGAGGTGATTTATGGTCGATAGGCCACTACACCAATGCGATTAATGATATCAAAAAGGCTAATGTACCTTGTGCTAAGTTATAACTTCTTCCCAAATCTCATAACTACCATTCACGGTGATATACAAAGGAATACCATGTCTCAAAAATCAAACACTTGGTCTCATCAATGATTATCTGTAAAACACTTTTTTCGACTCAGAGAAGCTTTAATGTGATGTTGGGTGGTATTAAAATTATACACCATTTCATAGACCATTTATAGACCTAGGTGTTTTCTCTCACCAAAATCATCCCAACATGCCAGTGTTGTACACCTCTTCCCATAAAAAAGCATCATAAGGAGCCATTTGGATTCTTGAGTGGAAAATATTATTGTCAGGTAACTCAACAGGGGAAGATGTTGATCCCATCCTCTTTGAAGTCGATTAAAAATGCTCTCAGCATGAACTCATTTGTTTGGATTGTCCACTCAGATTGGCCATCCGTTTGAGGATGAAAACCCATACTTGTGTTCTTCTTAGTATTCATGGTGTGTTAGAGAATCTTCCAAAATATATAGGTGAATATTAGATCTCGACCGGATATAATAGATAGTGGTACTCCATGTAGCCTTATCACCTCTTTGATGTATATCATTACCAATTAATCCAATGATAAATCCCCCCAAATAGAAATGAACAATGCAGTCTTTGTTAGACAATACGCAACAACATAGATAACATTGTTTCTTATGGATTCCTTTAGATGTCCAGTGACAAGGTCCTTGGTAATGGTTTCTCATTTCCATATTGGTATGGGTAATGGTTGCATCATCCCCTTAGCCTTCACGTCTCATTGTTCACTTTCTAACACATTAGGTACTTTAATGTATAATCAACGATCACCTTCTTCATGTTATCCCAACAATATGTTTCTTTTAGATCTCAATTCATATTTCTGTGTCCTGGGTGAATGGAGAAATTAAAACAATGTGCATCACCCTAAGGTTTTTTCATTAACTACGTATTTGATGGAACACATAGTCTTGACACAAATCTTACACTTTCTTCTTCATTAACATTTTACTCTAAGGATATCCCTTTTCTGATAGTTTCTACTTTCTTATATATTTCCACATCATCCTTTTATGAATCCTTTAACAATTCCAAAATAGAAGGTTGGGAAATTATTTTTGAAATGATTGATGATATTCCATTATTTTTTGATTCCCATGACCATCTTCATAAAATCTATGAATAATGGATCATTTTCAATTCACATAAATGATATAAAAATTTGATACTTATTGAATAAGTAATCTTTCACCTTGATCTCTTTACCAATGTGGTAATGGATTGAGTATTCCTCGTCTTCGATCATCTCTAACCATTTTCGTTGGAGCTTGTTTAACTATTTATATGTGAAAATATATTTGAGGCTTTTGTGATTCGTGTATTTTCACACTTCTCCCCAAAGAGGTAATGTCACCATAATTTTAAATATATTATTTCTACAAGAAACTCTAGATCATGTGATGGATATTTATTCTTACGAGCTTTCAATTTCATTGAAGCATTGTCAATGAATTTTTAATTTTTCCTCAACACACAACCCATGGCCTTATTTGAATAATCACTAAATAAAACAAATAGTTCTCCAATGGTGGGTTATGTGAGAATGGGTGTAGTGATAAACCTCCTTTTTAACTCCTTGAAACTCTCTTCACATTCAACATTCCAAGAAAACTTGACTCCCTTCCCTATTATCTTGAAATGAGGGTTTGAAAATCATGAGAAATTTTTTCACAAATCATGGATAAATATATTTCTAACACAAGGAAGCTACAGATATATGTCATATATGTTGTCCTCATCTATCCGTCAATTCTATTAGTCTTGGAGGTATCAACAGATATACTATTTCTTGTGATTATATGACTCATGAGTGAGACCTCCTTCAACTAGAACTCACAATTTTTTTTACTTTTAATAATACTTATTCGTTTGGAAGGTATCTAGTATAGTGATTATATTCTCCTCATTCACCACCTTTTTATGGGATTATATTAGAATATCATCTAAAATAATACCACAATTTTTTCGATGTAATTTCTTAAAACTCTATTTATCAAGTCCATGAACATTACTAGAGCATTATGAAGTCCGAAAGGCATTACTATGAATTAATATTGACAATATCTTGTATGAAAAGTAGTATTGGGGATATCCCTCTTCTTCACAAATTACATGGAAATATCCTAACTACAGATCCACATTGGAGAAGTATTTTTCTCCATGTAGTTGATCGAATAAGTCATCAATTTAGGGTAGGGGATACTTTTTCTTTATCGTGATTTTTCTTGGATAAAGATAATCAATACAAAGGCGCATTGACCCACCCTTCTTCTTGTTAATGGGGACTAGTTCACCCATTGATGAAGTACCTATGTGTATAATCCCTTTATCTATATTCCCCTATATTTTTTTCTTTATCTCCTCATGATCCACTACATCCATTCTATATAGTGTCTTGGATATTGGCAAAGACCCACGTATAAAGTGAATTGTGAATTCAAAAACTCTTCTAGGAGGGAGACCAAGCAATTCCTCAGAAAATACTTCAGATGTAACACCCCAAGAATCCACGGTATGTTTCCTTTTGAATAATACAATATCTTCCATTGTACACAACTTCGATATTCTAACACACCGCGATCAATAAAACTAGCCATTATTAATAATAATACTCACTTTTTGTAATTTTAATTTTTTTTTTTCAAAATGGACATCCTTTTGTAATTCAGAATATCAAAATTATCATAAGGAGAATGTTTTGTATTTTTCTGAAAACATTCAATTCTTGATGAATAGTGAAAACACTACGTTATTGGTTAAAACCATGTTTTTTATTTAAATAATTATTTATTTTATTTAAATTTATTTTACTTAAAATAAGATACATAATAACTATATATGTTAAATGTAATTCATTGGAGTCATTTTATAATATCATTATATATGTAATAAAAATTTGATCTTTTTACTGTCTTTTACCCACCTCCTATGAGCCTTTGCAAATTTGCCTAAAACTTCATTTTACCGCTTCTGTGATTTGAATTTAAAAAATTTGAGGGACGCGGTTGACATCAGTAATTAAAATGTGGTTCAATAAGATGAAAATAATTTTTGATGTATAGTAGCTTTTTACTTTTATTTACCATAGTTTAAACTAAATAGGGTAATTAAGGGTAAAAATGATATTATAATTACCCTAACAAATATCCAAAATCTAATGGATAAGTGTAGTTCGAACTAAAACAACCTTAAGAATAAAATATGATTCCATTTGGACCACTTGGAATAGATTAGGACATTTATTATTATTATATTTAAAGAAGAGTTAAAAGAGTTAAATTCAATGTTTAATAACTAAACCATTTTTAATATATAGTTATACATAAGATAAATTCACCTATAAATATTCATTCGAAAGATTTAAATATTTCCTACATAATGGAATTTTATTTATAATTTTTGGACGTTATATAATTTAATTTATTTATGACCCAATGATGATGTAGTCATTACATTATTAATGAACGATTAAAATAATTGATATTATAAATATCCAAATAAATTGTAATTTAAGAATTTTGATGAATTGAACTAATTTTCCAGGATAATATGACATTATAGAGTTGATTAAATAATTTTTTTAAAATAATCATACTGTTATTATTTTCACAAAAACCAAATACTAAATAGTTTTAAAATTAACATAATTGAGTATTTTTTAAAGATAATATATTATTAATTGATCTGATATTCCAAAAAATATATGGTTCATCCAAAAGACTTAGATAATTTTTTATATATTAATAATTAACCACATGTGGTCCTCTTGGCTTGTAATAGTATGTTTATTAACCATATAATATTAAAATACAAAGAGACATGTAAAATGTCAAACTATTTACCTACGAGTTAAATCTAAAAGATACGGTTAATATGGGGACCTAAACCTATCTAAAACCTATGGGTTGAGTTTTTTTCGACCTACCCACATTTTATCCTCGAAATAATTTATTTTGGAGCCATTATAAACTGAAAATGACTTTATTATAAAATAATATCTCAAGATTTTCCTAAAGTGACCCTCACCTCTCTTATAAAAGGGTACTTTCCTTATCTTAATTTCACACCTCAAAAGCCATTTGGATCTGAAAAAAACTGCCCAAATATTCTCCAAAATTTCCTCCCAATATCTTAGAGGTCTTCTATTGTTCATAAAGCCATACTAAGGAGCACCTTTGATGAAATCAAAATAAAGAATCCGAAAAAGAGGTAAATATTTCAACCCCTATTTCAAGTTATTTTCTCCCTCCACTTCCTCTTTCTTTGTTGTTTAAATTCTAAAATAATTACCCCATTGTATTCTATATAATGGGATGAAATAATAAAATTGGTACAACCATATTCATTATTCTATCCAACATATGAATGACAAAGTCACCATATATGGGTACGTACGGCTTACCGTATACACGTCAGGGTGTAGTTTGTCATTCAAACAATTCATTGTTTGGATTGGTAGAGTAATGAGTATATCTAATGAAAAAAACAAATATAAAATTTTAATTATTCTTTTTATATGATATACCATCCAATTACATACAATTTCACCATCAATATAATGATATTGTCGCTCGTGTGTACGTACGGATTACCGTCTCCATGAACGCGATGAGATTCATTCCCCATGGTAATCATTCAAGAATAATTTTCATTTTATGATTAAAAATAAGGTTAATGAACTTAATATCATTATGGATATGAATAAAATAAATTATATACATAAAAAACATGGCTTACGTAACTATTCATATAACGGAAAACGAATCAGTTAACAACCGAAACGATGACAGTACTGAAATATTATTAAGAAATCCATATTAGAGGATCATATATTATATAATATTTATGTATATAGTTCTTGTATAAATTAATATCAATGTTTTATCTATTATACAAGAGTTTAACATACCATCTACTAAGGAAAAGTATAAGGTAAGTGTTAATTTAACAATCTATTTATTATCCGAGGTTGTTTTTACGTTAGTATCTACTGGGACCGCTTTATCATCCACATCCATGTTTTAAGAAAACTTTATTTCAAAATAATTTTTAATATTTTTGATACAGTGTTTTAAAGTAATTTATACCCTTATTTGACCTAATATATTTTTGAATGAATCTTTTCATCGTTTTCCGAACAGGGTGCTTTATGACCTTTTTGACTTAATTAAGGTAAGAATGTTTTCTTAACATATTCAGTGGGTGCGAATATCTTTTGCTGTTATAAAATCATCGATGCTTCCCATACCAGATTATAACAATATTTTAAAAATAATTGTTTTCCTTTATAATTACATGATTTCTAAATGATTTCAAAATAGAAAGAGATATTTGTCTAAAAATGTTTTGATTTCATCTATGTCAACATTCTCTGATGGATTTTAAACTTGTTTGAAGTTGATTTATTTATGATACAAATCATCCATATTGTATTGAAGGTTTTGTGATATATTTGACTGTGGATGTGTTATTTTTATACCATTAATGTTTTATGGATAATGTATTGACATTTTGTATGATAGTTTTAATATGAATGTTTATGTAATGTTTAATCCTTTTCGTATGAGGAATGTATTAGACATAGAAAGTGACAGGTGGAGCCCACTATAGATCCTTGATGCATCGTTAGGTCTCATGATACATACTTATTTTTTGGAAAAATGCCTTGAAAAATATCTTATTTTTAGTCTTGTCACAAGGCCTTGACTATGTGGTTATGAAGTCTGGCATTATGGATTTTATCACTATGAATGTGGCTATTGATATTGTATGTGATTATTTGAATAGTAGAATATCCATGTGATTAAATAAAAGAAATTATTTGATTTTATATTTTCCATATTATGATTAATTTTAAGTTTAAAAGGATTTTGTTTTAGCCTAATACATTGCTTAAAATGATTATGCTTATTTATGAATGTTTTTGCTATATTGTTATCCTTACTAAGCATCTGAGCTCACCTCTTTCTATGTTTTATTTTTACAAGGATGTGAAGAAGTATTTTATGGTTGACCTAGAAGGATAGTATATAGATATAAGATTGTTTAAAAATTGTAAAAAATGTTGTTGATGTTTTTATTTCTTGATGAAATGTAAATCTTATGAATGTATCTGGTACTTCCAAGGCTACTAAACTGATCGGTCTTTCAAGACTGATTCCTTGTATCATTTCAATGATATGTAATGATGCACCAACTCTAAGTAATTGGGGTCAGGGTGTTACAGTTTGTATCAGAGGATGTTTAGTACAATCCTTGGAAGCTATATTTAGGAAAACTCAGATTAGATAACATTACCCTAAGAAAGAGTTTGAGGATTATTATAGAAGAACATTCAAGAATTTTGGTACTGTATAGATTTTGTTAGTTTTTCAAGCAATAAATCCCTATGTGAATATGAGTATGTAGAGGCAACTCTGTCACAGATGTACCTAGGGGTAAAACTTGAGAACATCAGTTTGATCTAGACTCAAACGGGAACTGATTCACAACAACTGGCCTTGATGCAATATTGGTTATGACACTCTCGTGGGTTATTCTTTGGATAATTATCAGTTTCATTACAAAACATTATGAAATAATTATGAGAATCTAAATCCTCAATGAAAACATTTATATTATTATGGATTATATCCATAAAATTTTAAATTTATGTTAAGTGTTTTACAAGTTTGGAATTAGGCATTGCGATTCATAAACTAATCTGGTGTATTCCATTATTTAGAAATGGCGCCTAGTGGAATGTATGGAATTTGTATAAATGAACGTAATAAATGTAGGGATTTCCCTCCTACTCAAGATAATTATTGTAGATCTCGTGAAGCTACTGGTGATGATCATCTTATAACCATACTATGACAACTTACTCTAGTTATGAATGATAACCATACTCGTATGGATCACCCTGATCCACAAAGCAAAGGATCAATGTTAGAATGCTGTATGAGGAAAAAACCACCCAAATTCAATGGGAGTACAAATTAATTAGTTTCTCAGCAATGGATAAATTTATAAAAGAAAATATTTCATGCTTCGGGTAGTACGAAAAATGAAAAGGTTTTCATTGCAGTTTATCACCTCACGGGAGAAGCAGATCAATTTTGGTCATTAATCCAAAACAAAAATGAAGATAAATAAGTATCAAACATGGAATGGAAAGAGGTTAAATATATTTTCGTAGAAAAATACTTTCATTGTGACCATCAAGTGGATATGGAAAGAAAATTTAGAGTCTAAGGCAAAAGGAAGATGAGAATGTCACAAAGTATGAGGCTAACTTAATAAGGTTAGCATGAAATGCATCAGATTATATATGTAACCCAAGGAGTATGATTGGTCGATTCATTGATGAGTTAAAACTAGTTAATTCATTTAGAATTATTATCACAATCCTTTTCATCGTATGAATATATTGTCTCATGCGCTATAAAGACAAAAAAGTAATTCTCTATGTCTTATGAATTTAAAGAAAAGTAAAAGAAAAAGTGTTATTCGGAAAACTCTGGAAATTGAAATAAGTGGAAGAAGGGAAAATTTGAATATACATCCTATGGTAAATGTGGGAAGAAAAACCCTGTTACTTTCTTGAAGGTAATGGGAGTCTATTACAAGTGTGGTGAAAAATGCCACCAAGCTCGAGATTGCAAGGGAAAGAAAGAGGATGTCAATGTTGAATGCTAATTTTTTTGAGAAAAGGGGAATTAGGAAAATTAATGTTCTATTCACCAAGGGAACATACACTAGAAAAGGACAAGGGTGTAAGTAAATTCTTATGATATCACAACTGGTAAGGTTAATGCTCTGAAGGATGTGGTGGAATATAATTAAATGGTTTCTTCAACTTTAGCCAATGCTTTATTTTATTCAGGATCATTGCATTGTTTTATTTCTTTTGAGTTTTCTAAAAAATTAGATATTTTCAATGTGTCTTAAAAATGTATTTTCCTATCAAAACACATATGGGAAGTATCATCGCAATAAATTTTTGTGAATCTGTTCCCATTAGAGCATATAAATGTTCTTTATCTGCCGATCTCATTGTCATACCCATGATTGAATTTGATATAATCCTTGGAATGGATTGGATTATGGACCATGATGTGAAAATTTATTGTAAGAATAAGGAGGTTACAATTCTTGATAATGATATGGAGTACCTTATATTTAGAGTAAAAACATCACCACATGATTCTTATCTAGATCCACCCCCTATATCTCTACTAAACTGAATTATTAGGGAGTAAGAGAATGAAATAATTATTAGCGATGAAATGAATGTTCAAATAGAGGACATGCCTATTGAGAAAGAATATGTTGATGTGTTTCCAGAGGATCTACCTGGACGCCATCCAGAACAAAAAATTGGGTTTTCCTTTGATTTAATTCATGGTTCAAGGCCTATATCGAAGACCCCTTATAGAATGGCCACTGTGGAATTAGTATAACTAAAGAGAAAACTAGATGAATTGAGTAATAAGGGATTTATTCAACCAAGTGATTCTCCATGGGTAGCCCATGTCCTTTATGTAAAGAATAATGATAGATCTTTGAGGTTGTGCATTGACTAATGGGAGATAAATTCTATAACAATAAAGAACAAGTATCCCCTACATTGCATTGATTATATATTAGACCAACTTCATGGTGCTAAATATTTTTCAAAGATTGAACTTCGATCTGGATATAATCAATTATGTGTGAAGAAGGAATATATTCCGAAAACAACATTTCGAACCAGGTATGGGCATTACGAGTTTACATTTATTACTTTTGGATTGACTAATGAAACCTATCTCTTTATGGATCTAATGAATTTTGTTTCCAAGGATTATATTGAAGAATTTTTTGTGATATTTAGCAATTATATCTTGGTATACTCCAAAATCTATGAATATCATGTAAATAACATGCGCATTAATCTAAAGACTCTTAGAAGAAATGAATTATATGGGATATTTAGAAAGTGTGAATTCTGGTTTCATGATATTTCTTTTCCTGGCCATATTGTCTCTAAGGATGGAATCTCTATTGATCCTTCAAAGGCCAAGGAAATCCAAGAATGGCCATCACTGATGATTATAAATAAGGTACACAACTCTATTGGTTTTGCAGGTTATTATCAATGTGTCGTCCTGAATTTTTCCAATTTGGAAAAACCATTAACCAAGATCACACGTAATGGGTATAAATTTGTTTGGACAAAAGAGTGCGAATAATTTTTTGATGAATTTAAGAGAAGATTAGTCAATGCTCTTATCTTGATTCTACCATCATGGAATGATGGGTTTCTTATTTATAGTTATTATTCATAAAATAGACTTGGTCATGTCCTTTTGCAGATTGATAGAGTTTTTGCCTATGCATGACGACGACTAAAAATTCATGAACAAAGCTATCCCACACATCATATTGAGTTATAAGCTCTAATATTTGATCTGGAAATATGGAGACAGTATCACTATGGTGAAAAATGTGAGATTTATACTGATCACAAGTGTATGATGGATATTTTCTCACAAAACGAACTAAACAAGAGGCAAAGTTGATGGATTTAACTACTAAAGGATTATTATTTCACTATAATCTACCACTAGGGAAATGAAAATAAGGTGGAAGATACTTTTAGTAGAAACGATCATGGAGTTTTGAACAAGATGTGAGTTAAAAAGGTTCATATATACATGGATCTAGTTAGAATGGATAAGGGAATAACCATTCAAGGTGAAACATCAATATTTTTTCAAAAGGTAGCCAAACTATCTTTCATAGAAAAGATAAAAATTTCTCAGACTGATGATGACAAATTTCAAAATAAGATTAATGCTCTGAATGATGTGAGATTGATTGACTTCGTATATGATGATGGGATTTTGAAATTTGTGAAGAGACGTTGTGTTCTCGATATAACAGATCAATAAATGGAATTGTTGGATGATTCCCATAGCTCCAATATCCGTATAAACCCTGTGAGAACCAAGATGTATGGAGATTTTAAAGAACATTTTTGGTGGGACAACATGAAGAGGGAGATTAATGATTTTGTGTCATGATGTATAGTTTTTCAACACGTTAAATCTAGAAGGAAACAACCTAGAGGAGTCATGAAACCTCTTACCACATATGAGTGGAAATGGGATTATAATTTGATGTACATTGTCATGGGGATAGCAAAGACTCCTAGAAGGAATGATGCAATATAAGTCATTATTTATTGTATTACCAAGTCAGCACATTTTCTTTATATAAGAGAATATTTACCACTAGAACGTATGGAAAGACTATATATTAATGAAGTTATAAAACTTCATAGAGTACCCCTATCGATTGTTTCTGATTGTGATTCCCTTTTTACTTCATGATTATGGAAAATTCTTCAAAAGGCCCTATATACAGAACTTTGTTTGAGCACTTCCTACCACCCTCAAACTGATGGAAAATTAGAAAATAAAATTCAAACATTAGAAGACATGTTGAGATCTTGCTAACTTGGCTTTCAAGGTTTGTGGGATCAATATTTACCTCTGGTATAATTTCCTATAATAATAGCTTCTATTTAAATATTCATATGGAACATTATGAAGCTTTATAAGTCAAGAGATGTCGCACAATAACTTTTTTGGATGATGCTGGTGAGAGAAAACAAATAGGTCCAGTACTTGTTGAGGAATCAATGGAAAAGGTAAAGGTTACCCAAACCCACATCAAAACAAATCAAAGTAGGCAATAGAGTCATGCTGATAACTGATGGAATGATTTTTAATTTCATGCAGGAGACCATGTTTTCATGATGGTACTCTAAGGAAGGGTGTTATACGTTTCGGTAAGAATGGTAAATTGAGTCTTAGGTACATTGGACCTTTCAAAATTCTAGAACAAATTGGAGTTGTAGCTTATCGTTTGGAAATGTCTCCAAGTCTCTCCAATTTTCATGATGTGTTCTACATATCACTATTGAGAAAATACATGCCTTACCCAACACATGTACTCACCTATGATGAAATAGAAATGGATCTTGATCTGTCTTATTCGGAAGTGCCTTTCAAGATTCTTGATACTAGATAACAAGTGCTGAGAAACCGGGCAACTTGTTTGGTAAATGTTCTATAGAGAAATCATAAGATGGAAGAGGTAACTTGGGAAACCGAGAAAATTATAATGAAGAACCACCTGATTCTTTTTATGCTGTAATATTCAAGAAATTTTGAGGATGAAATTATTTTAAGTAGGGAAGAATGTAACACCACAAGCTTCAATGGTATGTTTCCCTTTATATAATTCAATAACTTGCATTGTATGAAAGTTTGAGATTATAACATACCGCGGCCAGCAAAACTAGCCGTTATTAATATTAATACCCACTTTTTGAAATTTTATAAATATTATTTTTCCAAATGGACTTACTTTTAGAATTCGGAATATTGAAATTAGATTAGGGTGATTTTTTTGGGTTTTCTCTACCAAAATTCAATTTTTGATGAATAGTGAAAAACACATCGTTATTGGTTAAAACCAAATTTTTTATTTAAATAATCATTTATATCATTGAAATTTATTTTAGGTCAAAATAGATACATAATACCTCTATATTCTCAAGGTAATACATTGGAGTAATATTATTATAAGTTTAGATATTTAAAATTTTTTATTGAACTATTTACTATGTTTTACCCATCGCCAAGGAGCATTTACAAATCTGCAGAAAACATAATTTTACAACTTATGTGAGTAGAATTTAAAATTTCTGAGAGAAATGCTTTACATAAGTATGTAAAATTATGTTCAATAAGATGAATATAATTTTTGGTGAATAGTAACTTTTTTACATTTATTTACCACGTTTAAAAGTAAATAGAGTAATAAAGAAAAAAATAATATTATAATTACACTAACAGAAGTACTAATTGTAATGGAAAAGTGTAATTCGACAATATACAACGTTATGACAAAAATATGATCCCATTTGGACCACATGGATTAGATTAGGACATTTATTATTATTTTATATAAAAAAGTGTTAAAAGTGTTAAATTCAATGTTTAATAACTAACCCATTTTTTATATAGGGTTATACATAGGATACATTCGAGTATAAATATTCATTAGAAATATAAAATTATTTAATACATAATGATATTTTATTTATAATTTTTAGACATTATATTTGTTAAATTATTTATGACACAATGGTGATGCAGTAATTATATTATTAATGAATGATTAAAATAATTAATATCATAAATACCCAAATAAATGTAATTTGAGACTTTTGATGAATTAAAATAATTTTATAGGTTAATATAACATGTTAGGGTTGATTAAATACTTTTTATTAGAATTAACCATGTTGTTATGATTTACACAAAAACCAAATATTAAATAGTGTCAACATTGACATAATTGAGTTTTTAAGACAAATATTATATTATTAATTGATATAATATTCTTAAAAATATAAGTATCGGCTAAAAGACATATATAAGGGTATATATATTAATAATGAACCACATGGGGTTCTTTTAGCTTGTTATAGTAAGTTTATTAACCATATAATATAAAAATACAAAGAGACCTGGTAAATATCAAACTATTTAACTAAGAGTTAAATCTTAAAGATGAGGTTAATATGGTGACCTAAACCTGTCTAAAATATTTTGAATAAAATTTTGTCGACCCATACCCACATTATAATCTAGATAATTTATTTTGGAGCCATTAAAAATAGAAAATGATTCTATTATAAAGTTATATTTCAAACTTTTCCTAAAGTGACCATCACCTCTCTTATAAAAGGGGACTTCACCTTCTCTTAATTTCACACCTCCAAAGCCATTTTACTTGGCCAAAACCTACCCAAATATACTAACAACATTCCTCCCTTCTTCATAGAGGCATTCCTTTGGTCATAAATCCTTCCAATGGAGCCATTTTGATCAAATCAAATTGAAGAACCCGAAGAAGAGGTAAATATTTCATCACATCTTTCATGTTCTTTTCTACCACCACATCCTCTTTCATTGTTGTTTAAATTATAAAATAATAACTCTATTATATTATATATACTGCGATGTTATTATAAAAATTATACAACAATTTTCATTATTCTATCTATCATATAAATGAAAAAGTCACAATATGGGCGTACATACGACTTACGATCTTCTCATCGTGGTGTAGTTTGTCATTAAAACTTTTCATTATTTGGTTGTTTATAATAATGAGTATAACTGATTAAAATAAAAAATATAACATGTAAATGATTCTTTATATATGATATAACATCCAATTACATATTATTTCACCATCATTATAACGATATTATCGCTCGTGTGTACGTACGGATTACCGTCTCCACGAACACGATGAGATTCATTCCCATTGTAATCATTCAAAAATAATTTTCATTTTAGGATTAAAAAAAGTTTAGGAACAAAATATCATTCTATATATGAATAAAATACATCCTATCTATAACAAACCTGGATTACATAACCATTCATATAAAGGAAAACAAATCAGTTAAAACCAGAAACGATGATACTACAAATATATTATTAAAAAATCAATACTGGAAGATCATATATGAAATATTATTTACGTATAAAGTTATTTTATAATATAATAACAATGTCTAAAATATTATATATGAGGTTAAAAACCCATCGACTAAGGAAAAGTACAAGGTAAGGGTTAATTTCACAATCTTTTTATTATCCAAGGTTGTTTTTATGTATGTTTTTACAGGAACCTATTTATCATCCACATCTGTGTTTTCATATAAATGTATATCCAAACTTTTTTACAATTTACAAGACAATGGTTTAAAGACTTTTATACCCTTATTTGGCCGTATTTGTTCTGAAAGGAGACTTTTTTTTCATTTTCAAAACAAGGAGTTTTATGACATTTTCTTCAAAGTTATGGTAAGAATGTTTTTTTAAAACTTATATGGATGGTGCAGCTATTTTCCATCATTATTAGATCGTCAAAGATTACATTACAAGCTTATTATAATAGTTTCAGAATAAATGATTTCTTTTATAATTACATGACTTCAAAAACATTTTAAAATATAAAGAGATATTTCTCTCAAAAAGTTCTAATTTCATCTATGCCAACATTCTTTGATGGATTTTAAACCTGTTTGTTGTTGATTTATTTATGATACAAATATTCCATTTTTTATTGAAGGTTTTATGATATTTTTGACTATGGATGTGTTATTTTTATACCATTCATGGTTTATTGATAAAGTATTGACATTTTGTATGTTATTTTTAATACTAATGTTTATGTTATGTTTAACCATTTTTATATAAAGAATGCGTTGGACATAGTATGTGACGGGTAGAGCCCGTTATAGCTCCTCGATGCATCGGTAGGTATCATGAGACAAAATTGTGTTTTGGCATAAGGCCTTGATAAAATATTACTTTTAGTCTTGGCACAAGTCCTTGACTATGTGGTTATGAATTCTGGCATTATGCATTCCATAATTATGAAAGTGGCTATTGATATGGCATGTGATTATTCGACTAGTAGAATATAAATACGATTAAGTAAATGGAATTAATTGATTTTATATTTTCCATATTATGATGATGTATAATTTTAAAAGGATTTTGTTTTAGTCTTATACATTTTCTTAAATGTTTATGCTTATTTATGAATGTTCCCGCTATATTGTCATCTTTGCTGAGCATCTGAGCTCACAAATTTATTTGTTTTATTTTTCCCAGGATGTGAAGAAGTCTTCTATAGTTGACCTGCATGGATAGGATAAGGATAATAGTGTGTTTAAAACGGGGGAAAAACGTTTGTGATGTGATTTTTATATTATTTAATGTAAAACTTATGAATGTATCTAGTATATCCATGGCTACTAAACTGGTCGGTCTTCGAGACATGATTACCTGTGTCATGACAATGTTATGTAATAATGCAACGACTCTGGGTCACTGGGGTCGGGGAATTACATCAGTGAATTCCCTCATAATAGACATTTATTCATGGATGATTGCTTCCTTAGAAACAATCTTCTGAGAAAGAATTGCATTCTCATAGGTGAGTAATATCCACAAATGAGATGATTGTGCTATATAAGATTCATTATCCTCGATGAACTTGTACTAAATCTGGGGTGGATTCTCCATATAGAGTGTGATTTCCCTTTCATGGAAATCTATGTTGGATCTATATAGGGAAAGCCAATCCATTCCATTACTTGCATCAAATTCCTCTATAGGGAGCACGACAAGGTTGTCTAGGAATTTCAATAAAAAACTTATGACATGGGAAGAGTTATATTAATGGGATTTAATGATTTACCCATTTTCCATTATTGCTAACATTTTGATGTCCAAGATTTGTGGTGGTGACGGGATTATTCTAATAATCAATAGGAATATAAAAAATGCTTCTAACCTGAATCAAAAAGTACATTCACTATTTTTGAAGGAATAAATAGTGTACCTATCACCCCTTTTTTGGAGAACACTTTTTCAGTAGGGATGGAAAAATCTCTCCCTTGTTTCCTTGGATGTTGTTGGTTGCCTCCAAAAACCCTTCACGTATGGAACTAGTTGGAAAAGTACCCTAGTTCATGTCAGATGACGCAATGAGCAATGCATTGAGGGATAAACAGAGTGTTCCTTTTCTCTATCCTAGCCATGGGTATTTTTATTGGAACATCAAACTATTTATTCATACCTATCAAATTCACATATCACTAGAGAGTTTCATAGGCTAGGTTTTAGCCCACCAAAAAAGTTGTAAACCATGCATTCAGTGGTAGAGACAAAGAAAGAGGCATAATGTGAAAGACTTGCGATGTTTTTTTGTAAACATTGATGGATTATTCATCTTTCTACTTTGTGGACAAGGAAATCCATTTACATATTATACTGGAAGGTGTGCGAAATATATTCATTGAATTTTTTTTTCTGGAAATCCTTCCATTTTAACACCCTGATCTATTTATGAAACTTTTGTATTTTTTATCAATTCCAACCATTAATCAGCTTCACCCTCCATACGATAAGAATGAAGAAGAACATTCTATTGTTTAGAAAATTGAAGGATAGAGAAGATCTTCTAAATGGAGTTGATCCATTGTTCAGTTGTTGAGGGATCAATTGATCCATTAAATGCTGGAGGCCTTTGTCTCATGAAGCTCTCATTTCCAGACTGTTCATTCTTAGTGGGGTGTCGGAAGTTCCTCTTGATCTATGTTTCTATTCAAAAAATTAGTTAACCGAGATCGTATTGTGACAACGTTTGTGATTCTCACCCTCATCGGATTGGGCATCTCATTATAATAGTCATCTCATTGATCTTCACATCTGTTGTTATCTTGAGCCCTCCTATTACTAACCATTGGCTGGAATAAAAGTAATTATAGTAGTTACACATAATGGGGAATCCAAATACCAAAATAATAACTTATAAATTTCATTTATTTCTTTAACGTATGAATTTATAGTCTGCAATATATGTTATACATGAACTATTTCCTGACATATATTCTTAGGGGCAGTTTTTTATTCCCTTAATAATGGTTCAAACTAAGATTATGAATTTATGAAATCATATCCCCATGGAGTTACCAATGAAGAGTGCAGGCTGGACCATTTTCATGCACCATTCGTCATTAGATTCTAGCTCAACGTGACGTTTTTGGGTTTTACACCTATATACTTTGTGCAAGATCCACCTTTGTTTGTTCGTATTAACACAGGGATGCATTTTCTTGATAAACCACATACTCTACAATCCCCAAAATTTATGAATGTTTTTATTATAATTAGTCTTATCTATAAGGATTTTAGTAGGGTTTTCTAATCCAAATCCTAGAAATAACAATAGATATCCTTTGATACCATCTATAACAACCCTAATCTTTGTTACACACTAAAACATTATTTGTTAATAAACATTATCATAATAAAACATTGAGGATCGAGAGGTCCAGTGTCTTGGTAAATTAAGAAAATTACATAACAACATAGAAATTAAAATACAACAACTTTATTGATCACTTATTTTACATGACCACAACATTCCTTCATACATAACATTGCTTAGGGTATCCTCATGACATACATAAGAAAAGGTTAAGCTATATATTAAGGTAGGAAAAAGGCATAAAATGAAGAATTAAATACATGTTAGGTAATATGCATATCAAGGGAGAATATGAGAAACATGAACATAAAGTCATGATATAGCATGATTATCATAACAAGGAAATGTGGAAACAATATATAACATGATATTAGCATGATCCAACTCTTGTTTCATATGGATCATGAGTATACCCTCATTTCACATGAATTAGAATGAATAAATCCTCATTGTACTTGAATAAGCATGATTAAACCTATATTTCACTTGAATTATCATGAGTGTTCCATAATTTCTCTTAACATATCGTGATATTATTCTTTACCCAATGCATTGGAGCACTATTATGTCACACCCTTTATAAAAATTTCATTTCATTCATAAGTGTGGCACATAGATCATATAATATGGATTCATTAAAAATCATAATTTATTCCACGAATGAGAGATATGGAATACATAAATGTAAGTCATTAATTAACATGTACATGTTCATAAAGGTGAATACCCTTGATATAGAAATTGGTATGGTATTCACATACACGATTATTTAAGCATGGTATATTTTTGTGTAACTTCTTCAGTTTAACAATATAAAATAGAAATTGTAAAATTGGTTGATGATTGAGAAAGGTGTCTATAATCATTTATACATGAAATGTACTGTAATGGGGTACTGGAACTTAATATCCCAACACATGTAATGGAATTTAGGTTCATAATTTAAAATAATTTCTTTAATGTAAATGAGGAGAGAGAAAGTCTTTACATAATTTTGACATGGTGACAGGAGTACCTGGGAGGAATTTATTTGAGAGAAAGAGGTATCTCATCATTTATACCTAAAGAGGGATATATAGGGGAGGTTCAAAATCCTATGCAAATATTTTTAATTGAAATTAAAATGGTATAACAACTTAATGAATCTTGGACAAAAATGAGAAAGTAAGAAATCCATTACTAGGAAGTGTAATCTCAAGGGCTTGGGAGAGGCTTGAGAGAGGATTATTGGGAGATTGGGGAACCTAGGTAGGATTATAGAGAATGGAGGGTAGATTTAGGATGAGTACCAAATGGTTTGAGTGAATAGGAATGGGAGATTGAGTGTGTTTATATAGGGAAGGAGAGGGAACACTTTATTATTTTGGTTTTGGACACTACACATTAAACTAATCAAAACCACAATGCATCCCATGGTTTTTCCCATGGTTTTGGCCCATGTTTTTTTTTCAATTTTAATTTCAAAACATTAGTTTATAAATCTAGTATTAAAACATATAAAAATATGGGACTTTATTATATATAGGTGAGTCAGACTCTCAAGGAAGTCATTTCAAATTGTAAAAAGGTTTTATTAGTCTTGGAGGGTCCATAAAGGGTTTTTAAAATAAATAAGACAAATATAAACCACATTATTTTAAATATTAATATTATATTTTCCAAATATCTCTTTTATATGTTTTATTACATCACTATTGAATCATTATGATGTCACAAAATGCAATATATATTTATATGCTATTTAATTTTAACCCAAAAATTCGATTGTCTCAGAAAATATTTAAAATTTTATTATTTTATAATTTGGATGTCCAGATCCCAAAAATAATAATCAATTTATCTAAATAATGTTATAAATATTTTTAATTTTTACTTTTAAAAATAAAAATGGACACTTTTTAAAAATTCAGGGGTTTTGAAAAAAACAACATTCAGACCTTAATAAAAATTACAATTGTATTCATAAAAATTATTTGATCATTTATATTTAATAAAAATTAATTCATTATAATATTTTGTTAAAATATTTTTTTATTAAAAAATCCATGATTTCATCAAAATTTATTTCTTAATTGAATATTAACCTAAATTGTATTTTTTTTCTTTAAAACTCTTCTACAAAGTAAAAATAAAAAAATGAATGCACATTATTTATACAAAAAATAAATCACAGGATCATAGTACTAGGTTCTTGTTACAAATCCTCTTATGACACCCACATAATAACTAAGGGTATGATGTGTAATGGTGAAACACTTTTGGGATGTCTCGGATAACATCGCTTGGGTGGTAACCTATATTTACTTCCACTTATCCCGTAGGTGGTTCTATTCTAGCATAACATGTTGTAGCTTTTTGGGGGTTGGTAAAGAGAAATGAATAATGATGCTACCACCTTTCTGAGCTCCAACATATGGGGTTTTTATGGAGCAATTCTACTGGATGAGGCCATTTCTTCCTTTTCTTGAGTAAAATTGATTTGCCAAGGCCCTATATTTATACTAATCATGTGATCGTTATTCAATGACTATATTACCAATGGTAACAATTCATAACTGTATTTTAAAATCAAAAAACACAAAACCAAGTTAGTGAATATATTTTATATAACCAATTAAATAATAATACATTTAATTAGATCCATTGGAATTTCCATTAATAAAATTTTGGGTCATTACAATGGGTGTTCCACATGAGGATAAAAATCATTTAAATTGAGATGAATTGGTTTTGGACCCTACATACTCGGTCTCATTTAAGTGGGAGGATAATTACTATTAAATAGACCTGAGTTTCTCTATTATGCATACACTTGTAGTGGGGACAGGGTAGGTATTATTGGAGAGGCTAAAATTTAAAGTATCCTCAAGGATTTCCCTCTCATCATTATGTGATGAGATTGGTTTTTTTGTAATCTTTTGCCTCTAGGAAACCATTCATACCATCAAAAAAATCATTCTAGGAATGGGATGGTTGATGATAAGAGTGGTAGTGTATAATACCTTCCTTAATAGCTGATATCTGCACATTGGTAGACTTGGTGGAGCATAGAGGTGTTCCTTCTTCACTAAAGTACACCAAATCACCATTTATGGAGGATATGTTATCTGGAATAGGGGGAATAAAATACACTATTCTAGGAATCGAGGTTCAAAAGCTCCAATAATTCCCCACCCTACAATCATTGAGGGATATATAAGGGTTGAAGAAACCTTCAAAGAGGGAAGGAAGAGGAGGTTGATGGAATTTCAAGGAAACAATCAATAGTGTATAGTAGGAGGGTTCTACCCTATAATAGGTAGATACATCAGATGTTGAAAGAGATGAGGCATTAGAGCTAGAAAGGTCAGTGTGAGAAGGATTCTATTCTTTTTCTTAAAGCATAATTTGGAAGGGGATGGTCCAAAACCTTATTTGATGCAGATCTAGGAGTAAGAAGTACCTTTCTATGTCCTCATCGATGTTTTTTCATGAACAATTGCACTGAATGTCCCTAAAGAGATAAGTAGATGAAAAATCTGGGAGAGACAAGGTAAAAAATATCTTGACATTGCTTGACCATCTCTAGAAACTTCAGGTAGATTATTTTGTAAGAGGCGAAGATATATCAAGATCTACACAAATATGGGGTACTGGGGAAACTTCACAACACATGGAATAGTCGTTCAGTTATTGGAAACCCCCTAATATAGTCTCATATCTCCTCTAGGATAGATAAATTATGAAATGGTAGGGTAAGACCCAGCATATTGATCCACCTGACATCACATGAGCTTTTCCTCCCATCATGAACCGCCAATGACCAACTGTCTAGATTAAACCACCACCAACCCATGAGCCGAGGGGCTTTGCACCAATCCTGGAAAAGGTCATCCTAAGATGTGAGAATCAGGAAATAAGTGATTTGATGCACTGTTTATATCTGGTCATGGGATAGAAAGACCATATGAGTCTAGAAACCACTTGAATTCCATGAGTGGTAGCTTCATAACCCCAAACCATTCGAAGAGGGTCCATTTTAGATAATTGATATAATTAAAATATGATTTTTCTCAGATCTCCACCGATAAAATGGGAACCTCCCTTACATATGACAAGGTTTCCATCTGGTCCCCATGAAATAGGGATGAAGAAAATCATGGGATGTGCTGCAAAGGTCTTCCATGAAGGACAATCCAGCATAGTGAGGCCCGGGGGAAGAACTGGGAGGGGTCGGAGTACCCATTTTGAAGGGTAACAGTGCCTAAACCCTGTCCCATGAGAGGAAGACATGTGGATAAATGGTCAATAAAATTTTACAACCAATAGGTTTGTGAAGAACATTCTTCACAGGGATAGAAGAAGAATCCATATTCATTGGCCCTTCTCCATTTTCCTTTTCTTGGGAAATTTATACATGTTATTCTACCAAACAAATTTCTCAAATTTCCCTCTATAATTAAAAATTATACTTTATTTTATTTTTAGAAATATTGAAACTACATTCCTTTGTAGGAGTACTGAAAAATAAGTTAAAACAATTTATTTTAGTCAATTATTTAAACAATACAATCCACAATCAATTTTTGTGGAAACAAATGATTAAATGATCTTGTATTTAAGCTCCATTATATTCCATGATTCTGATAAGAGTATTGTAATTATTTTCATCCATAGGTAATTAGTGAAATTATTTTTTATGAACAATATATATTACATGAAATTAATAAATTTTAGGGGTGTTCCCTGACAATGGTCCAATGCACTGGGTAAAGAATTTAGTCACTATATATGACATGTCTGATGATACATTGGAAGATAAACATGGTAATTTTCATTTATGCCACTTTAGGAAAAAACATGGTGATATGCTTATGAATGTGTCATTTAAATGTTTTATCCACATTTCAATGACATTATTCATTTAAATATTATTAATATATAGCTTTTTCCAAAACATATAATTATGCCTCTTGTTCCTTTTAATATTTCCTATGATCACATGACAGATGTATCTCTTTCTTATCCATGTACTAGGCTTCATGCTCACCCCTTTCATTTGATGTATGTCCCAAGGATATGAGATATTTTATAATTAGCATAAGGTGAAACCATGATAGTGTCTTCCATAGTATTTAGAATATTTTTTATGATTAGGAATTATATAACTTATTACAATGAAACTAAACATTAAAATTTCATGTGGTTGTACATTACATTTAAATGTTATGTACTAAAATGGTGGGATTCAATAATCATATTATATTTATAATGGATTATTATATTCCCTTGGTTTTTGGTGGGTGTTTCCATAAAATGGGAAATTGTTCAAATATAAAACAAGTTATTGTAGTGATTGATAAAAAATTCGATTCAATGATTTATTTTCTAGGATTCAATTATATTGGATAAGGAAGTGAATTTTGGAAAAATTGGAGTATATAAGGTATTTTAAGTCCTTTTATATGAGAAATACAATATATCAGTTGGATTTCGTTAAAAATATAGGATAACAGTTATGGGATACATCAATCATTTGTTCTGTTTGTTTGGTAGATGTTAACGTGTTATTAGGTATTGATATGTAGTTTTTTTATATGTTGTCCTATGGTTAGATGTATTAAGAAAGGGTTAATTTATATTAATAGTTTTGTTGGAAGATCACATGGGTTGGAGTTTGTAGGCTTTGATTTCCATGAATCTTGTTTTGTGGATATCATGAAATTTTGATTTCTTTTTGAAGATATGTTCCTGGTTTTATGGTATGAATAATAATTTATTATGGATAGTCTACATGTATTCTAATGTGTCCCACATTTTAGAAGATTTAGGGTAATTATTGATATTTTGAATTCCAATTATATTGGCTGGACATTGAAATGAATACTGCATGGGATGGTGCTATTAAGTGACATGTCTAGTTTTTTTACCATCCATGTTTTCATATTACATTTCTAGTGGAATTTATCATCACCATGAGAGGTGAATCTCATATTATGTGTGTTCAAAAATTGAATTGGTATACCTTGTGAGTTCTTTGATATGATTTAAGTGGAGGTATTGAGTTTTAGGTTGGTATTTCCACAATAATGGGTTATTGTTTTCTACATGATAGTTCATTCATGGAGGAACTATTGAATGAATAAATGTGATATTGATTTATGAATGTAATATTTTTCATTAGATACATCTTTTTGATGATGAGGGAATTATGTAAGTAATCTTTTAGGGTGTTTTCAAGGAATATCCATGGTGTTGTATTAGGTGTCATTATAATGCGATTATAACCTATCAGAATAGAGCACGATTTGTGTAATTAATATCAGATTTCCAGATCTATGGTTATTTGAGCATAATAGATTATTCATATGTATTGGTGTTTATAATGACACATATCCTTATTGGTTGTGATATTTTTGTGAATTTGAATTCGTGATCCCCATACTAGTATAGTTTTAGTAATTGGGAATTGCATTACTATATTAGGAGTACTTAAATCATTAAGGATGTTTTAATATGTTTTATGAGTTTTTGGATGGGTAGGGGGATTATTAGTTTATTTTATTGAATACCATAGTGAGTTTTTCGAAAACATTAAATATAAATCAATTACTTGATAGATAGTTCACCGTAATATGTGGGTGTGGTGGTGTGTTATGTGTTGTGTTTAATTAAAACATTGGAGGATAGGAGAGGTTTGTGCCATACTGTAATAACATCAAATAACAACCCTATATGTAATATTAAAAATTTCATGTTTTAGGAGTATCACATTATAAAAGTGAGAATTCACCCTTTAGACCTCACATAGGGGGTGCATCATTTTGTAAACCTATTTTTACTCAAGGAAATGTTCTTGGGAAACTGGATTATCATGTGGAACCTATTGGTTGGAAGGGTCACAAGTCATTGGGGATAACAGTTTTGGATATGATGCTGGTGTCTAATTTGACCATAAAACAAAGGCTATGACATAAATTGAACTAAAGGTAGGTAATTGTTCAATTATTCTTATGTCTATTCTACATCATGCACATTTTAGTGTTTTTTAGTATTGTTTGATATAATAATTATTTTTTATCCACTTCATATCATCAGTTATATGGGATCATTGGAGATGATTTATTGTTTTCCTCTCTCACATTATTTATCACCCTTAGAGAACTCAAGATTCCTGGTATTTTTATATTTCTTGGGAGTTATTTCATCACATTTGAGTCAAGTAACAATTCATGTATTCCTCTTTTGTTCTTCTTTTCATCAAAATATTCATCCTTCTTAAATTTTTAAATGTTTTAAGTAAATTTTTAGTGATATTTACACTAAATTAAGGTATAATCATCTCATATGGTTTTGAATTGTGTTTTAGTGGATTATTGATTTCAATGGAGGTGAATCCATAATAGTTTCAAAAAGTTTAATTTTAGGTACATTCTAGGGTAAATATTCCTTTTATTTTCACTATAATAAACTTAAATTGGGGACTGATTATATATTGTATAATTAGGGTCCAATTTTATTGTATTCCATAAGTATGTAAAATTATTTGAGCATATTGTTACCATATTTTATACTTAGGGGAAGATACTCAATGAGATATCAATGGTTATTCCTCATTGAATTAAATGTTATAAATACTTTTAATGTCATATAATTGATTACCGATTCATTGCAGCTTATATATTTTCATAAGGCCATGTGGTAAATTTGTTTTTCCTTTGATGGAAATGTTATTTTTAAAGAGTTGGACAACTCATTATATATTTATATATTCCCTTTTAATACAAGTCAATATGAATGTATTAGTGTTCATGAATTTGATAGGCATGAGATTCATTCAAGAATTTATCAAAGGGGACATGATGATCTATGTGAGGTATTTCATAGCTTCCATGTGGTATCACCCAATGTGGTGGAATGGTAGATATTTATTACTTTTTAACATAATATTCAGTTATAGAAGTAGTAAATTACTCAATTTTGTTATTCATAGTGTAATTTGGACACTGTAAATATTTTAAATAAATTCCCTTGGATGTGGGACATTGGAATCATGTTGGTAACATGATATGGGAGTGGAAAACAGGTAAGAATCCATACGAGTAATCACAACTATTAAAGAGGGAACTTATTTATGACCAAATGTAATGTTGGTTACTATTATATTTGACATTGTACCTAAATGTATTGATAAGAAGGAAAAATTATCCAGTGATACACCTCAAGGGAAAAATAATTAATAGTCATGTATTTGGTAGAAAACAATGATTAAATTATGATTTGTTGAGAACCTTCTAGATAATTCAGGGTCTCTATGAGATTTATATTATTATAGTATGGCTAGCTGTGAATTATGGGTGGGGATTGAGAACTCAGAATTACCTAGTTTATATAGATCTTTGTGTGAATTATTTAGATCTATATAAAGTGGGTGTAGATGGTTGATGTTTTCTATATTGGAAGTGACATTTATTTGTATGGGAATGATTTTTGTTTTCTATAAAAAAGGTGTAAATTCAATTACAATAATATTCATTATTTTTATATTAATTAATATATTATCATAACTTGATTATTCTATTATGTGATAACTTTTATAATAATTTGCTTTGAGTAATTGCAAAATTTAAAGGTATAAGTACTTCTGTGCTATGATAAGAATCGTATAATTCAATGACTATATTTTGAAAACCATGTTTGTTTGTAGGATGATATTTTTTATAGGGAAAAAATTATAAAGACAATCATGGGATGGAGAATCATTAAAACCCATGTATTTTGGGTTGTGAAATGAGAATACATGATATATTTTTCTTACAAATTCTTGTGAGGTGTACAGTGGTATTTTACACTTACCATATGATCTTAGATATTTTTTATGTCTACTATAATACTCATGTAATATAGTACCTACCCTCATAAATATTTTTGGTGGAATTTTGAAACATTCAATTTTTTTTGAGTAACTACTATTTGATAGATAAATAATAAAATATTAATTTATTCATGCATGTTCATTTAATAGAATCAATTTAATTGTGTGTTATTGTGATTCCACCATTATCATTCAGTTCATAGCGTTGGATTTTTTCTATAAAACTGAAAACTATGAGATGGACATTAGGTTTGTGTCCTTACACCGTTTCTATTTTCTACCTTTTGTTTTACTATTACCTTTTTCTTCTTCTCATTCATTTGGATTATTGTGCACTCTCCTAGGAGTTAACATTCATCACAGATGATATATTATCATGATATAAAGATAAATTGAGATATAGAGAGGTAGTGGTAGATGATTACAAGGACCTATATAGGTGGTGGATTATGTTATAACATCTATATATTATGATTAGGGGTGGAGCATTGGTGGATGCCACGTAAAGGAAGTATAATTCAATATTTAAATCCATAGATCCTGATAATTTTTTTAAATGTTTTAAATACCATTTCCTATTGCTAAGGAACCCATATGGGTCAATATAATCTTATACAAGAAAAAGGGGTACCGGGAATTTCACAAGGACACCTTCATCGTTAATATAAATCACATGACGTGTTGTTTCATGAATACATGGCTTGTGTTCTTCCTATTCTTTTTTATGATGTGTTTTTAAGGTAAATTAGGCTTAAGTAGAATACATAATGTGTTGTGGTACATGAACATGAGGTTGAGTACCTGGTAATATGGTCTATTTTGTACTACATGGCACACACTCGGAGTACAAGACATATAGTTTTACATGGCCATGTGGCTGGGTACATTTGTAGTCACCCTATGTAAAGAGGACATGGAAAAGTAGTCATACAAGAAGAGATTACCAATTGTGTCCTAGAATTATAGTAGTACATAAATAGACAACAAGTATTCTCTTTATGTCTAGTATTATATGGATAGATCCCAGTTATATGTATGTTGGGTATAAGTACATTTCTATGGGATGTTTCATAGTAATTTTTGTGTACATATAGTTCAAATATTATAATAAACCATAAATTCACAATAATGGTTTTGGTATTATCTATGCCTAGGAGTAATTATTATACTAAAGCAAGCATTTATACATATCATTACACTACATTTATGATAAACATGTAATAAGAGCCAAAAAAATATATTGATCCCTAGTGTAATTTGAATACTTGTTTCATAACACATTTAAATGAAACTTAAATAATGAATATTTATTTTATTCACCATAGTAATCCAATAAATAAATTTTATCTCCTACTATTACATTGTATTGCAAAGTTAATAATAAAATGAAAACAATGATATATATAGAACAGTAAGGGAATAAACATTGTAATTTTACATAGTTTATGTGTGAGAAGTCATATCATGATATTATAAAAGAAAATTGTCATGAATAATCATATAGATGAATAAAAAAATGAAAATATTATAATAATTTCATGGAAATGATGTAATGTTTAAGAGAAAATAAAAAATGACCGTTGAATAAGTCCAGGATTACCACCCTCGAAAACATGGGGGATAGAGTAAAATCATGGAATAGGTTTTCTCCCTAATCCCATACATAACGTGTAATATGGAAAAAATAATACCAAGTGAATTTGACCATTATCTTGAAACTGCCATTATAACATGAACAAATTTTTTTGTTCCAAAAAAATTAAATCAATCATATATAATAACCAAAATAAATATCAATGGAATCAAAAGGGTTACATAATCATTCCACATATATTAAACAAAATAAATTTCATTTACATTCTAATGAGGATAAGAATGTGATATTTTGGTTTTTTATATCTTAGTATATAAGAATATGTATCAAAATATGGTTTCTATATAAGAATGAAGACTTTAAATAGACAATACAGAAATGCATTAATGGATTGAAAAATTTCTCTTTAGTCGTGTTTGGCATAAACATGGAATTTAAGATATTAAATTGAGGCATATATTATACCATAAAAAAGGTAAAATTGGATATTTATATATTTAAGAGACATATAATAAGAATATACAATCATTTCATAAAATCAACGTCATTGATAATGTGATCTAAAGATAATAATTTCACAACTAAAATACGAAGTTTCATCCAAATATTTCACTTACCTTATGTATGGATGCATACAAATTATATAAATAATTTCCTGAATGATCACATTAGATTGATTCATTACTTATTTAAGAATATTTTACACATATATGTTATTTAATATTATTTTATTATGTTAGTATAGAAAATTTTCAATGAGATATAATGTTAAATTTCATTGCTCTTAGGGAATTCAATTCATAGATCAAAGTTAATATTAGTTATGGAAAATTATTTATGTTCATATTAGTCATAAATAAATATCTAAAAGAAAACTTAATCTATGTTTTTATTCAGAATTAAATTTAAAAAGATTCTAATATCCTTTTGTGTTTTGAAATAGAGATGATTTAATATGTTACAATTTCTATGTTTTGACGTGAGTTCATTTAGGACCTTTTATCAACAGTTGAAAAATATATTATTTATCATTTAATATAATGTCCATATAATAATTCCAAGACTATAATTTCGTTAAAATATTCTTATTCAAATATTATTTAAACATAGTAATATTTTTATAAATAGCCTTTAAGGTGTTAGAAAAAAAATGAAGTACATTTTACAATAAGGGGGTGAACAAATAATCATTGAAATAACTTTTTTGGTTTCGAATAAATTTTAGAAATAATTAGAGGATTAATTGTTTATATTCCCTTAAATAAATCAAAATTTATTATATATTATATATTAGTGATATTATATTATTATGGTTGGAATTTTATTTGAAGGTGAGGAGGCATAAAAATTAAATAAATTAGTTGATATATTTTCCATCTATATTTGGTTTCTCCTCTTGGGATTATAAATAAGGAAATATGGAAAGATATTTTGGTGATAAAAGAATCACTATGACATTAGGTAGATGATATAGAGGAAATTATGATGAAATGATACATGCTTTAAGGGTAAGATATTGTGGAGAGAAGCGGTTGTGAGGGGTATATTTTTAACGGAATTAGAGGGGAGTTTATGAATATTATATTTATTAGTTTTATCTTTTATCTCAATGATATCAATAGCTTTGATTCATAATACTATATATAGTAAATAATACACATGAGTTATAAAAAAAGGGTTCTTACATGGAAATTGTGTAGCGACCCAATAATAAAGGTAATATTTTGATATATATATATATACACATATGTTTTTCATTGATTTGATCCCAACCAATTATTCAATTTGAGTTAATTTGAATCATTTAATATTTTTTTTGACTTTTTGGTTATAATGGGAAAATTGGGTAATTCTAGAAATTCAGATGTTTTCTATTTCTTCTATTTTTTGATCATAATAGCTAAATTGTTTTTCTATTTGAAAGGAATTTTTTGTAGAATTTCAGTGTTGGTGGTCTATATATATTTCTTCTTAACCCATTTCTCATTTGAAATCCTATAAGCCCAAATAAATTGATCAATGTGCAAACTTATTCGGGTCTGAAGAATGAACACTACCTCGTTAAATGAGCTACATATCTGTCTACAAAAACCTAAATGTGATTATTCTAGATATTCTTTAAATATGAATTGATTTTTAATCATCAAATAAAATTTCTTGGAGAAATTCATACATTTAGGCTACCCATGAACTATTCAAATTGGGTATGGGAATAATATTAGGCAGACATAAAATGTAAATTCTATAAATTACACCATAACATATTTTACATGACTCAAAAAAGTATTTATATTTCAGTTGTAAAAGGAAAAATAAATTCCAAACATCTTATAACATGGTAAAATGGCATGTTTCATCCATCTAGCATGTATAAAAGGAGATATCATCGGGTGGAGAGATTGTGGTGGATAAATTTGGCTACTTTTTTGTCTCTAATGTTCTTTTTAATACTATAATTCCCTATTCTTCCACATTCGTTAAGGATACCCTTAACATGAAGTTCTAAAATTAGTTGTGATTGTATAAGTATGGGTTTTTAATTTTTTAATACTTTAGTTCTTTAACTTAATAATTTATGATCCTTTTCTATATTCTTTGAAGTTTCTCTCCACTAGGTTCTGGTCTATAAACAATAGAAAAATTCAGACCTTTGTGCTGAAGTACTTAGTTATATACAGTACGTGGATGAGGGGTATTTCATATTCTTGATTGGTGGGGATAAAAAAATACTCTATTGGGAATTTCCTATGTCAATTGGGGGAATTAATTCAAATGATATCACACATTGGAATGAGTGTAGACAAAGATAATATTTTTTGAGGTTTAGTTTTTACCATCACCATGGACCATTTTAGTGTGAGGAAGTGATCATGAAATCTCCAATAAAACAACTTGGATGAAGAGAATTGGATAAATTAGAAATATTCTAGAATAAAAATTAGAGAACAAACCATTACCTGATAAATATTCTAATATAATAATTTTTAATTAGTTGTAATGCCAATTTTTCTTCAATATTTTTTCTTAAATTTAATTCATTATTTTAGATTCCATTCATTTTAAAATCTATAAATTTTAAAATTAACATCCTATTAATTCTACAATTTTAACATGAAATCATGTCTATTTTCAGCTCCTGTATGGATACAAGCTTGGTTGACCACTATGATTCTTTTTATCTTAGGGAATAATTTTTTTCCATACCTCGTGATAATCATGTGTCAAAAGATGGATATATTTTTGTGGAGTCTGTTCTAACATTCTAATTGTAAATATTGGACTCTTTTGGAATTAAAAAAAACCGAAAAATATATTTTTCCATTGTTTTCCAAATGTTTAATTCATTAACTCAGTAAACAATTACATAAATGTTAAACAATAAGATGAGACTGTTTATTATATAGTTTAGATGAAAGAACTTTGAATAGAAATGGAACAATTGGAGAGTAATGTAAAACTAATATTTTAATATGTGCATGTATTGATGGAGAGACTAGAACCTAAGAACTAACATGAGGAGGCCAATATGGATGAATTTTATACTGAGCTACACAAGGTATATCAAAAATATTCGTATGGATTTTTGAAAGAGAGTGAACAACTAATTGATAACCATATCATTTTTAATGTATAAAATCATGAACCATTAATTGAAGACACCCCCAAAGTGGAGTAAATTGAAGAATAGATGGAGTAGATGGGTAGGATAATTACATAACATTTATCCTACAGTTGTGGATAGAAACGTTGGACCATCAATAGTGTGAGGTACTATTCTTGTAGATTCTACTCTATCAAGTTCCTTATTTTATATTTTTATATTTTAATAATTTATTTATGCACAAATTGGAAATGGTATGACCCTAGAGGTGGAAATTGTGGATGGGGTGTCGACTATATATATAGTTTTTAGAGTGTGATTATGATACGTCTTCTTGTGGAAGGGATGTCCTCTCAGGATTGGGGAGTTTCATATTCACTGGGATTTCTATGTTCTTGATATTTCTGTGATAGACCAGATATTGGTTATGGACGTGATATTACCATACAGTTCCCACATTAGTTATTACCATAGGAGAGTGACATTTACATTTCCTAAGGGTAAAAACTATATTCACCATGGAGAGTGGGTTATCATTGTAGGATGAGTAGGGTCAATTAATCAAGAACTAGGATACATCACAACCCTGGTTGGAAGTATATTTCTATATGACAGAGTTCTAAAGTAGGTTTTATTTTCACCTTTATTTTAGAGGTTTTATAGTGTACTTACTAAAGAATAATCAGGGATGTTGCATCTGTTATATATGTAATTTTCAATTGAGATCATGACTAGTGTGGAGATAGTTTTAATTCAACCATACATAATGAAACCAATAATGCATCAATAACACATGTTTCAGCTAGAGGAGTTGAATAATAATATAACTATCTAACTGAGTACCTCCCTTTAGGGTTCGATAGATTGTTTTTATAATAAATAGGATGATACATGACAGAATTTTTTTCATTACCGGATGATGCAACAAATAACCGGGAAGAACAATTATCATGTTATGTGAATCAAAAATATTTTTGACAAGTTCAGGGGATATTTTGACTTTTCCAAGATTTACATGAGATTAGGGTATCATCAATTGAGATTTCAGACTTTTGATATACTGAGGATTACTTCTAGAAGATAATATATCCTATATGAGTTCATTGAAATTTCGTTGGGGTTGATGAACACAACTAATGTGTTTATAGAAATAATGAACTAAATATTCTCCCTGTACATATATATTTTTTCAATAGTTCTTGATGATGATATTTTGATTTACATAAACAGTTATTACGATCACGACTAACACCGTGAAATCATCCCATTTACATTAAGAGAGTATTGTCAATACAGAACTCAATCTAAGTATCAGTTTTTATTGAACATGTGAACTATTTCGTTCACATCATCTCAAAGAATGGTTTTCCTATGGAGACATAAGAATTTTTTTTAACACTTATTATATTAATCCACAATATTTGTTCAATATCTGTATCCTTTTTGGTTTATCTAGTTTTTATCAGTAGTTCATCCAGGACATTTTCATGATTGGAAGCACCTCTCTTAGGATTTACCAAGAGGGAGAAAAGCTTAAAAGGATGAAATCTTATGATAATTCACTCTATGAGATAATTTACTATTTTTTCATATGCACTGATCTTGATCTTACTAGAAACTAGCTTCATAACATGTTTCTACACCAGCCAGTAGGAGAAGGATGATCATCAATGACATAGATGTTTATTATAATGGTTTCCCATTATAATATCTATGAGGGGTGATGTGAATATGTATTTGTTGGTATTTATCGCCAGTAAACCATTGAATAATGATAATATTTGGATGAATTTAGGCTATTTAACAAATTCATCACATTTATTACCTATACAGGAAGCCTTCTCAATTGAAAAATTGTTATAGTTGTATGTTTTGAATATAGTTTTTTGGCATGTGGTGGAAAAGAGTATTGTTTTAGACTGGGAGTCACATATTATTGTACACGTCTATAAGGGATTACAAGAAGGAACTTGTAACACTGGTATTGTGGAGTATAGATTTCCACCCTTATATAGACGGGAAGTTAGAGCGTACCATACTGGTTCTTGAGGATATGTTACAAGAATGTATTTTTAATAGTAGTGGGTATTTTTAGAAGCACCTAGTTTTGGTTGAGTTTTCATATGAAAATATATTTAATTCTATGAGAAGATTTCAACTTACAAGGATCATTATTGTATGGCATATAGATCACCTCTATACTGGATGGAGGCTGGTGAGTCAGAGTTGTTTAAACCGAGTCTCAGATGGGATATATTGGAGAAAGCATAACTGATTCATAATTGTATGGATATGGATCAGTGAACACATAAGTTGTGTAATGATAGACATAATTGAACCCTAGAGTTTACTAATGGTGAAAATGTGTTCATTATGGTGTCACCTAGATTGGATAACAACAATATAAGGATAAAGGGCATGTTAGTTCACATGTTCCTCCTATTTTTTGAGTTTGTGGAGATAATCAATCGGTGGCATACTGATCGGCTCTTCCATGAAAATTTAGTGCTATGAACGATGTATTCAATGTATGAAAAATATAAAGGTATCTATAAGATTTGGATTCCTAGATCCAATAGTTTTTATATTTATTACATGAATATTAAATATGTTTAAATATTAAAAATCTTATTAACTATTCTTCATTGTTCTGCAAGACTATAGTATAATAATGTCTAGGATTATTTGTCGCATTGACATGGTCATAATAGTTCTCCACTATGATGAGAACCTTGATGTGAAATGAAAATATACATAAATAATGTTCTTGTGGTTGGAATACATACTATAATGGGACATATAGTATATATATCATAAGGTGAGAGTACTCGTAAGAAGAAGATATTTCTTTTCAGGAAGTATTCAATTAATAATCTCCATGACAGGAGATTATGAGAACAGACCCGCTAGTAAGAATTTCTATTGTCTTGGTGTCATCAAATATTCATATATGAGAGAATGTGTAATTGTCCTTAGACATTATTATTATCATTAATATATGTCATTACTCATGCACTTTGATGTCTAACAAAACCCATCATGTAGACAGTTAGCAAGAAGTATGGTATATTGGACACATCATGAATAACATGTTTTTAATGGATATGTCGAGGAAGTATTTGTCCCTTCCATTTATAGATGTTTATATCATGGCACTTTCAATGAAATAGAACCATCGCACGAAATTGTTAGGCTATGGTGTAACATAGAGTTTATTTCAAGTAGTCAAAGAATGATATGTCGTCCATAATGATTGATGACACTATCAAGAAACCAGTTTGATGAGAATTTGATATTAAGGGATTAAATGACATAATGAGCTTTCATATGTAGATCTCAATATTGTGACTTTATGTCCATTCTCATGGGTTCCACAACCTATTTCTAGATAGTACTCTTAGACTCTTGGCATACTCGCCTAATGCCAATGATAAAAAAGCATAAAGGGTCACACACTAAGTTTTTCTAGTTGTCTCATTGAAATTCTATTTGTATTTATTTCGTGGAATAAATATTATTCTCAAGATAGGGAAATAATTGTATTTTGTTTAAAATATTACCTAAATTTAAGAAATATTTATTCTTTAGATTCTGGGTAAAATATTTTTCTATTGATCTTTTAATTAATATTTATTTACAAGTTTGTAAATAAAATATTTATTTAAGAGATTAAATTATTTATTTAAATATGCAGATATTCAATAAATGGAAGTGGAGATCAAGTGGACGAAGGTCGGTCCGGTAGTAAAATAATTATATCCAAGATCACAAATAATTATTTAACTTGTTGGTACAAGATAAAATAATAATAACACAACTATTATTTTGTGATTTAGAATTTTATTTATAATTCCTTTTTCCGCATGTTTTCTCACCATAAATAATGACAAGATATTATTATTATTAAAGTTAGGGATTTTATCAATGGTTATAAATGTATTTAATTATTTTTATGTAATTAAATATTGTAATTGAGTCACCATGTTGATAAACAAATACATATATCTATTGTTCCATGTATCGAACTGCATTCCCATTGAATTGAGAATTGTTGAGCTGAATGTTTTCACTCTCAAGAATGTATCCCCACACCTCTCCAGAATTAGTGACGTTCTTCAAGACCAAATAAATAGTGATAACGAACAACCAACAAAACACGCTCGCTACACTAAACTAGCTCCCGGGGAACGAGTGGTGTTGATCAGAGGCCATCAGAGCACGTGTGGATCACCACTAGAGGGATTCTGGTTTGGATCCTCATAAGCGCAATGAGACAATCTGGGAGGGTCATTTCAAATGATTAACAACATTAATAATGAATTTACAAAATATCAGGGTATTCATTTCATTATGAAATTAATTAAATTTATTATAAACATGATGTGAAAGAACCTTTATAATTATTTAAGGCATCTTCCTTCTTTACATAAATCGTTGATTCTATTCAGTGGATATTGGCGTAAATCATCATATTGATCCCAAAATAAACATTGATCATGGTAAAATTTAATTTTGGGAACTGGTCATACTACACATCCACTACACCCGGCACCTAAATATGGTATCAGAGAACTTATATAATAGTTTATAATTATATAATTAATTCATTTATGGTTTACAATTTAATATTTTAGTTTGTCAATTTAAGGTAAATTGTTCTTGTAATCTTCATTTTGAGATATATTCTCCCTCTTTGTATTTCATATAGATTTCACATAAACAAATGATTTTTTGATTGAAATTAAAAGAGAGAACTCATGAGGAGGTAGAGGTGATTCCACCCAGATGGCACAAAAGTACACAATGTGTGTTCGAACTTAAACATTGTGTTCTCTTCTATACAAATTATGTAATCCTGATAAGAAGCCATGTAGTTGTGTTCAGTGCATCAGGAGTAATTCGGTAAATACTAAAGCCATGTGCATTACTCTATGCATTGAAAAACCTTGTATCCATATTTCATAAGAGTAAGATAATATGGGAATATATACATATTTGGTTGATTTGAATGGGTATTCATCGGGATACCTCCAAGGTGAATTAATGTAAAAGATGAGAATCTCTTTGAAATTTAGATAATGATTATAATAAATGGATAACTAAATCAATTCAAAAGAAATTTATCAAAATATAAATGATTAAAAAATTAAATACAATTTTTTTAAATTCATAACTTATTGAATGCATATGGGTGATCCAGGGGATGTCCAAGACCTTTGAATGTGATAGGATTCCTTTTAATTTATTTATTAAATTAATTGTTGGCATGTGATCTATCTCTCTTAATTAATATTTAGGTTATGTTTGCCCATTTTTTCTTTTATGTGTACCCCCTTTCATTCATCACCTGTATGTGATTTAAAAAAACAATTTCAATTGATGAAAATCCCAATCTGGTGGAGGTGGATCATGTTTGAGCCAAGATGAAACAAATCACATGAGATACAGATGTGGACATGCGGAAAGCTGTAAACATGGACCCAAATAGTTCAAGGTGCTTCTCCGCTAGGTCAGGGTATGTTTATCAACTTCTATATAAACTAACCATTATAAAATCTTAAGAAAATTCCCTTTAATTAATTTTATTTCTGTCATTTTCATTGTTTATCATTATGGATGTGTTGTCGTGATCAAATAATTAATGAATTACACAGGCACACAAAATGGAACTAGAATGAACCAAGATTTTATATACAAATTTTCAAGACATGGTTAATCACTTAATTATGTTACACATAATATGAACTATCATCTTATAATTAAAATAATCAATTCAAAAATAATATGTAAAAATCACTCAAATATAATATTAAGTCAGACAAAGCCTTTCGGTACTTGATTAAGGGAAATACATTATAAACTATGTTTTTGACAAACCATTGATGGGAAAAAAACTTTTCTATATGCAGCCGTTAGGAAAGAATTCTGGTCAACATAAAAGTATTTCACCAAGAGGATTATCCCTTTCTAGACATGATGTAATATGGGAGGAAAGATTTGAGGGAATCTAATGTCAGGATTTCAAGATTGGTTATCCACTCAATTGATTAAGGAGATACAAGGATGCATTCAGAAAAGACCTACCTATCTAAATACCATAAAATAACTTGAACAACCCTTGTTTTTGTTATGAAAATAGTAATATGGAACCATTCCACTTGAATGTCATGGAAACTGGACATTCTGTGTTCAATGGTGGGGGACATTGAGATGTAATAAAATTGTGCGAGACCTAATAAAATTAATTTATTATTTCGCATAAAATTTAATCATAAAACTACAAATCATATTCCCTTTTTTAATTTTAGAATAAATTGAAAACTCTCCAACCTCACTATCGATGCTATCAATTATAGATAAAGAAAACATCATCACTAGAAATAACATCTAGGAATGGTTTTGATTACTTTAGGTTATTTTATTCCATGAACGGAAGTCCTACATGGTGGATTCAGCATTACCTAATTCACCATCCCATGAGACGAGTGATGAAGAGTTCATGGTCTATGAGAAACATATGAATGATTAGGTCGGTGTTCAATGTATTATGCTATCATAAATGTCTTGTGAGCACATGAAGTCTCATGGAAACACGGATTCCTGTAGCAATCTAGATCACATCCATGCTCTTTACTAGGAGATAGCAATAGATGACTTGTTTGGGATCTCCAAGGCCCTCATTCAAAGTAATCTTAGAGATATTTCCCCTATTGGGCCTCACATATTCAAGATCATTGGCTACATTGAGCGCCTGGATGTTTTAGGGTTTATACTACCAAAGGAACTGGGTATCATTCTCATTCTTGCATCACTCCCCCATAGCTTCTAAATCATTGATGTTAATTTCAATATGAACAACATAGAGAAGTCTGTATCTAATATTTATATCCTCATTCCCCAATTGGACAAAGATATAAATCATGAAAATAATTCTTTCCAAATGGTTAATACGAGGAACGGGAAAGTGAAGAGATATAATCCCAATGCTTCTTCACACTCTTCCATGAAATGGAAGATCAATGGGGAGGCAAGGGAACATGAATCTGTTTGTTTCACATGTGGAAAGAAGGTCCACTGGAATAAGAACTGAATCCAAACATAGAATCAAGGGGAAGATTCAAGTAAATTTTTTATCAAATTTAATATATATGTTTCTACATATTGGTTTTTAGATATAGCTTGTGGTGATAACATATGTATTAAGATACATGAACCTAATAGATTCATAATTATTAAAGTGAGATCTCTGAGCATCCAATAGATACAGACTTGATCTTATAGTTGCCGGGGACTACCACCTCACATTTACAACAAGGATCATCATGGAGTTAAAGGGTTTTTATTATTTTTCTTCGGTTACTAAAAACATTATTTCTATATCTAGATTATATAAAGATGATTTTTTCATATTTGGAAATGAATGTTTCTTTATTTATAAAGATTTCACTTTTTGTAGGCCACATTTAAATAATGGTCATTATGTGTTGGATTAAACAAAACCAAGTAATGACAATCGATAACAATGATACTTCACATGACTCATACCACACCCTACTTTGGAATCAACAGCTAGGTCATGTAAATGAGAAACGCTTGACCAATTTACATCACGATGGATATTTAGATTAATTCAAAAAATTACCACTGGGTGTATATCATGCATTTTTATAAAGATAAATTACAAAATCTCCATTTACTGGTAAAGGTGAAAGGGATAAAGAGCTTCATAAATTGGTTCATACCAATGTGTGTGGACCATTTCACAGTAAAAAATGGAGGGGGTACTCATTCTGCAAAACTTATTCTGATGATATTACTAGAAATGGAGATATCTATTTAATAAGGTATAGGTCATGCTCTTTTGATAATTTCAATGAATACAACAATTATGTTCAGAACCATCTTGGTAAGAAAATTATGAAACTCTTCATAGAACGATGTTGAGAATATTAAAATGAAGACTTCATTGATAACTTATGAAAGTTTGAGATCCTATCCCTACTCACTCCTCCATACACAGACTAATTTAATGGTGTGAGTGAAAGGAGGAAACACACCTTATTGTACGTGGAGAGATCAATGATGGGTCATTAATGTCTCACATTATCCTTTGGGGATATGTGTTACAAACACTAGTGAACATAGTAAAAATTTAACAAAATAAATAAATAAATGGTATTCTATATGAGTTTTGGAGTTGAAATAAATCCATATTATCAGATTTACATGTGTGTAGTAGTGAAGCATTTATTAAGGCCACTATAGGTAACTTACTTGAACCTCAAGGAAAAAACGGTATCATTATATACTACCCCACATAAACAATGGAATATTACATATACAACCCCTCTGAAAAAAATTATAATAGCAAGGCTTGCCATATTTTTTTGAGAGGGAGCCCATATCCAAAAGATACAGTGAGAGAGAGATAGACTTCAATGTAGTTGTTGCTCAAGGTACACAAGAGTTGGTACAAGAACAGATTCCAAAAATTCCCATGGAAGAAACAATTGTTCGAGAGATAGAAGAACTGCGTAGGAGTACATGATAAGATACAGAACCAGAACGATATGATTTTCTAGTTACTAGGGATGTTGAATTATTATTTTTTGATTATAATGATCCTATAACCTATAATAAATAGTAAGTGGAATAGATGTTTTCAAGTGAAAAGAATCCATAAATTCAAAAAAGGATTCCATGGACCAAAACCATGTATGGGTTTTTGTAGATCCTCTAGCTGATGTAAAGAACATTGATGCAAATGGGTATTTATGATGAATCTGTATATGGAAGGACATGGCAATAACTATTTGGTATGACTAGTAGTAAAAGGGCTATAGTAGTATCAAGTCATTGACAATGATGAAACCTTTTCAACAGTTGAAATAAAAATATCCATCAGAGTTATATTTTCCATTTCTTCATACCATGACTATGGGATTTTAAGAAAGCATTTCAAATCTTGGTTTCTTAATGGGATATGACAACCCTGCTTTTTATTACAACTTAAACATGCTTTATTACATAAAACTTCACTTGATACAACAAAGAAGATCGAGAGGTTTAGTGTCTTTGGGGCTTAGGATCATTACATAAAAACTTTAAACTTGAAATACAACATCCTTATTGAAAACTTCCTTTACATGACCACTACATTCTTTCGTACTTAGCATTGCATAGGATAACCTGAGGACATGCATAAGAAAAGGGTGAGCTATAAAGCCCAGTAAGGGAGTACACAATGAATAACATGAGGAGTACAATACATGTTAGGAAATAGGCATATCAATAGAGCATAAGAGAGAAATGAACATAAAGGCATGATAAATCATGATAATCATAACATTGAAATGTGGCAACAACACTTAACATTGAATTAGCATGAGCCAAGGCTCATTGCACATGGAGCATGAGTAAACCCTCATTGCACTTGAAGCACGAGTAAACCCTCGTTGCACTTGAACTAGCATGAGTCAACACTCATTGCACATGACGTATCATGATACTATACTTTACCCAATGCATTGGAGCGCTATCAGGGCGCACCCTTCTTAAACATTTCATTTCATGAATAAGTGTGCCACATGGATCATAAAACATGGATTCATAAAACATAATCATTTATTCCACGATAAAGGAATGTGGAATTCATACATGAAACTTTAAAATCAATAAGTAAATGTGCATAAAGGTGAAGTTATTCTAAAATAGTTCAATATCCATTTTGTGCTTTAGAAGGCAATAAACGTACATTATTTGGCTAACTTCCTTACTGAACATCCGTCTACCAAAGATATATCATTGAATAAAAAACTTAATGATGAAGATGTTTTCTCTATTCAAGATAACTCCCCAACATGGGAGATGATCTTTGATGGTGAATCCAAAAGTCCCACAGAGAAGAGAATGGAAAACCATAAACTCAACAAAGTTGGGTTAGGAATTATACTTATCTCCCGAAAAAAGGAATCATTCCCTTATTTCTTCATATTGTCAGAAGGTGGTACCTACAATGAGGTGGAATATCCCGCTCTCTTTGGAGGACTAGAATTGATACATTAGGTGAAAGATATTCACATAAAAGTGAAAGGTGATTTAGAATTGGTAATCAATCAAATTGATGGGGAATATTCTCTCATAAAAGTAGAGTTAATTCCTTTGTGTGATTAAATCAATGAGTTAATGGAGGAATTTTCATCAAATCCGACAATGTATTATGTCCCTCGATCACAAAATGGTCATAGTGATGCATTTGATAATGCAGCTACCGCCTTGATAGATCCAAATGAAGATGAGACAATCCTTAACATGGCTCATCATTGTGTGGTCTCACCTTTCGTTCAACCCAAAATGGGGGAAATTATTGAAATTAGACATACTTCATAGACAAATGGTCATACCATGGGATGGAGAACACCCATCATGGAATATATTCAAAATGGAGTACTTCCACCAGATATGGTTGGAAAAGAACAGATCTGATGGAGAGCGGACAATTTTAATCTTTATCATATTCTAGATGACCAAAAGATCCTCTACAGATGAGGCTTTGATGGAATCCACCTCAAATTTATTGTTAGAGAAGTGATGGTAGATGTCATGATAGAAGTTATTTTAAGATCTTGTGGTGCACATCAGTCTTGGAACTGACTCTTAGATTATATCTGAAGGATTTGATACTTTTGGCCTTCAATAATGTAGGATTTTACCTATTTCAAAAAATAAATGTCATCCCTTCCATGTGCATGACAACTTCATTCATTAACCACCAATGTGGAAACATAGATCTAAATACTCCGGGACATTTTTTACACGGGGAATGGATGTAGTAAGGACTTATCCCTTAAATACGACTAAGTAGTCAAAATATATACTAACTTCCACTGAATTCTTCTCTAAATGAGCTGAGGCAATACCTCTTAATGAATTATGTGCCAAAATAATTGTTAGTTTTGTGATAACTAACATCATCACTAGATTTGGTGTCCCTCATACTATATTGACAGACCATGGCACACATTTGTTTTCCATTGAGGTAATGAAGTTATATCAGGATCACAATATCATGTCCAAACATTCATCTCACTATCATGCAGTGGCCAATGGAGAGATATAGGCTTTCAATTAGACCACATATAACATACTCCATAAAATGATCGACAAAGATAAGAAATAATGTCCTGATATATTTTTTCATGATTTATGGGATTATCAGACAACTAATCGTACTGCTACATTGGAAACTCTTTATTCTTTGGTATACAGAATGGATGTATTATTTCTAATTAAAATGAAATTTTCTTCAAATAGAGTTGAAATTTTTGATCAATTTTCAATAGATGAGTTGCCTCAGAATATTTTTGATGCATTGGAGTGGTTAAGTGAAAAAATAATGCATAATTTGCATCATTTAGATGTCTACCTCAAAATAATTGCGTGAGATTTTAACAAAAACGGTTTCCTTTGTTAATTTCATCAAGGAAAATTGGTATTGATCCTCAAGAAACCAGTGATACCGGGAGAGAAACCTCCATGTCTTGAGCCTAAATGGTAAGGGCCTTATTACATACATATGGTCTATGCAAATGGGGTTTATTATTTAATTTCAATTAATGGATAGCCCATTACAACTCCAACCAATTTGATATTCTGGAAGAAATACTTTGTGTAGTTGCACAGGCAGTTATCCTCACAGTATGACTAAAAATGACATAGCCCAAAACATCCTCACTAGAAGACTTAAAACTAAACAATACAAATTCCATGTTTCAAGACATTAAAGTGCCTAAAAACAATTTTTCCAAATTACATGACATTATATTGAACCGTTAACGTCTTCTATCGTTGACGTTAGGAGCATTCATAATCAAGAATCATAGATATTATTTCTACTCCTTAATGGAACATGTGTCCTTTCCTTACCTATGTATGAGTCAGATCTATATAAGGACCTTGTTTCAAGAACATTGTGTTGCATGATTCTCATCTATTTGAAAAATGTAGAGATTCTTGGATCTCCAATCATTGGCTCACCCAAAATAAAAAAAATATTTATCCTTATCTTCTACTGTATATGAACTACATCTATAAAGAGTTCTCTTTTAATATACATGATTTGCTTTTCATACAATCTTGTGTCTTCAATTTATTTATTCTTCTAAAATGTATTAAAGACCCCTGTCACCAATTTCATCTTGATTGGTTTGGAAAATAAATGTTTAATGAACTCTGTATGACTTGATTCTAATCTATATAAGATCCGTCGAGATGTTAGGATCTCCAATGTGGGGCCCAAACACGATAAATACCATTTTATTCCATATGTAAGAATCAAAATATATATAGGGAATAATTAATTAATTAATTATGGAATGATTCTTGCCCTCAACAAGACATGTAGTGATACTTGGGTTTTATCCCTTAGTCCAGCTACAACATGTATCTCTATTTAAATTGGTTCATCTTCATCCTTACTGCATGACGTTAAACTTCATGGAAATCTAACACCCATATTATTCATTTTTTTAACCTTTGTATTATAAAAGATTCCCTTATAGCTCCTTGTTTCTCAGACTGAGCATAACTCACATGGGATTAAGAATTAGGTAAAAGGATTATTTATATAAATAAGGTGACCCAATTTCTTATGGGGATTTTTTATCCTCACTGCTTGACTTAAAACTACATAGTACAATGTCCTCATTTCATGACTTTAAACTGCACATCACAATATCAATCCAAAGAGAAAAAAATGAAGTATCCATTACTCATATGTATCAGATCTATCTAAAGGATGTCAAAATCATGGCCAATATTGAATCAAATATTTCTTATGGGAATTGTCAATAACCCCTCAAATATTTTTCCCACTCCTAATCTTAAATATTTCAAGATATTCATAATCGTTCTTATGATTTATTGGGACAATGTTTCCAATCCATGAGAACACTTTTCACTGACTATGCAACATGTACCCTCAGGTGGAATTACATAGGTTGCATACACAATGGGTCTGCCAGTCAAAAGATGCCACTATTTGGCTATGCAACAAATTTCTCCAATTGGCCCTACATAATACAACCCCCATAAATGGTTTTTCAAATCATGGTAATTTCATTCATGGTTATAGTGTCTTTTCTCCTTTAAAACTATTATGACAATATACAAGAATCATTATTTTAAAAGTTTCATTCACATATATTTTCCCCATTATCTTTCTCCTATCCTGAAACACTTCAACACCATGGTTGACACATTCCCCTATCAATGTTTTCAAATTAGTATGATATAACCTTGGAATCACGTGGCCACATATCACATACTGTTTCCACCATTTTTTTTGAAATCATGGTTTGAAATACCCTATCCATATTTAGGTACATTTCTCCCTAAACCAAACTCCGTGATTCAAAAATTATGAATCTCCATAAGCATTCTTTTACTTTTAGCAATATAATGTCAAAATTCTAAACTTCCATTTTGCATGACTATGTAGTATGTGCCCTTATGTGACATTGCAATAAGTTTCCTACATAATAGGCTTACCAGTCCAAAAAGATATTATTTTTCTATGCAACATATTCCCCAATTGGCCTTTCATAATATATCCCCCATTACAGTTTTTCTAAATAAATGTAACTTTGTTCTAGGAAAATATATCACGTAATGATTTTAGCCCTTTTTTCCATGTCATTATTCATATCTTGAAATTCCCAAGTAAGGTTTTACAATTCCCCTTCCATACCAGAATATGGTAGTATGTTTCCAAACAAATTATCAATAAATTAGAAGAGTTTCCTACCTTTGGTCAAATCTAAAGACAATAAATTAAATCCACACAATGTTCTTACTGCATGACTTAAAACTACACAATACTATGTCTTCACTGCATGCCTTAAAACTGCACAGTACAACATCATCATTGCTTGACATAATGTTGCATTGTAGTTTCCCTATTCATGAGATATTTCAGTATAAAATGATCCTTTATTCATAAAATCCCCTTTCCATGGCAAAGCCACCCATTGTTGTATTGAGTTACCAAAATATTATTATCACTTGTTTATCAATAGTAAAATGTTAAATTCTTAAGAACTCTTCTGTTTGACTATGCAACGCGTGCCCTTAGGTGGCCTTGGATAAGTTTCCTACATAACGGGAATGTCCCTCAAAAGATTCCACTATTTGGAAATGCATCATATTCCCCAGTCGGCCCTGCATAACACACCTCCCATAAAATGTTTTTCAAATATTGGTGGCTTTATTCTTGGAAGATATATATGATGAAACAAGTTAAAAATTCGGCAACCATAAAAATATTGGCTCATGATTACCCTCGGAAATATTTAAATAATATTATGCAATTATTATTCACTGATTCTCATTTGGGATTTAATTTCTAATTTATGGTCAAATATATTTCGAACACAGACATTATCCCTTTATATTACAACATTCATGACTCTAAACTTCCAATAAAAAATGATGTAGTACTCTCAAGATTGAAAACCTGCAAAAGGCACTCTGAAAAAAAGTTGACTCTTAGCTCTGTAAACGTACATTTTGTATGATTTTGGTAATATTGAGAAATAAAAAGTAAAAATATTCTGATCACCCCCATTCATTTCAATGTAATCATGGATGTCTAACATGAAGGTTTGATATTTTAAAAAAGTCATCATAATCATCACATTTAATACAGAAATAAAAATAGAATGGATGATAACATATATAGAGAGAAAATTTCGTCTATTCATATGAATTCAGGGGGACATCCACAAAATGGATTTTACCTATCATGTATTAAAATAAACTCTCAACATAACTTTTCATTTGTTGAACAGCTTCAAAAACCCTATGAACTTCTAGTTAAAGATCAGATAGCTAAGAAATTACAGCCTCCTCTCCCTACGATGTGCTTTTTCAGTGGTTGAAATAAATTTTATCCCCTCTAATTGGGATTATCCTAATGTATGGTTCAATTTCTCATGTTTTTTTGAGAAAAATCTAGTTGTTGTTGAAGATATATTGATGCCATGGTGGTTTCATTATTATTTTTGGCTAATTTTGATTCATTTATTGTAATGATCTACCTCTTCCCCAGCTACTACAACTTGAAATCTCTCAATATTGATGACTTGTTTGGCCATTTATATATCCTATCACAGCTTATGATCCTTCCCCATTAGCGAATGGTCTCATTCATTTCATCATAGACTAGTCGATAATTAAATCCACCAAATCCTATTACACAAAATAACACTTGGAGTTTGGAGAAATGAGACGACAGTTCCTCTAAAGGTTTCTCAGCAATTATCCTCTAGATATGATGAAATGTCTTCTTAAATTCCATTACAAGAGTATATTGCATGTCTAAGTCCGAATTTGAGTAACTAACATGAGGTAAAAGGTACTCGACAAATAGAATACTGAAGGATCTACATTGTTTTACTTCTCTAAAATGGTAGAAGCTTCACCATATGCAGATGGTTTACGCAACATGGAAACTTCACCTTCTGATCTAACTATGGAAGCTAATAACCCTAAACAATAAATTAAGGTTATTTTCATTATTAGAAAAATGGCCGAAAAAGAGAGTGATCCAAAAAAATGATGACATTTACCTAATAATAAGTCAGCTACATGATTGGATTCATCCCCAATATTTTCATATTCAACATTTTGAGTAGATGTTTCTTGAGAAGGTTCACTATCCTGAGATTGTATGATTATCCTAATTGAAGAATCTGGAGCATCTCTTGATGGTTGGTCCTCTGTTGATATTTCTCTATCTCTAATAGAAGATGGATAGAGTGGAATTCACCATTCCTAAAGAGACTTTATGATAATTTCTACAGATAAAGCTACTTAAGGTGAACATTGATATAAAGGGTCATGTATTGAAGAACAATTATGTATGGAAAATTAATGAAAAAGGAAATATGACCTTGAATTTCCTCTTGAATATTCCCAAACTCCTTGATGGAACCAGGAATATCAATATTTGGATTATGTGATTTCATAATTTCAGTGTATGCATCTTGGAATGTTATAGCATCCTCACAATTTATATTATCTAACAGACAATGTTTAATTCCTAAATTGGCTCTACAGACAATCTATTCCATTGGCTATTCAATGGGTACAACATCATCTGATCTTTCCAGGTGTGTTATAGCATCAATATTTATGTCAGATAGCCCTGGGTCTTCATTTCATTCATCTGGAGCAATAGGAATATCACCATTGGTTATTACAGGACCCATTGGAAAAGGCAATGGATCTGAAATATGTTGAAAAAAAGAATAATAGCTAAAACATTAATATTCAAGAGAATTGTTTTTGATTTTACAATGGAATTCCTCTATCTCTCAAAAGAGATTGGAGCGAGTATATGTGAATCTTTTGATTATTTTTTTTCTAATATATTATATCCCTCAAAATGAACCTGAGTTTCTCCTGGGACTTCTATTTTTGGTTCTAACGAATCAGCTCTTTGTCCCTTTAGAGTAGAGAGAGATACAGATCCTTTAAGAGGATAAACATGATTACTATAGTGTATTGTTCAAATTACAATACCCTAAGGATAATATAAATACTTTCTCATTCGGTGATCACATCGGATCAATCTCAATGCTATCTTGTGTTAACTTTCTAATTATTGTGAAGAAATTGAAACACTCCAATTTTCAGGAGAAACATGAGGCATTGGCTGAGGATTATCAATCGCCATTACCCCAATCATAATTCTCACTCCTCCTGATAATTCCAGAGACATGGGAGGATAATTCATTGTATCAATGCGAGAACCTATAGGTCCAAACCGTGGTGATCTAAGAACTGGTCTAGAGTTTCCTTCCATACATTCAAGTTACAAGAATACATTGCATCATGATTAATTATGATGAATGGAAAGGCAATGTTGAGACAAAAGAAAAGGAAAATTCATTCTCAGTATTAACATAAATATCCCACTACTCATCAAGATCAATAATTACCCCTTCATATATTCATACATCTATCATATGAGATACTTGTTTAGAGGCTGGAATTTGTTCATAAAATGCATATATGAAGCATCCATCTCTGTAATATACTCACGTACTTCATCCAGGTTATTCTACTAATTGCAATTATAGGTTGCCTTAATGTCACCAAAATATGGCATTTGAATGCACTGCTAGAGGAATGATCATGCATATCTAAGTTCATGATTCACACTCTCCTAATGATGAATGGTTGAAGGTCACACATAATTCAATCTTGATATGGTTGATTATGGGGGAGATTCAACACCTTCTAACCAGGGTGCCTCTTAGGTCATCCCTTATTCTTTAGAAAGTTCAAAATATGGAATAGGAACCTCTTTTTGATGCTGGAGACTAGATCACCTTGGAATTGGAGTTATTGCCTCTCTATCCATGGTCTTTCTGTTATACCTCCTATGAAGATTTATTTAAGGATATGAAAACCCTAAACTATAGCATCATCTCTAGCCTTGGAATTATTTCAACGATCTCCATAAACGAGAGTTCTTTTATCTGCCACTCAGTATATTCCTTTCGTCAATACCCCTTGAGGATATGAAAGACCCTAAGCCTTGGAATATCCAGCTTCCAATAAGATGGAAGCATCTAGTGGGGTAAAGGTTTCGACAATTGGGATGCCTCTAATGCCATTAAAATTTTTAATTGTCTCTCTACCTTTGTGTGATTCTCATGACTAACATACATTGGTGGAAAAGTGTTTGACTGTTGAAGATATCTCAACTGATGAGAAAACCTATTAAGGATGTAAGATTCAAAGATAATTTAACCATAAATATGGGTTTATAATACACCTTCCCGAAATTCCATCATATTATCCCTCAAATCCTAATTCTTTTCTATACAATCATCAATAAATGTTCCAATTGGTGGGTTACTAAATAGAAAAAAGATGAATTCTCTTGAGACATTCAATGCCTTTAGCACATCACCGGGTCTCAAAATTCCTGGATGAATACTAGAAACATTCTGTAAAAAAGGGGTGAATTGACCATTGTAAACTCTAACTAAAATCAACATAGAGTATGATAAAAATTATTCTTTAATCTACCCCAACAACACATGGAATGGACCTGAAATTATAAATAGAGACCTCCCATTATAAAAATGCAGCATCAAATAGTAAATTATTTCCAATATTGGAGTTTCTATCTGAATATAAATCCCCTATGCCAATATAGATGCGATAACAACAACTCTTAGCCTTACACCACATCCGAACTCCCAAACATTAAGAATGTAAATGCTAAACCACATGGAAAAGAAGGCAGCTAAGCGTATCATTGCATCAATATCATATTTGATATTGTATCCCCCATTCTAATAGTCACTTTTCTCTAATGTAGGCCAATATATTCTTGAGTTTCACTAATTATCTACATAAGGAAAAATAGTATGACCTCAAAATTTGCGTCCTTTATCTATTGTTGGCTCTAAAATGGCTTCTATCTACACCCCATAATGAATATCTTTCTTGAATTTGGGTAATTTCTTTTATTTTTTGAACAGTTCATGAGTGAATGATGGTTTTATGTTAACATTACCCATGTTTTAACCATTGGAGTAAACTCTTCATACATTTCCCTGAGAGTGGGAACCCCGACTCTTTTGTAAACATCCCAACAACTAATGGCAACTTCACTTTGCGTCAAGGGTAAATAATTCATCTACGGACACTATCAACACAGTAATTCAGAAATAAAATAATTTTTATAAACTAATGTTTGTCCCATCTAGACAACTTCAAAAATATCAACATCTAAAAACTATTTCTGGAATTATTCACAAGTCTAACGCACCAAAAATGACCACATACATTTAGGTTTCATGCATCCTCTAGAACGAAGATCCTCGTCTTCCTTCCAACTGTTAGACTGGTTTGATTGAGAAGCCTGAAAATTTAAATCAAAACAATGTGGGCATCAATATACAACATTACCCTTCATATTAAGAGTACAACCACTATGATGTAGGATACAACTAATAGGTATTGTTAATTCTTGTATGGAAAACCCCTTGCACTAATATTCATGTAGTTAGAGTTGGAGTATTGAAGAAAAAAATTGGATAGTACATCTTGATAGATGGAACGTGAGAATATTGTAAAAACCCAATCCTGTATAGGGGCAGGTAAGGACATTGTGGATATTCATGTTGATACAAAATTAAACACTTCTATATCCCAGGAAGAGTAATTTCAACAACGTTATATTAGTTTGGTATAAAAATCATCATCATTTAATTTGGACATGCTTTAGTATCTTCAGTAGAGGTTATCAAAGGATCCATTTTCCATAAAGATAATTACCAATATTCCCCTATTAGGTTTGGATTTTTACATAAATTTGTACTTAAAGGAAAAGGAAATCAAAAATATTTTGCAAAAGAAGTTTTTCACATAGGTCCTTTGACAAGGTTCATCACATAGGTATTTTAACAAGGATCATCACACAACTCCGTCGATAAATTTCATCCGCATAACTTCATCGTCATAACTTGTTTCACCATGAGAAAATTTCAAGGAGACTACGTGCAATCAAAAAACATTGACACTAGATGAAAGATCAACGCGATGAGATCTAGGTAAATCGTGAGGCATAGGTGAAGAAAAGCGCAAAGGATTGAACCTATTAATAGCCAGCCAAGAGCCTACGCGACATACCTATGCTAGAGAACTACACGAAATACCTATGAGAAGTAACTCCGCCAAACCCAGTGCAGTCATGAAATTAACCCATAGTCCTTTTCCTCATAATTTTACCTTTGTAATCGACCCTCTTTCTAATCAGATCCAATCCTGGGGGGGGGGGCTTTTGTTGACACCACTTAAGAAAACAAAAATAGAATGAATATAACCCTAGATATTTCAAAATTCCAATGCAAGGATTGGAGGATTCAAAGGAAAGACGAATACTCCAAAAGACATGCGAAACAGACCTGTGTGACAGACCTGTGCAACAGACCTGCATGGTAGAGCTATGTGACAGCATAATTTATATACCCTTGCGCGGAGTACCTGCACGTAGGAGCTGTGTAAAGGACCTACGCGGAAGATCTATGTGAAGGAACTATGCGTGGAATATCCCTTCAACCAGGCCCAATCCATGCTTACAATTAGAACGACTGGGATCCTAATTTCGGGACTGAAAAAGTTAATAGACACTCTAAAGCTCCCATTTTGTAGCTCTTTCAACTAGGTCCCAAAAATTGTCTCAAGAATCTCTCTAATGTATGAGAGAAGAGATAATTAAGTGTGAGTATATATTTTTTAAAGTATTTCAATATTTTTTACATAGGTTTGGTTACCCTATGTGATATATATTCTTCAGTCATCATACTAAACTATGTGGCACACCTGCACGACACACCTGCATAGTACAGCTGTGTGCCGCAGCAACACATGGTACCTAGGCGGCACACTTGCACCATGTACCTATGTGAAAGTGCGTGGTATAAATACTACCAAAAAACATAACTACCCTCTTCATATCCATTAATGGTAGGGTATATCCATCTTTTCTTCCCTCATCCAAAAGTGACTCAGTTGAAGCGTCTCCCAAAAGCTCATGACTTATCCTACATTTTGGAAAGGCCCATTAGCGTGTCTTCTATTTGGTTTTTATATCCACTTTCATATGATTTCAAAATTTATTTCACAGTGGGGATAGGATTCCTGGAGTGTTTGTGGGGTTTTATACCCACAATCACATGTACCTTTCTCCCATTAACAGTGTTGGGATATTCTCGATTTGGAGAAGGGTTTGGGTCATCACATCTCCCTTCTCAAAGAGATGACATGAATCCTTAGGTCTCTAGTATGGAAGGTACAGTTCAAACTTGTTTTCCCTTGAAATCATAGGATAAGTCACCCTCCCCTTCCATGTTTAATTTTAGGGAAATAATCCTGGTTTAAGCCCCCATATTTTCTTGTAGGAGGTAGCATCATTTCCCTTCGACTCTTCATCAGTGCCAAAGACCAAAGGAGAGATGGGCACATGGAATTTTTTTACCCTTTACCCTTCCCTTTGTGCTTTGTCACCATGTGAATCCATCCTGATGTAATCACATAACATTAATCCCTTCTTCATTCCATTGGGATAGTTGTCTAATATGATGAGAATAGAAGGAAGGTTGGTTTTCATGCCCTCTGCCTGGGTTGCCTCGAGGTCGCACACTATCACCGCCATAGGTGACCCTCTTCCCCAAATAGAGGAGTAAAATTGTGTGTTTCATTGTTGAATCATTCGCATACTATTTTTTTCACATCGATCATGAATCACATTGGATTAGAGATTCCTGATGATTACAACATTTACGCAAACAGCCTTGGTGAATTAACTATGAGAACTCTGATTCCTATCACAATTGAGGATACATAGGAAGCCATCGTAGGACTGAGCTCACTAGATATCCATTATAGGAATCCAACCCATATTCCTTTTATCAGGGCATCCACCATTGGAATGAACCCTAAATTAAACCCCTATGTCATCAAGGCGTCCTTATCAAAAAGTAAGTCAAAAATAATTTCTCTCAAAAGACTATACTCTCTTATAAGATTTATCAAACTACGTGGGTTTGATTCCTATTCACATGGGATATGTAGGAAGCCTCCTTGAGGTTCAAACCCAACATGTCTAATTAATCATTTTCTCCTTAGGCCATATTCCAAAGAGGGTCTAATCTTACTTGAAAACCCATATCCTTTCCATGTCTATTGAGATGTTCTTCCATAAGTCCCACACCAAACATTGACAAAGAACCATTAACAAAGAACCATTAACATAGATGTCCATACTACATGACATTAATTTATAAGGCTAGGTCCTTATCACATGACCTTAAAAGGTATTATGTGTCCCATTATGTGACACCGAACTAAGAGGGTTCTGATTCCTTTCAAAAGGATACCTAGGTGAGACATTTCATGGCTATGATCCCAATATCAAAACAAACATTTGTCTCCCTCAATGACAATAAATTATAGAGTTCCCCAATGAGTGGCTTAAAAACTAGTATCATCATAAATATTATTAAAAGAATCATTAAATAGTACATCAGACTATACCATTGAGGGAGAATATCAAATACATATAGACATATCCATTAATTAAGAACATTGAATACATACTAATGATTCTCAATTGTATACCTGTTAATAAGTGATTGATAATTCCATATGGAACTTATGTTATTCTTGGAGAATTAATAAGGATTCATAAAAATATCTTAAATTTACAAATAGAGTCTCGATGTAGAAACTAATTTCCACCAAAATGGTGTGATGAGTCCAAACTCCCATCCTCTTGACCAATGTACGTTCCTAAGTATCTTAATGATCATACATAATGAATTCATTACTTTGGATAGTAGGTAACCTTTTTATAAAGAACAATTAGAAGATTCTGGTTATATGAATAAATCCAATGGAAACCACATAGAAATAATGATTCTTAAAACTAGAACACACATTTCAAGGTCGTAAAAAACAATAGGACATATTTTCCCTATCATAACAATATTCTTGATTATTTTGTGAATCACTGTATCTACCTTCAAGGGACCAATATGTTTCATTCATGGATTTCTTGAAACTTTTCTCCATAACCTCATATCTATTTTTATATTTCGATTTTGGGCAGTTATTTTATATTTGTAACTTCATCTTACATTTGTTATTGGTGATTTCATTATGAGTGTCATCCATTCTCAAATCAACTTTCTACTTTACCTATTGTTATAATTTCCTATAAAAACTTATTTCCTGAAGAACATATTTTTCTATATAATTTCTTCAATAATATGCCCGTGTGGCCATATCTTCATCAATGTCAATAGTTAAATCTTCATTACTAATATTTTCTTTTTTTAACATTTATATTTGTTTGGAGGTAGTAAAATGGAAGGATAATTTTTCTCTTATTTGGGTCAACATCATCAAATTCTTTGTTAAAATTATTATTTTTTCTATACATCATCAACATTACTATAAATTATTTGACATGTTTTTAACATAAATTATAATATTCACTAATTAAAATATAGGTTCCTCTCTATCAATCTGGTAAGAATTTAAGAAGTCACATCACTTGATTTTTTTTCCACCACATTTTTCTATGTGGGGGAATGTTATTGATGATATCATTATACCTATGGTAAATATTATAAATATGTTCATCAGATTTTATTTTAAATGTGTCATATTTCTTTTTGTATGTATATAGTCTCATTTCATTAAAATTTTTTATGCTTTCATGAGAGACATATAAGTAATCACATATCATAGAAGATTATTTTAAATTACATATTCTAATAAATTCATCATCACCCAATGCATAAAAAATGAAATCATAACCATTCAATTATTTATGTATGAATTTTGTGTAACATCACTTAATTTAAATCTACCAGTTTATGGTATTTCATAGTGATGTTATATTACATTCCAAATGTCAATGTCGTACTTAAGAAATGAATTTTCATTATTATTTTACATTGTGGATAATTTTTACCATTAAAATTATGATTCTTGTTGGTAGTATATCCATCATATATATTATACATGAAAAAACAATAAATTTAAAATGTAAGAAATTTGAGATTTTTAGATTACATATAAAATCAGAGATGAAAAAGTAATTAAAATTCCTTTGACACCAAAATAGTGGTCAAAGTGAGTAACATAGGAGGGTGAATTGAGTTCCCAATAAAATTATCTATTTAAAATAAATTTAAAATTGAGTCCCCTTAATGAAATAAAATAACATGTTAATCAAAATAGAATATCGATATAAGATCAATACTTTTAAATGATTTTTCAATAATAGATCATGTATAAGTTAAATTATTGTTAAATTTATCATAGGTTTTGAAATAAAATTACTTAGTCAAGAAAATATATAAACACTATTTATGATTATCTATCAAGGTAATAGTTTCGGTTACATATTTAAAATATGTGTTTTGTAATAAAAAAATAAAATAATACAGCAAAACAATAAAGAGGTCCAATATCAAGATGTGACATAATAACAACCATTGAAAAATCACCTACTACCTTAAAGATTATAATAATAATACAATAGATCTAAAATATGGATCATGAAAACAAACCATAAAAACAAGATGTCTTGGATAAAGAGCCTCTTCCATAGTTATAAATTGGTTGTAAATCATTAGAGGTCACAGGTGGACATCTTCATCCAACACCATAGTATAATAAATTTCCATTGTGGGAGAGAATAATAAGTATTATCTAGTGATATGTATGAAAATAATATATTTTTGTAAAATAATGTAACAACACCCTACTAAAAAATTGAAAGATAAATCAAATGGATATGAATAGTAGAATGATACTCAATCTGGTGTGCTCGGAATTTTTGAAGTCTTCAAAATATCATTAGTGAGGAGTTTGAGCTTATTTCTTGAAATTGGTAGAAAAATTGAGCATTGTATTAATTTTCATAAATTTTCCCATTGATCTATCTGAAATACTAAATCAATATCTATAATTGAATCTCTACTACTATTATATTGATATTCATAGGCAATGAATTAGTAATATTGTACAGGTTAATAGATTCCATAACACAAATTGTTATAGAATTTTTAGATAGTTATCACTGCACCACAGACACCCAAATATAAAAAGAGAGATATTATCCTACATATAGATATAGTATAATCATTTGAAGGATATAAATAATCCTTCAATAGGATTTGAAATTTTCATTATGAATTGTTCAATGTATTATTTAATTGTAATTTTCATTGAACCAATCCTATCAAATTCCTTAGAAAGTAACAACAACATGAATCTAGTAGCGATTCATCATATTATAGTATCTCATACTGGTGGTACATTATGATAACAGAGACTCAGAGTCCAATGGTAACTTATATTATTATGGTGTATGGAACATACATTTTATCCTTTGTAATATCTCCTATAGCGGTAACAATACTATTGGTAACTCCACTGGTGGTGATAAGCTCAGTGATAACTCCACTAGTAGTAGATCCTAGTTGGTGATGACTTAATCAAATAATTAGATGAATTAAGATAATAAATATATTTCCATATAAATTTATTTTATAAAACATGTAAGTCATTAGTTCTAAAATAATCATGGTATGTGATCATTAAAATAAAGAAGTTCCAAACACTCTCCTCATAAGGATGTGACAACAAGTTCATATCACACCCTACTCAAGCTTCATGATAAGTACCTATAAAGATTTCATGAATACATGATCATATTAAAGAAATTTCCCACTGTTAGATGAATGAGTTTGGATGGACAATGGATAAGTTATCCAAACACAATTTGGTACCCCCTTTAGGTGTTTTTAGTGTCTTTATTATTAATTTTTAATCAATTGATATGTACGTTGTTTTGACATAATATGGTCTTTAGGTTTGATTCCTCATTTCTTGTTTGTCAATCTTGTGATACTAGTATTGTTCTATTTAATTCATACCATTTGGGTATTTTTTATTTCTCGTGGTTTATTATTTTATAAAAAGGTTATAATCTTCCCCTGATTGATATTATACCGTCAATACTTGAAAAAAGACTCTATCATAGGATAAGACGCTCATGAGGGCACTTAGTTGATCGAATCGGGACACTGGTGAGTGGAACTAGTGTTGAGAAATACATGATTATTTTTAGATTGTCATGTTATTTCGTAGTAGAATTTTATCACTAAGTTATTCACATTTAGTTTAGATTTTATTAATTATTATGTGTTTCGGGCTATCATCCCATTAGAGAGAGGCTAGTGAATGGTTCATTATCCATTTTGGAAGATGTAAGAGGAATTTTTTCAGTAATCATGTTTATTACATAGGTTCTACATGTAATATTACATATTTTTCATGAATTTACTATTAATGATGATGATAACACATTTTTTAGACCCATATGGGACATTATCGATAGATACCCTAAGGGTGGGGGGTGATTCCATGTATGCAATTTGTTTTTGATTCTAAATATACCCAGGAAAAAGAACTATCCAAATATATATTTTTCTAATATATTAGTAGGGTTTCACTAGTGGTCAAATATAATGTGATGATTTGATAAACTATTGTTATAATTTTGGCCTTATACTGTTAATTTTGATGATCAATTTATATACACTCACTAATTTTCATCACGACGAGTTTATGTCAAGAATGAAAACAAGACAGAATAATTTTACTTGGTTCACCCATCATGGGGTACATCTAAGGAGAAAACAATAATGTTCTATTAGTGATTCAAAATCCCCTAATAATAAATAATCATGTGGATAAAATGATTTATCTATTGCCACACCATTCTAGGATCACTTAATTTATGTGATTTAAGGAATGGATTACTACCACTATTTTCTAGTCCCTTTATCCTCCCTAGTTAGTGATTTTGTTATGAGGGAATGATTTTTGGCTCATATTCCAAGGTACATAATCACTATTTTGCAGTATATTCCTAGATTAAATTCAAATTATCTTCACTATGCCCTTTCATAATATCATTGTGAGCATCATCAATGTTGCATCTACTAATTCCCTATTAAAGTATTCTTAAAAAAACTGACTTCCTACTGAAAATATTTCAATATTTTCAAATAACATTATATTTTGTGAAAAATTAACAATTCATTAAACCTTTGTTCCATATTGATTAAACTTTCACCATGTTCTGGAATCTTTTGACTCTTAAAAAATTCAAATTATTTCACAACACACTTTATATTACCTGAAGCATTCCAAAACTCCATTAAAACCCTTCTCCGGATTGTGATAATTCGTACCATTATAAACTTTATATCATTTATAGGTTTGTATACTTCACATGATAGGTGAAAAACACTATTTATATACCTTTACACCCCATCACAAAACATTTACCCTATACACCACCTTTTCTTGAATCTCTTCATAAAGAAAAATGAAACTCCCTAACTTCATGAAAGATCATTGAAATGTTACATTCATTAGAATTCTTGTTATCACATAACATGATGTATTCTTTATATTCACAAAAACATTCATAATCACATAAAATAATTACATTTCATTCTAGAATCATTTATCATTCTAGAAGCATTATTTCAAAAAATTTTAAATCTTCGTGACATGAAACATTCATGAAACTAAACAATTGATGAATAATATTAATTTTCCTTATGTTTATAATGGATAAATGGGTATAAATATTTCATGTAAATTGTACCTTTTCAAATAACTTTTTTTTCCAATTCATTTCCTTTTCCTAATTTTCCTGAGGATTTCCTATAAATGATTCATTTAGGAGACTTTTTTCTTCCTTGAAATTTTTTGAAAAAAATATGTGTAAACACTAGGAAATGATAGAACCTTGTAAAAATAATTTTTTGTACCACTTTCAGAGATTACATTCCATTTTCTCTATGTTGTGTAAACATACCATGTCAAAAATTGCATCTGAACTCCACAACTTACTTTTTAATGAGGTATCCCTATCTGGGTGCTCCACATTCGTTGAAATTATAAACACATGTCTCATTATTTTCATAATCAATATTACATATTAAAAAAAAAAATTATTCACAACAAAACATTTTCTATATTTTGAGAATCATCATATCATGAAATAATATACTTGGTGAACTAAATATCCAATGTGCTTCAACAACTAGTTGAATGAAAATACTACAACTATCAAAACAACCCCCATGGTCGATAGTGATAGGGATGAAAAAAATAACACATAACACATTGAAACATCCATTCTCAGTTGTCTACATCATTATTAATGTTCCCAAAACAGATAAATGATATTTTCCTTCAATGTTTCTTGGTGTAATTCTACACAACTAAATATCCATGGTTACATTCTATAAAGGAGGTCATGGGGATCTATATTGATATATTCAACGATGATAATTATTAACATGTCCTTGTGAATTAGATGTAAAATTACCATATGGGTTCCATAAATAACATAGTTCCCATTTTTTCAACCTCCATGATTTGTTTGTTCTTTGGTTAGTTTATTCAATGAGCTAGTGACAACCTATATCGTGTCTTTAAACCCCTTAATTAAAAACATTCGATGTAACTAAATTTTTTTATAGTAGTATGACACAGTTTAATTTAAATAATGATTTGTGTATACTTGTTACCATTATAATTGAATTATGGATGCTAATGACCATATAGTTGATAGCCTTGTGGTTGTATATTTTATGGAGAGTTTTTATAATATTCTGTAACACCCTATAAGGATGATTCCTATGTACCCTAATATGATATTTCACTCGAATATTATTCATTTATGTACGTCTAGTTAGATAATATATTGTGATATATATGGGTATATGAAATATTTTTATTGTTCTATGACCTCATGGGATTATTTTAATATATAGATACATAGTGGGAGTCTCTTTTATCATCTTTTCATTGTTAATATGATGACCCTATAGGGGAAGCCCCCTATGAGGATTCATTTTGAGGCACTAATGAGGTTATAAGAAGGATTAAATTTGGCTTTCGATTGATAATGTGGTTAGATAAGATAATATATTAGTAAGACAATGTTATTCATGGTTCCTCAATGTTTTTGATGTGATATCATAAATCATAAAAAACTATATGGAATTTTGGGACATCAATAGAAATTTTCGTCCACCGCGTTATATTTTAGTCCAATATAATTGAATAAATAAATTTAATTGATTTTGGATAAACATATATTTCTTGATGAATGAACACAAAATTAGGTTATATATATTCATAAGTTCATGTGTTGGTAGATAATTTTCAGATATACCAACTACATGAAAATAGACCTAGAACAATAGATATATACCAACCTTTTTGGAAAAAAAATCAACACATGTCTCCTAAGATGACCTTATACCAAAATTTTTGCCATTCTGTTGGTATAGGGACCATAATAGGACAAGATAACAATGGTTTTATTAATATCTCTTGGTATAGGTAATCGATTTTCGAAGAGTTTGGCTAAAACCAATGGTATAGTCTCTACATAAAGACCTTATACCAATGGTTTTGAAAAAACCATTAGTATTGGTGATGGTTATACCAAATGTATGGATAAATCCATTACTTTATCCTTAATTGAAATCCCACATACTAATGGTTTTTTAGATCCATTTTTATATAACAAAAAAATGAAAATACATATACCATGGATTTGGAAAACAATTGGAATAGGTATATAACACTGGTTTTCCAAACAATTGGTATATGGATTTAGATATTGAATTAATTCATTCATCGAAAAAAATTGAATACATAAAAATTAATTTTCATACAAATAGACATTTATATTTATAACATTTTGTATCCAAAAATAAATATAGATCAGCAGTTAATTCATTCAAATATTAATCAGAGGTGTGGTGATCAATACTAGCATAGTGTATTTTTTGAATTAACTATAACAATTCATTTGAAAACCATTATTATAGCCAACCTATACAAGTGTTATTAAAAATCCATTGGTATAGATCTATACCAATGCTAAAAATACAACGACCACCCAAACCATTGGTATATCCAATATTAATGTTTTTGGGACTTATACCAATGATTACAACCGATTGGTATATGCAATTTTTTCGATTGTGAAGTTGAAAATTTAGACTATGATTTTAAATATAATATAAGTACTTAATAATAGTGTGAGCATAGATCCTAGTAATGATACCAGGTTATAATAGATTTGGGATATGTTAATACACTGAATGAACACGTATGATAATTAAAGAATATATCTCTTATAGTATTAAAACATTGGAATTATAGGTGTAGATTATCAAACCAATCTATCTATATAGGGATTGATGTTTAGGGTTTATAGATATAAGAAAGTATGTGGTTTCTGTTTTCACAACATTTTCTATAGCTGAAAAGAGAAAGGGATAGGGAAATTAGTATTTATAAACACTAGGAAATGATATAACCTTGTACAAACAATTTTTTGTATCACTTTGAGAGATCACATTACATTCTCTCTATGTTGTGTAAACATACCAAGTCAAAAATTGCATCTGAACTCTACAACATACTTTTTAATGAGGTATCCATATATGGGTGCTCCACAATTGTTGATATTATAAACCCAACTCTCATTATTTTCATAATCAATATTACATATTCAAACATTACTTTATTCACAAAAAAACATTTCCTATATTTTTAGAATAATCTTATCATGAAATATTTTACTTGGTGAACTGAATATCCAATGTGATTCAACAACTAAGTGAATAAAAACACCACAACTATCAAAATAACTCCCCATGGTTGACAGTGATAAGGATGAAAAAAACTAACACATAACACATGGAAACATCCATTCTTAGTTGTCTATATCATTATTAATGTTCCCAAAATAGATAAATTATATATTCCATCAATGTTTCTTGGAGTAATTATACTCAAATAAATATCCATGGTTATATTCTCTAAAGGAGGTCATGGGGATCAATATTGATATATTCGACGATGACAATTATTAATATGTCCTTGTGAACTAGATGTAAAAACCCCATATGGGTTCCATAAATAACATAGTTCCCATTTTTTAAACCTTCATGATGTATTTTTTCTTTGGTTAGTTTATTCAATGAGCTAGTGACAACCTATATCGTGTCATTAAACACCTCAATTAAAAACATTCGATGTAACTGAGTTTTGTTATAGTAGTATGACAGACTTTAATTTAAATGATGATTTGTGTTTATGGACGCATATTTTGAGTATGTTAATAATCATAGGGGGAGTGTGTTTATGATTTAAGGGTAATTGATAAATTCTAGTACAATAAAAACTGATTTTTTTAGGAAGAAATCTATGTAGTTTTATATTATTGTGGATTTCCCATAGTTTGAGAATCATGTTTTAATGCAATTATGACACTTTAACGAAATGAGCATTGGTTTCCCATAAAAATTCATGTATTTGATTACTAAAATTTTATTTCTCAATGTGTTTAGATACCTTAATCATTAAATATAGTTAGAAATGTCATTTATAAATGAGTTTTGGATTATTTTAACTATAGATGATCCTGTTAGGGGAAATTATATGTGATTAGATCGAGTAAAAAAAACATGTTTAGATTCGTGATTAAATATTGGTATCATATTCTAAAAAATATGTTTCATGTTTTGAAATTTTTTCGATCACAACTCAGGGAAATGAATCCTTATGGTTGAGATATTATAATTAATTATTGCTGCAGACATTATAAAAATATTTTATTTTCAGAAAGATAGAGACTATGTGAGTTTAAAATTGTCAAATATTATTGAAAATAATGTTATAAAACTGTAAATTAAAATTCCCACTAAATTTATAATGGTTCGAAGAATTATTGATGACATTTTATCAATGTGGAAGGACTATTTTTTATGTTAATTGTCCTTTTAGTGATTTTTGGAATTTTAATTGGCTCATATAAGTATGTATTTGATAAAAATAGTCCATAATGAGTAACCAAGTATGATAAATCCATATATTGAGTGAATTGGAAAATTATTTATCTATAGTGTTATTGGGAATATACTAATGAAATAATATTGTAGGCTTGGTAATTATTTTTGTAGAAGAGTGTCCCATATGGTTTAATGAAACTTATTATAGATTTTATCCTCTTAGATATTATGTTTATGTGTTCTCTTTTATGAGAAATATGATGGGGATACAATTTTTTTTGAAAAACATTTATATGAATTTTAAAAGGGTTATCAAGGGGACCTGGTAATGATTATTTTTTACAGTCCTCGGTTATAGTAACCATGGTAATAGTTCTGGTAACTAGATAAAAATATTGATAGGTCACATGTTTCTAGGAATAGTAAAGGTGTAGAAAATGTAATATCATTTTCAGGGTGTGGGATATTTTTTTCATTGTTTATATACTAGTATTGTTAAAATAAAATGAGTATTATGATTTATATTGAGAATAATTGATTAGGTTGGTTGATAATGTCTCATTTTTATGGGAATGGAATGAAATAATGAGATTATTTAACTACGTAATTGATAAATTATTATACACATAATGTAGGCTTGTCATAGGTAACTAGTATTAATGTTATGTGAAAATATTTTTGAAGCGAACGGTATATGGGATGCTGGAAAAGTGTTTATATAGGAATATGTATTCTATTTATGTTCTTGTTCATTTATCCCTATGTGATTTGACGAAAAACAGTATATTTAATTATGCTAAGAATATAATTAATATATATATGAATCACTATATGCGGTTCCCTATCTAAATTTTTATTTATATATTAACAAATGTATAATACAGTTTCCTAATTAATTTCATGTATACACAGTTTTACATAGTTATATCATTCCATAATAAATTTTATATATACCCAATATTAAATATGTTAATCCATTCCATTATCTGTTTTATATATATGTTTGTTTGGGTATGTTATTTGATTCCCAAATGAGATTCATTTGTACCGTTGGAAAAAAATATTTCACTGATTCATTTGATTATTTATTTGGATTGGCTAGGCCACTCTCACCCATCATCATGGTTCCATATTAGAGTCTTTCTCAAATATGATTCATCCCAGTATATTCTTAGGTTATGGATTCTATTATATACCATAATTTACAAAAAGACGTAATGTGTAGGTATTGTGGTGGCCTGGATAGAAAATAATGGTCCGATTTATTATCTTGTATGGGATATGTTACTAGATATTTCTCGAATACATAAAATGGAATATTTTTGGGTATATTATATATTAAATTGGTTGTTTCCAGTTCCTATTTATTTATCACACCAACACATGGTTATGAGTGGATGTAAAATCCTTATGTTTGATATATATTTTTGATAATATATTTCATATAGGATACAAAATTATATTCTTGAGGGAGTTAGAGATAGGATGGAAGAGAGGCTCATAGACCAGGGGGAGTCTTCTTGTATTATCTATTCCTTTCATTTGATGATGAATTCTCAAGTTCATGATCTTTTCAGGATGTATGTGAAAAATATCTTCAATATTAATTAGTATATTAAAATATTTTTGTCTATTTATGGTGTTCTATTATCCAAAATACCATATTCATACTTTAATTTATGCATATATATATATGTGTGTGTAAGTGTTTTTAGTTATTTATTTCTATCAATATAATTGATATTGAAAATATAGTCTTCAAATAATAAATCATAAAGTGTATCCCATATTCATAATCCTCTCGCAAATGTATAGTCAGGATGGAGGGCTTTTGGGACCACTATAATTTCATATTTTTTAGTTATCTATGATTGAGAATTATAATAACAACATCATTTTTTAGTTTACATTAACATAGAAAATTCGAGTTCAAATATAAATATATTGAACATCATCAAATGGTTTATTGAATAATTACTGAAATAAAAAATAATAAAACACTTACTTGAAATGTGTTGATTCATATAATGTATAAATTTTACAATTTTACTATAAATTAATTATTGAAAATAATAAAATAAATCCAATATTATATTAAATGATCTCAGTATAATCCCTCAATGTGTCAAAAAATTATATATGAATCCTTTATTAAGTGAATAAAATATTCATCGTATAACAAGAATGTTTGATAAAACATCACATAAATAAAAATAATTTTCCTTTGTAAATATTAATTTACTTATATATATATTCTCTCTTTAATATATTATATTATTGGAATGAGGACAATATACTAATTTTAACATTTAAAAAATCTATTTAATACTGTTTCAATATATACATATATTTGAAGTAATATTCCATAATGATCTATAATCACAATGTAATCACATATTGAAAGTCTAATATTCAATGGGTTACTACAATTGAAAAAATAAAATTATTATAATAATAAAAAAATTTAAAAAACTTCTCTAAATAAATATATTCATAAATTAAAAAATTGATAAATCTCAAAAAATCAAATCATCCATAAAATTGGCATCACAATTTTCCATTATTGAACATGCTTTTTTTATAGTTTTATATTCCACGAAAGGCAGGATCTGGACATGATATTTATAGTATATGTTTTTTATAATTGATATCTTTTTACCTAATATGTATTAAAACAAAAAATATATCTAATTCCTAAAATAATAATAATATTTCCATTATATTGATATTGATTTCAGAACAAAATTTTATTATCAATCATCACTTTGAAGTGAAAGAAATTTACAGTAAAATTCATTCACATATACTTTTAAATGTTGAAATGTCACTCCAAGATGTTCTTAACTTCTCAAAAATCATTATATAATTTAAAATATTATAATATTCTTTTTTCAGAAATTATTCATTGATATGAATTTAACATCTACATATACAATATCATTTTTTTCTTCTATGATGTTTAGAACTATATTCTCCTAAGAAAACCACAATGTGATTTATTTAGGGAACATGGCAATTTTTCATGAAATCGACACCAATAGAATTTTTCTCAAATATGAATTTTAAAAAATTATTCAAAAATAAGTAAAATTGAATTAATCAATTATAATATCAGGTGTTTATTTTCGAGGATTATTATATATAAAATTTGGTTATCCATAATATTGTAAACTAGATGAACTAATCATTTCAGTATAAATATCAGACTTTTCTATAAATGTTTTATTCTTTTTAGTTTTACATCATTGTGTATTTAAAAAATATTAACAAATTAAAATTTGTTCTATGTAGTGTTCAGACCATAGAAAGCCTAAATATAGTTTTTACTAGCATTATATTAACATGATTACAAGAAATAAAATGTTGAAGGGATGATCAATTTATTAATACATGAAAATCAGATACATACATGAGTCTTATTTTACAAATGAATACAGAAATGACAATGTAATTTTTTTCAATGATAATTCAACTATTACATCTATCGTATCATTCCATTTCATTCTTAGAAAACTTTATAAAGTATTTAATAATGGAAACATAATAATGGTGTGATCAAATAATCTTTAAGGGTATTGTAAAATAGAATTAATAATTAGTCATGTAGAATTATAAATAAGTGATGGTCATAACTAAACACACATTCCATGAAATATATAAACTATGAAGGAAGTGTATGGACAATATGGAATGTTATATTACATAAAAAACAAATTTTCATAAATAGAATAAGAAATAATAAATATTATGTGGTCTGAAAATAAAAGAATGTTCCATTTAAATAATAAAATCAGAATGAAATGGATCCATATATTTTTCATAGTAAAAATATCAAGGATAATAAATACATAATAAAAATAATGGAAATTCATAATTATTGGAAATTATGTATGATTTACATGAAAACCTTTAATATCAATACTATACTCAATATAGTTTAAAAATACATGTTTAAACCTATATAATTAATACAACTTATTTTTCTCAAGAGAACCAGTCGATGTATAAAGGGGATATGTATATATTTTGGACCATTCATCACTTTCTATCAAAATCATTTCTCATATCCAAGTTGTGAATAATAAAAAACTTTCCTTATCAAATATCTATATTTAATTGAAGCAATAGATTTTTCTATATTTCCCTAGATATTAAAATAACTATAAAAGGGAACATCATTTGAAAAACTTGTATATGCTTTTCGAAATGAACAAATCCAAGATCAATCATATGTATAACTATGTGAAATTCAATGATTAATGATCATAGTAATTCAATATTTTGAGGAGACTAATAAAGGGGTCAAGGTCATGAATCCAAATACTATACATGTTAAAATAAATCATAAATAATTTTTAGGAATATCATGGATTATATCAATATAACATATCCCAATTAGAGTAAAAATGTAGGGTTATTGTCAATGATGAATATAAATACTATGAATAGATCATTGTAGACCATTCTTAAGGAATATATCTATTTTATTTTAAAATTATTTTTAGAATTCTTTTCTTTGAAAATTTTTAAAAATATTTCTCTAAAAGTAACCTTTTAAAAATTTGAAGGAAAATACTATGTAACAACGGTATGTAAATACCTATAATTCATACAAGTTAAAAAAGAATATTCTGTTTTCATGGTAAAGGGATAGAAAAAAGTCTTGATCTAAATGAGAAAAGAATATTCCTTTAGATACATGTTTAAAAGAAATTTTTTTCCAAAATTCCTGAAATAAATAATTTTTAAAAGGAATCAACATTTTTGAAATTTTTTTCAATAATATAATGTTTTTAGAAGAAAAAAAACTCTCTAAAAATAAGACTGAAATAATGTGAGGTTTTCAAAAAAACATTTTCTAAACCACCATGAGTATGAAAGAGATGAAAAAGGTAATATTACATGAAAAAGGTAATCATTAACCAATGAAGATGAAAATTGAAGGTTTTACTGAATATTGGTTATATGAATTCCATTAATGTAATTTTCCAAATTATAAATCTTAATTATAATGAAATTCAAATATGAACAATCAAAACTATCATAATGTTGAAGTGAGAATTTATCTATTAATTAATTTTGTGCATCAAATAAAAATACACATAATATAACAGAAATTATATAATTATATTTTAAATGTAACTATACACAAAATCATATAATATTAATGAAAAAAATTAATATAACCCAATGAAAATAAATAGTGTTAGAAGATTTCTTTTCCACTATAGTAAAATTAATTTTAAATACCCATTGATGAATTAACTAAAATTAAAACTATAAAAATAATGAATAATGAATGAATCACATTATTAGAGTAAAATTGGGTATACTTAAACAATATATGAGATATTTTTTGCACAATAATAAATAATTTCTTAAATAAGGAAAATTAAGATAAGTTCCACTACTACAGGGAAACAACCAAGCTATAATTCCCTTGATAGACATAATTTCATATAAAACACTAAATACCATGAATATAAATTTATTCATTATATAAATACAATATGGGAATTATATGAACCATAGAAAATATTTTATTAGTGAAAATGGTGTCCACCAAACTGAATGAATTATCAGATAATAATATCTTACCATGTGTTTCCTTTAAAGAGAACCTCATTTGTCCTTATGTATAATGAATTTAGAAGTGTAACTGAATTATAAAAAAACCATAAAAATAATTTTCATATCAAAAATTAATTTGATTACCTGTTTCTCAATATTCATTCATTATATTCACTATTTTGGGTGGTTGTTGCCTAGTTTTTATGGTATATTTTATGTTTTTCTTTTTTAATCCTATAACATAGATAATGATTTCAATATAAAGAAAAAAAAAACTTATGAGAATGTTATATATATTAATTATATTGGTATTTATAATAATCTATACTATTTGGAGAATGGAAATGAAAGGAACGGTTCATGGGGATGGTAGGCTTTACGTATGCATGAACACTACTTCCATTTCTTTTTCATATTTTCCAAATAAGATAAGCTATGAGTCAAATATTATGATTATATTAATGGAAATAAAAATAAGACAAGGGGAGATGGTGGGGTCAAAAAAATAATATTTCCCTAGTCAACTGTGTAACAATGTTAAACATTGTAATATGAATGAATATTTTCATAATGAAATTCATTAGATTTTTCCCATTCAGACTGTGAATTGAATTGATTGATGATTTTTTGTATCTCTTCCTTGGACTTTCGTTGTACCATAGAGGATAATATGTAAGATGAAATCCATGGAAGGTTAGAAAATTCCTTACTTGACTTTTTATTCTTCAGGTCATATGTGAGTCCTTTATTTTTAATCAACCTTTTATGTAACACCCCGTCTTCCACAATATGCTTCTATCTAATATTAGAATTGCTTGAGTTGCATGCGACACTGTGTTTGAGAACATCACCAAAAGACATTTGGGAAGATTTTATGAATACTATTCACCAAAATGTGAATTTTATATATCCCAAATAATTTTAACATTCTTTTTATGTGTTTATTATAAATAATATAATGGAAAATTAATTTTTTTTAGATAAAAGAATTTTTTTTCAAAAAATGTAGTCTTCCAAAAATATATTGGATAAAAAATTTAGAATAAACAATTTGACATATTTATATATTAAATTATATCAAATGTATTTTTAATTTATAGGAAGTATATAAAAATTTAGTTTGGATAAATTTTTAGTGTTTTCGGTTAACATTATTATTATAATGAATAACAAAATATACTTCATATTCATTCAATAATGTATTTTCATCTAATTGATTTATATTGACAGATTATCCATTTAGTTGGTTTTAAAGTATAATTAGATTTTATTTTAATAATTTAATATAATTTATGTCATTTTGAGAAATTTCAAATTGAAATGTGATATAACTACATCTAAATCTTTTAATGGTTTTTACTTTAAAAAACTCATGTTCTCGTTTTGACAATCTGTATCAATTTTAAATTAATAACTGAATATTTAGTGTTTTGAAATTGTAAAAATTTATTCCATATTTGGAAACATATGATTCAAATTATATAATTATGTCACTGTTATTTTTGGGAATTATGAATAGTTACTTTAGTAATTATTTTTATTTACCCCTATTAAAGAGTAAATTAGGATATTAAAGGTAAAATGAGTATTATAATAATGTAAAACAACCATAACACAAGCCCTAAGATAATTGGATGAGTAATGGGAGACCAATAAACACATGAGATGAACATTTGGCCTTTCAGATCCACATGGGTGTGATAATGACATGTTATAAAAATTAATTTAAAATAAAGATAAATATAACATAAACATGTATCTTTTCTAAAAATTTTTTAATATCGGGTAATATAGATCATCTATTTAGAAAAAAAATTATTAATTATAAATAGAAAATGATTTCCTCAAACATGTAATTTTATTTTTCATTTTTATACATTATATAAATATATTCATATATAACACAATAATGATGTAGCTAATACCTTATTAATGAATGATTGTAACAAATGATATTATAAATATTGAAATAAATTTAATTTTGGCATTTTAATTCCATAATGGAATATTCTAAATAAATTTTAAATTTTGGGGATGAGATAATTTTTTTAGGAATCAATTTTTTATTACCTTAAGAAAAATAATTTTTTAAATAGTGTCAAAATTAACATAAATGAGTTTTTAAAACAAACACTATTATATTAAATGATATTACATTCATAAAAATCAAATATTTATCCAACTAAGATATTTAGTGTTAAAATATTCATTAATGTTCCACTTTATTTTTAATTTACCTTTTATAATATTTATTCTACGCATATAGTATAGGAATATAGGAAAACATGGCAAGAGTTAAATTATTTAACTAAGGGTTAAATCCAAAATATTAGGTAAAATTTGTGATCTAAACATGTCTACAACCTACTGTATGAGAATATTTCAACCCATACTCATCATAGGCTCGAAATATATCTCATTTAGGATATTATAAATCGAAAATAAATTTTTAATAAATTAATATTTCAATCATTTATTAAAGTGCCCTCACCTCTCTTATAAAAGTGAACTTCATCTTCTCTTTAATTCACACATCCAAATACCATTGTCTTGGACAAACACTACCCAATTATTTTCCAATTATCTATAAATTCATTTTATTTTCCACCCTATGGGTATAAATCCATCTTATGATGTCCTTTTGTGGAAACAAAATTTAGACACCTAATGAAGAGGTAATCATTTAATCTCTTATTTCAAAGTTCTTTTCTTTTTCTACTTCATCATTATTGGTGGATTCTATACCAATGTAATAAATATATTATCATACATATAATTATATGTTATTATAATCATGTGAACTCTATATTTATCATCCATTACATCTTAAAAATAAAAATATCACCATGTGTGCATATGTTCGGCTTACCATCTCCACGCTGTGGTGTAATTTTTTATTTATCATTATATTATTTGGATGGATATAATGATGATTTCAATAGAAATAATTAATTAATATGAAATTATTATGATTCTATATAATTAGTATACCATCTATTTCCATATCAATTAACAATTAAAGGAATGATATCATCGTTGATATGTTCTTATGAAATACCGTCTCCATGACACAATGTGATTAATTCTGCACATTATCCATTCATGAATGATTATAAAAATAATATTATAAGTAAATTTAATATCAAAAAACATTATATCATTTTTATTTCAATAAAATATATCCTATGCATAAAAATAAGCCTTACTAAACAAAACATCCATAGTAAAACAAAGCAATTATCACCTGAAATTATGGTAATACTAAAATATTATAAAGAAAATGAGATAAGAGGATCTTATATGATATCATAAAGATGTATATGGTATTGGTATAATATATTAACAGTATTTAGCCATTATATAAGAGTTTAACACACCCTCTACTTAAGTAATGTACAAATTAAGGGTTACTTTTGCAATCTCATTATTATCCTAGATTCTTTATATGTATGTATCTACAAGGTCATATTTATAATCCACATACATGTTTCTTATACATGTATTTTAAAATAAACTTTCAATTACTAGGAATTTTTTAATCTAATTTATATCATTTTTTTACCTTTTATAAAAATGTTTTTAAAAGAATGATTCTATCATTTTCCAAAATAGGTACTATATGAACTTTTTGACAAATTAAGGAAATAAGTTTTTTAATTATATGACGTGAGGGGGTATTTTTCGCCCTTATAACGCATTAAATTTTTTGAATCTTCCCTTACACGTATATGTGGTTAGTTTATAAAGAAAAATATTCTTTTATAATCAATGATTTCAAATGAAATCATACATAGCATATAGTTTAAGTATGTCCATTTCATATTATAGTTTTAATATAAATTTTTTAATTGGTTATGTTTTATTCATTTCATAAGAGTAATTAATTGGACATTGTAAGTGTTGGGTGGGGACACCTATACCCCCTCGATGCATAAGTTGGATTCATGAGATAATTATCTTTGGGTTTTGGAAAATGTATTACCAAATTTTGTATAATGACTTGGCCGAAACCTTGAAAGTGTGTTTAAGATGTACCTCATTATTTATTCCATCTTTATATGTTTAGTTATTATATTTTAATAATTTACTAGTAGAATATCCATGTTCATTTTTATATGGTAATATTTGATTTACTCATTCCATATTATTTTCATATATATATTTAAAAAGTTTTCGTTTTATTTTACTTATTTCCTTAATGATTTATGCTAGTTTATTATATCTTATGTAGAATTATTTACCCTTATAGAGCTTCTGACATCACCAAATTATTATGCTTCATTTTAACCACGATGAGATTTTTTACATTATGAATGACATAAAAGGATGTGGAAATTGAATTATAATAATTTTAAAATTGTTTATATATGGTATTTCATTTAATAATGTAATGGAAAATTTGTTTTTTCTCTCTATTTTTTCTGAGTTCTCTAAACAGATATATCCTTTGGGATTGGAATTTATTGTGATCATACCAATATAAAAAATAATTAACAAGCTCTAGGAAACTATTGTTGGGGAGTTAGAGTTTATATCAAATGAATTTTATTACAAACCATAGAAACTTGATATAGAAAATCATTGATTATGTAACATTTGACTAATATAAAAATCGAGGATATGTATTGAAGAATACCCTAAAATTTTGGTAATATAGATATTATGTTGTTAATTTGAGATAATACATCACTGTCAGGATTCATCAAGTAGATGTGGCTCTGAAACATATGTACCTATTAGTACTAACTCTGAAAATTTGTTCTTGGATGGATGTAGGGTATCCTGGTTCATGAATGTGGTCCACACTATGAACTTGTTATGGCACTATAAGAGTATTTTCTTAGTATAATTCTTATTTTCTTTACAAACCATTATGAATGAATTATTATTAACTACTTTCTCAAAGAATCCTTGTTTATGATTACAAATTTGATAAGAAAAAGTTATTCACATTATGTTATGTATTTTACTAGTTTGAAATTATTCATTATGATTCATAACCTATTCTAGTGTATGCCATTGTTTAGAAAAGACACCTAGTGAATGGACTGGAACCAGTATCAATGCACGTAATCCATGGTGGGATTTCTCTCCAATGACAGATAAAGATAGTGGATCTGGTAGAAAAGATGGTTCTGAATAGCTTATAAATGAACTTGGAAAACTAACTCAAGTGAAAGATAATAAAATTACCATTATGTAGCATCTTGATCCAAAATGTGGTGGATCAATGATAGACCACATCGTGAAGAAAAAATGCCCAACCTGCAATGGGAATACAAATCCTTTGTAGCTAAGTAGTAGATATATTCTTTCGAGAATATATTTATTACATGGAAATAACGAAAGGGAATGGGTTTTCATATGAGTTTATCATATGTCATGAGATTTAGATCAATGGGGTCACTATTTCCAAATTTTAAGGAGGATGATGAAGTATAAAATATTTAATAGAGGCAATTTAATGAAATTTTCCATGGAAAATATATTCCTCGTGAAAAAATATCTAATATATAGTGGTAATTTACGAGTCTTAGGTAGGAGGAGGATTATAATGTTGAAAAGTATGAAGATAACATCACAAGTTTATCAAGGAATGATGTAAAATACATACACAACCAAAGTTGTAAGAGTGATGAATTATGTTATTGGTTAAATCCATTCCTCTATTATGAATTGGTATAAAAATATTTCTCATCAAACAAATATAGAGTCTCATATGCTCTCAAGATAGAACATTTAACCTCTAAGACATATCACATTAATGTGAAGAAGGAATTGATGGGAACGGTGGTGTAAGCGATAGATAAAGTAAAAAATAGAATGTAAGGTTTTCCATTATGTGATAATTGTGGGAAGATACACATTGGGACTTTCTTGAAAAGAATGGGAGTTTGTAACCAGTTTGGAGGAAAAGGTCACCCGGCCCGTTATTGTTATAGAATGAAAGATGTTTTAAATGTGAAATTCATCATTTATAAAGATATGGAATATTATGAAAATGATTTTCCCAATGATCAAGGAATTTTGGCTCAGAATAAGAAAATAAAACAAGGTTATTGTTCTGCTATTAAAATAGTTAAAGTGGAATATTTAATGTATTTATGTTTTTTTAATCAAAAACTTTATTACTATATTTTGGATAGAACTGTAATATTTCTTATTTAAGGATTTTAAAGAATGAATTATTTCATTATGTGTTTTGAGATTAAAAATGTATTTTTTAATAATGGAAATATTGTGTTATTTGGGGAATCTGATGTTATGATTGATTTTTGAAATATAGAGATTTTATAGACTGTTAATTTGGACAGATGTATTTTTTAAGTCTTTATTTTTTAATGTATTAATTATTACTTTGGATAGTATTTGTTTAGGTTAAAAAAATTATTAGTTTATTTCAATAATGTTATAGCTATATAGTTTGAGAAAAAGGACAACCATTAGTCAGGTAACAAACCATCGTGCCGCACAAGGCTATGGTATTCAAACCCACAAACAATGTGTGGAAAGAGTTTATCACTGACCATTGGATTACAAAAATTCCATGGTTAGTATATCATAGTTTTCATTATTTAAATGGAATATGTTTATATTTGGATCATTATACATTTAAGATAAATAGAATATTTTTGAAGTCTAATTATCTATTGAAGAGAAGTATAAGTTTGTTGTAGGAATTAGTTAAAGGATGAAACTATACATGAAAATTAGTTATGCTTCCTTGTGATCATAGTATATGAAGTAAATTAATTTGACCAGCCCTATGGAAGGATCATAAAACCAGAAGATTCGTAGTACTTTTGTTTGAAATAATTGAATGGCCCCTTAGATCATCATAGATTTATAACATTCTAGTTGCTAAATTATCCAAATTTATTATCTATCTCTATCCATCAGAACATGATGGTTAAATTTTCCTTTCTTAACCATGTTTTACTATATTTTATCCTTGTATGTGTTATTTCCGAAAACCTTCACACTCCCCTTTCAGTATTTTAAAATAGAGGTCTCATTAATCCATTTTTTGCTGTGGGAATTCAACAAAGATATTTTGAAAATTTAAACAAATAGTTTTGAATCCCATGGTTAAATTGCAAGGATTCAATTTATTTAAGGAGGGGATAATGTAACACTATGATAATCTATTGTATATAACTTTTTAATAATTTTGTAGCTTGCCTTATACTCAACATTGAGTTCTAGGACACCACGACAAGCCAATTAAAAAGAAATTATGAATAATATTAACCACATTTTGAATTTTCTATATCCCATATTATTTTTTCTTTCATATAATAATTTTCATACACATAATATCAGGACAAATTTAATTATTCTGAAAAAAGAAGTATTTTTCAAAAAACACATTTTTTCTACCACTTAATGGAATACCCTTTTTAAATAAATTTTTTCAAACTTTATTATATTATATTTGGAAAAAATAAATTTCTATTTATAACTGTGATATAAAAATTTATTTTGGATAAATTTTTATTGATTTTATGATAACATTCAAATTTAAATAAGAAATAAAAAATACTGAATGTTAAATGAATGCTACTTTTTTATCTAATTTATAAAAATTGTTATATTATACATTTAGTTGATTTTAAGGATTAATTAGATTATGTTTTTATCATTTATTATAATTTATATCATCATACATATTTTCACATTGATATTTGATATAAACATGTATCTATCTTTTGATGGTTTTTTATTTCAAAACCAAATTTTTCTCATTTTGACAATGGGGGTTAATTTTTTTTATTAGTTACTAAATATTATTGGTAATGAATTCGTAATAATGGATTATATATTTGGAATAATAGGGTACAAAATATTTAAATAGTTCCCTTTTATTTTTGGGCATTATGAATAGTAACATAAATAATTATTTTTATTTACCACGGTTAAAGGGAAAATTCAGTGGAAAAAGGAAATATAAAATTATAATAATATAAAACTACCATAACACATGTCATAATAATATATGATGTGTTATGGGAGACCAGGAATGAATATAGGTCACAAAACTGGCATTTGGGATCCCCTTAGATGTGATAATTACATGTTATAATAACAAATTTAATTTAAAGATAAATATAACATAAAAATGTATATTTTTACTAAAACAATTTCATATGGGGTAATATATATATATATGAATTGATTAAATTTATATAAATATTATATTTAAAAATTATTTAAAACATCTTGGTATTTGTTTATTATTTTCAGACATTATGTAAATAAATTTATTTATGACACAAAAATGATGCAATGATTACCTTATTATTTAATGACTGAAATAAATGATATTACAAATATTAAAATAATTGTAATTTGATATTTTTGATGTCATACATGAATTTTATGGATAATATTTACATTTTAGGGATTGTTTAATTATTTTTAAGTAATCATATAGTAATGAAATTAACAAAAATCAATTACATAATTGTCTCAAACTTGAGGTAAATGAGTTTTTAAAACAAACAATATTTTATTAAATGATATAATAGTCATAAAAATATATGATTCTGAAGTATAAATTATATAGTGTGAAAATTATCATTAATGATACATTTCTGGTTCTCTTGAAATTATGTAGTAAATATATTAACCATATATTAAAGAAATACAGGAAGACATGGTAAGAGTTAACTTTTTTAACTAAGGGTTTTAGACAAAAGATAAGGTTACATGCATGACCTAAACATTTCTACAAAATATTGGATGATATTATATAGAACTATACTCATTTATCTTAGAAATAAATTACTTTAGATCTATTAGGAACTAAAAAATTAATAAATTAATTCTTAACACATTTCATAAAGTGCCACTCGCCTCACTTGTAAAAGGTAACTTATCCTTCTGTTTAATTCACATATCCAAATCCCATTGGATCAACCAATACCTACCCACTTAATTATCATAATTAACTTAATACATCATAGACTCCACCATTAGGGCATAAAAACAACTTAATAAGTGTTTTTGTGCAAATAAAAATGAGACACTCGAAGAAGATATAATCATTTTATCTCTTATTTCAAAGTTTTTTTTCTTCAACATCCTTTTCAATATTTCATTCATACCATAGTAATAAATAAAGTGTAATAAATATGCATATATTTTATTATTATCATGGGACAACCATATTCATCATTTTATCCATCATACTAATAATAACATCACAGTGTGGGTATATGTACGGCTTACGGTCTCCTTGTCATGGTGTAATTTTCTATTCAAAATTTAATTATTTCTACGGATATAATAATGAGTATAATAGAAATAAATAATAAAAATTAAATTATTGAGATGATGTACAAATAAATTACCATCCATTTCCACATCATTTAACCATTAATGGAATAATATCATCGCTCGTGAGTACGTACGGCCTACCGTCTCCACGACGTGATTAGATTTATTCTGCCAATTAACAATTCATGAATGATTATAAAAATCATATAATAAGTTAATAAAATATTTATGACCATAATATCATGCTGTATTTAAATAAAATATTTCCTATTTCTAAGAAACATTACTTACATAACAAAACATGTATAGAAAAACAAAGCAGTTAACCCCTAAATAATGGTTGTATAAATATATTATTAACAAAAGAAGGTAAGATGAACATATATGATATCATAAATTTTTATATGGTCATGCTATATATTATTAACAATATTGAACCATTATATAAGAGTTTAACACACGTTCGATTATTGAATGTACAATGTAATGTTTAATTTCACAATCTCAAAATTATTCGAGATTTTTAATATGTAATTATCTACTAGAAAATATTTATCATTCACATCTATTTTTCTTATAATTGTATTTTAAAATATTATAATCATTCATAGACTATTGTTGAAATTCATTTATACCCATTTATGACAATTTATGAAATATTTTGAAATGAATATTTCTATTGTTTTCCAAATGAGTAACTATATGACCTTTTCGAAAAAATTATGGAATGCATGTTTTTCTAACTTATATGCCATGAGCATATATTTTCCACAATTATGACACCTTAACATTTGTAATCGTCCATTACAATATTACTAGGTTATTTTCAAATTAATTTTTACTTATATAATTATGAAGGATTTCAAATAATTTGAATATAAAAAAGGATATTTATATCAAGTTTTAATAATTTTTGTATATCACTTTCAAATATGTCAACATCCTTGGTTGGATTTTATGCTCAATTAAGGTTAATATATTATGATACAATCTTATATATTGATTTTAATTTTGTATGATATGTTTTATTATGGATGTGATACATTGATATCATTCTTAGATTATGGTTTATGTTTTCACATTTTATATACAAGTTTTATTAAGAATTTTTATGTTTGTTGTGTTTTACACATTTTATAAGAGGAATGAATTGGAATTTGCAAGTGTCATGTAGGGAACACTATAGTCCATCGATGCATTAGTAGGTATCATGAGACAATTATATTATGGTTTTGGCTAATGTCTTTCCCAATTTTTATGGTGTTTGGGATGAGGCCTTGATTGTGTGTTAAAGATTTCCTGTGTTATTCATTCTCCCTTTATAAATTCTATTATTGTAGGTTATTATTAACCTAGTAGAATATCCATGGTCATGTTTATAAGAAAATGTTTGATTTAATATCTCCATATTATGTTCATTTTTATGTTAAAAAAATACAATTTTTATTATACAACTTCCCAAAGAAGATTATGCATATTCAAGATAGAATGTTCTGAATTATTTATCCTTACTGAGCATTAAATCACACTCAATTTATATGTTTTATATTCTCCACAATTAAAAAATGTACATTATTAAAGACAATTAGAGATAAGGAAAGGAAATAAGAATGTTTTCAAAGGAATTTTTTAAGTTATCTTTCATTTCTAGATGTAATTTAAAAATAATTTCTTTATAGTGTTTTTTCAAGGCTACTCAACATATCAATCCAATGGAATTTTACATTCTTGTAATCATGTCGATATAATTAATAATGCACCATCTTCAGGAAACTAGGGTGGGGAATTAACTGTTATTCCCATGTAAAAAAAGATTCTTTAAAGGTGGAATTATCACTACCCAAAATGTGATTAGTGTTTTATTAATCACATTTTCAACATAAAAAATGTTCCACCAATTATTATAGATTCTCTAAAAGTCCAATTGATTCTGGATCTCTTTATAATATTTTGAATTTTTCATCATGTTTGAGGTCACCGTCTTTTGGAGCTTGTCCCAAAAAATCAATGTCCCCCAATTGCATGAATACACACCCTATAAACTAATGATATGGATTAATGTTCTCTAATACCACATACTTAGTGGCCTAAAAATTGGATTGAGCATGACGCAAATCATCCACCTCACCTTCTTGATGGCCAGAAAGGTGGTCTGATGAAGCCAAATTTCTATTCATTCCAGCCAAAGTGATCTCCCCAATAGTAGAATCCCATGATTTACCATCCCCAAATATTTGTCTCGACCCTTCATCATCTAGGAACTGAAATAAATTATAAAAATTTATTGTTGGGCAGGTCCTTTTCTATATCACTATGGTTGTTTTTTTGACCTAACCCGTACTTCATTCAATGTTTTTTACATTCCATTTCATCTTTCTCACCAATTTCCTAAAACTAATCCTTATCATTACCCCTATCCCACACTCCTACTTTAATATCATTTACTATCTCCATAAAAGCATTCCTTCGATCTATAGACCCTATTTCACTCCTCCATAGAAGTCATGTTTTAATTTATAATATTTTTATTGACATTCAGATAAGGGGGTAATGATTTTATTATTGGTATTTTCACAACCTTAATTATAATTTCAACTGTGAGACTAATAGAAAACATTGATGACAGAGACCCCTCACCCTATAGCAATCATACGAAAATGACCTCTGATTAGTTACATCACACGGATAGAAGATCTCCTTGGTTTGGCTCTGTCATGCCTATATTTGAAAAAGACACTAAACCACTACCATTTATCCTACCAGTTCTTTCCAATCCCACATCTATCTTTTGTGAAATAATAATAATCCCATATAGACAAACTTCATTTAATTGTCCATTTTTCGTACCAGAGTAAAATATTTCAATCCAACACTCAAAAATAAAAAATTAATTTTTTCGGAAGCCTTTTAAAAATGTAATCCATATATATTTTGTTACTTCCAAAAAATATTAACATATATAATAATTCTTAGATAAATTGGATGAAATAAAGACTTAAATGTACTATCAAAAAATAGATAATGACCAATAAGGATCCCTAACATATAAATAACTAATGGGTTTTCAAAGGGGGTGGAAGCTCAATAAAAATATCGCAAATTATTATGGACCATGTCACTCTCTAAAGAGAACAGAATCATCATGTGCATATCATCGAGGAGACCCATCATAGTGTTCTAATGTTAACCATAATACCCAAAGATAAAATGTTAAAAAAAACATCCAACAATGAGAGGAAATTTATAAATAGAGCTATCAATGTCTGGTTTAGCATGGATGAAGAATCAGTGTACTCTGATAGTGAGAGTAAAAGTTATAGAATACTATTAAATAGAAACGAATCCTTAGGGATATGTGTGATTAGTTGGAAGACTTAAAGGATATAAGGATTGTAAAAGGGGGGAAAGTATCATGGATGACCACCCTTGAAGGATAGTGGATGTTCATCTCCAACCATTGGGGGGATAGGCCAGCTCATCAACAATCACCATCAATAGTAAAAAAGAGGAGCACCTCTCCATCATTGTCATATTTAATCGAATTAAAATAAAATAATATATATATATATATGTATGTATAATATAATTATAGAATCATATTTATGTCATATATATCATATAATGTAATTTAAATCTTCCTTAATGTTGTCCATGTATATAGTGAATGAATCACATTTCTTTGAGGATGTGGTATTCCCAACATCCACAATCAATGTTATAAGATCCAAAAAATATGGAATGTTTGATGATTTGTGGTATGTAATAATTACATAATTGTTATGCAACTATAAATTTCATATATATATATATATATCAAAAAAATTGCGTTTCCCTCATAATTTCCAACCATGAATAGTGGTAAAGGAAAAAAGAATGGAATTTCTTCATAAGGTGGTAGTTCGCTGTACACATATGGTAACTTTGTTACCCCTTATATCGAAGTGTTTATAGATTTAGGTCGAAACAGTAAACATAAAAAAATTAATTTTTGGTAGGATAATTATTATTTTTAAATAATAATGTATTAATAATAATTTAATTGATATAGAAATTAATAAAACAATTATGTTCACCAAAGAATATCACATTATCTTCAGGTAACTCCTTTTAGTTTGTACCAAAAGACTTATTTGGTTTTATTTATTCCCAATGTTTGGATTCTAGGATAAGTGGTGGGATATTGAAATATTATTTTTATAGATTTTTCTAGAGAAAAGTGTCTTGAGTGGTGTGAATAAGTGTTATGGTTGAGTTTGTTTTTATAGTGTAATATGATTGGAATTCTTGTATGTTTTTGAAAAGGTAATTTCACCCACGTTTTTTACTATTTTTGATCAAATAATTAATTAAATTCTGGAAAATGTAGTATAGGGTTGACACATTTGCATTGAATTGATTTTTTAAATGTTTCTAGGTCATTCTGAGCATTATGTATATAGTCTAGTCCATTATTAAGATAATATTTCTCTTAATCATTATAGTAAATTTTAATTATATTCACTAATATATTTGTCCAAAAACTAAGTTGACCATATTATAAAACTTAAAAAATTATTATTTCAAATATGGAATCTATATTTTCAAATTCCAGAAATAGTAATGGGATAAATTAATTTAAATACAATAATGTAAATGGAACTATGACTCAGTATTTTAATGTAATGATGTTCAAATGTTTCCAATGTTTTTATATCTAGTTTCAATGTGAAATTGATTCCAATTTCATAAATTAGATTAATATTTGTAAAATGGATCTAATTGTACTTTTAATCCAATTTAAAATATAATTTCTCATTGTAAATCTTTCAGAATAAATTTTTTCTTGCAATAAATATCCAGCATTTTTCACAATTCAGTAAAAAATAAACATACCAAAAAAATTCCACAAATTCAACCAAGAATATTTTTGAAATTAGTATTTCTGAAAATAATTTTATTTTGGAATATAAAATTTCTAATAGTTCTAAAACATTTCATTAAAATAGGTTCTCAATAAAATTTATCAAACATCCTTATAGAAAAATATAGTTTGTAATTCTTAATATTGAGGTTTCTCTAATTTTATGACTATAAAATAAATTGGATGAATGTAAATAAATTTATCGAACATATGATATATTAATATATATTATCATTATTTTTTTATATTATTCATAACTAAAATTTTAAATTCTACATTTTATTATATTATATTTTGTAATAATATTTTAATAATATATAATTGTTTGATAATACATGGTCTTTGGTATAACACAAGCCACTGAAGAAACTCATTTTTACACAAGTCAAAAGCTATCTTAGTTAACACATACATTTTAATCTATATCATATATAATATTTATTTACTATAGTAAATACATTTCCAAGTATTGGTAAATTATATTCACTCTTGTGCATGGTACTTTATTCCATACACATTATCGAATATAATGTTCGTACGTTAGATATTTTTTGTAAGTTGGAGAAGATTAGTGGCCAGTGGAGGTATGTACTTAGTGGGGAAGAATAAATATTTATAGGGGTGATTGAGGTCATAAATAATAAAAAATTAAATGATAAATTGATTGTTTAGGGAATCTAAACCAAAAATCAATTTTTAATTAATAGTCTACTGGTTCAAAAAAATATGTTATTTGGATTGATTTCATTTAATCCTATTACTAATTTTGTGTAATTATTTTACTTATAAAATATAATAATATAATAATATATAATATATTTATATAAACACAATTACTTTGGTACTTTAGTCCATTTCATATTCATCCATTTACATCATGAATTAATATCAAAAAATAATTTCAATGCATGACTCACTAATTTATATTATTGAATCCTAAGATCCATAATAAAAGTTTTTATAACAATTTAAAACTATTTTGAAAAACTAATTTCTTTAATATATTAATCCCTAATCTTTATAATTTATTCCCCTACTTAAAATTTGACAACTATTAATAATTTTTTTATCAATAATCAATGATCCGCTATCCAGGAAATTGCGTAATCTAGTAGTAGGTGAAAAATAATTATCTTCATTAGATCATCGGTTAAGTAACTACTACTTTTCTAGATTTTCTGGGGTTTCCACCAGTATATGGGTTATACATTTTTATAAATTTTATTTATAAAATAAATAATAAGGATATTATTAAATTAATTTTAATCACTAAATATCGATTTAACAATGGTTTTCAATATAACCTGAGTTCATAAATTCTTCAACAATTTTATTTCAACAATGGTCCTTACATTTTATAATGATTATCCTAGGAAATTAATTTTCATTATCTATTCAAATATTTCATAATCATTCATAATAAAAATTTGAATTATCTTAGGCATATCCCTTTGGAGTGTCAAACTTGGTGGGTAGTTAGGCCATTTGTTGTGTACCAAGTTATAATCGTGTCATGCCTAACACTCCATTTGGATATGATTACTAGAGATGAATTTATGACAATTCCATATCCACTCGTAGTATCTTTAGAGGGGTTTATTGTTATGAAATACAATTACTCTATATTTTTTCGAGACATTATGAAATTATTATAAAATTACACTTTAATTCTAACACGGTTTTATGTTCAAAAATCTATATTTTTCTAAATCAATCTACAAAGGTTGTTACTTAACATTCTATGATACCAATTGTAGTGACCAAATCATAGAAATCATAGAGCTCATTTATATTACCTTTATAGATAAATTATTACAGTGAGTAAAATCCCAAATTACTAATTAGTTCATTATTCTTGGTAAACTATATACATATATGAATCTTGTTTCAAAAATAAATAAATAATTTTCATCATAATTTTATATTCATTTTAAAGAACTCTGTTCCATGAATATTATCATTATAAATCATTCATAGACTACTTTAGTGAATCATGGCAAAAGAAAACATAACAAGACTGATCTAAAATCTTAGTATGTTCGTTTGTAGTGGAATAAATAATTAATCAATGAGAATAGTCAATAAGGAAAGGTAATTATTAATGAAAAATTACATGTAATCAGTAAATTAAAAATAAAGTACATAAACAATATTGAATTTTAAATAACTAAAAACTCATGAAACTCAAATAACTAGGTAATGGATATTCAATATAAAAACAAAAGAAACTGAAAACACATGACTTTTAATGAATAAATTGAAAATTAAATGAATCCACAGACTTCTTCATACTGAAAATAAAATGTTTAATAAATAATAAATTAAAATGAAGTAAATTCATAATTATTGGTCATCATGTATCTTGAACATGATATCTTATACCATCCTGACCATTTGAAAGGTGGTTTAAATTACTACATAGAAAGCTATTTATTCTTCAAGAAAAAACTTTCTCATGAAACAAATTCAAAACATAGAGGGTCAATATAGTTTCAGTTACCCCCTAGTCTCTTACAATCCAAAATCATTCCTCATATCGAGTAATTGATTAAAAAAATATTCCTTATAAAATATATCATAATGGATAAAAGAAAAAAAATGTTTCAATATTTTCCCAGATAATCATATAACAATCAATATAAACTCCATATATAAAAATGGCATAAAATCTAGGAAATTAACATACCCATGATAAATTATATATATAACATGGAAAGATTCAATCATTAGTGGTCATTGAAATTTAATATTTAAATGTGACTTAGAAAGGAATAACTCTAGTGAATGTAAATAATATCATTGTTTGAGGAAGTCATAAACCATTTAGAGGAATAATAAGGATCGTATCCATAAAACATATCATATATGGAGTAAAACTAATTGGTTTTTCCGTTTATGAATGAATAAAGAAAAAAAATATTTTTTGAAAACATTCTTGTGGAAAATATAATTTTTTACTTTGAAAAACATTTTGAAGATAATTTTCCATAAAAATGAATTAGAAACAAAATTCCATATAATTCAACATATTAAATATTAAAAGGATTATTTGAAGTAACTATGGTGGTTAAAATCATACAATCAATACCATGAAATAATAACTTTACATTTTCATAATAAAATGATTAGAAAATACTTTTAGAAAGAGGGAAAAATATTCCATTGATGAATTTTGTAAAAAGAAAAAAGTGGTAAAAACGATTATAACCAATCATTTTTAATAGGCTAAAAATATTTGATAAGAATTTCAATAAAACATGTCTTTAAGATGAAAATAGGTTCATCGACAATAAAGATAAATGAAATTTTTATTTCTTGAAAACAATTTCTAAAACATTTTGAGTTTCAACTAGTCAAAACATGGTACTATTATTTGATAGAGGTCATGATAAAAATATTCAAATATATTTTAATTTTTTATACAATAATTTTCTTATTTATACCTTTATTGAATTTTCACGAATAATCAATCTCGATTAAAATTACAATATGAAATAAACACTTAAAATTGACATAATAGTGATGTGAGAATTAATAAATAAATAAATTATGTATATCAAATTTATATCCATAAAATAAGTGTAAATACCACAATATATAGTCAAATTAATTTTACATATAATCATATAATATTAACAACAATGATGATGTAAAATAAACCCATGGAACTGAATTGGGTAAGGAAATATAATCACCACATGGGTAACATTATGTTTAAATCCCCATAGATAAAATAATTAAAATTATAAAAAATATAATGACTAATGAATTAATCATGATATTACATGTATAATATTTATTATTTACTCTATATATAATAACATAGGTTTATAATAATAAATCATGACTGAAAAAATGAAAATTGAGACGAAGTCCATTACTACCTGGAATATTTTGAATTTTAATACATATGAAAGAAATAATATCATATTATACTCTAAATAAAATGATGAAAAATTAATTAATTTCATTAATAAAATAGGATAATTATATACATCCCAAAATATAATTTAGTGCTTAAAATATTGTTTGCCTTTGAGAAAGAAAAGTGGGACATGTATCCATAACTATGTGTTTCCTTTTGGGTGAGCTTCCTATAACCTAATGTATAATTTCTTCAAACAAATCAATAAATTATACATGAACCATAATAATATTTATATTATCATATATTATCTTCTTGTAAAATATTATTTCCCATTTATTAATTATCCTTCATTATTTTTACAATTTTGTGTGTTAAAGTCCTTGTTTGTCGAGTATGTTTCGACTGGTTATTTTTCATCCTATTACATATATCATGAGTTAATAATATGAATTTTTTTAATAATTATATTAATTTCATATTTTTTAGTATATATTAGTTTTTAATAATCTATAATATTTGGGGAATGAAAATTAAATGCACTATTCATGGGGATGATAGGCCGTACGTACGCATGAATTATACTACCATTTTATTTTCATTTTTAAAATAATGGTATGTAATTTATATATATATATAAATTTTTTAATTACTGTATAATTTTTAATTCTTATATTTCTTATATTTTATTTAGAATGATCATTAATAAATTCTATGTACAAAATGAATAAATTTCATTACATAGAAGAGGTAGTAACCCACAATTCAACAAAAGATGATACAATGTCCGCAAGATATTTAACACATAAAGGTATGATTTATATACATATTCTAGAGGAATGAATAAAATATAAATATAAATATAAATATATATTTATATTTATATCATATAAATATTTTAATTCCACCAATATTCCCATCCAGGATAGGCGGTAATTGGAAAATCGAACGACATCATTTTGTCATGAGGTAGTTCATTGTACACGATTGGTAAGTTTGTTTAATACTTGATAGATTTTTATGTAATTTTAAGTACTATAAATTACATATAAACATATAAATATATGTATAACACTAATGATAATATATAAGGGTGTAATAATATGATTTTAATTGCATCAGAATGAAATAAATTGAATGTGATCATTAAAACATTTAACCTCATTTTTTGGTTACATCATTTTGATTCTACAAAAATTCATCCTCAGAATAATTAATTCTGAAGGTGAGGATTCTAGTTATATTTTTGGGATATTGTGGTATTATTTAGGTAGAGTTTTGGTGATATAATAGGTTTGATATGTGTGGGTAAGTGGGAGGGGTGGGAACCGTTTTTTTTATTTTGGAGGAGGAGTGGAGTTTTTGTAATGTTTTGAAAATAGAATTCCACCGACATTATTCAGGTTTCAGGTGGATCTTATAATGAATACAATTAGATAAAAGGTATTTTATTGTTGAAATATTAATATATTATTGAATTTGGGCAATTTTCTAGATCATTTTGGCCCTTTTGTTTAAGTTTTATCCCCATATTATCCGCAATTTTATGTTAATCTCTGTAAATAATATTAATTAGTTTTAATAATAATATAATTATAAGAATAATTTTAAATTACTTGTTATAATAAATTATGCATATTAGACATATTTATTCCATTTTTATAAAATTTAATCATAGATCTGGATGAAATTAAATTAATTTTAATCCCACGGACGGGGTAATGAAAATGGTTTTTAAATTAAAAAAAGATCAAATACATGAAATGGTTGAATATCCAATTTAAATGTAAAATTTTTAAATATGAAATAAATTGGATTAATTTATTAATAATGGATCTAACTTGACTTTTAAACAAATTTAAAATAAAATTTAACCCTGTATAGTATCGAGAAAAAATATTTTTTTCCAATTAAAATCATCTATTTTTCATAACTCTCCCAACAATGAAACATCACAAAAAATATCAAAAATTTACAATAAGATAATTTTGACATTAATATTTTAAAAATGAATTTTATTTTAACATATATTTTTGTTATAATTTCAAAAATGGGATTTTAAATAGTTTCTCTTTAAAAGGCATTACAATTTCCTTTAAAACTTATATGTTTTATGCATAATATTGGGTTTGATCTTATCTAATAAATATAAAATATATTTTATTTATTTGAATACATTTTATTAGACATATAATTTATATATTATCATAATTTAGTTAATATTATTCATAACTACCAATTGATTAGCTTCATCATATCTTATTAGATTAAATAACAACATTTCAATAATATATTATTGTTTTGACAAAAATCGGTGTTGCGTGTATTTCAAGACATTAGAGAAACTCATTTTTGTCTTTGAAACAAGATTAACGACTATAAAATGAGTTGCAATATATATCATATATTTATTTTATCTAATATATTAAATATATTGTAATGTTTTATGATATTATATTCCCTTACACATTTGGCATTGTGTGTCATAAATGACCTAAATTGTCATTGAAGTCTGTCAACGTTTAAAATTTATATTCTTACTAACTATTGTCACTAGTGCAGAAAACCTTTTTTACGTCGGTTATTTTTCATATTTTATGTCGGTTTCTAGCCGACGTTAATACGGGCGATGTTATAAATAACGTTTTTGACGTCAGTTATTTAAAAACTGACGTCAAAAACATAAAATCGCGATGTTTATGACGTCGGTTATTTTAGAACTGACCTGACATATAAAATGGGAAGGGTTTATCACGTCAGTTATTTAACAACCGACGTAATAAAAGGTCTGGAAAATGGTTTATCAAATCGGTTATTAAAAAACCGACGTGATAAAAGGACGGGGAAATGGTCTATCAAATCGGTTATTAAATAACCGACGTGATAAACCAGGGGGCGGGGGGTTTATCACATCGGTTATTATAGAACCGCCATCATAAACTGGGGGGGGGGGGGTTTATCATGTCGGTTATTAAACAACCGACGTGATAAACCGGGGGGCGAGGGGTTTATCACGTCGGTTTTTTAATAACTGCTGTGATAAATCGGGGGAGGGGGATTTATCACGTCGGTTATTATATAACCTCCGTGATAAACCGGGGTGAGGGGGGTTTATCACGTCGGTTATTATATAACCGTCGTGATAAACCAGAGGGAGAGGGTTTATCACATCAGTTATTAAATAACAGACGTGATAAACCGAGGGGAGGGGGTTTATCATGTCGGTTATTAAATAAACGATGTGATAAACCATTTTCCAGGACTTTTATCACGTCGGTTATTAAATAACCGACTTGATAAACCATTTCCTAGGCCTTTTATCACGTTGGTTATTAAATAACCGACGTGATAAACCATTTCTCAGGCCTTTTACCACGCCGGTTATTAAATAACTGATGTGATAAACACATTTTTTTGAAATTGAATGCAGTCATCTGCTCTCCACCAGAATCAACCAGAAAACAAATCAAGAAATCCTACCACAAAAATAGAAGTAGATCAAAATTAATCATGTACATTGATAACATATAAAACTTACCCCCTAGACAGCCCCCACCCTCATGTATACCCCATGGACATCCCCCCCCCCATTGGAGCCCTCACCCTCATGTATACCCCCTGGACAGCCCTCCCCCACCCCATTGGAGCTCCCACCCTCATGTATACCCCTTGGACAGCCCTCCCCCACCCCATTGAAGCCCCCACCACACTCCTGGACTGCCCCCGACCCCTGGACAGCCCCAAACATCCCTCGAAAACCCCCACCCACCAGAACAACACCCCCTGAACCCCTCACCCCACTTGACAGCCCCCACCACACCCCTAGACAGCCCCAAACACCCCTGGACAACCCCCCACCCTCATGTATACCCCCCACCCCTGGACAACACTCCCACACCCCTAGAACACCTTCCCACACCCCTGGACAGCCCTTTCACCCCCTGGACTGTCCCCCCACCACACCAGACAACCCTCCCAGACCGCTGGACACCCCCAACCCCACTGAACACACCCCCACCCCCTTGGAACCCTCCCCCACAGACCCAACTCCATCCTAGAAAAACCATCATAAGTAAACCAAAACAAGAAGCAGAGCAAAATTAAACATTCACTTATATAACATTCAAAACTTACACTATCAACTTAAAAAAAACTAAATCCATCCTAAACAACTACCAAATACACAATTACAATGACAATATTCAAAATTTCATTTTACATTACAAACAACTAAAATTCAATCAAACATGTATAATAATTTGACCACTCCACTTGTAAGTGTTTGATGTCTTCAGCAGTATAGGGTTTAGGGTCATCAAAAAGCTACAAATGAAAAAGAAAGTAGTTAACGTGTTTAATGAATAAATAAAATTGAAATATTATGGCTATGTTTAAGAGGAAATCATACCAGGTCAAAATTCACAACTGTCCTAGTTGTTATTATTTCACACATAAATCTTAACATATAATATCCGCATTCGATGAGGCCTTGTTTTTCATGACAATTCTGTTTGAATGAGTGTAAATTCAATATATTGTTTTTATGTAATAAATCAAAAATTAAAAATTATAAATGTATATTTACCTTCTCATTTACATATTTGATATTTTCACTTCTTTTCTTTGTGTTTTTTTGAAAGTAGGCCCATGCACTGTTAGAAAATAATACAAAATGGGTAAATTTAAAATTCATTATAACATATAAAACTATTGAGAAATTGAAACTTACTTTTCCAATATATTCTTAAAACTTTCCCACACATCACCATGGACAGAGCATATCCAATAAAGGGATTTCTCCCTTGGGAAAAAACCCCTAACATCCAATTATCACTGATAAAAGAGAATTTGACATTAGTGGTTGTTTATGTTAAAAGATAATTAACTCTTTGATAGAAATGTGTTTCATACCAATCACAAAAAGGCATCATCCAACATTGTGTGATAATATTCTTTTCAAATCTTTCAGCAATATAAACCATTATTTGTTCCTCTTTCAATGCACATGCTTCCGGGGAAATCAATTGCGGGTCCATGAATCCATATACTTCTGTCAGCTTATTCCTCTCACAAATTTTATAAAGATACCTACTACAAAACATATATAAGTATACATTTTTAATAAATATAATGCAGGGAAAAGGTGTTAAGACTTATATGGAAAAAATTTTCACTACGTTGATGCCCAACTTATCTCCAGTAACAAGCTCCATGATATTAGTTTTTATAATCCCCACTCTTTTTTCACGTCCACAAACATGAAATTCCATTGGAAACTCATAATAACCTGACATCAAATGTGAATATCTTGACAATCTGTCAAGACCATTTGAATCTGTATCTGATGTCATAGCCATTTGTCTTTGTTGTTGTCTATATAGTATTTCTTTACCGTTGAAGTATTCTTGTAAAACAAAATTGAAAAATATATTAGTTTTCAAATGAAAAAACAACTTTAATAAAAAAATAAAATAAAAGATATAACATTCATACCTCTAAGGTAATGAGTTGAAGAAGTCTGGATGGCCAAATAAAAAATGGCCGATACTCTGTCCAACTGTCGCCACCTCATCTGTAGGCATTGTTACCCTAGCTGATATATCTATAATATCATGTACAGTGACCCTCTGATTCACTACCTCTAATTGTTAATGATGAACTGTATCTCTTATACAATATACCAACCCATATGCTACTATATGATTTTGATAATCATCAACATAAAACTCGCAATAAGTAGGAGGCTGCAGCGGAGGTGTAGGATAAAAAATGGGGTCCACAGGCTGAGGTGGGGGAGTGGGAGCTACTGGCGGAGGTGGAGGATAAATAATGGGGTCAGCAGGGGGAGGTGGAGGAGTGGGAGATGCAGTCTGAAATTGTCATTACATTTCTACAAACATAGACTGCACCGACTCTCTAATCTTGTCCTACATCATTGCATTAATATTATGAACTTCAGCCTCCAAGGATTCTATTCATTTTATAAACCCCCTCAATGTTAGAAGTTGAAGAACATGGCAACACTTTTCTTACCGATACACCTGCCGGATATCCTCTTACATGACCAGGATGTTCGGGCCCTCCCAATGCTGCAAATAAAATATCTTCCCTCCCAGTAGCTGTAAATGTCCCCTCTGGACTCTACTCCTCAAGAGAGTCCTGTATTAATTAATTGGACATTTCTGTAATGATTGAGATTATATTAAGAAAATAGTTAACTTAAATAAATAAAATAGATATCTTACAATCCTCTCAGCTACGATTCTCGATTCATCCGAAAGATATTTCCCTTCTTTCCCTTCTGAGCTCTCTTCCATTTTTCATGTCTAGATGGAGGGGATGGAGGGGCCACCTCTCCAGATCTTGAAGACTCAGCTCTTAGTTGTTGAAATTCTTCCTCCATCATTTGTTCTTCCAATAATGCATACCCTACCCGAGATAAACTATGACGGTATACATTTTTAGATTGGACCCCTTGATGAGCTTTCCTTGTTTGCTGTAATTTAAGAATAAGAAATCATTAACAAAACATTAATAAAATCATTTATATAAGAAAGTTTATAAAAGTTTACATTGCCCTTACAAGAAATGACTCTTTTCTTCTACTTTCAAAAAAATGTCTCCATATGTCCTCATCTATAAAAGGATATATACGACATGTATTATCATGACTACTATGACCATAAATGAAATCAGATGAGAGGGTTGATTTGAAATCCCTCTATCTCCTGGCAGCCAATGATAAGAATTTCTTCCTGACTCCTCCAGTGTCAGGAATATCAAATTTCATCTGATAAAGAAGAGGTTAATCATATTATATATACTAGAAAAATTAAAAGAATAGTCAAACAATGACAAAATATCTTACCAAAACCATCTCCCACAACTGAGAGATATTCGCTTTATCCACACTTCTCCAATCATCATACAGAATGCTTACTTTTCTCTTAGCCTGAGTTGCTACAAAACTCTTAAAATCTTTTGCATTCAGACCTCTAGGAATATCATCATCATCAAAATCAACGACTATCCTCTAATCCTGCGTACATGCAAGTTATAATTTTCGTAAACGTGTTCACCCACGTTTACCAACCTTTGAACTCTTTGTCGTAATAGGAATATGTGAATGTTCATCCCCAGATCTATGACCAGCAATATGCTCCTCTCCAGAATCATGTGGCTGATCATATGAATGATCTTTCATTATCCATCAAATCAAAAATACAAACGTCAGTTCACAAATATAAAAATTCAAATATTTTAATACTACTGTAATCAGAAAATAGAAAAGTGTACTAAGTTACATAATAGTAAACATTGGTAATATGGTAAGCATGTTAAACAATGGTAAAGATGGTAAAGATGGTAAAGATGGTAAAGATGGTAAACATGGTAAAAATGGTAAACCTGGTAAACATGGTAAACATGGTAAAGTAATTGTCAGTGAACCAAAATAATAGATATATAATTCATGTAATGGTTATAAACATGATAAAGTAAACTAAACAAACTTAAAACAAACAATAACATATACTTATTTTGTTTTAAAACACGTTTTAATAAATAAAAAACTTACGATATCTAACATTTATGGAAAAAATAAATGTAAACAAGAAATAAACATATGTTACCTGTAATTTTAGGAATGTACAAATGGATTGTTTTCCCAAATTCCTTCATCGTGATCGTTCCTTATGGCACAAACTATGTCTTGAACATGATCATCATTATGTTCTGTTAATCTTTCCATAGAAGTAGAAATCTCACTTAAATCAGCATATTCATCAATTTCATCCTCACCAACATATTGTTTTTTCCCTTGTAAAACAATAGCCCACTGCATATCTGATTGATCTACTACATAGAAAAGTTGTTTTTCATGTGTTGCCATTATAAAAGAATCAGTTGTGTCTTCCAATCTATTCAGATTAACAAGTGTCATTCCAAATTCATCGTGTATGACACTATTTTTACTGTTAAACCATTTACAGTTAAGAACATGAACTTTAATTTTAAAGTAATCAACCTCCCATATGTCTTCAATCACTCCATAATATACACTTGATGCAGAAATTGGGTTTTTGTCCTTAGAACTCAAAAAATGCATTGCTTCTGCAAACACCAATACACCACTATTCTGAAATGTACTTTTGTTGTCCCGATCTTTCATATGAAATGTATAACCATTAATGTCATAACCGGACCATGTTATCACATTTAAACATGGACCACCCACTATCCATTTTAATGTCTATGATATATCTGATCTACCAAGAAAAGTCTTTTTAATCCATGACAAAAAAGTTTTGTTGAGCTCATTCAAAATACACATTTCTTTCTTCTTTGGATGGCATTGTTTCAACTCATTAATATGCAATGTGATATACGGTTGAGCATCGGCTATGTTATTCAAGATTTATGATTGTAACTTCTTCATATGTTCAGCTGACAATGATTTCACTTTCAAGCCGTGAATCCCCTTTCCCTCATTATTAACTTGTTCATGGCGAGATGGAGGCAAACCTATATGTTTCGCCACAACCAAATAGCCCGTACAAAACTCTACTACCTCCTCAGAAATATAATTTTCAATAATGGAGGCTTCAAGTCGATATAGATTTCTAACACACCCCTTTAATATTTTCATATACCTTTCAAAAGGACACATCCAACGAAGATATACAGGTCCACAAAGCTTTATTTCTCAAACAAGATGAATCCTTAAATGCACCATTATATCAAAAAATGTTGGAGGAAAATACATTTCTAATTGACAAAGTATAAAAATTGCATCCTTTTCCAAAATGTTCAAAGCATTCACATCAATCTCCTTGTTACAAATTGAATTGAAAAAACAACACAACTTCATTATAGTCTTTTTGACACGAATGGGCAATATTCCACGCAATGCAACTGGTAGAATTTGTTGCATCATGACGTGACAATCATGTGATTTCATACCTATCAACTTCAAGTCCTTCAATGAGAAAATTTTTTTTACATTAAAAGAATAGCCTTGGGGAACTATGGTATCATGAAGACACTGACAGAAGCTAATTTTCTCCCTCTTCGATAATGTATGACAAGCTGGGGGAAGAAATGTTTGTCTTCCTTTGGGAGTGGGAGCTAACTCCAAACGTATTCCCATTGATAGTAAGTCTAATCTTTCATTCAACCAATCTTTAGTCTTTCCGTTAATATCTAACAATGTTCCAATCAAAGAATCACATATATTTTTCTCCACGTGCATGAAATCAATATTATGTTTTACTTCATGATACCTCCAATATGGTAGCTCAAAAAAACTGACATTTTCTTCCAAATATGTCTATCATTACCAGATTTCGGTGTCTTTCCCAATGTCACATCAAGGTTTTTCACTCTCTCAAAATACATATAAGGGGATAAAGGTTTTGGAGCAGTATCAAATTCTTATTAGGCATTGAATTCCTTTTTTAGTCTTCTATAAGGGAGTTCCATAGGCAAAAACTTTCGATGACCCATGTAAACTGTTTCCCTCCCATGATGCAATTGACAATATGATGTCTGTTGTTCGCAAATTGGACATGGTTTATGCCCGTTAACATTGTATCCAGACAAATTTCCATACACTGGGAAGTCATTTATAATGAACAGAAGCACTTCATGCAGTTGAAAATATTCCATTTTATACGAATCATACACCCTAATACCATCAGCCCATAACAGTTTCAAATCATCAATCAACGGTGACAAGTAAACATCAATATCATTATCGGGATGCTTTGGACCAGAGATCATTATACTCAACATGAAATATTTTCGCTTTATACAAACTTCAAGAGAGAGGTTGTAAATTACCAATAAAACAGGCCATGAACTATTTGTGCTACTGAGGGTTCGGTATAGATTCATTCCATCTGTGCACAACCCGAGTATGAGATTTCTAATTTTCTTTTCCAAATGTAGAATACTACGCATCAATTTTCTTCCAATATGGACAATCAGCTGGATGACATATTTTTCCATCACATACCCTCTCTTCAGCATGCCATCTTAACCTTTTTGAATCATGTTAATTAGAAAATAAACGTTTGAAACGATTAATTATAGGAAGATACCAAAATACCTTTGAAGGGAGCTTTGTAATCTCTACTCCAGCCTGTGATTTTTCTTTCAACTTATACCGTGATGTCCCAAATTTAGGAAACTCTGATAGAAATTCATATTCCTTCCTATATATAATGCAGTCATTCGTACATGCATGTATTTTCTTGTATCCCAATCCCATCGGGCATAATATTTTCTTGGCTTTGTAATGTGAATCTGGAAGATCGTTATCTTTTAGAAGAATGTCTTTCATCAATTGTAGCAGCTCTGTAAAACTTCTGTCACTCTATCCATGCTTCTCCTTCAGGTTAATCAATCTTAACACCGCCAAAAAAACCGTAAAATCTGTACAACCAGGATATAATGGTTTTTCATCATCACCATATAGACGCGCAACTGTTGGTTCTATCTCAATTTGTTCTGCTACAATATCACGAATCATTTCTTCAATTCCATCAGAGTCACCATCTTTCGAATCATCATCATCAGTGATATTCCATCGGTTTTCACCATGCCAAATCCAAGGGCTGTAACTCGGATTAAAACCATGACAAATCACATGATCTTTTATCTCTCTACTTTTCATCTTCTTCATATTCAAACATTTTAGTCATGGACAGAAAACAATGTCACTACATGGATCATTTTGTTTTGCAAATTCCAAAAAGGCATCAACACCTTCCTCAAATTCTTTGCTCATTCGATGTGTCGTAATCCAACTTTGACTCATTATTACCTTTAACAAATATCAACAAAAAATATATATTTTTAAGATAAGAAAAATATATGTTTATATGAAAAAAATTATAATTTGAATTTAAAACAATTTAAAATATAAAACAAATCTATGGGTATTTAAGAAAATATTCTTGAATATTATTTTTAAAACAAAATATAGTTAGATATAACAGTTTTAAATTTCATTGAATCAAAGAAAACCATGCCGCCTACATAGTTGATAGAAAATTGGAGAAAATGGAGTAAACCTGAGAATCACCCCCACCCCCTGGACAACCTCCAAAACCCTCTGGACAGGCCCCCACCCCCTTGGACATCCCCCCACACCCACTCACCCCCTTGGACCACCCCTGGACACCCCCAACCCTCCGGACACACCCCCACCCCTCTAAACAGCACCCCAACCCCTCTTGGACACCACCGCCCACCCCTACCCCTTGAACACCCCCCTGGACACCCCCAACCATCTGGACAGCCCCCACCCCCGGACAGCCCCCAAAACCCTCTGGACAAGCCCCCACCCCCGTGGACAGCCACTCACACCCACCCACCCCCTTGGAAACCCCCCTGGACACCACCCGTTTCCACATCTTTGATATAACACAATTTTTTTTAAAAAAACGTGACATTATTAAAAATGTTTCATGAAATATGATGAAAAGTCCAATCGTATTTCTTATGAAATTTTTCTTACTAGAAAGGGTCTTAGTATTGGATAGAATAATAAATAAAGTGGCATAAAACAGAAATATAATCCTAAAAATGCATATAATCCAGCTTAAATATTTGAATAAATATGTTTGTAATCAACCATCAAATCGAAAAGGTGTATGAGAGAACAATTAGAGAAAAACTGGCAATGAGAGATAAAGGTCATTGAGGGGGGATGGTGTCAAAGGAAACACAAAATCAAATGAACCGAGACCACTTTATGAAGTAATCCATGAAAAAGAAAAACCTACATCAAAGAAAATCGTGAACCATCAAAAAACAAACAAATACCCATTTGAAATTGAATCTAGTATCTTGATTCAGAAACTCTAGAAAATAAATAAATCACAATCTCATTGATTGAATCCTGAATTTCTAAAATAGAACAATACACTGGTTTCACTTTGGTTGGTGGTGAAATTATTTGTTGTATTCGATCATCAATTAGTTTTGTGACATAAAATCAAAAAATCTTGTGAAATACATATAAGTAACATTCATTATTCAAGTTCACATTCTTTTTGTAGAATTACCCATCTCTATATTATCATTAGTAAAAAACATTATCATTATTCTCAACTAAAATCATGAGAATTGTGATATTCCCATTTTTATAAACATATATTAATGATGTTATGATAGAGTTTATCATAACTATTAATATAAAAAATGGTATACTTATCTATAGTAGAGTCCTATAAGACAAAATGGATGCACGATATTTCTGTGACATTTAGATTTTTTAAAGGGATATAATGATGTTTAACACTTCCCAGAAGGGTGAAATTATAAGGGAGTTTAGTGTCTTTTAAAAATACAAAGTGGGTAAAAGTGAATTTTTTTCCATTAAAAAAAACAAATGGTTTATCATAGATTTATTAGACTCTATGAGGGTGAATGATAAATATTTATTTTATTATGTTCCATTATAACTCATGTGTAAATATTTATTTTAGTTCAATTAATGAATGATAAATGGTTTACATTAATGGTTTTTTTTTCTAAAAAAATGACATATTCAATATGGATGATTGATTCTTATTCTATGATAAGACACTCAACAATGATGATTCACTATAAGTGATGATAATTTCATTTAATTCTCTAATCACATAAACATTATTGGTTATCCAACTACAAAATTGTTAGATGAACCTGAGCGTTAAATGAAATATAGGATAAAAGGAATGGATGAATCAACCATACCTCAAATTTCTTTTTGATAATGAAATTCAAACCGGTCGAATCAAGAAATATTCCAAATCTTTCCTTAATCACACCATAGTCCTTCAATAAATAACCCCAAATATGTTTCCAACATAGGAGGATTTTGAGTCATTAAATGAAAGGTAATATATCAAAAAAAATTTATAAAGAAATACAAAAAATACACTCAAGATAAAAATGAATGTCCAATGCCAATGATATTGAAAAAAATGTAATAGGGTTCGAAATGGAAGAATCTAACCCAGTTTAAACAAAAAAATCGCAAAACATAAATATAGACTATCCGGGAAAAAAATGAACGATATAAATTCGTGGAAGGCTTACTTGAGTGTTGCAAGTTGAGATGATAGATCTGAGGAGAGTAAAGATGACAAATGATGAAGCCAAAATGAGTTTAACACAGGTCGATCAATGAGACGATTAAGGTTTACCGCGCAAGAGAGACGAGCCGACAGACTGTCGATCGAAAAAGCGTAAATGACAGTCCACGGGGCTTTAATTTTTTAAATGTTTTATAACGTCGGTTATATAATTACTAACGTTATAAACTATTTTTTAAATTTATAACGTCTGTTATTTTAAAACTGACATAAAAAACCCCCGCACTTTGGTTTTTTATGTCGGTTATTTTAAAACCGATGTAACAAACCCCCCTCGCTTTGGTTTTTTACATCGGTTATAAAATAACCGACGTAAAAAAGTTATAGATATCTCATTTTTTACGTCGGTTATCAAATAACCGACGTAAAAAACCCCCGCGCTTTGATTTTTAACGTCGGTTAATTTATAACCGACGTAAAAACCGAACACGCGCAATTTGTAATGTCGGTTATTAAAATAACTGACGTTAAAAATCTACTCAACACATTTTTTACGTCTGTTATAAAATAACCGACGTAAAAAACCACATTTCATAGATTCTCACGTCGGGTATATATAACCGACGTAAAAAATGGTGAAGTAAATAACGTTTTCTGCACTAGTGTGTATTTTTGGTATGCAGGGTCAAACCCACAGGGAAGGTAAATTTGGCCAATTATTTTCAATAAAACTTTGGAAAACTGCACTGTTGTCTGCAGTAGTGTGATTTTTCTACTTCTCAATTTTTATATATTTTTATATATATTTTTATAATAAGTAGAGTGAAAGAACATCAGAAAACATGTTTAAATAAAAATAAATTGATTCTATAAATATATGTAAAACATTGAATAACAGAGATATAGAACACTGATAAAAAGGGAATTCTATTAAAATTCTCGATGAGTAATCTCTATTATACTGGTTTTGAAGGTGTTTTAATTCAAATATTAGTTGTTTCAGAGTACCACTATAAAGAGTATGACTCATCTACCTTTCCAAGAGTTAAATCACACCAGCCAACCAATTTAAGAGTTCGCCACTTAATAATTAATCAACTGAAAACTATTTTAGAATTGACCACAAGACAAACTCAACTTAAGTCTTTAGGGATTTTGAATCAATTATCTTTTGAGAAGTGTTTCTACAATCAATGTCGCCAATTGAATGTGAAAACTTGAGATTAAACTTTGGTAGAACAATTCAATTGAATGAATTTAGTATCGATCTCACTGATCAATACTGAATATATCTAAAGATGAAGTGAAAAAGAACATTTAATGCTTACTACTGAAACATCAATTAATCCCTGAACAGGTGATTTAGCTAAACATCCTCTTTAATAGGTATGTCGAGATCTTTCTATCAAAAAATAGAAGAGTTAAAAGAAAACATAGTGAGTAAACTCCCATTTCTAGCATGAATTTCTACTCCTTGACTCTTCCAGCTCCAAGTAGTGGTTCCAGAGTCTCCCTCTAGTCTCCTCTCCTCGGCACTGGCACCTCTAATGTGTCGAATGAATGTCACCCCATATAATCTATGTCTAATCAATATCAAATCCCCAAATATTGCTACTTTATCTATCTTAAGTTGCCACTGTCTTCCACTGCTCATCACCAGAACTCTTCACTGACTTGAATTCATCTTTCACTATTGCACTACTCACATGTGTTTTTTTTGTGACTGGCCCGTCATGCTAGTTTTTCTCATGTAAGTAAATCCCAGTTAGTTAGTTGAGTGCACCTGGATGTATTTCCATATCTTGAATGAACCTGTGCAAGAAAATTAATTAGCACAATTTAAACGAGACGGAAATATAGAATTATAATTTAAGAAAATAGTTTATAAAAAAGTATTTTAAAATAGTCAATAAACTTTTAAATAATGTTATTAATTATTTTATTAATATTACTAGAAACTAGTAATTATATTATAATTAATCATAAAAAAATATTATTATTATAATAGTTATTATTTATTTATAAAAGATAAATTAAGATAATTTTCATATTATAAGTTGATCGAATTAGAGTTATTATTTTAATTATTTTAAAAAATAGGTTTTATTAATTATTAATTTTGATGATAAACTGTTTATAAGTTATTATTTTTTAATTAGTCAGCATTATTAAAGTAAAGTATATACATTAAGTATTTCTATTATTTTGAATGTTTACATTATTAACATTTTAAATTAATTACTTTAGATTAACTATAATTTAATTTATAACTTATTATTTGTATTTTATTTTATAAACAAAATGTATTATTAAATAATAATTAATAAATTAAATTTATAATTAATAAGATTTTTAATAATATTTCCTAATTTGATTTTAGAAAAAACTGCCAATTAATAAAATAAAATTTTATTCATGTTTAATAAATCTGTTTTATAAAATATCTTATGTAAGAGAGTTATTTATAATTAATGTTTATTGTTTTTTTTCAATTTATGTTTATGTTTTAACTTATTTTTAATTCATTGATTTTTTATTAAGTAAATTTTAATTTCTTCTCCCCCCCCCAAATCGGCGCAACATGGGGGTAGGGTTCCGTTTTATTCTCCAAACAAGTCAGTGGCGCCCTCCTATGCCTCAGCTCGGCTACCCCTTATTCCAGAAACTGCGGCATGGCTCAGCTCCGCAGTACAAGAGGACCTCCTCTTATCAATGGCACCTCGAACAATAGCTTAAGTGGCTTCAGTTCTTCTCCTGACTCCAGACAAGGCAGTGGCTTCTCTCCAGTGGTGGCGAACCGTGGGTTGACCCCTTCTCTGAAGGAATCCTCCACAAGAGATCACATCACTGGTGACAATGGGTTATGGAAGATTTAAACCCCTCGCTGCGGCGTGTCGGTAATATCCTGGTGATTTGTATTCTATGAATAAATGGGTTCAGTTTGATGCAATTATTCTTATCTGTGAGTGTGCAACAAAGGAGAAATGATGGAGAGAAAAATTGATGTTGAATTGGTGTGAAGGTATGGAGCCTGTAGGAGGAATATGGTGGTATTGGTGACAAAGGAACGAAGCATGGGATATGGTGAGGCATTGTGGAAATATTGGATAATGATGAGGTGTGGGGAATAGTGAGGGGTTACCATTATAGAAAAAAAAAGAAGATCACCTTTTTTATAAAATAAAATAGGTCATCAATTGAACATAAAAATATGGTTACTAATATACTTAAATGAATGCAACCGGTAAGCTGCATAAGGTCACCATTACTAAAAAGGCCATTGATGGATGAAATAGTCACCGATAGAAAACTAACGGTGACAAAAAAACAAAAATTAAACTTAAAAATTAAAACTTAAGTTAATTGAAAAAAATATTGAAAATAACTAATTACAAGTAAGCTAAATACATGTAATTAAAACAGGATATTTGTTAAACAAAAAACTTTAAAGATGAAATTAAATATTTTAATTGATAATACTTAAATTAAAAACTGGATAATTGATAAACCAATATGCTAAAAGACATAAATTAAAAATACTAGATAAATAATTTTTGGGTTGCAGTGAGAAACGATGAAGAGTATTGGTGAACCAGAAAGTTACCGATAGTTTTGGTCCACCTCACCGGTAGACTAGAACCAGAAGAAAATGAATATATCATATAACTACATATGTGAGATTAAATAATTAAGGTTTTAAACTCTTAATTAATTAATTAATTAACTATGTGAACACATAAAACTAAAATCGAACTAATTTATTTAGTTAAAACTATAACCCTTAATTTACGTAATTAGCAAAATTATTAGACATATAATATAACATTGTTATTATATTTTAATGAAACTGAATTAAAAGATAAAATATTAAAATAAAGACTAAGTTAATTAAATAGAATTTCAATGATCAAATAATTGTTTTTATTAAATGTTAGTTTATTGAAAATCCAAGAAGATTTAAATTAACCAAACTAAATCAGATATAATTAAATTAGAAAAGTTATGTAAGTTTAGAATTATTATTTTAAAGACAAAAAATACATAATTAATTATAAAAAATGATTAATTAACAAAATTATTTATCAAAATACAAAAGTACAGTTATTTCGTATAAAGTGATTAAAATAATTAATTAAATCATTAAAAATTAAGTAAATAGATATGGAAAAACTATGTAAAAATAAAGCCACATCAAATTCCCCCACACATTATCATTGTTTGACCTCAGAAAATGTCATGTCTTATTATCTTTGAAAAATAGTAAAGATCACACTGTAACATGTTCAACACTCAAAAACATAGGACAAAACATAACAACATGCTTTTAGAAAATGAATTACTCATATGAATCTTGCCTATAACAAATACTCAAGGGAAATTAGGAAAGCAATGACTATCCATAAAAGAAGATGGCATGCCCCATACGTGATACAACTTTGTGAATAAATTCAATCCAGGCATAAGCCTAAAGTCCGAGAGTGACAAAAGGTCAAATTTATATGGAATTAAGAAATTAATAGTAGGAGCTTTATACTTTTAATTTTTCAACTATGTTCCAAAAATAAATAATTTCTAGTGAATCATATCAATGATACTACCTAAATGACTCCCATATAAACTAAATTTCCCCTTCTACTTCTGTCACTCATCATTCTCCTCACCTGAATGAACTCGTTTTTTACCCTAGAAAAATTATTAAATTTTTTACAAGCCATTTATCATTGTGCTAAGAACTATGTAATGCACTAATACAAAGTGTACGGAGGGATTATAGTAAACAGAAATGAACCCAGTATCTAGGGTCCCAGAGACTTACTGTGGGATCCCATATTCCTAGACTACTCTAGTTTCAAAAGATTTTAATGAAAACCATTTACATTGGCTCATTAAGATGATTACTTTTAATAATTAAAAGATAAATGTAGCCCCAAGAATCAGAATCAATCTTCCAGTTCCAAGGGTTATGATCATAATTACATTAAAATGATACACATATCTGTTTTAGAAGTTGTTCCTAAACCAAATTTCCATCAAATCACTAAGTAAGATCACTCAGCAATCATCCATTATCATTAATTTTAGATTCAAAGCAGTTATTAACTACCAGCAAGGTACTTTTCCTAATTCAAAACTAATTTTAGAACAGAGTAAAGCCTAAAATTAAGCAATATTTTTGAAAACATTAAACCATTTTTTTACAAAGAGTTTGAAGTGAATTGGGAATTGATTGGATACCATTAAAACAAAATTTAGAATAGTCAATAATTTTCCCCCTACCCCACAATTAAAACCCAAATTTTTTCCCAATGTTGACTTTTAAAGTGGAGAAGAACAATTTGACAATTTGTGGTTCAAAATAGATTCTCAATTAAGTAGATTTATGACATGTATAAAGGTCAAATTAGAGTTCAAATTTTTTTTCCACAAAGATCTAATAACATCATGTTCGTTAGAAAGTACGTTCTTTAACATTTATGTTCAACGATAAAGATTTTCATTATAGCTCAAAAGAAGCATAAAATGTGTTGATGCACAGTTAATTAGGTGAAAGCATTTTTAAAAAGTATGATTCAAATAGATGTTCAACATAACATAACGATGCATGATAAACACCCGATAGACTAATCGATTCCAATGAAAAACACAACTACCAGCAAACACATAGCCCCTAGAAAAAACTTCATGGAGTGAATGAGTTTTAAACAATGAATTTCAGTTCACAGCTATAGGTACATGCATATTTTTAAATAAAAACAAACTTTTGTAGTGGAAATAAACATGCATTATAATTTTAAATAAGCAGAATTAATTTTCAAGACACAACATATAGAAATTTTTTTTTATCAAGGACATGCATATGATTTTTAATATAGTTCAAATCATTCACCAGAATTTTTATTACACATGTAGCAGAATTTTCTAATACAAGCAGAATGTCTCAGTGAGGAGAATTTTATTAACAAAAACATGAGTAGATATGAATGCAGAATGTTGATGTACTTCCCTAACTATGTTCTTGTCTAAAATAATCATGGGAATTCCACTCGTTTATTGACACAAGCAGCAGAAACCTAAGACAAAACAAACAAACAAAGGACAAGCAGGAACAGGTATTTCACAAAAAAAGAGCATAGAAGAAAATTTTTAGTCAAGGTTAAAAAGAAACAACATAAAGGAAAAAATAACCATGGGTTGCCTCACATGCAGCGGTAGATTTAAAGTCCCCAGCCAGCCATTATTCAAAAATAGTTTTCAAGCTCAGTGAAGGCAGCCAAGCCCTTCAGTTGTCCCTCAAAATACAATTTCACTCTCTGCCCATTGACTAACATGGGTTTATTCTCTTCACCTAAAATTTCCAAAGCTCTATTCAACGAGGATTCCATATCTATAGACAATATATCCATGAATGGAAACTATTTGAATCCAAAATTCACGCTCGCTAAACTTCCCATATAAATCGGCTCTTCTAAGAGACTTTTAAATAGTGTGCATGTGATTCTCATGATATTCATAGCTTTTGTATTATATAATGTTATCATCAATAAATACCCATGAAAACATTGAGATAATCCTTGGAAACTCTATTCAGTATATCCATATAAACATAGGGTGTAGAAATTTGTCCAAAAGTCCCTACTCTAAAATCATAATGCTCATACCTTCTTTGGAATATTGTCTTTGGTATATATTACTTCCTTATATGAAACTGATGATTTCCAGATCAATGTTCAGTCCCTAAATGGTATTGGGCTTCCTGAAGTTGATCAAATAAATTATCAATTGAAGGAAGAAGTAACTTTTTATTTATCACAGTAGCATTGATCTCTATATAGTAAATGAATATCCTCATAGATTTATCATTATTATTAACAAAATTAACATGATCTCCCCATGGAAGAACACTATGGAAAATAAACCCCTTACTACTCAAATCTGTTAGTTTCTTATATAACTCCACTAATTCTACTGTGGACATTTTATAAGGATTCATTGATATAGTCCTTTCACCAGGAATTAAATCAATTCAAAAATCAATTTCCCTCTTCGGTGGATGTCTAGGTGAATCCTCTTGAAACACATCAATATATTCTTTCACAACATATATATACTCAATTTGGATTTTTCTTTCCCCTATGATATATATTTTATTCTTTTCTCCCAATGAATTGACTTTAATAGTAATAATAGGATTTGGATCTAGAGAAGAATCAAATGGAGAGGTTTCCACTCAATTTAGAAGGTACTCTACATCCTTCTCAAAAAATTTAGATATTTATTCTTCAAAATTATTTTAATGTAACAATTTTAAATCCAATTCATACCATGTATTATATAAAAATAAAGCATGGGTATGTTGATCATGGTAACAACTAAAGAACATTTAAGCATCATAATGGGGACATATAGACACATGTTTATTGCATTGTCACTTCCCTTATGAGTTTTGACTAAAAATACTTTTGTAAATCTAATGGGAAATGTCTAATTTTCATGGAAAAGTTTGAAGATGGAAAATAATGTGGTGACCCAAAATCAAATCAAGCATTGGCTATGATTGGGGAAATGATTAATGTACGAGTAACAATGTCATTATGATATTCAACCATAAGAGTTGTGATTTCATAATCATGGATTTTCCCCCTTTCCCTTGTCTAGGGAATGTTTCTTTAATGTCTTGGAAATTCAAGTCTATAATTCCCATCTATTAATAATTATAGCATTAAACATTGGAAGAATCGTTCTTTCTTTTATAATCATTGTCTTGGTGGCCTTTTTTTCTATGCTTATAATATACTCGCATTCCCTTCTAGTAGGTTCAAGGGTATTTATTCCCACTATTATTTCATTGTAGAAAATCAACTCTTCCCTAGTTCACTATTTCCTTATTTATTTTCCTATTATTTTTATAAGATATATTCATCAATTTCATTCTTTTAAATTCATATGACAAAGAAAATAATTTATATCATGATTACATATGAATCAATATCATTACATGATAAGGAATTTTTGATAGACCTATATTAGTTGGAGGAATGGCTTAAACCATCAAATAATCGAACAATGTTACTCTTGGGGGTTTTTATGTAGTTCATAGGATGCATTTCATTTCATTTTTAGGTCATCTTCATATTTTTAAACATTATCATCCTCTTTTTTCCTCATACTCAAAAACTGCCTTTCTATATTTCCTAGTTTTTAGGAAGAAATTGTTTTTCAAATAGAAATAATTAAATTAATTCAATTCCATGTTTTATATTTCTTTATCATCCTTTTTTTGGATAAATGATCACCAATATTCTGTATCTCTCGAACGATGTCAAATTTTTATAATAAACATCTCTCCTTCATTACATCCCAAAGTGAGAAATATCTTCTCTAATGAACATATACATTACCCCTCTGAAAATGTGTTCATTGTTTCATTGAATTATGATGGTTTTTGTCTCATAAATAATTCTAACATTTCTCCTCCACATTGTGGATTATTATTCTCTATACATGTAATATTATTGTTTATAACATAAATTAGTTGTCCCAGTATAGTTTTATGTTTTTATGGACCAATCCCATCATCAGAATCAACATCATTATCTTGTATAGGATGGAAATCCCTACATGGGATATAAATGTCATGTGGTTGTTGGGTCGGAAGAAAAGCGAGGAATGATGGCAAGAGGGGGGGTGAATTGCCTTTTAAAAAATTTATTAACAAATTAAAAATCAAAGTAAAGTGCAGCGGAAATAAAGAGGCAATCACACAAGAAATTGATAACGGAGTTCGGCCAAAACCCGGCCTACGTCTCCGCTCCCAACTCAACCGTTGAGAGATTCCTACCGCTTGCTTTTCAATGGTTTTAGCAAGAAACCCACTAGGCTTTGAGGTAGCACTAGGACCTATTACAGCTTGCTTTTGGTGGTTAAGCAAGAACCCACTTGCTTTCAATGGAATAGCAAGAACCCACTAGCCTTTTTAACGGGTGAAGGCTAGCTCACCGAGACACAAGCCTTTTAAAAGGGAAGGCTTGAAGAAACCTCTTCACACCTTAATGGTGGTGTGAAACCCAAAAGAAAGGGGGATGAGAAAAGGTGTTGGGGTTTGTAGGCACAAACCCAAATTTAAAGCTCAAAATAAATATACAATAAAAACCGATTTTTGAGAAGCCTTGGGCACCTTTGATTGGATGGAGATGTTGAAGGCCGCTTCCAAGCTTCTTTGGAGGAGCTCCTTGGATGTGGAATTGGATGGAGCACTTGGGGTTCCCTTGGAGGAATGCACCGGAGGTACGCCAAATGATCAACAAGGTGTCCGTGGGCTTCCGTATGGTTCCGGTAGGTGTCCGGGGCTTCCTTGGCCTTTATTTATAGGCATGGAACCCTTGGGGAGGCTTCGGAGCCGTTGGAGAGGCTAAAAGAGCCGTTGGGAGCCAAGTGGACAGGCTGGTCAACAGCCCAACGGCTAGTTTGACTGTGTCCACCGGCTGGCCGGTGCAGGGCCACCGGTTGGCCGGTGCCTTGAAAAAGGATGAGGATTCTGGTCCAGGTGCCACCGGTCGACCGGTGCCAGAGCCACCGGCTGGCCGGTGGTGAGGCAGTAGCTAATACTGTTTGGGCAAGGGGCCACCGGCTGGCCGGTTCAAGGCCACCGGTTGGCCGGTGCTGAGGCAGAAGCTCAGCCTTCTTCCCAGGTGCCACCGGCTGGCCGGTGGTGAAGCCACCGGTTGGCCGGTGGACTGCATTTCAGTCCAGTTTGGCCTTTTTGCCTTCTTGGCCTTCTTGGCCCAAATCCTTGGCACCTTAAATGAATGCCTATCATCCAAAAACACTTAAAACAAAATTAGATAAATATGAGGGTGATTGTGATCATGAAAATAAAACCTTGAGGGGTTCGAGAGGTACAACAATCTCCCCCTATTTTGATGATCACAATCACCAAAACAATTAATGTAAAATGCTGAAATTGAAAGGAAATACTAAGCATGATGAAAATGATTCTCCCCCAATCAATCAAGAAATTTCTCCCCCTTTGTGATTATCAAAATAGAATGGGGCATAAAACTTGATTGAGGGATAATTTGAAAATCAAGATTTTAAACCAATTGAAAATAATACCAATTGTTGAAAATTTTGAAATGAAAATTGAATAACAGTTTGAATTGAAAGTTTTGAATCAAAAATTTTGAATTTTGAAATTTGAAACCAAATAAAATTTTTTAAATTGAGAGTTTTGAATAATCGACACCAACTATTGGATATTTAAAAAAGAAAATTTAAAAGAAAATTTGAATTTCAAAGCCAAGTGTTGAGTTTGAAATGAAAACTTTGAATACACAACAAGGCTTAAAAAAAATCCTAACTCCCCCTAAATAAAAACAAAGAATCACTGGGGAGTGGTTTTTGAAACCGAAACAAATTTAGGCCCGGAGAGACTTGCCAAAAAGGGATTTTTCAATCCAAACTTGTCTCATAACGGGTCTTCTCCTATAGAATTCATCGGAAAAGAAAAAAGACTTGGGTTGGCCGTACCGGGCATTTTTGCAATCACACTCATAAATGAGGTGCCCGGGTTTTTTGCAATAATTACAAAATTTAAATTCGGAGCTCCCCCTTACAAAAATAGTTGGAGCATGGGAGGAGGAAGCTTGGTTGGTGTAGCCAAGTCCATGTGTGGTTCTAGAAACACGTTGAGAACCAAGGAGATTGGACAAATTTTGTTCACCTTGGGTGAACTTGGCTAGGGTCTCTCTTAGATCTTTGATGGTTGATTCCATAGAATCAACATTTGGAAAATTTTGGATTTTGAGGGAGAGTTCCTCCTTCTCTTTGAGAAGTTGGTCTTTTTCGGAGGAGAGTTTTTTGAAAGACTTTTTTAAAGCAACAAATTTTGACGATAAAGTATGAAAACCTTTTTCTAGTTGATCTCTAGCGTATTGGAGATCTTCATAGGATAAATGATTTAAAGAATTTGAATTTGAAGAACATGAGGAAGAGGAATCGGAAGAAGTTACCTCATGGAATGCCATTAGGCATTTGTTACCGTTGTCGCTTGAGGAGGAGGAGGAGGAGGATGAGGAGGTGTCACTCCATGTCGCCTTGAGGACCTTTTTCTTTCCTTTTTCCTTTTGCGTGGCCCGTTTTTTGTTGAGTGGGCAATCGGGCTTGTAATGGCCCTTTTCGCCGCACCCGTAGCATTTTACCTTGGGCTCGGGTCTTGCGGTGGGTTCTTGCTTTCGATGCTTGCGGGATTTCTTCTTCTTGTGCTTCTTCATAAACTTGTGCATTTGGCGGGCGAGATTCTCCATTTCCGAGTCGCCGCTTGATGATGAGGACGATGAGGAAGGAGATGAGGAAGAAGATGAGGAGGAGCTTACTTCCTTTTGTACCTTGAGGGCAATGTTCTTTGGTGTCTTGATTGGTGTGCCCTCCTTTTGTGCTTGCCTCCTCATGGTGATCTCGTACGTCATTAGAGATCCAATGAGCTCCTCTACCGGCATATTTTTGACGTCCTTAGCTTCTTGGATCGCCGTCACTTTAGGTGCCCATGAGCTCGGAAGGACCCATAAGATCTTCTTGACCATCGTCTCAGCTGAAACATCATCACCAAGGGACTTTCTCCCATTGCACACGTCAGTAAATCTAGTAAACATTTCAGAAATAGATTCATTTGGATGCATAAAAAATGACTCAAAATCTTGACGATACATGTCCAATCGAGTGTCCTTGACTTTTTTGGTCCCCTCATGGGTAACCTCCAAAAGTTTCCAGATTTCATGTGCGGAGGTGCAAGTGGAAACTCGATTGAACTCGTTTCGGTCAAGGCCGCAATGGAGAGCATTCATGGCTTTGCCATCAAGCTCGAAATTTCTAATGTCGGCTTGGGTCCATTTGGATTCGTCGGGGGAAGAGAGAGTGTAACCTTGCATGACTATTTTATAAATGGGATATCCTATGCTTCTAAGGAAAGTAGTCATGCGGGTTTTCCAATAATTATAGTCGGACCCATCAAAAAATGGAGCCCGACCCAAAGAGTAGCCCTCGGGGGCAAAAGAGGTTGATTCCATCTTAATGGATCTTAAAATTTGTAACCGGTTAGGGTATTACACAAATTTCCCTCTGATACCAATTGTTGGGTCGGAAGAAAAGCGAGGAATGATGGCAAGAGGGGGGGTGAATTGCCTTTTAAAAAATTGATTAACAAATTAAAAATCAAAGTAAAGTGCAGCGGAAATAAAGGGGCAATCACACAAGAAATTGATAACGGAGTTCGGCCAAAACCCGGCCTACGTCTCCGCTCCCAACTCAACCATTGAGAGATTCCTACCGCTTGCTTTTCAATGGTTTTAGCAAGAAACCCACTAGGCTTTGAGGTAGCACTAGGACCTATTACAGCTTGCTTTTGGTGGTTAAGCAAGAACCCACTTGCTTTCAATGGAATAACAAGAACCCACTAGCCTTTTTAACGGGTGAAGGCTAGCTCACCGAGACACAAGCCTTTTAAAAGGGAAGGCTTGAAGAAACCTCTTCACACCTTAATGGTGGTGTGAAACCCAAAAGAAAGGGGGATGAGAAAAGGTGTTGGGGTTTGTAGGCACAAACCCAAATTTAAAGCTCAAAATAAATATACAATAAAAACCGATTTTTGAGAAGCCTTGGGCGCCTTTGATTGGATGGAGATGTTGAAGGCCGCTTCCAAGCTTCTTTGGAGGAGCTCCTTGGATGTGGAATTGGATGGAGCACTTGGGGTTCTCTTGGAGGAATGCACCGGAGGTACGCCAAATGATCAACAAGGTGTCCGTGGGCTTCCGTATGGTTCCGGTAGGTGTCCGGGGCTTCCTTGGCCTTTATTTATAGGCATGGAACCCTTGGGGAGGCTTCGGAGCCGTTGGAGAGGCTAAAAGAGCCGTTGGGAGCCAAGTGGACAGGCTGGTCAACAGCCCAACGGCTAGTTTGACTGTGTCCACCGGCTGGCCGGTGCAGGGCCACCGGTTGGCCGGTGCCTTGAAAAAGGATGAGGATTCTGGTCCAGGTGCCACCGGTCGACCGGTGCCAGAGCCACCGGCTGGCCGGTGGTGAGGCAGTAGCTAATACTGTTTGGGCAAGGGGCCACCGGTTGGCCGGTGCAAGGCCACCGGTTGGCCGGTGCTGAGGCAGAAGCTCAGCCTTCTTCCCAGGTGCCACCGGCTGACCGGTGGTGAAGCCACCGGTTGGCCGGTGGACTGCATTTCAGTCCAGTTTGGCCTTTTTGCCTTCTTGGCCTTCTTGGCCCAAATCCTTGGCACCTTAAATGAATGCCTATCATCCAAAAACACTTAAAACAAAATTAGATAAATATGAGGGTGATTGTGATCATGAAAATAAAACCTTGAGGGGTTCGAGAGGTACAACAGTGGTTTCCATTACTTCCACTAGGATCCATTTGTAAATCATGGAATACACTTCATTTGGTTATGAATTATAATGTACACTATCAATCTAGCAAAACATAGAAACTAAATTTAATTTTTTTTTTGTGTCTAGTCTCATAGTCATAAGCATGGTGTTTTAGGGACGTATTTATAATTAAATCCTTTATAATGGTTTGTAATGAAAATGTGAATTGTCCTATGAATATCCTATAGGAGTTTCAACCCATGTTTTTAGTAATTCCCATTGTCTTTTACCAGGTTACCCTGAGTAAGACTCGGAACAACTTGTCAATGTTGTTACTCCTTGGTACATATATTCTAGAACCACGTCAACTTATAGTATCTAAATAGTGATGTAATTTATAGAAATTTCCAAATAAACTATACCATACCATAATTCTATACTATTCTTTTATTCATATACTCAATGTATAAATTAGGTTATATTATATAAGCAATGTTTTCTAAATATAGTTTACATTTTATCTACAAAAATTCCACTAATACCAACTCTAAAGTCAATAAAATGAGTTTCCCAGACCCAATGGCTTATTATATTACATTGTAATATAAATAAGGACATTGCATCCATATGGAACAGATATTTTAGAATCATTTTACAACAATATACATAAGAAATTTAAACATTACAACTTGAAAAAAAATAAATTATGATTGAAACATCCATGAATCTTATATTGTATCCACAAGTCATTCATAATATTCCTCACCACATCCCTAAGAAAAAATAAAATATAAAAAATGGGTCACTTATAATGCATAGAGAGGGTAATAAATACTTTGTAATAAAAAATATTAAGACCTAGTGAATAACTAAATTTTCACAATCCGTTAAACATAATCTTGATCATTATATAGAAGGTATAAAAGATAATTAAATAATAAAATTATAATGCATAACCAGAGATATTATACTAGTCTAATAATCACAATGACTATCAAATAATTGTCCCATAATTAGGGAATGTATAATTTGGGATGTCATAACCATTTTTTCAAGGCCTCATGCCAAGACCAGACATAAACATTTGAAAACAAAAACTAGTTTATCTCATATGAAATAATGATACACCAAGGGGATATAATGGGCCCCAAATAACACTTACATAGTCTAATTAATTTCTCACATGATAGGGGTAAAATATAATCAACATATAAATTCATATGGATACTATCATATGAAATGAAAATAATATTTTTCAATCATTAAACATAAACAGTGACCATTCGGAGTAATATGGTGAATGGTATCAAGATAGCACATACATAGTTAAACTAATAATAAATGATTCAATACAATATATTATATGATATCATGAAATTTTAATGTCAATTAAAGATATGAATCTACAGGAATGTTGAAATTGATGAAAATATTATTATAAAATTATCAAGTAATTATTTAGATAAATACACTTTTACATTGAAAGGAGAGTTTTTTTGAGACAATATGTATAAAAAATAGATATAAAATAATATATTATTCTCAAATAAAATGTTATATTTTTGAAAAATATTATGGTTCAAAAAATATTATAGAGTGCTCATGAAAATAAATAAGAATTAGAGAAGTTCCCTTGAATCATGCTTCTTTATCGGGAAGAATCTGAGAAAGATCATTTTAAAACTTGTAACTCCCCATAAAGGTAAGAATTATTATGATTTGTTTACATATATATAACATTAAAATATAATATATGAAAACTAAATAAGAAAAATCAGTAATTTCAATGTGGTAATGAGTGAAATTGAGTAACCTGAATGAAAATGGAGGTTCGAGTAGAATCTGTTACATTATATACTAATATATTATCCAATTGACTTTAATGTCATATATAATCAAGTTAAATACATTAATTAATTAAACCATATACTTATATACATATATTTGATTAATTATAGTTTTATTAAGTTCATTTATTCCCTTATTGATAGGTTATAATGTTGAATTCTATCATTATGGACTGTTCATTTCCTTGATCTCATGATCAGTTCGCTTGATTATAGGTAATGGAGTTCATGTAAAATGAGTATAATTCCCCAAAATTTTTATTTCATGTTATTAATGAAAATTAATAATTATAATTGGTTGTATTTTTTAACCTTTCTATATAATTGGATGATTTATTAGATAACATATTAATAATAAATGTTTAACACAATTTTAGCAGTTTTTCAATCATAATGAACTAGTTTAGTTAAATTATTTAATTTAATTTATAAAAAATGGTTCTAAAACCTTAAACAATAACTAATAGATATTTTATTATTTGGTTCAACTATAAAAATGGTTCCATAACTAGAAATTAAGGATAAATTAATTAATAAAAGTTCATTATCCACGAATGTTGTAAATCGGCACCTTCCGGATGCTGATTCTATTTTTAAAATAAAATATAGATAGATCAATGAGATAGATAATGGATGTTACATTAACATGATATCATTCCATTATATATATGGTACTTTATTCATAATTATAATATTTATAGAGGTGGTAATAAGATAATTAGAAAAGAAAATAAATTGAAAGGAAATTTAAAGAAAAATGAAGAGGTTTTACCATATGAATTAACCACCTTGAGAACCTCTTAAATAAATGGCATCTTCATCCTTTTCTAAGATGAAGATATACATGATGAAAGGAGATAATATGTGGAATTATTTTGGTATAACACTTTAAATCTACAAGTCATAAAAGATTTAGGGGAATAAAGTGTGAGGGTGGTTTTTATAGTGGAGGAGAGGGGTAAATTCGCATTATTATATTCATTATTTTTGTATTTATATCAAGATAATAAATAATACTGGTTACACTAGAAAGGCTCATCTAGAGAAAATGTATTTTACCATGTATTATAATAAAAGAAACGTAGAGTAAATGACTACCATAAGTCATAAATCATAACTAAAAATCATTAAAACCATACCTGTCACCATACCAATGATCAATTGCCCCATCCATAGACTTGGTTAGTCACATAACTTCAAAATCATTTTCCAAAAAACCATAGGCTTCCAACTACTAGCATGGACCATGGTGTGGTAGGGGAAAAAATTCCCCCAATAGAAGAATATAAATAGTAGAAAAAATAGTTAACAATAGCAGAATCCACAATACTATAAAGCAAATGTAAACAATGAAAGACCGATAGAAATAAAAGAATTTGAGCATATATATATATATGATGCATGTAACATGTGTCTATGAAATTAGCCAAACATGTGATAGTGCAAGAAATACATTACAGAAACATAAATGAAAAATAAATATATAACATCAATAAAATATCAAGCCTCGTCCTTATTTAATGATCTCCAGCTCCAACAAAAATCAAGTTCCAGATTAAGAAGGTCATTTGACCTTATCTATAACTGCAATTAAATAATATTTTTGGGTCCAAAATCCTAACCCTGATAGGGTGTGATAAAAATATTAGTAGGTAACCACAAAAATATATATGACTAACTGTCAGTGAATATATATAGAAGCCAATATGCATGAATAAAGTAGCCAACTATGAAGTACAGAAAATTAATCAATCCTTCAATTTTAATTAAATTAATTTAACATTATTTATTCATATGTTGAATCTTGTAACCATAAATCTAGCCTAAGATCTATATCTGCATGTAAGTTAAGAAAAATAGACATCCTATTACCTTCTTAATAATCAAGTAATTTAGAATCCAATATTGTAATTTTCCTTGGAAGTCACCTCACAATCATTCAATTATTCAAAAATGACCACCCTTGTGAATGTTATCATATTTTAATCCCTCTATTATGTCATAAAAATAATTCATTGAATAATTACATTATAGTAAATCTCTAACAGTCTAAACCCTTTGGTTTATTATGATATCAATCAACTATAAACAACCACCTGGTTAAAGCTCTAATGGTCTAAACCATTTGTTCAACAATTATTTAATAAAATTATAAACAATCACCATGGAATCCCTAATGGTCTAAAATCTTGGGTTAACATTCACTTAATAAAATATTAATGACCACTAGTGACGATTTTGTGGTCTAACCCAGATAATTATAAATGACCACTTGGGAATCTCTCACTGTCTAAAATTTTGGTAAGATCTCACAGTGCAATCCCTCTTGAAAAAACATTCACAATATATATCATTGTCATTTAATATAATTAGTAAATCCATCCTAAAAAAACAAGGCATTGAAAATATGGAAATCCAGAAATGCATTCTATATAAAATGTCCCTAAATAATAAATCAAGGTAATCCCCCAATGGGTTGTACCATAAACAATGTATCAAACATTAAACAAAATTAACAAGACTTTATCAATCAATTAAACCATACCAGCTAATAATATTGTTAAACTAAAAATTAAAAAATACCCCAAATGTGGATATGCAGATTATTTAGCATATCTAATACAATTTTTAAAAAAAAGTCAAAAAACATCGACCACAATATCTTAAAATTGATATAGTTGAACATTGGCACATGAATCGGCCTAGATTATATGCAGATTATTTAGCATATCTAATACAATTATTAAAAAAAAGTCAAAAAACATCGACCACAATATCTTAAAATTGATATAGTTGAACATTGGCACATGAATCGGCCTAGATTAGCATAGATCGTAAAAATGGTGGTAAACTACCATCATTATATAACCGAGAAAAGAGTACAAATTCAGATTAAATGCTCTAGTGGTTTTTAGAACTCAATTGTGGGATACCAACGCACCTGACAATGTTCCAATTGGAGCTCTGACGGAGAATTGGGAGGGGTTTGAGGTTTTTCAGACGTTCTATCACTCTCCAATACAAACCATGGGTAGAAGAATAGGTTTACCGACAGAAGATGTGACCCCGATATGATATATCAATTAAAACAAAAACTACACACTGTGTTATTTATAACATCCTAATGTATAGTATCCTTAATTTTCCCAAAACATATCAGTTTTCTAGGTTACCACACGACCATGTACTCAGCCTTTACACGGCCAGTATGAGGCTGTACGTGGAGAAAAGGTTCACAGAGTGTACATGGAAGTACATAGTGTGTACATAGAAAATCCTCATTTGTACCTTTTTCATAAGAACAACCTAAAACATGATCTATACCTGAATTGGAGATCTGGGTTCTTACAAACTTCCCCCCCTTAATGGTTTTTATCCCCCAAATTCCCATCCAATTATGGAAAAGATTAATCTACAATCAATTCCTGTTACTACGATCACACATTAAAATCCTTCTTCCATTTATCATCCTACAATCGTCTTGGTTTCTATGGAACCCATACTTGAAGAACAAACCAACCAATGATAACCTTCATGCTTCGGTACACAATCCATATAGTGTTCGCTTTGAAGGAGGTATCCACCTCCAAATCAACCACCTCGGGTTGAAAAATATGTGGTGGGTCTGAAAAGTAATATTGTAGCTAAGAAACATGAATGAAATCATGCATAGACCAATACCTTGATGGTAACTATATCTGATAAGAAACTGGCTCGACTCTCTATAGAATCCAAATGGCCCGATGTATCTAAGTGAATGCTTCCCATGTCTCATAATTCTCATGTGTCCCAACCATGGTGTGATACATAGGAAAACATAATCTCTGATCCCATATTCCAGAGGCCATCTCCATCAATAAACATAATATTAATGGATAGATTGTACAATATCCATCCTTCTTAAAATAATCTCTACCTACTCAATGGTATCCTGGAAAAGATGATGTCCCAGAAGAGTGTGTATCCATCCTCCAGCCAACATAGTAGTGATCAATATGGGCTACCTTTAACAGCCTCATTAGGATCCATCTGAATCATTTCCTGAAAAATATTATTGTTGGAAAACTCTACTAGGGGAAGGTGTCTCAACCATGGTACCCCGAAATATAGGTTTCTTGCTCAAAGCATGTTCTCTTAATACTAAATCCTACAGTCGAACTAGCAATATTTCTGAGGATGGTTCTCTATATTCTGAAGTACCTTTGTACCCAAAGACCACTATAGTCCCTACAAGAAAAAAAAGTCATCTAGGCATCTATGTCTTAAATGATATATTGTCGAACCCCATGAAATATTTTTATCTATCATATGTACATCCTTCCAAGCATATCAACACTGAGGGTTTCCTTAATCCTTTGGCATTATGCATCCTTAGTAATCCTGTCGGTAACAACCCAAACCACATCATTCCCTTGAGGGTACCTCAGTAAAACTATCACAAAATCCATCAAAAAATAATTCATCTTCCACTCATGAATAGATAACTATAGAAATATCCCTAACAGTCATTGATGCTCCACCTTCACCAAAAGACTAGTGGGACCTATCATAAAAAAACTCGATACATTCGTCTTCATAACTGGCCACAAATACTAACGATGTAGATCTACACACATCTTGGTGTCACTGGGATGAACTGCCAATACTGATGTAAGAAAATCTCACAACATCTCCCCATGTATGTCTTCTGACACCCATAAGCACCCATGAAAATGAAAACCCTCATCCTCGCATATGCTCCACCTAGGAGTAGGGTCCTCACCGGACACACACCCCAGTAAGAATAGGCCATCAGAATCTGATAGCTACCTCCTTCTCTCTTGATCAAGTAGTGTTGAGGTAACAACTATAGAAGAGAGAAACATATTCACTTTTTGATGTGCACCTAAAAAAAATCTCATAGAACACAGACATACAATACCACTCAATTCCAGACTCGTGAAATACCTATGTCTGAGTCATCCTGCTCAATGCATTTGTCATTATGTTTCCATTCCCATGCATGTAGGGACGCTCAATGTCAAAAGACTGAAGGTACTCAACCCAACTTCACTCTCTCAAATTTAGATCTTTTTGAGTAATGATATATTTTAGGATCTTGTCATTAGTGTATACCACAAAACCATTCTCCCAAATGATAAATTATTCAATAAGGAAAGGCATGCACAATGATATCTGACTCGAGATCATGCATTGTGTAGTTCCTCTCATTTTGTATCAACCTCTAAGACACATAAATAACTACTCCCCCCTGAATAAGAACTACTCCAAACATAATATCTGATGTGTCATAGTAAATAGTGTAATCCGTGTACAGCTCTAGAAAAATTTATATTGGTGCTAAAGTCAATCTTCATATCTACTCCAAAAAGGCTGAATTGTAATAATTTATCCACAGGTACATCACACCCTTATTATTCAGGCCCATCAGTGATGCTGATGAGTGTGAGAAATCTATAAAAAAGCATCTTTAGTTACCAGCTAGCCCTAGAAAACACCCTACAACAAATATGTTCTTTAGCTGATCCTAGGAAAAAACCTCTCTCACCTTCTATTGGTCTAATAATATTATTGTCTCTAAGATCACATGACCCAAGAAATGAATATGATCCATCCAAAAGTGGCACTTTGATGGAATATTATATAACTGATGCTCTCTCAGTTTACTCGAAATAATCTCAAGATAGGTTCCATGGTTGTGTCGAATGTGAGAGTAAAACAAGATATCATGCGTGAAGACTACCAGAAAGGATTCCATGATAGGATGGAACAGTCATTTAATTTCTTCCATGGAAACTACCGGTGTGTTTGTGAGACCAAGATGTATATATGATGTTCTAACTTGAAACTGATGATAAATGGATCTCAATTCAATATTTCTTAAAACAAAAACTCCTCTAAGTTGATCAATGAGATAATCAATACTTGTTAATGGATTTTATTTATTAACTGTCTACTAGTTCAGCATCAGATAATCAACATAATGTATGAGGGTACCATTCACCTTCTTTGCTAAAATAATATGTGGACCCCATGGAGAAGTGTTGGGTCAGATTAAACCCTTTTCCAAAAACTCCTCTAACTACTTATTTCACTCATGTAACTCAGGTGTAGGTATTCCATAATGAGGAATCGACACCGGTTCTACTCCTTCAATTTTCTCTATTGTTAAATCCACCTCTTTCTTTGAAGGTAAACAGAAAACATCTTCTGGGAAAGACATCACTGAAATGATCCACCACTAGAGGAATGTACATTGGTGAAGTCCCCATGACATCTTGAAATACACTAGCAATCACGTATGTAAAACCACATAACCCATGATCATTTGGTCCATCTCTCCATTTCAGGACATCCCATTCTCCATTGTGCACAAAATATTTTCCCTCTTGTGACACAAATCTCTCCATGTAGTGATAGAAGTCAAAAAAGACCTAAAATCAGACCAAACGGTCCATTTCGAAAATGGCATCGAAGCCTTTCATGTCAATGATAGAGTAGTCCCATAATAAGTGAAACCCCAAATATTAAGATGGAACTCCTTGCAGTAACGTACAATGGACTTCCTAATCACCAACAGAGTGTCTGGTGTCATAGCATCATTAGATGTAATGATACTAATCTCAATGCTCTCCACAACAGATACATAAATAAAACTATGGGAAACCCCTGTATAAAAAAAGAAAAACCTAAAATAGAGGCAACTAGAATCATACCTCTAACTGTATATGGTGTGGAATCCTACCCTTGTTGGATTTGATCCATGGAAAATGTATGACCTACACCATGTCCCTGCCACCTTGTCTGGCTACCCTAAGCTGATCCACAATATTGTCCAAGAAATCCTAACATCTGGTTATCATGTCCTCGAAAACCTTATTAACATGAACAACATGACGAACTCCAGTTTTCGTATTCATGTTAAACAGATGGTCCTTCTCCTAAATGTGGAGTCATAACCTATCCCTTCTCACTCACTACAGGTGAGAACATCCTACAATAATGCTGATTATTTCCAATCATGACACATGATTGGAAATATACTGGGTCCCTCAAAGAAATGTGGCCACATATTCCCACACTTATTATGCTGGTCAAACACCACTTGTCTATCTAAAGAAACATCCATGTGGTGCTTCCAACTATATGTAAAATGAGTACCATCCCTATATATTGAACCCCATATCTCACAGATCTAAAATTCCTCAGATTTCACTTGGTAATCAGTGCATGATTTAATATAGCAGTCACATATGTCAACCTGATAACATTCACCTGTGATCAGATGTCGTACCTGAAACCATCATCAAATCACCTATCCAGGTATAACTCTTCACCACCTAAATCAGGTGAGAATCACTGAAGAAATGTAAAGAGAGAAGAATAATCCATAACATAAAGAGTGTCCTTATCCATATTCATGACATCCTGGGCTCGATCGGACCTCAACATCTTGATGTAGATGTAATCATTGAAGGTCCTCTGAATCTCTTCCCTAGCCATATCCTGATTACATCACTCCTATGATATAATATCCCACCATCTCTTTTGGGAATCATGTTGTTTTTATGTTGGGAGATACACCCTCCTCTCCAGAAGTGTCTTTATGTTATCTTTGGATGTCATGGTTCCCTTAGATTAACCATGAATATCAATCATACAACACTTCTTGGGATCCTGGGAAAATAAAACATAAGAATGAGATGTGCTCAAATGCTCAATAAGTATAAGAAAAACATCGAAAGATAACATAAAATTTAGGCATAGTGAAAAATTGAAAACACATGCCTTTAAAAATAATAAACATGAACACTTTATTTCATCAATATGAGCTATGAAAATAATTCCATAATAAAAAAATTTCAAAGGTATTCTACTAGTCAAATAACCACATGAACCATCAAAAATATTTTTATAATGATGGAATGTATAATGCCGGAAATTCAGAATCATTTTTTCAATGCCTCGACCAAGACGTCTAAAAAGGATTAAGGCCTCGACCAGAACCATATATAAAATTGGGAATGGCCTCGGCCAAATCCACATATAATTGTCTCATGAGACCTACCTATGCACCGAGGAGATATAGCAGGCTCTACCCGTCACTTACAACGACTAATACATTCCTCATATGAAAATGATGAAAAATAACATAAAATTCTTATTAAAATTAGAATATTAAATGTCAATACATTAGCCATAAACCATGAATGGTATAAAAATATCACATCCATAGTAAAACTTATCATAACCCATTTAATACAATATGTAATATTATATTATAATAAATCAACATAAATCAAGAATAATATACAGTAAAAGATGTTGATGTAGATGAAAATGATCAGTAAAACTATTTGTGTAAAATACCCCCTTTTTATGATATCATTTAAAAGTTACAAAATATATGAAAGAAGAAATTTAAAAGATATTTTTTAATCAAAGTGTCTGATAAAACATTGAAACCTTTTAAATCAATTAACATTTTAGAACATTCGTTCCCATATAAACAAAACATTAAAATGATTTTGAAAACATTGAAATTAATGAGAATTATTTAGATGAATAAATATTTAAAAAATTTAAAATGATGTTTTAGTTAAAGAGTTAAATAAAAATAATCCTTTTGAAATATATTTTATAAAACATGGACATAGATAATAAATATATCATAGTAAAAAGATAAACATAAACAATCTTGGTTTATAATTAGATTGAGGAATTAACCATTACCTTACACTTTCCTTTGGTCGAGGTTACATCTAGACTCTTGTATAATGACCATAGTATTTTATTAAATTATACCAGAGTCACATTAATATTTATTAGTAAATTATACATGATTCATTTGTGAGTTTATATAGCCCATTTAATAATTATTTCCATGTTTAGTAAACAATTCACGTAATAATGACATTATTTATCGTTAGTGTTTTAACATGTTAATCTAGATCATATCATTTAGATAAGGATATAAATACTTCTAGAATATAAAAAATGATTTATATATTATATATATTCATATTATAAATATGTATAATAGATAGATATATGAAATAAAAAAACTTATTTTATGGAGATGGTTGGCCGTACTTATACATAAATGATGTTTTTGTTTCATTTTATTTCTATTTTAAAAGAAAAAAACCAAGTGATACATAGATATATTATGATTCCATTTTAATAAAATATTTTATATACATTATGTATTTTCATTAACACCATCATTCATACATTCCATGTATGTTATGAACGAGTCATACCACTTTGAGGGGGCATTAGTCCGCACTTCCTTAAATGAATTTATCATATATATAAAAATGAAAATATTAAAGGTATGATATAAAAGATATTTACATAAGATTATAGATAAAATAAATATCATATATAATTATAGTTCCATCTTAATAGCCTCCATAAGAGGTGGTATTAGAAGATTGAACAATCATCGTTTAATGAGGCAATAGTTCGCCATCCAAAGAATCATTTTGTCCTATAACCATTAGATGGAGGTGTGTGTAAGCGTTTTTAAAATAATTATAATAAAAGCAACCTATTATATTGAGTATACTATTTTTTCATAAAACAAATTAATACAGAGTTTTTAGGGGATTGGAGTGGTAAAATAAAAGAAAAGAATTTAAGAGGAGATCTTACCTTTAAATAATGTAACTCCCTCTTGTTTGAACCAAAAGGCTTTCATGAAGTGCCTTCGGCCAAAATTAAGGCTTCTAGGAGGAATAAAGTGATGTAGGGAGCTTAATTGGGTTGAGTTTGGGCCATCCAATGGGATTGATAGGTGTGAGAAATGGGTTAGATGTGAGGGATTTTATAAGGGGGAGGTGGGGCTCTTTAAGAATGTTTGAAAATACTATTTAATAATATAATTATTTATTGTTTATAAATGTCCAAAACTCATTATAGACGAAGATAAGATGAGTTATGTTCTAAATAAAATCATCCAATAGGAATTTTACAAGTTTTATATATTGTATTAATTTTTATAATCTCGTTTATTTAAATCATTCATTAATGAGGTAAACACTACATCATTATTGTGTCATAAATAATTTTATTTATATTACGTCTAAAAATTATAAAGAAAATATGATGATTTAGGAAATATTCATATATTTCAAATGAATCTTTATAGTATAAAATAGAACTTATATAACCCCTTGTTAAAAGTGTTTTACTAAAAGATATATGTTTTTGTCAATTTTGTCTTAATTTTAAATTAATTAATAAAAAGTTTCATTATCACTCCCTAGTGGATCCATGTGGTCCCCAAATCGAATCAAGGATGCCCATTTTTAGACATGTATAAACCAATATAAATAAAACACATGTTAGGGAAATTTAATATTATAATAATAATAGTCATTTACCCTTATTTAACAGATTTACCTTTTAACCATGGTAAATAAAGTATTTACAAAAGTAAATATTAATAATGTCTACAAATAAAAGGTTACTATTTACACAATATAAACCTCCTGATTCAAAATATTGAATCCATTTTTCCAAATTCCAAACACATAAGAGGATGAAATTTATTTAAAATTAATTTCTGTTGTTAAAAAAAAGCATGTATTTATGAAATAATAACTATCAAAAGATTGAAACTTGTTAATGTCCAATGTAAATGTGAAATTACATCCAATGAAATAAATTATATTAAATTATAGAAAAAATAATATAATGACACTTTAAAACCAATAAAAAGTATTTTTTAACACTATACATTATTTTGATGAAAACAAATTAATTAAGAATTTAGTATTTTTTTATTCATCAAAATGTGAATGTTATCATAAAAGTACCTAATATTTACCCAAAATACATTTTTATGACCCTCATCTAAATTATAATTTAATTTAATTAAATTTAATATATTAAAGTGTCAAATATTTTTTGCAAACGTTCTCCATTAAAAGGGGTAAAATAGTATTTTTTGAAAAATAATTTTTTTTCTGAAAAAAGTAATTTTTTTCTAATATTATGTCTAAGAAATACATAATATGGATTGAAAAATGTAATGGAGTATATGAAATTCATAATTCAGTTAAAAATATTCATAATTGTTTTTTGAACAACTGGTTTGGTATGTCGTGGTGCAATCGATCTCTGTGTAATGTGTAGCGCAAGTAATTGAATTTCGTTAAAGAGATAACGTACTATGAAATCATGGAGTGTTTCATTGTAAATTCCTTCAATAAACTACCCTCACTCAATTTTAAATCTTTCTTTGAATATAAAAGTCTAAAAGTAGAATAGTACCTTTGTGGAAAACCCACATCGAAAATTTGGTTAACGGAATTTAGCCTTAATAATAGGGAAAAAGAAATGAAAAATTCGCCACAAAATTATGATCTCGATTAGAAGAATATTAGCAGTAATTAGAGACATGTAATTGGAGGGAAAAAATAAATATTTATAGGGAGTGAAGGAATTTATCAGTCATAAACAAGTGTAAAATTGAGGGCCTCAAAGCCATCAATCTATGATAATTTAAAATATCATTCATTCAACAAAATATAAGGTATTAGGAAAACCCATTTTTTGTTTTAAGAACCCTTACCTAAATTTTTTGAATTAATTTATTCATATATTGAGTAGAAAAAATATATATTGACATATTGATTTTAATCCATGAAACTAATTGATACCAAAAAATCATCATTCACTCCCAAAGATAATAGAATTAATAAATATTTTATTTATCCTAATTGAATATGGTCCCAAAAATAAAGAATTTATAATTCAATTGTCAGACTATTTAAAAACTATAATTATACTAACTAGGGAATCATGTAGTCAAGTGGTAGGTGTTGAACCCTTGTGACCCTTATCTTTCATGCTGAATCCTCGCATCCTTGCTGGATGCGATGGGTTGTCGCCCAGCCTCCAGGTTGTCCTTTTTGTGACAATCCAAAAATAATATTGAGAAATACATTATCCTTTACTATAATATACAATGTCAAACATAATCTATTACATCCTTTTGACATATATGAAATACATATTTCCAAACTCAAAATAAAAATTTATTGGGAAAATCACATAATATACAATTAAATACCTTCATCGTGTATTCATTGAAAATGTGGTCATAAAATTAATTGCCAGCAAAAAATATTTGAATATGTATGTACATATTTATTCATTATGTAATCATAGAATGATGGATATAATCCTTAAATCCAGAAATGTTGTAATCAACAACAATGATGGAATAAAAAAATCAATAATTATTTCTTTGGTAAACAATAATGTCCAATATAATTTATCCAAATCCATTATCACTTATTCCAAAATCAATAACACAGTATCAGGACCATATTAATGTTTATCTTTACTTCAACCATGTATTTTACAAAAGGTTTATCTTACTATTGAGTCACTTTTCATGGTACCACACCATATAAAATCCTTAATGAGATAATACTGTAGTAAATTACTCATAAACTCTATAATTATTATAACTAGTAAATCGTTGATACAACACTCAAATGAGATAATTATTTAATATCAACAAAAGAACACTAGTCACTACTCTTAATCTTTAGTAATATCATAACTTTTTAATTATCCAACAAAAACATTTGTGGTATACTCTAATGATTGGGACATTGATTCTCTTAGTTTCCCAACTCCTTGCAGATTAATCATTGTACATTTGAAGCCTTCTTCTTACCCTTGTAATCACATACGTGGTGTCATTCTTCTCCACGCTTATAAAAAACTCCAATTCCATCCAAACATTTACCAAGGTGATTCTTTCCACATTTATCATATATGGGAAGATACGTCTTCCCTTATTCCCTTTATCCATATTTTCATCTACCATCATTTCTTTCTCTAGCATCCCTTCAAAGCAATATGACTCAAAGAATCGTTTATATATCTAATTAACACATGATATTATTTCTTCATATGTTGATAATATGTGGGAGAATATTTAATCTCTAAATTTTGGATAATTCCATAAAAGATATGATCATTCTTACTCCTTGGATCATGCGTATTGATAGAGTTCTCATTCCTTTTACAGGGTGCCATTTTTAATGAATGGCATACACTAGGTTTGTTTATGAATCACAATGAATAATTCCAATAATGTAAAATACCTATTGTAAATTGAACAGTGTATGAATGTAATCTATAATCATAAAAAATTGCTTTGATGATGTATTTACTCCTAAATCCTTCATAATCGATTTTAAATAAAATTTGAATTGTCCTAAGAATATCCCATGGGAGTGTCGTACCCAACAGTGAATCAATGCCTGTTGTCATGTACCAGGATACTCTCAGTCAATCCTCAAGATCCTTGTTAGAGTTTTCACACCTAGGTACATCTATGCCAGAACCACCTCTTCCTACCCGTATCCAGACAGGGTTTTTTTTAGGAAATACAGAAAATCTCTACATTACCAAAATTCTAGTGCGTTCTTCTATACTAATCCTCAATTTATATCTTCAGTAATGTTTACAAATCAAAGTTTATCTAAATCTGGTAGCCAAGGGAATTTATAAAATTCCTCTGATACCAACTGTAATGACCTGACCCTAGAAGCATGAAGTCAGTGAATTATTTTAATACATTGGCATGATTATAATGAATCATGTTCTGAAAGACCAATTAGTTTAGTAGTCTGGGAAAATAGATTACATACATGAATGTTAAATTAAACATTCCAACAAACAAAACAACATAAATAATCCATTGGGAATTCTATGGTTCCCTTATCTTTACCCTACATACCAATCATAAAAAACTTCTTGGGATCCAAGGGAAATAAAAAATTATAATGGGGTGAGCTCAAACAATAATTAAGAGTATGAATCACAAAGAAAGATAACATACACATTAAGCATGGTGAATATTTGAAAACACATGCCTTTACAAATAATAAACCTGAAAACATTATGGTAGGAATATGAACTGATTAAATAATGCCATATTAATATATAGTCATGGGTACTATACTAGTTGAAGAACCACATGAATCATCAACAATATTTTCATAATGAGGGAATGTATAATTAAGGGCATTCAGAAACATATTGTCATGGCCTCATCCTAGACGCCAATAAAAGATTATGGCCTCGGCCAAAACCATATATCAAATTGGGAATTGTCTTGGTCAACTCCACATATAATTTTCTCATGAGACCTACTGATGGACTGGGGAACTATAGTAGGCTTCACTCTTCACATACTAAGTTCAGTACATTCCTCATATGAAAATGTTCTAACATAACATTAACATATGTATTAAAACTAGAACACGAAATGTTAATACATTAGCCATAAACCGTGAATCGTATAAAAATATCACATCCATAGTAAAACATATGATATAAAATTTAATATAATATGGAATATTGTATTATAATAAATCAATCTCTATCAAGAATAATATTCTGTAAAGGATGTTCATATAGATTAAAATGATTAGTAAAATTCTTTTAGTGAATTACCCACTATTCATGAAATAATTTAATAGTCACACAATATATAAAGTAGTAAATTTAAAAGATATTTTTGAATCAATGTGTCCCATTTCACTTTGAAATATTTTAATGGAATTAAAATTTTAAAACATTAATGTCCATATAAATAAATCCTTAAAACCATTTTTTAAACATGGAAATTAATGAGAATGATTTAGAAGAATAATTATTTAAAAAAATTTAAATTATATTTTTGATAATGATTAACATAAAAATAATCCTTTAGAAAACTTTTTTTTGAATCATGGATGTGATTAATTAATATTTCCCAGTAAAAACATACACGTAAACAATCTTGGATAATAAAGAGATTGAGGAATTAAACCTTACCTTGCACTTTCCTTTGGTTGAGGGTATGTTTAAACTCATGTATAATGACCATACTATGTTATTAAATTATACCATAACAATATTCATATTTATTATTATATAATAAATGATTCATTTATGACTTTATACTACTCATTTAATAATGATTTCCATGTTAAATTATCATTTCGTGGAATTATCGTTTTCTTAATCGCAAGTGTTTTAACTAGTTATTCTCGATCATATCATTTTGATCATGATTTATGTACATCCATAATATAAAACATGATTTATATATATTATATATTTATATTATAAATATGTATAATAGATAGTTATATGAAATGGAAAACATAGTTTATTGAGACGGTAGGTCGTACGTACCCATAAACGTTTTTTCTGTTTCATTTTAATTTTTATTTGAAAACACTAAAACCAAATAATAAATATGTATAGTATTATTCTAGTATAATATAATATTTTATATATGTTTTGTATGTTCATTATCACCATCCTTTATACGTTCCATGTACGGTATGAACATGTTATATCACTTTGAGGGGGCAGTAATATGCACTTCCTCAAATGAAATTACCGTATATATACAACCTGAAAAGAATACAAGTTTTATATAAATGGTAACTAAATAAGATTATAGTTAAAATTAATATCATATATATCATATATAAATACATATCCATCAAAATTTCCACAATAAGAGGTGGTAGTAGAAAATTGAACAATCATCATTTCGTGAGGCTGTAGTTTGCTGTCCACAGAAACATTATGTTATATACCCATTAGATGGAGATGTGTAAAAATGTATTTAAATTACTTCTCATAAAAATGACCTATTATATTGAGGATTCAGTTTTTGTTATAAAATAATTGAATAAAGACAATTTATGGGGCTGGAGAAGTAAAATTAAAGAAAAAAACTTTGTAGGAGATGTTACCTTTAAATCAGGTAACTCCCTTTCGTTTGAACAAAAAGGATTACATGAAGTGATTTATTCAAAATGTAAGGCTCATAGGATGAGTATACTTTTTTTTGGAGATTTATTGGGAAGATTTTTGGTGAGCCAAAGGGCTTGACATGTGAGAGAAATGGGTTAGGGTGAGAGATTTTTATAAGGGGGGCGGCGGGGCTCTTTAAGAATGTTTGAAAACAATTATTTTATTATATAATGATTAATATTTTCTAAAGCTCCAAAACACATTAAAGACGAATTTAATATGACTCATGTTATAAATAAAATCATAAAATGAGAAATGGACAGGTTTTGGACATTTTTTTAATTTTTATTATCTCATTTATTTAAATCATTCCTTAATGAGGTAAACACCGCATCATTATTGTGTCATAAATAATTTTATTTATGTGATTCTAAAAATTATAAAAAAAATAAAATTATGTAGGAAATATTTTTATATTTATTATTAATATTTATTTTTTAAATTAAAACTTATAAAATCCCTTGTAAAAAATGTTTCACTAAAAGATATATGTTTATGTCATTTTTGACTTTACTTTAAATTAATTAATATAAAGTGTCATTATCACTTTAAACATGATCCTTGTGGTCCCCAAATTCACCCAAGGATACCCATGTATCAAAAAATTGTAATAGGACCCTTGTTAGTGAAATTTAATATTATTATAATAATATATTTTTACCCTTATTTACAAGATTTACACTTTAACCATGGTAAATATAATATTTACTCAAGTAAATATTCATAATGTCAAAAATTAAAAGAATCCTATTTACACAATTAGTACCTCCTAATTACAAATAGGGAATCCATTTTTCAAAATTCAAAACATATAATTGGTGGAAATTAATTTAAAATTAATTCTCGTTTTAAAATCAAAAAATGTGTTTTTACGAAGTAACAGCTATCAAAAAATTGACAGTTGTTTATGTCCAGTTTAAATGTGAAATTACGTCCACTAACCAAAAGTATATTAAATTATAAAAATATAATATTATGATACTCAAATACCACTCAAATCAATAATTTATCACTATAAATTATTATGATAAAAAAATTGTTTTTAATGAAAATTTAGTATTTTTAACTATTCATCAAAATGTGAAAATTATCAAAAAATTACCAATTATTTATACAAAATAATTTTCTATGTCCATATTCTAATGAATAATTTAATTTCATTAAATTGAATATATAAAAATTTCAAATATTGGTTTTAAAAAAAGTTTTCGATTAAAAGTTGTTTAAATTGCATTTTTTGAAAAACCATTCATTTGTCTGAAAAAATGTATTTGTTCTTATATTATGTCTATGAAAGACATAATATGTATTATAAAATTATGTGAAGTATATAAAATTCCAATTTCAGTTAATACTATTCATAATATCTTTTTGAAAGTCTAGTTTTGTAAGTCGTGGTGCACTCTAACTCGGTGTTGCGTGTAGTGTAGGTTATTGAATTTCTTTGAAGATATAATGTTCTATGAAATCATGGGGTGTTACATTCTACCCCCTTCTATAAATTATGTCCTCGTCATTTGAAATATTTCTTTGAAAATAAAAGGTCAATAATATAAAAATACCTTTGTGGAAAAGCCACATGAGAAATTGGTTTGATTAAATGTAGTCTTAATAAGAGGGAAAATGAAATGAAAAAGTCACCACCAAATTATGTTCTCGATTATGAGAACATTTGTGGAAATTAGAGACACATAATTGGAGGAAAACGTAAATATTTATAGGGACTGATTGAGGTCATCAATCCCAAAATATTTAATATTGAGGTCCTCAATGCCACCAATCTATGATGATTTAAAATATCATCAGTTCAACAAAACATAATGTATCAAGATACCACATTTTTTGTTTTAAGATCTCATTCATAAAGTGTTAGAATTAATTTATTCACTGAATAAGAGGAATACAATATAATTGACAATTAGAGTTTCATCCTTCAACAAATTCTACAACAAATTCATCTTTCACTCCAAAAGATAATAGAATTAAAAAATATTCTATTTATCCTAATCTTTCAAGGTTACTAAAATAATGAACTTATCAAATCATTTGTCAGACTGTTTAGGAAAAATAAATTATAAAAACTTGGAAATAACGAAGGCTAGTTGTAGGAGATATTCCCTTGTTACCCTTAGGTTTGCACAGCCTTGCCGGACAAAAAGGGTTGTCGTCCGACCTTCTGGTTGTCCTTTTTATGAAAATCCAAAAATAATATTAATAAATTCTTTAACCTTGACAATAGTATCCAATGTCAAACATAATCTATTCTAACTTTTAAACTTATCTACAATACTTCTGTCCGAACTCACAGTACAAAATTTAAAGGGAAGGTCACATAATGTACATATAAATACCTTCAATGTGTATTCTATTAAAATGTGGTAATAAAATGAATTTACCGAAATCCATATTTAAATAGGAATTTACTTCCTTATTCATTATGTAAATAATATAATACTGGATATACTCTTAAATTACAAATGTTGTAATCACCAACAATGATGGAATAAAAAATAATTAATTAGGTCCAATGTAGTCCACAATAACCAATATAATTTATCCAAGTCAATCATCTCTTATTCCAAAATAATTAATAAAGTATCAGGACCATATTAAAATTTATCTTTCCTTCAACCATGTTTTTTCAAAAAGCATAAATTTTTATTGAGTCACTTTTCATGGTACCACAGAATCTCAAATCCTTAATGAAATAGTACTACAGTACAATCCTTATATACTCCAGAATTATTATAACCAGTACATCATCGATACAACACTCAAATGACATAATTCTTTAATATCAACATAAGAACACTATTCAATTCTCTTTATCTTTTGTAATATCATAACTTAATTATTATCCAAAAACACCATTTGTGGCATACTCTGATGATTGGGACATTGATTCACGTAGTTTCCCAACTCCTTGAAGATGAAGCATTGTACATTTGAAACCTTTTTCTTACCCTTTCAATCACGTACTTGGTGTCCTTTTCCTCCACACTTGTAACAAACTCTCATTCCCTTCAAGCATTTAGCAAGGTTATTCATTGCATAGTAATCACATATGTTAAAACGACTCTTTCCTTCTTACCCTTATCCATCTTTCTCTCTACCATCCTTTTCTTCTCTGGCTTCCTATCAAAGTGATAGGACTCAAAGAATTCTTCACTTATCTTATTAACACATGATAATATTTCTTCATATGATGATAAAATATTTGAGACTCTTTATTCTCTAAATATAGTCTTAATTCCACGAAATATATGATCCTTCTTACTCTTTCGATCATGCATATTGCTGGAAATCTCATTCCATTCACTGAGCACCATTTCTAAATAGTGGGATACACAAGGTGAGTTTATAAATCGCAATGCATAATTCCAAACTTGTAAAATACCTAACTTAAATTGATGTATTTTGATTATAATATATAATAAAAAAAGTTTTTTATTGAGTATGTATTTTCTCTTAAATCCTTCATAATGACTTGTAATGAAAATATGAATTATTATAATCACACCCCACAAGAGTGTCATAACCAAGAGAGCAGTAAGGCTCGTTGTCGTGTACCTTGATAATCTGGGTCAAGCCCGAAACTCCATGTCAGTTTTTTCACTCCTAGGTACATCTGTTCCTGAGCAGCCACTACATAATCATATTCATATAGGGATGTATACCTTGGAAAATACACTAAATCTATACATTACAAAAATTCTAGGATGTTTCTTCTATACTAATTCTAAAAGTCTATCTTCGGGTAATGTTTCCTTATCAGAGTTTATCTAAATCTAGTTTTTATAGTTATTATTAAACATTCTCTAATACCAAATGTATCTCCCTGCCCCAGAAGCCTGAAGTCGGTTCATTATTTTAATACATTGTCATGATTACATGGAATATAGTGCATAAGGAATGATCATTTTAGCAGTCATGGTAAATATATTACATACATAATTGATACATTACACGTCCTATCATAAAAAATAGCATAAATAATCATTTCGGAATTCCATGGTTCCCTTAGAATAACCCTTCATATCAATCATAAAATACTTCTTGGGATCCTGGTAAATAAAACATAAAAATCGGGTGAGCTCAAATTCTCAATAAGAATATGTAATACATAAAAATATAACATAAAAATTAGGCATGATGAATAATTGAAAACACATGACCTTACAAATAATAAACATGATCACTTTACAGCAGAAATATGAGCTGAGTAAATAGTGTCATAATGAAACATAGTCATGGGTATTTTACTAGTCGAATAATCACATGAACCATCAATAACCTTCCCAAAATGAGGGAATTTATAATGAGGGACATTCTAAAACATTTTTTCATGGCCTCGGCCAAGATGTCAATAAATGATGAAGGCATCGACCAAAACCATATATCAAATTGGTAAAGGCCTCATCCAACTCCACTTATAACTATCTCATGAGACCTACCGATGCAACGAGGAGCTATAGCAGACTCCACCCATCACTTTCTATGTCCAATACATTCCTGATATGAAAATTTTGAAACATAACATAAATATTCGTATTAAAACTAGCTTATTAAATGTCAATAATTTAGTCATAAACCCTTAATGGTATAAAAATATCACATCCACAGTAAAAAATATCCTAACTCATTTAATACAATATGCAAGATTTTATTATAATAAATCAAAATTATTCATGAATAATATCCAGTAAAGGATGTTGATATAGTTGAAAATGATCAGTAAAACTCTTTGAGTGAAATACCCCTTTTTCATGAAATCATTTTAATGTAACACAATTTATAAAGGGAGAAATTTAAAAGATATTTTTGAATCAAAGTGTGACTTACCACATTGAAACTCTTTAAATGAATTAACATTTTAATACATTCATGTCCATATGAATAAATCATTAAAACCATTTTGAACACATGGACAATAATGAGAATAAGTTAGAAGAGTAAATAATTAAAACATTTAAAATGATGATTTAGTTAAAGTGTAACTTAAAAAATCCTTTTGATAACTATTTTATGAACCAAGGACATGGATGATAAATATTTCCCAGTAAAAACATTCCAATAAACAATCTCGGAAAATAATGAGATTTAGGATCTAACCTTTACCTTGCACTTTCCTTTGGTCGAAGGTACATTTAAATTCTTGTATAATGACCATAGTATGTTATTAAATTACATAAGAACCATTTTATTTTTTTATTAATATATAATAATGATTCATTTATGACTTTATAATACCCATTTAAAAATTATTTCCATGTTAAATTAACATTTCAGGTAATAATCACTTTCTTTATCGTTAGTGTTTTTACTTTTTATTCATGATAGTATCATTTAGATCATGATAAAAAAAATAAGAAAATAAAACATGATTTATATATAATATATATTTATATTATAAATATTATATATATATATATATATGAAATGGAAAACACCATTCATGGAGATGGTAGGTCGTACGTACGCAAAAACGTTGTTTCCGTTTCATTTTCTATTTTATTTTAAAAAGAAAACAAACAAATGATACCTACGTATATTATTATTATAGTATAATATAATATTTCATATAAATTATTAATGATAATTAACACCATCATTTATAAATTCCATGTATGGTACGAACGAGTCATATCACTTTGAGGGGGCAGTAGTCCACACATCCTCAAATTAAATTATCATTTTTATATTACTTGAGAATAATAAATGTATTATATAAATGATAATTAATAATGATTATAGTTAAAATAAATATCATACATATCATATATAATTATAGTACCATAATAATTGCCACCATAATTGGGGGTAGTAGAAGATTGAACAATCATTGTTTCGTGAGGCTTTTGTTCACCATCCACAGAAACATTATGTTCTATACCAATTAGATGGATGTGTTTGTAAGTATAATTCAAATAATTCTTATAAAAATTCCATGTATATTGAGTATAATGGTTTTTTATAAAATAAATTAATATTTATATTATATGGGGTTTGGAAAAAAATAAATAAAATAATATAAGAGGATATGATACCTTTAAATATGGTAACTCCCTTTGATTTGTAACCTAAAGGATTCATTGAAATTCATTATTCATAATGTAAGTCATCTATATAGAATCTAGGGATATAGGGAGCTTAATTGGGCATAGTTTGGATGAGCCAAGGGGCTTGAGAGGTGTGAGAAAAGGGTTAGAGATGATTTCTTTTTATGAAGGGGAGGAGTGGATCTTTATAAATGTTTGAACATATTATTTTATTATATAACAATTTTCTGTTTATAAAGGTCCAAAACTCAATTAACCCAAATATAAAAAGACTCATGTTCGAAATAAATTCATCCCACATGAATTGGACTGATTTTGGATATTGTTTTAATTTTTATAATCTCATTTATTTAAATCATCAATAATGAGGTAAACACTGCATCATTATTGTTTCATAAATAATTTTATTTATTTGTTGTTTAAAATATTTACAAAAAAATAACATGATGAGGGAAATATTTTTAGCATTAAAGATAATAGTTATAGTCCAATAGATATCTTATATAACCTCTCGTAATAATTGAATTACTAAAAGATATATACTTATGTCAATTTTGTATTTAGATTAAATTAATTAATATAATGAGTCATTATCTCTCCCAAGTGGCTCCATGTGCCCCAAAAATAGACCCAATGATGTCCATGGTCGTACATGTATCAACCAATATGCGTAGGACACATTTTAGGGTAATTTAATATTATTGTAATAATATTTTTTAACCATTATTTTTTATATTTATCTTTTAACCATGTTAAATAATATATTTTCATAAGTAAATATTCATAATGTCTTGAAATAAAATTTTCCTATTAACACAATTTGGAAATATTGATTATAAATATGGAATCCATTTATCCAAATTCGAAACCACGAAGTGGGAGAAATTAATTTAAAATTAATTCCCATTGAAAAACAAAACACGTGTTTTTATTAAATAATTACTATCAAAAGATTGACACTTGTTAATATCTAGTTTAAAAGTGAAATTACAGAAAATGACCTAAATTATCTTAAATGATAATAATATAATCTAATGATACTTTAAATCTATTGAAATGTATAATTTAAAAATATAAATCATTTTGATTAAAAATGTTGTTTTTATTTAAAAGTTATTATTTTTCACTATTAATCAAAATATGAAAGTTATCAGAAAAGTACCAAAACATTATCCAAACTAATTTTTTTTGTCCTTATTCTAAATAATAATTAGTTTTTATTAAATTGAATATATAAAAGTGTCAAACATTGGTTTTAAAAAGGATCTCCATTAAAAGGCAGTAAAATTTCATTTTTTTGGAAAACTAGTTCTTTTATAAGAAAAAAATTATTTTGTTTATATATTATGTCTATGAAACACAGAATAATGATTCTAAAATTATATGTAGTATATAAAATTCACAATTCTGATGACACTATTCATAATCAGTTTTTGAACGTCTAGTTTGGTAAGTCATGGTGTGCTAAAACTTGGTGTTGCGTGTTGCGCAAGTTATTGAATTTCAATTAAAGATTACGTAGTATGAAATATTGGGTTGGTATATGTGAATAGTTTCCAAATGATTTGAAATGAATCTTTCTTTATTTCACCAAATGATGTTTTTTTGTGAATATTCCACAAAAAGTTTAAAAAGAATGAGGTATTATCTTATGCAGAAATAGTTTATTTTTATTCTGTTACGATGTTTTTATATTTTGTTTCTTACATTACAAGTATACAAGTTTCTTTTTGAGGAATTATTTTTTTATTTCTAATTTTGGGGATTTTAAATAAATTATTTCCTAGTGAAAATGGTATTTCACTCAAAACAATTTACTACATTTATTATGTTATTTTAATATATATCGATAACCTATATTGAAAATTATGCTTCATTGATGTTGTGCCCTTGGAATATCAATTACAATTTTTTATTATATTTTTATGAAAATTTTGACTATGGATGTGTTATTTTGATACAATTCAGCATACTAATCAAAATGGTTTTTGATTATTTTTAAGATTAAGGAATAGTATTTATATATTTGAATGTAAATGTTGCTGAAGTTATACCCCAATCATACGAGGTATTCATTGGACAATGAATGATATGGGTGTGGCACACTATAACCCCTTAATGAATTAGTATGTCCTATAATAAATCTATAATTGGTTTTGGGAAAGGCCGTACCCATTTATTAGATTCTTTGTATGAAGCCTTGATAATGTTAGTTTTTTGTACGAATCATTCACATCATTAGATTCTTGGAATGAAACCTTGAAAACATGTTTTAGATGTTCAGAATTATGAATTCCATCATTATGAATTTAGTTATCGAGATTCCATGTGATTATTTGAATAATTAGAAAATTCATGGCTATGTTTCATTTTCATATGATTATATATATGGAATTATTTGATTATATATATTACTATCAGATTATCATCCTAATATTGATTAAATATTTTTTTTTAATTATTTACCTTTAAATATTATTTATGTCTTATTTACCACCATCTTCGGTGGTACCCAAAACCTTACTTAGCATTTTAACTCTCCCATTTAATATGTTAAATATTTTTCCCATGAATCGAAGAGGTATATTATGATGGATATGCAGGTTTAAAACTGGGGAATATTGGTAGTATCAATGAAACTATTTTTTAATTTGATTTTTTAATATATAATGTTATTTCATGTATGTATCTAGTTTACTAATATTAATGAACGATTCATTACCTTGGGATAGGTATCTATATATGTTATGCCATTATTATTATGTGACCACTGACTCTGGGAATTTGGGGATGGGGAATTTTTTGATTTATATATATATCTCTATGTGTGTGTGTGTGTGTGTCTACATACAAAGTTTATTATATATGAGGCCACTCATATCATTAATTCACACACACACCAACCGATTCATATCTACATAGGCATATGTGTATCCTTAATTAGTTTCTCCGTCACATCATTGGGATGAAAACAATCATATCTATTTTCTCCATTTTCATTTATAGTGTACACCAACAACCTCCATTTTTATAGGTCTAAATTCATTCACATAAAATATACAATAACCCAAATAAAATCCATTTTTTAATTATATATGGAATCATTTCAACATTAAATAAATTCCAATCAATATATGTAAATAATAAAATATGGATTATATTTTATGAACCAACCTGTTGATTACTAATATTGAATATCATTTAAAAATACTCAATATACGATGAAGAATGTTTTCTTTAAAATTATTTATTAAGATTAGTATTTTGTTTTAGTAAATAGAGGAAAAACGTTTCCATGTTATTAGTTTATTTACATAGAGATGTTGATATTATATCATTTCTAGAAAAATTAAAGATGTGGTCAATCTAGAAAATGATTTACTATAAACTAAATATTAATCATAAGGAATTAAATATTTATCCACTAAATAAATCCCTGTAGGGAAAGTAAATAGAAAATAATGATTCATATCACAAGTTTAACAATATAACAAGTTGACCGCATAGAATAAACGATTACCTTCATATGGTCAAATACATTCCCACTACATCTCTAAAGAATAAAAATCAATGGATTCTTCTAATTTAAAATCCAAAACAATAATAAAAATTATTGATTTATTGTTTTCTAAATTGAATACTGATCAAAATATATGAAATCTAATGAGGGATTGAAAGATATTTTTTGAGGATGATGAATTGATTGGTCATTGTGTATCCCAAATAGTCATTGGTGCTATGTCCCAAACCCTTTTAAAATGAAATATAATGTATCAAGCTCACTATAAATCAAGTGGGATTCCATGTTTTCTTCAATATTTCACAACATAATCTCTTAAAATTAACTAGAGACCCGGGATAGTTTCTTGTGGATATTTTGTTATGAAAGGTGACTTTCCTAAATATGGGATTCCAGACCACAAATTTAAATACCCATGTGTAATATTAGAGATATTGATAACATATAGTCACATTAAGATTCCTTAACATTCATAAAAAAATAGACCAGACATTATTTATGTGTCAAAAATATTTATAATTTTTGGGATGGAAGGATATCTACATCATTTTATTATTACAGTCATTTACAAAACCATTTTACTTAATTATTATTAAGACTATTGTGGATGATGATTAATGGGACATATTTGCAATGGAACATTTTTTGATGAATTTCCCCAACCAATCCTTTAATGAAATGATTAATATTCTTTAACTAATGAATCAAGGATAAAATTATTCTCTATTTATATTTTTGGATCTCCCAAATTCCTTTATTTTTTTATCATAAAACTAAAATCTTCATAACATGAATTATTCTCTATTCCGTTGACTGGGCTTCCATGAATCCAACTCATCCAATTGGTTACCATTCAACTGGATAAAAAAACTGAGTATGAATTATGCATCTAATATTGGATTGGATATTTCTATTCCATAGAATATGGACCTAAAAATTGATAAACCATTTCAGAAATGGGGTTTCATAGTCTATTGGGGAATGTCTCATGTTCCCTACACATTAGGGTATTATACTTAATCAAATTCAAATTTTAAAATGTCTGTAAAATTTTTGCCATTGAAATGTTTTCATAGTGCCTCATACAATTATTAATCTCCCATGACTACTTGAATAATATGGTTTAGTTTTACATTCAACTCTCATTCCTTATTATCATGTATTCTATCAATAATCGGATTGAAATATCGTATAGAATATTTCTGAAAAATACCATCAATAGAGTAAAGGATCTTAAATGAACTATTAACCATGAGTTACCTTGATATTGAGAACTCATATCCCATATAAATCATTCCAAGATACCATATCCCAAGATGCACATCCATGATATTGTATATCGGTATTCATATTTTTTAATCAAATCAGAATATTTTTTCTAATAAATGATCTAGAGATATTAATGGTTCTCTATGTTAGAATAAAACACAACCCGCTATCTCTTTAAATAAAATTAATGTTAAATAAAAAAGGTATAATCATTAGTATGACTAACATAAACCATTTTATGGTACTTTTCACAAATTAGATGAATCATTATGAATTTAACAACATTTAATAGGTCCATGTCTTCTGACTTCAGTCTAATAATCATCATGATACTAGTTAAATGAATTTTGTGACTCATAAATCATATTTCATAGATGGAAAAAAATTATACTATTTCCCATTCATGCATGAACATAAATTGAATTACCCTTGTTTATAATGGATGGATATAAAATAAATAACACCAATCAACGTAGTACAACACTAAAAGTAACCGCCATGGTCATTACCACATTAATATAAAAGTAATCAAATGTCACATTAAATGTAACTATAATATGTGGGTTATCATTCTGTTTATACAAAAATATAGTTAGGATATTTTAGGGGACCAGTCCAAAATTATCTACACCCACTTTCTCTCTAGATGGAAAAAATTTCAATACCACTGATCTATATGGGTTTATAAATCAAAATAATCACCCTAAATGGGGTACTATGTGTAACCTACCGTACATACCTATATAATTTATTTTCATAAAACATCATTTTTAACATGTCGTATAGTTTCAACTGATAAAATATAGTAAAATATAAATAAGATTTTATTGATTAATTATTTCATTAATATGTCTGTAATAAATAGGAGATACATATTCTAGGATGTTGTAACCATAATTATATGAGTAGGACTCAAATAATATTGATCATGAAACAGAATTTAAGGTTTCACTAGTTCATTATAATTACCTCCCTACATTTGAAAGTGGGCATGTATCCATTCAAAAATGTTTTTGGGAATGCATGGTGGAAAAATGATGAACCCAAACAAAAATACCTTAAAGATGAAATATATTTATATTTTGTTTACTTTTTGTTGTGGTGATTCACTGATGGGTTTGTTTCGTGTGGTTTCTTTATTTCATTATCAAATGGCATTATATATTGAATAAACACCCAAATCCACATGAAGCATAAAATTGACTATCCACGACGTTTGTAAAGGGGGATATACATATGTTCCCATTAATCACCCTCATGAGCAATCCCAAATGTAATTAATGATTACAATAGTTGTTGCGGAACCACAATCCTTATAATTTATATCACTCAAATAAAAAATCCAATTCTATTTAATAAAGTCATTCATTTGGTAGTAAAACCATAATAGATGAAACATGACCATAAATTTGTCACATAAAATCCTCAATGTGACTACGCTTCCTAGGATGTGTCATTAATTAAAATCCAATGAGAGATGTGTACCCATATAACAAATTTCAATTACGTCCTAAGTTTCTTACTATAGTGAAGAATCATTTATCATCCATTGAATATGGAGGTGGAGGTGGATGTTCACTGTGTCCTTATAGCGACCCTTGAGATTCCAAAGAGGGGTCATTTTAATCATAATCAATAGTCTACTTTAATTTATGAAGTGGTCTATTGAGGGAGTTTTTAACATAGACATTATTGAATATCAGAAAAGTGACTTGGTCATGAATTTAGGTCCCCATAGATCAATAGTTTCAAATAATAATAAGGTTGGATATTTTGAATTCTAAAATAATCATATATCATAAGAGAGAGGGAATAAAAAAATTGATTTTCCTCTTGAGAGTGTTAAATCGGATTATAAATCATTATGTTCACCAATTTTCACCTATCATGAACGTTTTACAATTTAAAATATAAAAAATTGTCATGTTGATTCACCCATTAATGTAATGAGCATCAAAAAAATGGAGGACCTCTACTAGTTTATACGTAATACAATATATATCAGGGACCTCTATATACAGACTATTGTGATGTTTATGTTTGAAATAATTTAAATAACTACTTTTTAGGAAATAAATATCATATAATATCATTTAACATAATATATTTCTTCCTAATAATTCAAATTATAAAGTCCCACTATAGTTTTTCTTGATGAAAAATAAAAGAGGTCCTTTATCTGATCTGAGTTATAGATGTCATACCATCTATGAATAAATCTATATGCAGTTAGTCCTTTCCCTTTGTAATCATAAATCTGTCACTATACACGATAGTCCATCTTATGTAATTTATTTAAAAAAATTATAAATATTATCTATACTCTTATTAATGAAAAATAATATAATGGACATTGTGGTGATCGATGGTGATAATTATTAAAGTTATAGATGAATTTCAAAATACAATTATTTTAGAAGAATTCATAATGAAATAATATAGGACTGATGTTATGGACATACACAGAATGGAATATAGGTAACCAACTGCCATATTTATCATAATGGTTGTGATCAAATAGGTTGCTAAAGTGGAGTTCCTCCTAATTGTTTTTTGGATGCTGATCTATAACCAAATAACTCATTCACACTATCCTTATTTCAATGGTTCGTCTCATATTTAAAGATCTGCATGGAATGAAGGAATCCCCATTTGATAAATTTTTCAATGGTAACCCTATATTGAGGGTGATAGAAAAAAATATTGAATCAGTTATTATTAGAACTTCACCTTGACACAAGGGTTTTCTATTATAATTGATGAGGGAACACAAGAAACATAATCATTGGTACCTCATTAAAATATGATAATCCATGATATTACTAAGAATATTAATGAAAATATTTTTCCTTATTTTGATGTGGATTAAAAATATATGATTAATGGTCGTTGAGTAAATTGTTCCCGGATGATGAAAAATAATCAATAATTTTGATATAGGAGTTGGATTTTGAATAATATATCAATCATTTTTATCCCACTAAAACTTCCATGTATGAAATTACAATGTATTTGAGGGAGTAATGTATACTCTATCTCTATCAAAACATAATGGAGCACATCAATTTTTGAAATATTATTTCCATCCCTCTGAGGTAAACATTGTCCTTCAAAAGAAATTATTCAAAAAATGAAAAATATTGATTCCCTTCCATTTTAGCGGTTAATATTATTATATTGATAATAAATAATTATTGTATCATATTATCCTTAATTAATTTCTTATGAAAAAAATTAGACGACCATTTTTCGTATATCATACACATCAAGTAATTGGTTGACCAATGTTCTTTTTTACTTCACTACAATTGTGGGAAAATAATGTTCTTTATAAATTGATACATACAATTTATTAACATTGAAATAATTTTTTTAATTGTACTTCATATTCTAATTATTCATTCAAATGAAATGCATCCATTAGAATGACTCAAAAATTAAAAATCCATAGGATATCAGGATTAATGAACAATTTTATCCTTCCACCATAATGGCTAAATAGACTTTTAAATTTGAGTAATGTTGATCACAAAAAATATAGACCACATAAATGGTTAAAAAACTTATCTAGGGTATGAAAACAAATCTCTACACGAAACAAATTATAGAACATTATTATGAAAAGAGAAAAAAATTAAAAGAAACACTATACAACAAATGAGAAAAACTAACCCAAATGAATATGTTTATTTTAACATTGTTTTCCCCCCAAAAAATCATTCTTACAATGGGTTCATACAAGACCCTAGAGGGGAATAATCACCTTGTCCAATGTGGATGTTGGAATTTTTACCCCATCCTCTTAATAAGATATTTATTCCTTGACCAAGAAGGGTTTTATATAAACATATTATCTATTATATCCATTCATTTTTTATAATTCATCCATTATTATGGGATAACATAAAGATAAAATTATTATATTACCCATTGGGATCACCATGCATGAATAATTTTCACTTCCCTATCGATACTTGAACCAAAGGAAAAAGTTAAATCCTCACATAGGGTTTACTACCAATATAACATCATGTAGATCAATATAAATCAAATATTATGGTCAATCCATCTATGGATACTCATATATTAATGATCGTATACAACATTCAAATATTTTGGATTGTTTTTGTCTCACAACATGGTTACAATTAGTGAATGGTATTGACAAAAACCCTTTAGAAAAATTATTTCCTGTTAATAATATTTATGAACATGTTGAGGGTGAATCTTTATGAAATGTGGTACATAAAAAAATTAGGAAAATATTTTATTTCAAAAAAATTAAATAATGATCCTAATTTATGAGATATTACAAATATTCAATTATTTTAAACTCATAGAGCATAAATTGTAAACAAAAAGGAAGAATAAAACATCATCCATAACTCACCCACAACCCAAAGGAACCCTTCATCACTTTTCAATGTATAATGCTTCTTAATATAATATTATGATTATTAATTGTTTTAATTAAAGTTCCTAAAATCTTAGATAGTATAAATTCATAGGGAAACTCTCAACATAGAGAAAACATGTCGCTCATTGCGGTCCCTCTACAATGGGAGGGAATTTCATTTTTAGTATTTTTAGGTTCATGAAACCTAACTATTATTAGGGAAATAAAAACCAATTCAACTAGTATATCATTATTTGATTATAAGAATATTCATATATTCTGAATACATCTTCCACATATTCTAATGAGTCTTCCTGGGATGATTTAATCAACATTATAACCACGAGTGACGATCAGAAAACTAAATAAAGCTCTATTAAGCATTATAACTTCAAAAAAAGTCTAAAAATAATACCATAGGGTATTCCTAAAACTATTTAATAATTTACAGCCAATATAGACACCATTGATGGTATAAAAGTACTAGTATAAGAATAAATGAATAAATATCTATAGGTTACTGCTTTTACTCTTACAACACCCATGATTGAAAATACCACCTTCTAAAAAATTTAATAAACAATATATCTAGAATGTCATCTCTTACACTTAATGTCTCTATGTGGTCCAATTTTATGGAATTATATCGCAATATGAAGTAGTAAAAATCAACTACTTTTCATGGAATTTTAACGATATGATTTTATTTAATTTATGGATCATATACCTAGATCTAGTCTATGCTAAGATGAAATATAAAAAATCATCTATCAGTTCAGTTGGACACTAAGTGGTAAAACCATTTTGGAACTATACAATTATATGTTGTGTGAACATGATTATGTTTTAGTAATCATTACTTTCTAAAATGGATTAAACAATTCCATTAATATAATTTTCCAAAAAGTTTATTTCCTAAAAATATATACAAATAATCATTAATATGAGGTACATAATTCAATCACCCCATTGAATAATAATGATTTATTTTTTGAATATTTCATTTTAGATCAATGGTTTGAATTACCCCTTTAGTGTTCTTTATATATTCATTGACTAAAACCTTTATAAAAAGAATAAAATTGAGAAATTAATGAAATAGAAGCATTCAATCTAAAACAAATTCTAGTTATTTATTTTTCCCAAAATCATACAAGCCATCATGATGTTCCTATTATAATTATATAATAGTAACCACTACCTCATTAGTATGATATGATAAAATAAAAATGGATAAATAATATTATAGGAAAAATAATAAAAATTTCAAATTTGTAAATTATTAGGTCACATTACAGAAAATTAAAATACTGAGTGAGGTTAGTTTTAATGATTATTCCAATTCATATCCATTTATGTAGACTATGATAAATAATATATAGAACATATTATTCAGTGAATATTTTTTTATAAATGATATTGGATATATGAAATATGATGTTAGGTCATCCTTAAGACAAATTGACTCATATATCTACTAATGCATTAAAGGATGAAGTAGAATGCAAGGATTTAAAATATTTAAATTAAAATAAATAAAAAGTCTATATAAATATAAAATTAGAGAACAATGAGAATTACATCATTTCAGAATAACTAAATGAGATATTGGTGAGATCAATTCCCTTTAAAACCCAATTTCATGTTTTTATCTTACTGATCATCAATTGTTTTGTAATAGTAAATGAAAAAATATTAAGATAAATATACATCATTGGAATCCAAGCTATTATATTACCCAATAAAGTTAATCCATCACTGTATCATGGAAAATGGCCAACTAAATGGATTTTTCAACTAATGAGGAGAAAAATTATGTGTTTTACAATTTTATCATTTTGATTTTCCCAATTGGTAATGATGTAAGATTCTATAAAGCTGAATTTCACACAAAGAACACAGAGGAAGTTGTGTGTGTGGAGGGATGGGAGGATATAGTATATCTCAATTTTTATTTATTACTGTTACTTGGATAAAATATTGTTTGGAAGGCATTTTGTCTAATGATCCTAATGAGTAAATTAACATAATATTGATTTGTATAGAATTTTTTATAATTCAATCTTATTCTTGAAATTATTTTTAGGTATACATTAACTAAATCATCCTCAAGACATGGGAATGCCTACCTATAAATACATATATATTGAGATAATTCCCAGTAATTTTCTCAATGGAATGAGGCATCAATATAGATGTTTTTTATTCTTATGACCAAGAAATAAGAGTATCCTTACAATGAGAAACATACACCATTGGCAACAAATTAATATGTGTTTAAGAACCTACCCACCAACCCAGCAAAAACAATAATTGTAGAAAAATTTCATCTGTCTAATGAACTCAAAAAATTACTTACTAAGTCAACTATAATAACTAATTATTTGATATTGGTGTACAAATAGATTGAACATACCATGAATAAATAGATTCCATTATTTTTTTATAGTCATTTCATTATTATAATAATATTGATAGACTAATATAAAAGTACATATCATGCACTTATATTGTTTTGGTTTACCTAATGATATTGATATTCACTCATACCTATTGGATAGTGATTTTAAAATAAATATCATATTGATACAAAACCATCATCATTTTTTTGCCTTGAAGAATTAGTTTCTCCGTTGAATCTAAATATCCATAGATATTCTAATAGTTAAAAATGAAACTTGGGGGGATCAGGATGATGAGATAAATATTTGGTGTAGTCTCTATATCTAAAATCATTGTATACTACCTTGTTATGGAAATCTATTTCATGTTGTGATGTCTCTTTTTTGATATAAATTTGTCACTTCCCTCTTCATATTAGTAATTTATGAAATTAATTTTTGGAAAACATATTTGTGTGCTCTATAGTGTTAAATCAATATTGAACCCCATTAATCCCAATATACTGGTGCGGTGGATAACATTTAAGATTATACATATAAATTATTAAATAAAATCAACAAACATTATGCTTATAATTTCATAGAATATTTTCACATTAGTTCATCATTTGAATTCACTAAATATTTAATTTTTCCCATCAACCAAATCATGGAATTGTTACTATACAAATGAAATCATTTAGTTATATTAGCTAATTATTAAAAAAATATTTCATCTCCTACATATCCTACATTGTTTTAGTTTTTTTATAACTATATTCAATTGAAGAATCACACATCATATAGTTTTTGATAACATGTACATCACTCATTAATATATACTCGAATTGAGGCTTGACAGATAATCGATCCATATAAACACATATCTTTGAGTGGATTGATATGAGCAATCAAAAGAGGCCGCACTCTTTTTGATCCATTAACTTATTTTATATTATTTTAGGTTTTACAAATGAACCCTCATTTTCTAATGCAAGGAGATATCATGATAAACATCATAAAACCCATACATGGACCCCAATACACCTATATATTTTTTGATCTTTCACTCCTAAGAATTATGATGGAAATGAAATAAATAATGCTCATGTATTCAAGAAAGATTCACCACCATCCATTGATTTGACCTGGTTGGGAAATTTTGGAACTAATGAAGACCACATGCAAATGGCGATGAGTCCTTTCATTGCCATTAAAGAAGAAGGAAAACCATATCATTCCATAAATTATCTCCTGATGAGTTTTTATTGAATTATATAGATATTACTATGTTAGAAAATTATGTAGATTTTCATCAATAGACTACTCATAAAAATTAAAATAATCATATATAAGGAATTTGGAGACTCTATTGGACCAATGACAAAAGTTGGATGTTGATAATGAAAAAATTGATCAGAAAAAGATTTATCAATGAAGTTTAATAACTAAAATGTATTTCCATCATTGTACTGATTGTGTAAAAAATGATGTAATATGTTACTATAAAATCATAAGGGTTTTCCACCCCCAATGTCAAAAGGATGAATTCAAATTCCTAATCACAAGCCTGTTTATTAGTTGAACAACATGTATTCAATACCTAATTTTATTAATGGGGTAGTATTTTTTTCAAAATCAAATTAAAATATCCCATGAGGATAAAAAGGCCAAATCATTCAAGGAAACCCCAAGATTATATTATTATCATGTTATATCCTTTGAATTGGTAAATTTGTTAGACAATTTAGATTGTTCCTTTAACCATATTTTCATGTCCCAATAGTGTGGTTTGTTAATTCAATATTGATGATCTAGTATTAAAATCCAAATACCATTGTAGTCACATTACTGACCATGTGGTAGTTCATAATTGGTTTTGTCAGTGTAGATTAGAAATAAATATACTAAAGTGTTCAATTTAGTTTTCAACATGAATTTTTTTTTATAAAAATTGTACTCCATTTTAAAATAAATTTCATCTATAAGAAGTTATATAATTATTGGAATTTATCATTATTTAATATATCATTAATTCTTAGGTCTCTGAGAATTCACAACCTATATCTGGTTCTTAATATAAAACCTCATTAGAAATTGTTTATCAATACATAAACTATTAAAAAAATGAAATCATAATAGATTATTGATGGCTACTAAAAGATCATTAGATACCTCAAGTTATGGATTTTAAATTCTATAGTGGTGAAGTAATATATAAAATTTGATCCATTTGTCCATTATGTGGTAATAATGGAGAGGTCACCAGGTGATATTTATTTATAAAAAATGATATAAGTATGGAGTATATAATTTATTTTATATGAAAAATAATTTTGGAATATGAGAATTTTTATAATGGTATCAATAAAATTTTCTTATAATGTTATTTTTAGTCTATAATCTCTTTCACTAACAATATCATCACATGATCAACATATTTTTTACATTTTAATCATATAAATAACATATTTTTTTTTAATATTATATTGGGAATATTAGTAACATAAAATAGATTTTTGTCGTAGGCTGACATATGATTCAATATTAAATGAAAATATTGGGGTAAGGGATTATACATTTTCATAAATCATACCTAAACCCAGAAGAAATACAATTTTTAACAGGACATCCAAAAAGTTGTTTCATATATCTATGAGAGTTCAGAAACATTGGAAATAAAATTTGTTGATTCATATCAATTGATAACCATGAGAAGTATTGAAGTCCCAATAATAAAATTGATTTCGTGGGTATTTTAATCATTTCCCAAATAAAATAATCCTACAATATTATTTCTTCATATTTTAAAGGATTATAATGAAAGAGGAAAAATAATAGGTCCTCATTATAGATTATAAAATTTATATATAGATATTGATTTATTGATTAAATATTAAAGCGATATTCAAATTTGGTGATAATGATATTAAATGTAGAGTTTTTTATTATGAAATTAGAAATGAAACGCCTCCTTAGATAGTAATTGGTATTGATGTTATAGTTTCCTTCTGTACTAGTGTTTTCAAATATTACAAATTAATATAATTCTCAAATAAAATAATTGATTTTTTATATGGTCATAAAAAACATAGATTATGATGGATGTTGATTCATGTAAAACATTTTATGGTGGTATCAATAACCATTTGTAATGAGAAAGAGGATATAAATGAGGATAATTATAACTACAAAAATGTGAAAATTAACACTCACTTATCAACCCCCAAAAAAATAATTTTGAAAGACCCAAACATTCGAAATTACATATCCTTGTGTTTTTGAACTAGAATATGTATTACAGTATATTGTTTCTTTATTTTTTTATAGAATTAAGAGATACTCTAATATAGTAAACCAATTTTTTGGCAGGTGGATACTTATACAAAGTATTTATTTCCTACACAATATAAAAATATTATAAAAAATATGATTTTTTATTTTTTGAAAATTATTAATAATTATCCCCTTGATTCCTCATTTTCTCTATTCCCCCATAAACCCTGTGAAATAAATTTTAAAAACATGAGGTCAGCACAAAAGCTCAGTATGGGATGTAAAAATAAAGGAAAACAATTAGTTCATTAGAAAAAATAAAATCCTTATAATTATTACATTTACCTTCAATGATCTAATAGAATATGAAATAAAACATTTTCAAATGAATGAAACACACATTTTTCACATGTAAAATCATTAAAACCCATAGAATTAAATTAAAACAACTATAGATGACTTAGAGAAATATATACAAATATATATTTCAAAACCCCTTAAATATGAGTAACCATCTGGAAAAATTCCAATTAATAAATTATAGACATACACGATGCGATCTAGGACACCCCATGTCGAGATATAAGGGCCTTTCCTACCACTTTATGGGCCACCCTATATTAATATATAATGGAGATTTTTGACATTATCCGGTCCACCCCGTTTTATTATATATTGATCTTTTCTAACGATATCTGGGCCACCATATATATCAGCAATATCAAGCTAAACCATTTCCTATAATCCCCAAGTATAATATTTTTAATAAGAGACATTACTCATAATACACTTTGTAAAAAAATTTTAATCCCATATTAAAACATATGGGGATAAAAATACCATTAGAAATTTAATACGCATTTTCATTAAAAAAAACCATTTTCATTGAAAGAAAATATTCAATACCAAAATAACAAAAATAATAAATATTATTTTTCTTTTATGGAAACATGAAATCATTTAAAGGAATATGGAATTAATGTAATGGACATGCTGATAAAAGTTTCATAATCATTGTCTAGGTTAAGAATAGAACTTTCAATTAGTTGTTTTTTCAATATATTTAGCATAAAATAAATAAAAATAATTATTTCTGAAAACCATTGAATGAAATTTAAAGTAAAAATAAAATAAATTTTTTAATAACATTAAATAAATAAAAATACTTTCTAGAATGTTTTCATGGATAAAATATTTTGAAATTAAAATTTTAAAAGTCAAAATATCCCATACCACATTGAACATTTAAATCAAAATCTCCATGAAACAATATATTTTAGAAAACATTAAAAAACTTGAGAAAAATATATTCATGATATGATATCCCACCAGTGTATGTATATACACCACATAAAATAATAAAAGTTGATATGTTCAAAAAAATTCATTATTAAAATGAGATTAAGATAAAATCAATTACATTGAGTCCGAATTTTCATGTGTTTCCCTAACATCCTCTTTTATTGGTAACTTATTTTTGGTTTATACCAAAATCCTTCCATGGATTTATTTATACCCAACGTTATGATTATTTAATTAGAGTACGGATGTTTAGATGTTATTTGGTCAAGGATTTGAAGACCAAAAAGAATTAATATGGTCTGAGAAAGTGAGGGAGGACGTTCCCTTTAAAAATTTAGGTGAGGGGAACATTATGAATCTTTTAAAATACAAAATTATTATAAATTAATTTTTAATTACAAATTTATCAAAGGAGATTTATGTCAATGATAATATAGGTATATTTCTACATCTATTATTCCAATGAATATTAGTCACATTTTTTCTATCTTTTTCAATCCCACTCTTTCTAACCCTTATTAATCCGTTTTAATTCTTAGCATGATATCATGTAATTTTCACATTGAGGGTCAAAATCATTAATATAAAATATATATAGACCAATAAATGATTATTTTATGACATTATAAGTCTTCCCAATCATTTGGAGTAATTATATATTTTTAGAAATATTATATAATTTAATAACATATTGTTTATTATAAAATATTATTTATTTTGGAATATTAATAATGGTAATTTGGACTCTATTCATTGCATGAATTTTTAAAAATACCATAAGAATATGATATCATTGATATTAATATATTTAAAAATTACTAACATGTCATATCTGTCCTGAAAAACTTTGGTTTATATTAATTTTTTAAAATCATATTTTTTTAATATTGGAAATATTATTTATCTAAATTTCCTTTAATTAAAAAAATTCCTCAACAACGTTTTTTAAAAATTATATTAATTATATCCTTCTTAAAAATGAATAATATATTCTAATTATTAATATAATGATTTTATATTTAAAAATAATATTTATATTAGAATATATCCCGCTTATAAACCAATAATAAAAATATTTCACTTATTAAAAAAAAGTATGACAAAATAGCCATTTATTTTAATAAAAAACATGAAATAAATTAATTTAATACTTTTGGAACAAAGATCTCCTAAAATTGACCTAAGGATGATTTTTTTTCTAATGTAATTTATTCAATAAATGTTGGACATGTTTTGGTCTAATTTTCATATTTTTATGACATTATGTTTATACTTCATTACCCGATTTTCCCATAACTATTTTAATAAATAGTATTACTAATGTCACTATTTATATTGTCCAAAAATTAAAGGGGAACTATTTAATAAATTTGGGAAATTTGATTCTAAATATTGAATCTATTTTTCCAAATATTAACCAAGCAATTGCATAAATTATTGAAAAATTAATCTCAACGATAGAATGAGACAACTAGTTTTCAAATTGAATACAATAAAAAAATTTCCAGTTTTTATTTGAAAATTCTATGTGAAATAGATTAAAATGACCTGAATTTGATTAATTGATAATATTATGACCTACATATATAATATAAACAATTTAATATTTAATTTAACACAATAATTTTTTTTTGAAGAATATTATTTCAATTGAAATTTAGTATTTTCCACAGTTCATTAAAACATGAAACTTCTCAAAAAAAAAGAAAAAATATTCCACCAAATTAAATTATTATACACCATTTTAGTAATGATGTTTATTATATCAAATAGAATTTAAAAAATTGAAAAATAACATATTTAAATAAATTACACAATTGAAGAGTGGGAAAACATTTTTTTTACAAAAATACTTATTTCATACAGAAAATTTGATTTATTCTTATATTGTTCCTTTAAAACATAGAATATGATTTTTTACCATTATCATAAATATTATATATATAATTAATTAAGAAATTAATAAAATAGTTATTTCATAAAATATTTTTCTAGAAAAACATTACCATTTATTTTTAAAGGGGTTTACATTAATTTAATATTAGTTTTTCACCAATAAATAATATATTTATATATATATACACCATATTTTTTATAATTTAGTGAATAATGATTATTCCCTATTTCTAAGTGAAAAGGTTACAATGGTAACTATTAAAAAATTAAATTAATTTCTTCTTTTAATATTAATATGGTTTGTCATGTGCGCTATCAAATATAGTGTTACCTTTTAAAAACTCATGTTATTACATTCTCCCCCATTTAATAAATTGAATCCTCAAAATTATAACATTATAATAGTAAGTTGGGTTAAACAGTTGATAGTACCTTTATTTAAATCCCACAAAAAGGATTAATACAATATCCAATTTATAATAAAGAAATGGAATTACGATGTTTATATGAGATAATAAAAAAAGGGCTCCATGTTAGGAAAGATGGAAATGAGTGAGGAAACTAACTAACATGTTTGTTTAAAGAGAGATAGGGAATATTGTAATTAAAAAGATAATAATCACAAAACCATAAGTGTACGATGGGTTAAAATGTCATTTATTTTATAGTAATTAAATGAAATAAGTTATTCATTCAAATAATTCTCTTATAGTTGAGAAATTCCTTTATATATAAGATCATCAATAAATATAATTACTGGATACATTTTTATTTTATAATCACATGTTCTTCCTCATAAAATTTAATATTTATGATGCAAATAATAGAAATTAACCGTAATCATCAAATATTTATGGACCCTTAAATTTCATGTAAAATGTTCTCTTAAATACTTTGAAATTTTACGAGTATGTGGCTTCTTATGACACTTGATTCCGAGGTCTGGTGTGCCCTGAATCATTTTCCGATCTTTTTCTGGGTACGTTCAGTAAACGTACATGCGAGTTTTTCTATCTTTTGAACCGGTGCTCGGAATTGAAATCCGAGGACACGGATGAACTCACAATGCCCGTAATTGCTTAAGGGGACATTTACCGCAGTTGCGTTTTATACGGGTTGAAACATAAAAATTGGGGATTAATTAAGAAGATAAATAAAATTGTTTAGAACAACTTTATATATCTATGGATGTTATTTTCTCCCATGAGAAGTTATTAGTGGGGTCCACACCCACCTAACTTCCCATGTTTAGATATTTGAGAGGTGGGGCCCATATGATCCCAAACCTTTCATCTTCCATAACTCTCTTCAGACTCCCCAATTAATTTCCCTTCCTTTATTGCAACAACCCACCCCCACATTAATTATGAGAACTCTTCCTCTCCCACTCTCCCTATATAAGGGTTTCCAACACATATTAATCAATGAATTATAACTCTTAAATTAATTAAATTTAGTTTTTTGAATTTTGAATTACTTATGTGAATAAAATAATAGCTTAGCTATTATTTTATGGTGGCACTTTTTGTGTTGGAATTTGGTGGGATCTCTTTAGAAATAGAGAAGAACGCCAACCTCTTCGACGAAGAACTTCTTCGACGGAGAATGACACACTCTTCGATGATGAATGCCAAATCCACATAGGATGACGACACGCCTTATTTTCTTTTCTACATGACAAGAGAGGAGATGCCACTTCTTCTTCTCATACACTTCGACGATGATGAAATTGATACCGTCATCCACGACGCATGACTACCGTGAAGTTTTTCCAATGTAGGGAGGATTGATTCAATTTTATTTAAATAAAATTGTTCTTCATTCTTTGTGAACCCTTTTTATCCTTGGACAATTTCTACCGCTTAATGCGGAGGGCGCATGCCGAATGCACACGGCCCGACGACCCTCCGTAGTCTCTTTGTTTACAATTGAGGTGCGATGGAAGAGGCGATGAAGGGAGAAGTGGTGGTAATGCGCCGACTGTGTGCGGAAGAAATGCGGCCCGAATACGTGGGCCGCTCGACCGAGGAAGAACTGACCGGCCATAGCCTGACGGGACGAATTGAGGAACCGCGGTGCCCTGAGGCGCCGCGATGCAAAAGGCCGCGGCCCGTGTTATGTAGGCCGCTTCGGTGGAAGAACCGTCTGGCCCATCGACCGGCCCAACGAAGGAGAGACACGGCACCGAGAGGGAGCCCCGCCGGACAAACAACAACCAGCCTGAGTGGGCCGCTTGCGCCAAGAAGGTCGGCCCGCCTCGGCCGGACGGTTAAAGAGGGTGGTGCCGCTTGGCGCCATTGGTTCGGGCAGTTCGGGTCCGCGCCACCCGCCTCGGACTGCTCGGCCCCCTCGGGCTGAGCCGCTGCCGGGCCACGCCCTGTCGGGCCTGGCCATGCCGCGAAGGGCCGGGCCGCGCCCTACCGGGCTGGGCCGCGCCCCGCCGGGCCGGGCCGCACCCCCTCAGTCCTGGCCACACCCGTCGGGCTGAGCCACACATTTCATCAGACCAGTCCGACACCCCTGCTAGGTCGGACCCACCAAAACTAGCTTAACACGATCCGCTGTCCCACTGGGCTGAATGGGCCGGGCCCGTCTTCACTTAAACATGAATAACTTAAAGACCACACGTCTGATCAACGCGCTGTCAGCGGCACTGGGACCCTTGAGATGAGGCGGTCCTTTTTCAATTCTCTAAGTGAGTTTTGTAAGATTTTGGGGGATAGCTGGGTTAGAAACGAGCACATTTTAAACCGGGCCCCTGGAACAGAAAAGCCAATATCTCTCAGACCGGGAGTCCGATTGACGCTCCGTCTGTCACGTTGAGTTCCTATTGATGAAACGAAACTATGGGATACATCAACTACAGACATTGTGATAGTTGATGTATCTCCCCCCTTGGTTCGAGTAGCTGACCCTCCCGGAACTGAGCATGTTGTGTGCGGGAACCCTAGAGCTGGCTGCGACTACGATGACTACCATGTTGGGATCCTCCGTGGGTTTGACGACGATGACCACCGTACATGGATCCTCCATGGGTTCAGCAACGATGATGACTGTTCTTTGATCCTATGTGGGTTCAGCAGTGACAACTACTGTACATGGATCCTCCGTGGGTTTGGCAGCGGTGACGAATGTACTTGGATCCTCTGTGGGTTCGGCGGCGATGACTTCTATACTAGGATCCTACGTCGGTTCGGCAGAGGAAATGATTCAGAGGCTACATCTAATCATCACCACCCTTCTTCATTAGTTGTATACCTTTGTGAGATGAGTCCTTACTTGCAATCAATACCAACCGTGTGATTGGAATTTTTCCTGTGTGGACTGGGTTGTGCTTGGGCTCGCGAGTTGGAGCCGAACTTGAATTGATAACTTAGGTATATATATGGTCATATACCTAAGTAGAGTTGTTGATACTTCGTGATTGTATTATTCCTTTGTGGTTTATATTTCGTTGATTCTGGGAGACCTTCGGGGGTCTCAGCGTCCCTACTGGGTATCGTATACTGACCACTATACGGGCTATGCCCGCACTACTTTGTGTAAGATGTAGACGACGGATAGCCTTGATCGAGGTGGAGGATTGTGGAGATGGACGGTACCCGTAGGTGGACCACTTGGTGGAATGACACGGGGTGGATGGCCGAATCCGAGGAGATGAGGAGACCATATGTACCCACCCATAAGGTGGGATATCCGAAGGACGACTCAGTGGTTGCCACTTTACTTTACTACTGTTGTACCTTGTTTTCAGTTGTACTGTACTTTTAGTTTGGGTTTGTATACTAGCCCATTTACTTTTCAGCACATACTTTTATACTCAGTTTACCTAGTGCTTACTTGTGCTGCGTACTCTGTTGTGCTTGTTTACTATATAAATGCAATGCCTTCCCTATTTTTCAGGATTTACACCTTGGTGCTAATCTCCAGCCCATGGCGTATGGAAGTCGGGCTTGGGGTAGTCACGGTACGAGCCCTGAGAAGGGGTCGTGACAAATCGGTATCAATGGAGTCGGTTCTACTACAGAAATCAGGACTCTTATAATTTATTCATTGTGTAGAAATAATGTTTAGAGTATTGAGTGTAGTTATCAGTCCATGGAGTCCAGTGTTGGTGCGGCGGCCGACGTATCCATAAACTAGGACCCTGACTTGTGATTTCCGACTCATTGCACGAAAAAAATATTGCATGTGTGTTTCAAAAGTTTTCTTTGTGATTACTTTTTGTCAGCACACCAGGTATATTTTTGACCATGGAGAACCTGTTTCTTTTTAGGATGGCCCCATAAAGGCACCTAGCTAGGGTTCTGTGTCGCGTACGAGATGGTATCCCACCGAGCGACGAGGCCTCGGTGTAGGGCCCCATCACATCAGAGGCACCAGCAGTACCACTACCTGCTGAGCCACCGATACTACCAGCACCAACATCAGAGGGTGTACACCTACTGAGCGCGTTTCACGAGTTTCAGTGACAGAGACCACCCAGGTTCCGTGGAGAGACAGACCCTAAGGCAGCCAAGGATTGGCTGGAGGCTGTCGTCAGTGTCTTCAGATTGGTAGGAACACCAGATGAACTTATGGTGATCCATGTCACGAGTCTACTGCACGCAGAAGCAGGTAGATGGTGGAGTTTGATTATCCAGGTGCATAACGAGGCATATCTACTTTGGACGAACGTCGAGAGTCTCTTCCGCTTAATGTTTGTTCCAGCCACCCTTCATGCATTGCGGATTCAGGAGTTACTTCATCTGCGGCAGGGTAACATGACAGTATCTCATAACTCGATGAGATTTACTGACCTCTCATGCTACTCCACGGACATGGTGCGGTACCCATTCTTCATGGCCCAGACCTTTGAGCAGGGACTGAGACATGAGATTAGGGCTTCGATGATCTATCTCAGCATTCCGATGCAGGAAGGAGTGCTGGAGCGAGCACTTATTGTGGAGAGCTTTCTTTCAGAGCCGATGCTAGCAGTGAGACCCACCATAGGTCGACACGTTGCAGAGTCTTCTGCAGCCGATATTAGACAGATGTCGCAGAGGTCCAAGTGGACCAGGCCATTAGGTGGGCAACCACATGATACTGGTTTAGAGGTGAAGGGTACACAAAACAGAGCCAGCTATTTGAGGGGCAGGCATTGATATGCTTGTGTCGAGCAGGGTCCCCTGGCTTTGGACTACCTGACCCGCCATGCAGATGAGAAAAAGATAGTAGAGGGACCTCCCAGGAAGAGGCATAGGTTCGACCGTGGCGGTCTGCAGGGAGTAGGCGGACAAGGCATATGAGATGGCCGAGTAGCAGGTAGTGGACGTCGCTTTGTGGGTCTACCACCACCACCGTCAGGAGGACCACCCCGACCATAGGGAGCTGGAAGACAGGGGCAGGCTCAGCTCCAAGCAGTCGAGGCCTACAACCACGGTGCACCTGAGATGATTTTAGGTACTATATGTGTGTACTCCATCCTTGTTATTATACTTATAGACAAAGGAGAGAGTCATTCTTCTATTTCCACAGCCCTTGTTCAGATCTCAGAGATTCTGACGGAGCCGTTGGCTCGATCCTTATGGCTAGAGACTCTTACCGGATCCGACTCGACGATTACGCAAAGGTGCTGGCAGTGTCAGCCTACTCTAGGAGACTAGATCGTCGGATGGGATCTTCTTGTAGTGGGGTCGAGGCCTTACAACGTCATCTTGGGTATGGACTGATTATCTATAGTCCAGTCCTATATCGACTGTATTAGGCTCAAAGTGCGGTGTGTCCATACCGATGGGATGAGGTTCACCTTCACTGGCGAGAAGGGAGCCTTTGCGGCACAGGATGGACTTACGAAGAGGAGATGGTAGACGACCACACATCTGTTGACCAGTCTCATCCTAGGAGCAGTGGATGTGCAGAGTCTGAGTTGGCCTATTGTGGTGGATCATTATGCGGATGTTTTTCTTGACAATGTTCCAGGAATACCTCCTCGCAGAGAGGTATACATCTACATAGACATGTACCCCGGGACAACACCGATGTCTACTCCAGCATATCGGATGGATCCCACTGAGCTTCATTAGCTGTGGGTACAACTGGAGGACTTATAGGTAAAGGGATTCATCCGACCTAGTGTTTCACCCTGGCCTTCTCCAATTTTATTCTCCACGAAGGCGGATGAGAGCTTACGACTGTGTGTCGACTACCGTCACCTGAATCAGGGGATGGTAAGGAACAAGTACTCACTCCCGAGGATTGAAGACCTCTTTGATCAGCTCAAGAGCGCACGATGGTTCTTGAAGATAGACCTCAGGTTGGGCTATCACCAGCTCAGAGTTCAAGAAGAGGATGTGAAGAAGACGACCTTCAGGTGTCAGTATGACCACTATGAGTTCTTGGTTATGCCATTCAGCATAACCAACACTCCAGCAGCGTTTATGGGTCTCCTGAATAGTATCATCCAGCCTTTCCTTGATCGATTTGTCATAGTCTTCATCGACAACATACTGATTTACTTGACTACTGAGGAGGATCTCGCCTACCACTTGCGGGTTGTACTGGACACACTCCGAGATCACCATCTTTATGGTATGCTCTGGAAGTGCCAGTTATGGATTCGAGTGGCTCATTTATTAGGACCTGTTATCTCGGAGGATGGGGTTGTAGTGTATCCAGCGAAGATCTATGCGATACTTTCTTGGGAGCCAACCAGGAGCACGACAGAGGTGCAGAGTTTCCTGGGCTTGGCTGGATACTATCGAAGATTTGTGCCAGACTTCTCCAGAGTTTCATCATGGCTTTCATCTTTGACAAAGAAGGAGAAACCCTTAGTGTGGTCAGATAGATGTCAGTAGATCTTTCAAGATCTGAAACAGATATTGACCAGTGAGACCATCTTGTGGCTACCGGAGGAGGGTGTATGGTACGTAGTTTACTGAGACGCATCATGGACTAGACTTGGTTGTGTCCTGATGCAGGAGCGAGAAGTGATCGCATATGGTTCATGGTAGTTGAGACAACATGAGCAGAACTACGCTACCCATGTCCTAGAGTTAGAAGCAGTGGTCTTCTCCTTGAAGATGTGGTGACACTATCTGATGGGCGAGCGCTTTACAGTCTACTCTGACCACCGGAGTCTTAGGTACATCTTCTCACACAAGGAACTGTACCTGAGACTACGGTGATGGCTTGAATTCCTCCTGGACTATGAATTTGAGATAGTCTATACTCCTGGGATGGGGAACATTGTGGCTGAAGCTCTCAGCAAGAGATCAGGCATTCAGCTACTAGGAGAGGTGAAGGAGCAGCTAGCTGCATTACAGATATACTTTTTGGATATATATGGAGCAGCCTTACTTCAGTATCTCGTAGCCACTCCTCCACTTCGTCAGTGAGTCAGGGAGGCACTGCGTGGGGATGTTGACTATGAGATGCGATGTGGTCAGATATCCTCAGGGCAGGCACCTGAATGATTTTCTGAAGGAGGGGAGCACATCATCCTCTTCAGGGTACACACCATGGAACCAGATGCACTGTAGGAGGAAGTTTTGAGGGAGTTTCACACTTCCCCTATATCGGTATATCTAGAAGTGTGGAAGATGTATCGGGACCTCAGACGAAATCATTGGTGTCCAGGCAAGAAGAAGGTTGTAGCAGAGTTCGTTTAATGATGCCTCACTTATCAGCAAGTGAAGACGGAGCACCAGGTACCAGTAGGCTTGGTAAAACCCTTAGAGGTCCTAGAGTGAAAATGGGATGCGATATTCATGGATTTTGGGATAAGGCTTCCACGTACATCCGTAGGACATGACTCTAGAGGGGTGATCGTCGACCGACTCACCAAGTCGGTCCCCTTCCTACCGATCAGAGAGCAGGGCCCAGTAGAGAGCTTGGGACACCTCTATGTTCAGGAGATCGTACGGATTAATCTGTCATCTCTGATCGAGACGCACGCTTTACTTCCTTACTTTGGAAAGGGATAGAGGCGGCTTCTGGGACACAACTATATCTGAGCACCGCCTTCCATCCTCAGAAGGATGTCCAGACAGAGAGGACCATTCAGACTCTCGAAGACATGCTCCGTGCATTTGTCCTTGACATTGGTCACAGCTGGGAGGATCACCTAACCATAGTATAGTTTGCGTAGAACAACAGCTACCACTCCACCATCAGGATGACACCTTTCGAGGAACTGTACAACCAATCTTGTAGATCACCTCTGTGCTAGACTGACCCTGGGGAGTCAGCACTTATAAGAAGAGAGATTTTTCAGGCTACAAAGGATAACATGCAGATCATCCAGGAGAGGATGAAGACTACACAAAGCAAACAGAAGTCCTATGCTGATAGGAGACAGAGACCATTGAAGTTTGAGGATGGAGACAACATTTTCCTATGGGTCTCACCTCGACGAGGTCTACGGAGATTTTTTCGGGGTGGAAAGTTTTCTCCGTGCTTCATAACACCATTCTAAGTCCTCATTAGGGTAGTTGAGGTGGCTTACCGCCTATCCCTTCCACCTCTGTTTCACCAGGTGCATGAAGTCTTCCGCGTATCTCAGCTGAGGAGATACGTGCATGACCCGTCACACATCATCCATCATGGAGATCTAGACATCGATGATGGGGCGACACTCACGGAGGTTCCAGTGGAGATCGAGGATCAACAGGAGCAGGTCCTATGTTGTCAGTCAATTCATCTGGTGCGCATTCGCTGGCAGCACGGGAACCTCCAGGAGAGCACCAGGGAGCGGGAGGCTCAAATGCATGCTCAGTACCCTCATTTTCCCTTAGTGTATGTAGTAGCTTTACGGGGACATAAAGCCCTGATGTGGGAGTAATGTAAATTCATGGAAAATTCATGGAAATTTTTTTCTTAAATACTTTTGAATTTTACGAGTTTGTGGCTTATGACGACACTTGATTCCGAGGCCCGGTGTACCCGGAATCAATTTTTGATGTTTTTTTCGGGTACGTTCAGTAAATGTATGTGCATGGTTTTTTATCCTTTGAACTAGTGCTCGGAATTGAAATCCGAGGACACCGATGAACTCGCGGAGCCAGTAATTGCTTAAGGGGACCTTTACCAGAGTTGCATTTTTTGCGGGTTGAATGTTAAAAATTGGGGTTTAATTAAGGAGATAAATAATATTGTTTAGAAATATATTATATATCTATGGATGTTTTTTTCTCCCCATGGATGTTATTAGTGGGGTTCACGCCCACCTAACTTCCCATGCATGGATATTTGAGAGGTGGGGCCCACAAAAGCCCCAACCTTTCATCTTCCATAACTCTCTTCAAACTCCCCAATTAAATTCCCTTCCTATAACGTGACAACCCCCTAATTATGAGAACTCTTCCTCTCCCTCTCTCCCTCTTTAATGTTTTCCAACACATGTTAATCAATGAATTCTAACTCTTCAATTAATTAAATTAAGTTGTTTGAATTTTCAATTACTTGTGTGAATAAAATAATAGCTTAGCTATTATTTTATGGTGGCACATGTTATGTTGGAATTTAGCGGGAGCTCTGAAGAAATAGAGAAGAACTCCACCCTCTTCGACGAAGAATGCCTTCGAAGGGGAAACACACTCTCTTCGAAGAAGAATGCCAAATCCATGAAAGACGATGACGCACCATCCTTTCCTTTCTTCATGACAAGAGATGAGACACCACTTCTTCTTCAGGTACACTTCGATGATGACAGAATTGATACCATCATCCACGATGCTCAACTACCGTGAAGTTTTCCCAAGGTAGGCGGGATTGCTTAAATTTTATTTGAATAAAATTGTTCTTCCTTCTTCATGAAACCTTGTTTATCCTTGGCCAATTTCTACCACTTATCACAGAGGGCAAGAGCCGAATGCACACAGATCAATGACCCACCGTAGTCTCCTTGATTGCGATTGAGGTGCGTTGGAAGAGGTGATGACGGGAGAAGTGGCGGTCGTGCGTCGGCCGCATGCGGAAGAACCGCGGCCCACAACATCAGGCTGCTCGAACGAGGAAGAACTGACCGGCCATAGCCAGCCGAGCTGAAGGGAGGATCCATAGCGCCCCACGATACCGTGCAGCGGAAGACCGCGGCCCGCGTATCGCGTGCAGCTTCGGCGGAATAACTGGTTGGCCCATCGGCTAGCCGGGCGGAGGAGAGTCGCGGTGCCAGGAGGGCACCGTACCGGACAAACCACGGCCCGCCCGTGCATGCTGCGTGAGCCAACAAGGCTGGCCGGCCTCAGCCGGCCAGTTAAGGATGGCAGCGCCAATATGCGTCGCCGGTTCGGGCAGCCGGGGGCCGCTCCCCCCGCCTCGGACCGCTTGGCCCCCCAGGCTGTGCCGCAGCTAGGCCGCGCCATGTCAGGCCGGGCCGTGCCCTTCCACGCAGTGTCGTGCAGTGCCGAGCCGGGTTGCGCCAGGTCGGGCCGTGCCGTGCAGGGCCGCCCCGGGCCATGGCTCACCGTTCCGGGCCCATGCCGCGCCGGGCTGGGTCAGGCCGAGCCAAGCCGCACATTTCATCGGGCTGGTCCGACACCCCTGCTGGGTCAGACCTGCCAAAACTAGGTTAACCCGACCCGTCGGCCCACTGGGCTTAACGGGCTGGGCCCATTTTCACTTAAACGTGAATAACTTAAAGATCGTGCATCCGATCAACGCACCGTTAGTGGCACTGGAACCCTCGCGATGAGGCAGTACTTTTGTGATACTCTAAGTCAGTTTTTGATGAATTTGGGGATCCACCGGGTTAGAAATTAGCGTATTTTTAACCGGGCCCCTGGAACGGAAAAGCCAATATCTCTCAGACCGGGCGTCTGATTAACGCGCCGTCTGTCACGTTGAGTTCCTATTGACGAGACAAAACTTTGGGCTACATCAACTCTAGACTTTGTGATAGTTGATGTATCGAACCCCCTTGGCTCGAGGAGTGAACCCTCCCAGAATAGAGCGTGCTGTGTGTGGGAACTCTAGAGCTGGCTACGACTACGCTGATAACGACAACCGTGTTGGGATCCTCCGTGGGTTCTTTGACGATGAACATTGTACATGGATCCTTAGTGGGTTCGGCAGTGAAGACGACTGTACTTGGTTCCTTCGTGGGTACGGCAGCGACGACTACTGTACTTGGATCCTGTGTGGGTTCGGTAGTGGTGACGACTCTACTTGGATCCTCCATGGGTTCTACAGCGACAACTTCTGTACTAGGATCCTGCGTGGGTTCGGTAGAGGAGAGGATTCAGAAGCTACATCTAATCACCTCCACCCTTCTTCGTGAGTATTATACCTGTGTGAGTTGAGTCTTGACTTGAAATCAATACTAACGGTGTGATTGACATCTTTCCTGTGTGGACTGGGTTGTGCTAGGGCTCGAGAGTTGGAGACGAACTGTAATTGATGACTTTGGTATATGTATGAGAATATACCTAAGTAGAATCGGTTATATTTCGTGATGGTATCTTTTCTTTGTGGTTTGATCTTCGTGGATTTTGGGAGAACTTCGGGGGTCTCGGGGTCCCTACTGAGTATCGTATACTCACCCCGACATGGGCTATGCACACACTACTTTTGGTTGGATGCAGACAACAGACAACACTGATCAAGTTGGAGGTTTGTGGAGCTGGACAGTACCCGGAGGTGGACAACTTGGTGGAATGTACACGGGGCAGACGGCCGGACCCGAGGATCCAAGGAGACCATCTGTACCAACCCTTCAGGCGGGATATCCAGAGGATGAATCAGTGGTTTCCACTTTACTTTACTGGTGTTGTACTTTCTTTTCAGTTGTACTGTACTTTCTATTGAGTTTGTATACTGGTTCATTTACTTTTCAGCACTTAATTTTTATACTTAGTTTACTTAGTGCATACTTGTGTTGCGTACTCTGTTGTACTTGTTTACTTTATAAAGGAAATGCCTCCCCTTTTTGTTGGGATTTACACTTTGGTGCTAGTCTCCAGACCCTGGCCTTTGGAAGGCGGGCTTGGGGTAGTTACGACACGGGTCCTGAGGACAGGTCGTGACTAAATATCAGAAAAACCCTAAAGGAAATAAATACAAGAAAAATAATTTCCAAAAGTAAAGTCATTCATTTCATTTAAAAAAACCATACATAAATAAAATACCAAAAAACAACACCCAAAAAAGGTTTTTAATTACTTAACATCACATCAATAAGAACCTCATAAGGTGAGTCTAAAACCATGAACATATGGTTAAACTTTTTAAAATTTTGGACTCCATGGAGCTTCCATATATTCACTATATGTCTCAACATAATCTATAGTACTAGACGATGAGTTTCCTAAACCTTTTTGTTTCTAATCCTAATGAATTTCTTCCTATGTTACTGACTTTGGGAATTAATTAGTAGAATTACCCAACCCATTTCAACTTAAAAGAGCTATCTTTGGATAAATGTTGGTTACCCCCCTCATTGGATATTCATTTTTCTTAACTTTACAGTCATAAATACTATGGCATTATTGACCACACCAAAACAAATTCCTTAATCCATTAAAATAATTCTATAAAACAAATCACACACTTGATAATTTTTGGGGCTACACCCTATATTTTGTTGTTGTGTTATTATCCATTTCATGACACATTGTGTATTTCATTATATTTTCATCTTGTTGAACATAAGCATATGTATACTATATCTCAACCTTTTCATCTCACAAATCCATTGTATCCTACTATGTAAATTATCATGAATCTTATAATTGTCATTGAATTTGATTCAGTCCTGAGTAAAATTTATTAATTTTACTATCAATTTCTGAATCATAATTAGTATCATACCTTTCTAATATTTTGATGATTTTTAATAGGTATCCAATGAATCATATTCATTTTTCTACAATTCCATGAATATTTTTTTCAACCTATCTTATACAACATTTTGGAAATATTTATTGAAGAATATATTCATAATCTTTCCCTATCCCATATAATTAGTATCATATTTCTATCTATTATTGTTTACCAAATACAACCATTTTCCAACTTCACCTTCAAAACAAGAAAGTGAATGATTTAACTTTTAGCGTTCAAAACGTCCAATATATCAAATATCTTTTATAGATAATTGACCCACATGTTGTTAACTATTAGGTCAAATGATCGATTGAATGTTTTGTAATTTCATCCTATAAAATGATTCACTATATACATATCACATCATGGAATATCATGTTCCCCTCTTGCATTGATACCACCACCATTTATAGCATGTCTCAAATTATCCATCAGTTCAAAAAAAACTATTTTGTTCTAATTCCAACAATCTCATTCTGCTCATTTGAATAAATATTTACCTATCGGTGCCTTCTCACAACAACTGATTTGTCTTCTATTCAGATAACCCTTAAAGAAAACACTAATTTAGATAAATTAACATGTTAATATTAAAATTAAATAATTTTAAACTTAAATATAATGTAAAATACTAAAATGGATTGATAAAAACACTATATTATCCTTTACTGTTGTATAACCCATCTTATGATACCAACTACAAGGAACAAGCCTTAAACATTACATATCATTTTGTTTTTTAACTGTAATTCCAATTTGTGGATATTTTATGGTTATAGTTTTAATTAACTGTGAAAAACACTTACAATATAAACCCATTATTTACATGTGGGAATATATAATATGTATCCATGATTCCAAAATAAAAATCTATTTGAAATAAAACATAATTATTCCTCAAAACAAATCTTTAGAATTATCCCCTATATCTAATCATTTTCTCTATTCCCACTTAAACTCTAAAAAAAAAATTAAAAACAGGGGGTGTCATAAAAGATCATTAAGGTATATATACTGAAAGGGAATCATTTTCATCATAAAAACATGAAACATATTATAATATTTACCTTTTTTATCGATGTTATTTGAGTATATGAAATAAAAATACACGAAAAAAACAAAATTTTCTCAAATAAAATCACTAAACCCCATATAATTATACGAAAACTCATCTAAAAGGCTTATATTATCATATAAACAAAACTCTTTCATAAAAACGTCAATTGGGGTAACCATATGGTTGTATACCAATTATGATATTATGGGATTGCCCAATAATATCTATAAAAACCCATTATATTTTATAACATGACTTGCTAGTAATATCTAGGACACCCCAACTTATCTATAATAGGCTTTGAACATGCTATTCAGTCCACCCCATGTTAATCTATAGTGGACTTACCCAATGATATCTAGGATACCCCATAGATATGTTGTATCGGGCTCAACTATTATTTATAATGATAAAGTAAAATATCATTAATAAAACAATTTCATAATAAAAACCACTGAATTATTATTTTAATCCCATATAAAAATATTGGTTTCTCCTCTAAACTCGTTTGCAATACCCGAACACTATTTTCAATGAAACCCCATATTGAATATAAAATACCAAAAATGTTTATCAAGGGTTTTCATTTAAGAAAAAAATTTATTCATTAAAAGGAAGGATAAAATAAAATAATGATCATGAAGTTGTAAAAGTCATTGTCACTATGTACCATATAATTATGACTTGAATTTTCTCATTATCTTCATAATTATCCTTATAATAAAGGTAAAAATATTTCATTTTGAAAACATTTGAATGAAATTAAAAATAGACCTAAAAGTTACATAATAATTATTTCATATAATTTAAAATTATATCAGGAATATTACCTAGAGGAACTATTTTGTAATTAAATTTTTAACTCTCAAAGTGTCTCATGCCACTTTGAACATTTAAATCTGAATCCCTATGAGAGAATAACATTTAAAAAACATTAAATAACAAGAAAATTTATAATTTCATGATACGATATGATAAATGGAGATGTATATACACCCTATAAAATTATAATGGTTCATATAATCATGTAATTCAAATATTAAAGGATATTGAGATGAAATCTCTTACCACAAGTCTCACTTGTCACACATATCTATGTCTTCCTCTTTTTTGGGTAACATGATTTGGATTAAACCACAATCCTTCTTTGGTTGCATTTATGACCAATGGGAGGCTTCTTAGCTGAGGTGAGGGTTATTCATATCTTATTTGGATAGGGTTTGGATGAGCAAGATGGCTCAATGTGGTCTGAGGATGTGAAGGAGCAGGTTCCCTTTTTTAATTGAGGTGTTGAGCACTTTTTGAATATCATAAAATATTAAATTAATATAAATTAACTTCAAATAATAAATTGATCCATAGTTTTTTATATCTAATATAATATGTGGATGGTTTGAAATCCATTAATTCGATGATAAATACTAAACATTTATCAATTTTTTCTAATCATTATCAATTTTTTAACCCTTATTTAACCTTTTTATTTCATTCCATGATATACTATAATTTAAATAATGATTGTTAAACTAATAACTAAAAAATTCCAAATGATCAATAAATGAGCCATTGATCTTGTTTTAATCTTTATCCCATTTTTATGGAAGAGTGTTATATTTTTATGATTTTTAAATCATTTAATAAAATTTTATTTATTTCAATGTATAATTAATGACAATTTTGACAGTATTCATTACATGAATTTTTTGAAATAACAATGAAACAATATTTTCTAGAAAAAACTATTTAACTAATCACTAAAATTTCAAAATATTCATTAAAAATCGAGGATGACATTGGTTATCAGTAAGTCTATTTATTTTAAATGGTTAATATCATATATTTTACATATCCATAAATTAGAAAATAACTGTACCATTATTGTGAAAGTGTTTAATTTAATTATTTATTATCTAAAAATTAAATATAAAATATCTTGATGAATATATACATTTTATATTTAAATATACCTTTTTATTCAAATATATACCTTATTCAACCTGATATGGAAAAGATTTTACTTTTTTTTTAAAGAATATCAATATTGAATTTCCTTTGAATAAAATTATATAAATCATTTCAATCCATACAAACGTCACCTAGAGCTCATAAAATTTGATAAAGGTTTATTTATTTCAATAATAAAAAATTTAAATAAATTAGGACATGTTTCCTGTTATGTATTTATTTTTTATAATATTATTTGTACCCTTATTTGCTTGATTTATCGTTAACCGTGGTAATAAAAATAATCAAAAATGTTGTGATTCATATTTTATATAAAATAATTGGGTACTATTTAATAAATTCTGGCCATTGTATTAATGTAATTTAATCCATTTTTCAAAATTAAAAAAACCAAAAAAAAAACAAATTAATATAGAATTAATCCCACTGACAGAATGAGGAAACATGATTTAAAAATGAGAACATTACAATTATTGAAATATTTTTATATAAAAATTAAATGTGATATTTTTAAAAATAATCAGAACTATATTAAATGAAAAATATTGATCTAATTATACTTTAATGCAAATTTAAAATATATTTTTACACTATAAATTACTTTGATACAAATCTGCTGTCAATTAAAATTCATTTCTTTTATAGTTTATCAAATTATTAAACTTTTCATAAAATTTAAAAAATCCACAAAAGTAAAATTTTACATTCCTTTTTCAAAGAATTTTTTTTAAATATAATTTACAATAGTGAATGAAAACAAAATATAAAATATTTAATCCATAAAAAGGTGTTAAAACTGCCTTATTAAAAAAAATATTCCTTTTTGCATAAATTTATATATGTTTCTATGTCATGTTGCGAAAACGCATAATAGGAATAGTAAAAAAATGGGATGAATATTTGATATATATATATATATATATCTCATTAATTCAATCCCCAAAGACATAATTATTTAAATAGGTTGTGAAAAAAACATTTCCTTTAATTTAAAAAGGGGATTACATTCATTTATACTTAATTAGTCACCATAAAATAACAATTTATACATGGGTAAACAATATTATCATAGGTTGTTTAATAATTATTATATACACCATTATAAATACTAATTTATAATGGAAACATTTAAACAATAATATTTATTGGTTTATTTATGCTCGATGTGGTGTATCAGGTACTATATGGAACATAGTGTTTATTTTAAAAAACAGAACATGTTAACGATTTTTTCCATAATAGATTATTTCCCTCGAGTGTATATCTAACAAGATTATGTGATAAAGGATAAAATAAACTAGTTTATGTATATTACATTTTTTATAATGGCTAAAATTATGAAAAGTCTTTTAAATGTAATGATTAAATTTTTTTTTTGTTTTGTACAATTAGGGGAAGAGACCCCCAATGATATCAGGGATTTTCATCCATATTATTATAATTATTATTCAGTAAGGAAATAAATATTTATGATAAGATAATATATCTATATTTATTGGAAAAACTTATGCATTGTTTCATTATATTATAGAATAATCTCTATGCAAGTTATATAAATTAAAAAATATTTATTCAACCCTACGATGTACTATAGACTAAAACATAAATATAGTAATTAAATTCATAGGGATTTCCTTTCATGGGTCCATACCCTCTATTTTTTTCACACAATTCATATTCATTCATAATTCAACTAACATCATTTAAAAATAGGATGAAATTAGTTCACCTAATGTTTTTGTAAAAAGTTGTCATAAATAACATGATATCCAATATCATCCTAGGATTTCCATTTGAAATATGATTCCAATTATAATTATCACCAATATTGGTTCTTTCGATCTGATTAAAATTTTCTTTTAAGTAAAATATCTATTATAACCATCCATCCCACAATGATGTGGATCAAAATAGAAAATAGAGTCCTAAAACATAAATTAATTATATATACATTATAATATGGTTGAAAAAGACCATAATTCTTGGATATAAATTCTCCTTCATCATAAGTGGTATTTTCCCATCGTACCCTATATTATCATACATGAAATCCCATAAACATCAAAATAATCATAGAAAAACATAGAGAGACAAATTTATCTGACATGCCTTCCTTACATGAAAGATAAATTCATCTAACTATATATAGTGAATGGATTCCCAATCCAAATACTAAATGGTTGGATATAAATTGTCCTATTTATTAGAACCATGTATAATGGTCTATACATAATACTAATTGCCTATAATTGATATATCTTTGAGTATTCCATGGAATGTTATACCTCATTGGTGGGTCTCTTTCAAATATCCATCGTGGCATCCCTTTGTAAAATGAACCAACCCGAGTCTACGATGAAAGAGTCACCATGTCATCCCGAGACATTGTTTGAAAGGTGTTCTTAATCCGAATAGGCGGAAAAATAGTACTAGGGAATCAAAAAAGATCTGAAGGAATTATTTTCCCCAATATGAAATATACTGAAAAGTGGAACGTAAAAAGAGAAACCCAAATAAATAAAATATTATAAATTGCAAATCATTTTGAAAAAATTAAAAATATTACAAAAAGAACGATAAAATCGAAACTAATCTTGAAAACTGCAATGACTCCATGTGACTCCATGGCTTACTATCATATCCAAAAACCAACCATCGCTGATGAAGAGCAAAACCAAGCTAAAACCCGCACTAAAAACTAGATAACAATAAAAACTATTGGTGTTAGTATTAAAAATCGATAGACATGACTGAGAAAATATATTCCCAATAAAATTACGTAAAATAAAAAACATCAATTTTATGTTAAAAAACTATTAATTAAATTTGGATTTTCACACACACTACATCATTAAAACCAATCATGTTTTTTTCCCAATGACAATAAAATATATCTTGTTGTTTAAGAATAATACCTTAACATTTAAAATGAACAAGATAATGATTTCATTTTCAAAAGTATAAGGGGTATGTAATTCATTTTCAGAACAATTTCCATAAAAAATTTAAAACAGTTATTCACATTTAAAAAAAGTACACCACCAAAGATAGAAACCACAATAATAACATAATATGGTAAATACAAACAAATCACATAAGAGAAACAATCCAAAATGCATTTCAATAATTCATTGTATTAAATTATGTTCCAAAAGGAATGAGAGAACATATGAGATTAGTTGAATAATAAAAAACATACTATTATACATCACGACTCATCAAGAAGGTGTTCCATAATTGATGAACTCACTTTTCTCCCAAGATATCAATTGCACCCTACCATGTCTGAATAAAGGGTATTATCCCTTAACAAAAAAAACAAAAACAAATATCCTACAATGGGACACTATCTATAGTGAAATCCTATGTTGGTGTAGCACTAATTGAAAAATATTATACATTATATTCTTGTTTCCCATGTTAAGACTAATATAGGGTGGGAAAATAATTCCCACCAAGAATCCAATCACATTCACATAAATCACTCACAAGAAATCCCTAGAAAATGGAACTCCCGAGTCATAAAAATGAATAATATAATTACAATAATCCATATAATATTAAGGGATACTCTCAATGTGGGCCTCCCACAATAGTCAACATAACTAAGGAAATATAATTATCAATGCAGATTTTCCATGATTACAAAATATCACAAAAAATGGGCCTCAAATAAAATTCTCGAAATCATTAATTTCAAAATAACTCAATCCATAATTACAACAAGGGGAAAAAATCCATTTTCCACATCACAACCATTTAGAAAATTCCATATAAGCACTACCACCAAATTTTCGGAATAATGATAAATTCAACCAAATTCTAAATGGTCTACACACTATCACCACATGTCTAACCATTAGCAAGGAACCAAAAAATCATTTCCATGTACAGACCACTTAATATTCTATTTCATAAATCACCAAAACCATTTTATATGTTTAAAATTTTTTTAGAATCCAAATAATTCTTTAAAAGACATATATTTACCAGAAAATACACTTGGTCTTTTTATAAAACAGTTGGCGTACATAACATAACAAAATAATAACATATACATCAAGAAAATTATGAATACCACCTAATTTCACAATAAAAAATTATTCCAACAACCGCACACTACTATTTATCATATAAAGAATGTGAGAAATGAAATAAACTAAAGGTTCTTAAATTTAATGGTTTAATTAAAACCAAAACATACAAAAAATTACATGTACATCAACAAAGCCTACCCAAAAGAACATCAAAATCTCACAATGAAGAAAGAACAACCACAAAAAACCATAAAAACAGATAATAACCCCAAATTAAGCACAGAAAAATAGGATCCCTATATCCATATGACAAATGAATAATATATATTTTGCCTTAACTAGAGGGGTAATGATAAAGAAGAAGAAAATAGTATATTAACATTAAGATTCACACAAATAATTCATAGAAATATTGTGAGGCACTATGTGGAGGGGAGGTTCCTCCTATGGTTGTATGAACCGAACGTGGGAATAATATTGTCATATGGGGTTAAATCTGGAAGCGTTTAGAAGAGTGAATTCACACTTATAATGATAGAGGAATTATAAATGGAAAGACAGAATGGTTTCCAAATCCATGAGAAATATGTATTCCCACAAATAGATTACATGGGATATTTCACAGTTTAAATGCACAGTTTATTAAACCGTGCACCAAATATGTGACAAGGGTAGTCCAAAATGGAATAACTATGTGTATTCCTTCTTCATGGTTTCCCTAACCATGCATTGGGAATGCACCCATGACCCAAGATAACCAAGGAAGCCCATAGTTACTTGGATAATGGGGCACGATATATCATAATTGTGCACCTAAAACATGAAATTGATAGAAAATACCCAAAAAATCGAAATTAAAATTTTTCTCACCTTTAACATGAGGGAATGTTCAATGAAAAAAATCGATACTAGAATAGAGGATTAAAATTAAAATATTGGGGGTGAAAATTCTCCATATAATTACAGTTTCTTCCGCCCATAACGCCACACAATTCTGAATTTGATCAATCAGAAATAAGTAATTCTCACGACAACATGATCCATCCTATCAAACCAAGATAAAATTTATAACCCCAAAATAGAACATTACCCTCAATCCTAAAATGAACAATTAAACCCAACCCACTTCTCAATAAATAACATAAATGTCAAAATAAAACCCACACAATCTAGTGATAGAAAAAACTATTGTGTGTGATCCAACAGCCTAATGTTAAACGGAATAGAGTGGGATAAAAAATATGATAACTTCAATGAAACCACCTTTACAAATCCAATAGAAAAATATTATTCCCAATATCAACATGGATTTCAATAATATAGTATCCCTATTATATATTTACTACCACCAACCAAATCGTGAAGAAATCATAAAAATATCCATGGTGGTTCTTCCAACCATTTATAAGCCAACCCACTTAGCCAAACGAAACCACATTTCATCAACTCCACAACCCACACCTATATCTAAAATGGAACAACCCTGAGCTTAAACTGACTCACATGGGCTAAACACACAATGACATCGAATATGATATGTGTATACAAAAATGCACAACCATTGGAAAATTTAAATAACCCACACCCCAACAATGGAGACAAGTGTGGTGAGAAGGTTATACACACCCACGGTGATTTCCAGACACTATAAAAATTTTCACGCTTTGAGCTATAGATAAATCCCATATATCATGATTAATCTATTTTCATGTAGTTAAGAGTTGATAATCCTAGATATGAACACGTTATTTTTTAGGCCAAAAATAGCCACTCAACATTTCCTGTAGAACCATAAGAATATGACATGCCATGAATCCCACATCTGTATAAAAAAGAAATTACACACAACTGATGGATACACCAAAACCATCCTCATTCTTCTTAAATGAGAGGCAACAAAAAAACAAATACACAACAGAAACCTCCTCCACCCATGATGTCAAAATTTTAAAATTTATAAAAGACTAGAATTCAGTTAAAATTGAGGATTTCAGAAGTATAATAACATAATATTTTACATTTTGATGAAAAAACAGAACCATAAGTCACCATCAAACCAAAAAATCATAAAAAAGGCATTACATAGAAATGGCCCTTAACTAAATCGAGAACAACACCCTACTCCTACAACAGGGTTGTGGTGTTTTTCGATGGGGTTGATCTAGCTCCACACTAAATCCTAGAAACACCCTACAAGAACTATTTAATGTTACATATAATTCCACATAAATTTCAGGTCTTTAGATCACACTAACATGATAGATTCTTATATTATATCATGTTGAACTGATGACACACCATGATGTTGTTCTTAGAGGAAGCTGACAAGATATCTTCATTAGATTTAAATTTGTGACTACCATTGAATGTTCTTTTCCCATTCCACATCACTTTACATGAATTCACTTAACTAATTTTAGAGACTGGAGGATTGTTAACCACCTAATGAACTCCTTTTATCATAACATCAAACTAAAAATCTTGACTCACCTTGTCCGAAAAGGAGGTCAAATTGACCTCCAACACCATGAACTTCATATCTGGACACTGCTCTCTCAAAAAATATCTATCATTCAAGAAATTATCAATATCCCACTCTGTAACGAAATCAACTAGATCCAAAAAATGAAAAAATCACTACAAAACATATCCATTTCTATTAAAAAGAAATAAAATCCCCTTACCCTTCCTCACCAAAACTAACTCCAAGAAATACTAACAGATAAACGAAGCCTTGAAGAGATACTAGGTATGATCTTATATAGTCTTGGTTTGAGAGAGTAACTTCAACCACTTTTAGTTCGAACCTTCAAGTATAAAGTAAAAAAATTATCTTTAAAAACAAAAAAACTAAAGGAAATTTGTATTAACATCAATTTTCAGCCTCCACGCTTCTAATGTTTGAGGATACACGTGACCAAGAATGAGAGTAGGACTAAACATTTGTAACTCAAGAATTATATCCCTAGATTGACCATCTAAAGGGTCTTATAATATTAAAAACCCATAACATCTCAACAAATATCCATGAAATATTTATTGGGGTGTATTATTGCCCTTATAAAAAACTATAAACCCAATGAAAAATAATCCAATGATACAAACTCAACATAATAAAAAACATAACAGAAAAAGGGAACCAACTCAATGTCTTTCCAAAAACATTTCTTATGAACCCAGTAATAATTATTTCAAAACCAAATCATCAATAATATATTATGAAACTCTAATAAACATATAAAAAACGTTCTCAAATCGCAAGGATTCATTCTACAAATTAATTGGTTTTCTAAACATCATTATTTTCATTGTAAAATAATTTTTAAAAGAAAAACATAGATGATGGGTATCACACTAAGCCATTGTATTCCATAGGGACTCAAAAATGATTTCTCCCAATCCACCCTAGGAACTCATAAAATAATACCGAATTTGGGAACTGATCCACCCATGTCAATAACCATCCACTTCCTCCAACACATACATGAATGTGAGAACTCATGAGATTACGAAATGTCAAACAAAACTTTTTCACATTCCAAGAAAAAACATTCAACCATGTTTTAAAATTCTAAATTTAAATCCCATTTAAAAACTCATAAATCCTTTCAAAACCCCACTAACCAATAGGTAAAAAAATTATAACTCCATACACTAAAAAATTTATTAAATTAATAAATAAAAAAAATGTTTTCATTCAAAAACCCAACTCAAACAATTTAAAACATTTCCATAGACTCAATAAGTCTCAATATATAAAAATACTTTTATTAATCATAAATTTTATCTAAAATATCCTCTTATTAAATATAAATTTACAAAACCAAATACACTTCTAAAAGTTTTTGATAAACCATGTCTTTGTTTTATAGAAATAAAAAATTGGGAAACCTATCCCGGTTTTAGAAAATGTTCATTTAATAAAAATTATCATATTATAAGGATTTATTAATGTAAATCATAAAAAAAATTCCATCTCACTTAAATAAAGTCATCTCTAATCTAAAAGTCATATTTTCATAATTCCAAAATATGGGTTTTCAAAAACATTTTCAAAATTGAGGAAGACCCAAAAAACTGAAAAGGGTAAACTAGTGACGATGGGTGACTTCACAAGATGGTTGGATGTAATAATAAAATCCCATAACATCATGGAAAGTAATTCATGACCATATCCCTAGGTCCACATTGCTTTCTAGAACCTAATTACTCACTTTTACCATTGTCTTGAATCTTTTTTTTTATTTTCTAAATATGAAACTAAAAATAATAACTAGATAAATTAAATAAAACAAAAAATCCCATGGTTACCCGTGGTTTGGTATAGAAAGTGTGGGAAAAACTCAATCAAACTAATCCCTCATATTCTAATAGACCTATTCCATCTACCTTAGAATCCGAAATATATACAGGTACCCTGAATGTAAGGTCCACTAATGAAGAAACCTTCTCGAATACCATTTTCTTGAACCAACCCAAGTCATCCCTAAACCAATCAATCGAGCCAGCTACAGAAATGGCCAAAATGGGGTTCATGATCCTCAAATGGAGAAAATCAGTTTTGGGGCATCAACAATAAATTTATTGACTTTTTAACCAATAAAAAATAAAATTAAAAATGTAAAGAAAACATAGAATCCTAAATAAATACAATATTTTAAGTTTAACATAATTTTTAAAAAATTGAAAATACTAAAAAAATTAATGGAAATAATCATACAAATCAAGATAACAACATTTTCTCGATTTTACCTATATGTTCAATCTCTGAGACCAAAACCAACCCTCACCCATAGCGATCAAAACTATGTTTAATCCTCCCCCACAAGCTATAAACAATAACGAACAATATGTTTCAGTATTACAACTAGATTGGAATTCCCAAATAATTAAATTAACAATTGAATTCATTTAAATAAATTTAACATCAATTTCATGATTGAAATTAATTATATAAAACTTGGAATTTCACAAATATTTTATATATACAACCAAACACAGATCATTTTTCCCATTCAAATTAATATTCTTCTATAGGATGTAGACCTTGGAATTTAGAAGGGACAAGATAATGTTTTCATTTGAAATTTCAAAATGGGAGGGAAATTTTTTGTCAAACAACAATTTCACAAACCATTGAAAACAAATTCATCAATTTTCAAAAAGAAGTAAACCACATGAAATAGAAACCATATTCATCAAATTAGAAGGAAATTGAAAAAATATCACATAAGAGTAACCGACCAATAAGAATCTTAGTTCCCTTCTCTAAAAAATGAGTTTACAAAAGGCATGGGAAAAAATAACTCAATTGAATAATCTGGAATATAATATATATCATTACTCATTATAAAGGCATTCCTAAACTGATGACATAAATTTTCTCCCACATGATGAATCACCCATACCTAGTCAGTCTGATGGGCATTATCTTATAATAATAAAAACGAAACAAATCCTCTACTATAGCCTATTATCCATAGTGGAATCCAATTCTACTATATCAACCATTAACCCAAAATATTATATATATGATAGGTTCTAATTTCATGAATATAGGTGGGGTAATCCCACAATTATGACCAAGTATACAATAACATACACATATATCCCACATAGAAAATCCACGCAACAATTTAACCTCAAGCCAGGTAGAGGAACAATCGGTTGCCTATAAACCATCTGATCACATGGGATCCTATCATCATTAGCCTCTAACAACAATCAACATGATGTAGTTAATATAATTTACCATGGGGTGTTTTCAATATTATTCAATTTAAAAAAATTCCCTAGGGGCCTCAAACAAACTTTGGGATATCATTCATTTCTAAAAATGAAAATCCACATTTAAAAAAAGGGGAAAGAAATCCGTTTAAATTTAATAGTAATTTAGAGAATTATATTTAGGCACACACACTAGATTTTTAAAAAAAATTATATATTCATAAAAATTCAAAATGGGCCCACGCCATAATAAAAAATCAATCCATTTTTAATGAACCAAACAGACACAACATTCAAGTCGAAAAAATTTATAAATCCATTTGGTATATCCTAAACCAAATTATTGGATGTCACTAAACATTAAAATATAGAACCATGCTTCAACAACCACTAAACAATTACAAAAATTTATCTAGTCATTTTATCAAACACTTGGTGTTCATAACATAACAAAATCATATCATATACATAGTTTTTTTAAACTGCCTCATTTCACATCATAAAATTATTAAAAATATCAAAAATCACAATATAATATATAAATAATGTTTAAAATGTAATAAATAATTGATTCATAAATTTAAAGGGATAGTAAAAAGAGAAACCTTCATCAAATCATAGGAAAATCAATGACGCCCAACCAAAACAACCATAAGAAGATTTGAGGAAGGAAGAAAAAATATAAGGAACCATAAACATGGAGAACCAATAAATTAAACAGAACAAAATTTGACCTATAGATACACATTAAAAAGGGATAAGAGTAACTCAAGAGAATATGGAATGAGATATAATATGAATAATAAATAATGAGATTACCTTGATGGTTCACAATAAAAACATGGCAAAAACAACATGGAATCACCTTTAATGGCATTTGGAATCATGATGATGAAGTTAGGAGCCTCACATGGTCAAATGAACCAAAATGGGGGTTAGTAAGGTTATTTGGAGATAAATACTGAGGAGTGTATATGTGGAAAATTGAAGTTTTAATGTTTTTTGAACTATGTAGGGTTTGGCAACATGATCTGGTAAACCCAGAAATAATCACGCAACATTGTTCTATCCAAAAAATAAGAAGAAAGTGTATGACTTCTGAATGGTTTTCATTACCATATTTGGGCCACCCTCCCATATCCAGATAAAACCAAGAATATGGACGGTTTAGTGGAGAATAATAGACAGATTCCCCTATCCATGAACCAAAACCAAACAACTAATGAAAAATATACCAAAACATCAAAAACTAAATCTAGACAACTATAACATGAGGGAATTTCCTAATAACAAATTATAACCCTTAACAGAGGATGGAAGTAAAATCTGAGTGTGGTGCTTTCCAAATAAATCCCTTGAGTGGGGATCCATGCTTCACCCATTCTACACATATGAGATATGAAAAGGATTAGATTACACACATTACTCAAATACCAATTATAATGAACTAATCATATCATATATAGAAATTACATGTTAATAGGAAAATACTAATTACATAAAATAACAACCCATTTCTAAATCATTAAGTTCTCATTCCATTTGAAACCTGTATATTTAAGAAATTTATACATATGTGAACTACATATAATCCTGCTAAATTTATCTTATATAGGACCCTATTTATTCATATAATTCATAAAACATTTCTACATAGCATGGGGAGAATAACATAATAAATATTGATGATAGATGTTCAGTGCTATAAAAAAGGTAGATATCATTGATCACTAAAGAGTAATATGAGTATAAGGGTAAGAGAACATGGGCTAATAATTTTAAAAAATATAATTTGATTCATATATCATAATGACGAGTAATAATATAAATATTAATACCCCATAAGAAATTAATAATAAAATAATAAATGTATATAATTCATGGGAGCATAAAATGTTCCTAATACATATATTTTTCACATACACATTAACATAGAAAATATTATTTGATATCTAGTCACCAAGATAGTCATAACTTTTTATGATTGGGTTTACCACCATGATACCTAAATTAGATTCATAAAACCTGGTTTTACCATATTTCAAGATTGGTAAAACATCTATTGTACTCTCTATTAGGCTTTTGATAACCTCCCTATTACCCATTAGGCCAAAATTACACTAATAATTGTCCAATGCATTTGCGGTAGGTATAGATCCCACTCATCATATAAAGAAAATAATAAATATATGTTTCATAAGTTCATAAAACATTGTTCATAATAGAACCCATGATATAAAATGGGTTTCATAACAAATTATTCTTATCAGAAACAATGAAAATAAATGTGACCCATAAAACATTTATCATAGCACAACCAAAACAATTATGGTTTTCATACACATCATATAATATTAAACATAAACCATACCTTGTAAAAAATATTTACATTATCTTTGGACCATATCCCTAGTAATTCTTGAGTAACGTACAATGATTTCATCACAAAATTAAAATGATATTTGGAATGTATCATGGAAATTTCCAAGATGAATATTAGTTATTAATATTTAAAATAACATTTTTAAAACAAAAATCTCACGAAAACAATGAGAAAATTTTCTTCGTTTATAATATGCATCGAAATATATAAATAATAACATAAAACATATAGTTTTCATGAAAAAAAGTTGGTCATGTCGTAGTTGTTATCAAAGTTTTATTTAACATTTTTTAATTCTAAATTATTCCATGGTTTTAAAATGACATGATGATTCATTTTAAAATATTATTTAAATGTAAAAAATTATAAAATATGGATTCAAACATTTATAAAATAAAATAAAATTATTCCATAAATTATATTTAGAAAAGACATGTATGGAAGATGCTGGGATTTAGACTGAAGGGTGAAATAATGAATATTTTATTTAAAAATATCTTTTTTGAATATTGAGTACTTAAATAGAGTATAATTAATGTAATAATCAAATATTAATGAAATAATAATAGTGGAATTTAATTTATGTGTTTTATGGGAGATACAATATAATATTTTTTAATGAAAACTTTAATCATAAATAATCCCAATATATAATGAGATTATAAAAAAACATTTACCACTAATGTATTATTTGAATCATAATCCCAATTTATGAATAAATTTAAATTAATCATTTATATATTATGAATATATAATTTAAAGATATCACATGCCATAGGGGATTTTTATACATATAATGAAAGAATATAGATGCATAATATAACTTATGTCCTGAAGATGATATTTTGAGGAAAAACCTTTTAACATAAGTATCAACTTCCATTATATATGCTATGACATAAAATTTTACAAAAAAAAAGTTTATTATACATCCATTAATGAAACACACTCTTATATATCATTTTAAGATGATTTAATTATGTTTATTTATTATCCCTTTATTATTAATTCCTTTTTTAAATCTTGATTTGGGTAATAATTACATTGTTTTTCATGTATTTTATGGTTTGGTATTTTTTCTAATTTTACGTTTATAATGGATCCAAAATATCCAAAATTTTATCTATAATAATGATATAATATATATTCAATATGAATTTTTCTATAGTAATTAGTAAAAAAATGATATAGAAAATGAAATAAACATTTTGTGGAAAGAGAAGACCATACCTAGACATCAAAACTGTTTATCTTTTCTGGACAGATGAAATTAAAGGAAGATAAAAAATATATTAAAATTATAGAATAATTTTATATTATAAATTTCATATGGTATCATTAAACCTTTCCGTATTACCATCCATGTAAATCATAAGGAATAAATGTACCACATCACTTCACTTTGAGGTAGTCTGTTGTACACATGAGAAACATTATCATATTCCAATGGAATGTAATGTAAGAATTTATATATGATATTATTTGAAAAAAAATATAATATCATAAATATATTATAAATAAAATAAATCCTTCACAATATGAATGTGGTAGATATGGTGATGAAAAATGAATTACATTTGTTAACGAGGCGGTAGATTGTTGTACACACAATCGATGGCTTAAATTCCTGTGTGATGGATGTGGAGAGGGATATATGTTATCCATAAATGAAAATATATATCTGTATAATTAATAAAATGATTATACTATTTTGTAATTATTATCACATGAATTAGGTTTTTAGAGAATAAGAAAACCGAAGAATTTTGTGATTGAAAATATATTTGATTAGAACAACCCCAATAGATGATATATTCCCTAGGTTTGGAATTTTGAGGAGAATAGAATATCTAGAACATGGATTTGAATTATTGTTAGGGATTATATTATGCTTTCATTGATTAAAATACAATAATAATTGTGAATTATTTATGGATGTGGGTGTCTTTTTTATAACGGAGGAGGACTGGAGTTCTTTAGTACCAAAAACAATTCAATAACAGGTAGACACTCTTATACTGAGTGGATCCAAAATTTATAATTAAATGAATTGAGAGAATTTATGCTCATTAAAAACATCCTAAAAATATAAAAATGATTTTTAATCATGTTATTTTTTCATTATGGTTAATAAATTTTACCATTTTAATTTTGACTATAGTAAATTATATCTTTTTATTTATATATATAATATATATTATAAGAATAAAAATAAAATCAGAAATATTAGATTATTTGTAAACAATGTTTTTAAAAATTAAATAAACTTTTGTTAACAAATATTCTTCGTGTGTGGAATATTTTTTTTAACACAAGCATAAGTAATGTGAAAACCCTCATTTTAACCATAATATTATAAGTCAATAAGTTGAGTAAATAAATACTCATGGAATTCCACTTCCCCAATTATTAAATAATGACATAGTCATGTTTGATCATATATTTGAGTTTTCCATTCACCTATTAAATATTCTCATCTCATGGATATATTTTCTAAATGCATATTTAAATCCATATAAATATTATAGGGAAACTATTTTCGATTATTTTAAATTTTATTGGACTACAATATTTGTCACACATCCTTGTATTTTTCCCTCATTCAAAATATAATAGTAATATAATTATCCTTAAAGAGATTATTATTCTATCACCATGTTCCATATATATCATTGTAGTGGAAATATTCATTTGAATTATGTCTATTTTCATCATCAATATGAAATTTTATACTATGGTAATGATTATTCATATTGAATATAGTCAATGAGTAACTAAGGTTATAAATTTTCATTTCTCCATCTCCTAATGAAGATATCTATAGATAACAATCATAGAAATATCGTCAACATATTAATTTGTATTATGTAATTATAGATCTTGAAACCTATTATGATTGATACACATCCTCATTAGTTTGAGAAGAATGGTTTTGAAATATATTATAATCAACATGATGCCATATCTTCAAGTAATAATTCCTCAAAATCACATCCTATTTATTATTCCTTATTTTCATATAGGCTACTTAATATTTTGTTCAATCTTTTTCAACCAAAAAAATTTAAAAAAATTGGAAAAGATTTAGAAACATTAATCTACAAGGGGAGTGATATTAAAATCCCACTATATAAAATAACCATAAATGGTAGTGAATTAAAATTTAATTTATCTACTCTCTTGGAATGCACACTATATATCATCTGAAAATTTTAAATAATTTAAAATGGAAAAGTGAATAAATTATTTTAGGGTGAAAAACATAATTTTAAAAATAATAAAAATATATGTTCATCCTTACTGCACTGTTTACCCTATTGAATTATGGATTATTTCTAGATAATGAGAAAAAACATTTTTTTGACACATTATGTTCCCAAAAACATCCAAGTCCGTATTAGTATTTCTTTATATATAGAAACATTTTTTAGAAAATTTCTATTTCACACACATTTTTTATTAGTTGATATGTATAAAATCAATCATGTTATAATATTTGGGTATTATTGGCTTGTTGGGATTTAATTATTCCATTAAAATTCCACTCATTTTTATAATTTTTATAAGCTATTTATTTCCCTATCCCAAATGTGATACGTTTGGCTTTAAATTATAGTAAATGTATTGTTTATGAAACTTAGGTATGTCCATATAAGAGTATAAGTTTGGTGGGAGATAAAATCAAAATCATTAATTTTACATTATAAGAATATAATATCGTGTGATTTATATGTATTGTGTATGTGGTGAGCCTATATCAATTTGGGAGTCTAATACATAAATATAATAATTTGATTTAGACTTTAGTATCATCTGAATGTAGTAAACATGGTAAATAATTTATCTACCAATATCTCTTTATATTTTAGTAGATTAAACTATTGTGACATTAAACTTTTTTAGTTCAATTTTGTTTCATGAATTTATAGTTGATCAAATAGAATTTATGAAATCTATTAATTTTTAAGAGGAGGAATATTATTTATGTCAAAAATGGATCATAAAAAATATGGCGTGTCATCATAATTCATATTAAATGATAAGAAATAAAAAATTTTAATTCTACTAAAATGTTTGTTATTTTAACTCTCTAATGTTAATAATATATTAGTTTGAGTAATTAATAGCTCTACGATGTTCATAGAAATCTATAGTGTCTCCCTCCCACTAAACAAGTAGATTTATATCTCATGTAGTTTCATTAATTTTTATATTCTCAACCACATTTTAAAGAGGCATTTTTTATTTATTCCTCCGACAAATATAAAATTCTCCAATATAGGATTTTCTACATGAATACATTTTCATTTTAAAACTAACATTTCTTATAATCCATAATAGTAAACCAATGAAGCTCTATAAGTTCCGTTACCGTATGATTCATTATGTAGAACTCATTATCCTCTCTTGATTACTCGAATTAAGGATATTATTTCCAAACCCACATCTAAACTATTTTTTACATTATGGGTGTTTCTATGGTTTCATTCACGTAAACATATAGGTAAACAACAAGTGTTTAAGCTTGTGTTTTTAATGATCATGTACTCCCATGGGGGTCGAATGAAATAAATACAATATATTATACCGCACATGCTATCTCATACACTATTAAAGAAATAGTGACCCATGGATTAAGATAGAACCCACTACAGATATGAGAACATAAACTAGTATTGGTTCATTTAATGATCTCAATATCATTTATGATTGTTTATTTCATTCAAAATCGGTATTCATTGTTGAATTTTGATTACTCATGAGACTCGAAAAATCCCAATATCGTTGATTTATTTGGACATAGTAATGAACATAAATTTTCTTTTGGAAATTGAGAAGGATTAAAGTCACAGTTGTGCGTATTTACAACAATTCAGATATATTCCAATTTCATCATGTAATGTTTATTTTCTGATTGTTCATATAGGAATATCGTAGATCACCATTAAAACAAACCAATATAACTTTTTATTATATTAATTTGAGATTAAATATATTTCTACTAACAATAAATATATTATATCGATAAGTGTATTATCTATAGATCAATACCTATTAGTATCCTTAGTTAATTCCCATGTATACTCTATTAGGCCCATATAGTCTAGCAGATGCCCATAGTCATGAGAGAGAAAATCATTATGTTTCAAGGACATGAAAGTGATATCCGCTAACATTTTTATCATTTAATGATTAATTTCATTGGTGTAAATATAAATTTTATTATTCAGTTTAATAGGAAATATAATTAGGTGACACAAAGGAATTCATAGAAGGTCTTATGTTTCATTAGGCCTTTTTATAACAGATGAACTTTTAGGGAGATGATAAATATTTTTGGATGGTTATACCCAACATCCATATCATGTCATATAATCATTAAATGATATTAAAATTTCTATAAAGAATTGTTTCTTGATGATATTCCACGACATATGGACCATTAATAAATACACTTTAAGTACTTGCTGATGTTTTTTGTCTCTCATATTAATGAGGTTTTAGGATTGGTAACAACTATCATTAACTACACTATACAATGATACCTTGAATTGCTTACATGAAAATATATCATTTAATAAACCTCATCAACTAAATTAATATCTACATGTGTTTTTGGTATCTCACTAATTATTATAGAGGAGACCACTCCTAGACTAATGGTCCCATATCTAGTAGCCATGAGAAAACTCTCCACATTAATTAGAGGTGTAGAATCAAAATACATTTTTTACTCACAATCCCCTCATGATTAATGATAAAATATTACTAAAATTTATATTAAAAAATTACAAAATAATATATACCGAAAAAAGAAGTCATCATGGCTCACAATATGTGTTGTTAGAGGAAGGTTTATTACTAAATATTAAAACCTACATTTCTTGCCCACTCTTCGATCATTCCTCACAAGGAATTATCTTAAAATAGTGATTCCATTATTATAGATATACATGATTTAATCTTCATAAAAATAAATAGAGTAATAATATTATATGAAACTCACCTATTATAGATTGAAGATTCACATACCTTGTTTATTATCCTTTATTCCACATTTAAACAAATATGGTCAGATATCTACCCATTTATACAATGGTTTTGTGAAGATATAAAAACAATTGTGTATTTAATATATATACCTCTCTTAACATTTTTTCACATATTACTGAGTCATATTCCACCAAAATTAGTGACCTCAACATACTATATATTGGGATGAAAAGCCTCATTATACTATGCTTTGTTTGTAGTTTATTACACTACCACTAGAATATAAAAGATGAAATTATTTGGGTATATACTTGGTAGTCTATAATTAATATTTTTATTCAAAGGGAAGCATCACAATACATAATTGGGTTTTACTAAATCAATGCAATTTTCAACAAAATATTTGTTGATCAACCCTTTGCATTACCATTTTTTAGAATATCATGTATATATTTTAGGATGGGGAACTATAATAAAATTCAAACAATATAACCATTACCTCCATGATCTATAAACCAAAATACTCTATATTATATTATATTTTTATTCTGTTGGTTTATATCAAATTCTCTATTTGTGGGATTTTTATGCCACCTTAAAATACAACACATAAGTCTTCATGTTTATCAATAGTATTGACATTTCCGAATATATTTGAGGATTCAATGATACTAAATTATGTGGTGATATATAGAATCCAAAAATGTCTCTATAATTAGTTTATTAGTCCTTTTTATTCATTTATTTTCTAGAACTCCTATCTTCTATTGGGTATTTACATTTCTACTCTAGCATGTTCTCCTTTGGTTAGGCTGACGATGAATTTTAAATTATGTATTTGTTTTTTGGATACATATAACCATAATTGATTATGAAACAACCATGGTAAGATAAATGACGTTCATTTCTTATAAATATTACATAATTAATTTATTAAAACTTATACAAATTATAAAAAAGTAAGTGATTTTTCAGTAATAAAAACTATTGATTTCTAACCTAATTTGCATTCATGTATTATTTTGTTTTATTTATGATTATTATTTATAAATAATATAAATTTATATTTAAAAAATAACACACTTTTTAAATTCATAATATACTAATAATTATATGATTACTATTTTTTAATTTTCCGAAAAAATTATTATTTATCAAATAATGAAAAATACTTTTTTTTATTAAAACCTACCTTTTGGTTTAAATAATCTACAATAATATATTTTATTATAAAATGAAAACTAGTTATATAGAGTTAATTATGTTATTTTTAATATAATTATGTTCATTTTAATAATCATTATAATTTAATATGGGATAAAAAATTTAATACTTCAAAGTTGAATTTTAGGAAAAATATTATTTGATCACATTTTGAGGTTTTAATTTTAAATTATATTATGTAACTTATATAAATTTTATTTCATAAAATGTAATCAATATTTTTAACTTATATAAAATTTATTACATAGAATTTTCAATATTCTTTTTAATCACAATTAGTAGTAAAAAGAATAAAAATTGGATTCTATAGTTATACTTCAAACATATTTACTGAGGATAAATCTATTGTGATTAGTATTAAAATGATAAAAATGATATATAAATGTTATTATATGTCCATATTATATCCCCTTAAAATCAATGTTTCATAAATATCCAATTCTTTATCCATTTTTATTGTGTGAGATGTTAGTATATTTTTATCGTTTTAGAAATTCCACATGTGTCCTCTCTCCCACATAAAAATGGACACCCCATATTATCTCCTATAAGAACTAAAGGAACCTTTTATTTCAGAAAATAATTTCCCAAATCCATTAAAAATATACCTTCTTATTTTATATAGTACTATATTTTGTTACAAAACATACGTAGGAAGCCTTTAGGATGAAATATTTAGTGGTCACCTGAATAAGGGGGATTGTTCTTAACAAATCCTTTTCATTTTATTTCATCTTCTACCCCCATCATTGTAATCCATTTTCCTCCAAAACCTCTCACATATGGTTATAATTATTGATTACATATATATAGATATATGACTCTGATGAAATAATAAGACATATTAAATAAAATATATCATCAATATTCTTAACCTTATATAAATTAAAAAATGATAACATCATTTGTGTATACATACAAATTACCTCCTCTGTGAAGCAACTCGATTCATTTTTCATCACCAAATAACATGGATGGTATATATAATTTTATTTTATATATAATATGATATAAATTATTTAAATATATTTCTTGAATTATAAATTTATAGATATCTTATTTCCCTCATTCACTGTAAAAATGAAAATAAAACACTTGTGTATGTAAAACCTATCATCAACGCAATTAGAATGTAATTAATTTTTCTAAATCATTTTTATTTATTGGTTTTAAAAGTTAAAATGAATCAAAATAAATAATTTTTGGGTTATAATTATTATTTATAATATAGAATAGTATTATTTTTTTAGCAATTTTCAATCTAGTAAAACCATTTTGGATATATGAGATAGAAATCATCCAAATATTTTAAAAAAAATTAAATGAATTAGTAATTATATGTAACATTATATAATTAATTTAAAAAATTTTAAAAATTGATTTTTTTCTAATATAGTAAATAATTACCATAAATTTACTATTTTTTAAGATAAAGAATATACCTGAATATTCCTACACTATGTATGGGAAAATTTAACATAAATACTCAATAATATTGTTTCAAATAGTAATATTCAGAATCTATTTCTTCAATGTTAATATTACTATAATTATTTTATGAATGTATATATATGGAAATAAATTAATTATATTGTATAATATATACCACTTTTTATTTCACAATTTTTCTATAAAGTAATATATATATTTTTTAAATTGTATTTCCTTATTTTACAAACAAATATAGAAATGAATGATCTATTATAGCGTATATTTCTTCAAGTGATTTTACCACCAAAACAACTATTATTTTTTTTTTCTTCCGTCCATTATAATATTGATCCTTTTCCTTATTTCAGAAAATTATTCCAATTTTGTTATATTTGTTTTTAAAATGGAATTTCAATGGAAATGATATTTTAGTTTCAGTAATTATTTTTTCTATGTGATCTAAGTAGTTTGGAATGAAATTTATTATGAATATTTGAAATGAAATATATTTTATTTATGAACTTAAAGTATTATGTTTCTAAAAGTTTTCATTTCCTATTTTTTTGGGTTTTAAAGGAATTTTTTGGTAAAAAAGTTGTGTATTTATTGTGGTTTTTATATATTTAATAGAATGAACAGATATTTTGATAATGCATAAAATTTTATTGGTTTTCTTGTTTTTATTAGAGTAATGAATTTTCTTCTTTTATTTATTTTACTAATATTTTTTTTGCTTATTCAATGTTTTGAACTGTTTTTCTCTATGATTAAGGTTGATTATGGATAATGATGAAGTGATGTTTAATTTCATGAATAATTTTTATTAATTTAATAATTTTCCATTCTAATTTAATTTTTATTTTGGAAAAAAATTAACTTGATGTTACGAATTTTTAATATATAGTTTTCTCATGTATGTGTTTACAATGTAATTTTCAAAATCACTAATCCTTGAAGATATAAGAAAATGAATCATAATCAAGAGAAAATTGATTATTTAATTTTGTAAGATGTTTCCTTATTGTTTTTTTGATATTAAAGGATTGTAAAACCATAGTTGATTAAAAATTGTTAATAGAATGACCATGAGATATTTAAATTTATGGTTATTGGGATAAATCATATAAAGATTACCTTATTGATTCATGAAATCAATGTCCGTTTAGACTAGTATTCCATATGGAAAACAACGAAGCTGATGTGAGGAGGTATAAAGAGTATAATTGCATTACAAATTAGAATCCTAGAATAATTGGAATTAGAACTAAAATTTTGTTATTGTAATGGATGAGTTGGCATTTATCATTATGTAATATATCATTAATTTTTAGGTCTCGAAGAATTCACAACCTATATCTGGTTGTTAATATATACCCTCATTAGAAATTTTTTATCAATAGTTAAACTATTAAAAAATGAAATCATAATAGATTATTGATGGCTACTAGAATATCATTAAATACCTCAAGTTATAGAATTTACATTCTATAGTGGTGAAGTAATATATAAAATGTGATCCATTTGTCCATTATGTGGTTATAATTGAGAAGTCACCAAGTGATCATTATTTCTAAAAAATCATATAAGTATGGAGTATATTATTTATTTTATAAGATCAGTAATTTTGTAATATGAGAATATTTATAATGGTACCAATAAAATTGTCTTATAATGTTATTTTTAGTTTATAATCTATTTTACTAACAATATCATCACATGATCTGCATATTTTTTACATTGTAATCATATAAATAACATATTTGTTTTAATATTCTATTGGGAATATTAGTAACATAAAACAGATTTTTTTAGGTTTACATATGATTCAATATTAAATTAAAATATTGGGATAAGGGATTATACATTTTTATAAATCATTCCTAAACCCAGAAGCTATACCATTGTTAACAGGACATCCAAAAAAGTTGTTTCATAAATCTATGAGAGTTAAAAAATATTGGAAATAAAATTCGTTGATTCATATAAATTCATAACCACGAGAAGTATTGAAGTCCCAATAATAAACATTGATTTCTTGGGTATTTTAATCATTTAACAAATAAAATCATCCTACAATATTATTTCTTCATATTTGAAAGGTTTAAAATGAAAGAGGAAAAATATTAGGCCCTCATTAAATATTATAAAATTTATATATGGATATTGATTTATTGATTAAATATTAAAGAGATATTCAACTTAGGTGATAATTAAATTAAATGTAGAGTATTTTATTATGAAATTAGAAATGAAACACCTCCTTAGATAGTAATTGGTGTTGATGTTATAGTTTCCTTCAGTATTAGTGTATTAAAACATTAAAAATTAATATAATTCTCAAATATAATAATTGATTTTTTTATATGGTCATAAAATACATAGATTATGATGGATATTGATTCGGGTAAAACATTTTAAGGTGGTATCAATAACAATTTGTAATGATACAGAGGATATAAATGGAGATAATTATAACTACATAAAATATGAAAATTAACACTCACTTATCAACCCCAAAAAAATATAATTTTGAAAGACCATAACATTAGAAATTACATATCCTAGTGTTTTTGAACTATAATATGTATTACATTATAATGTTTATTTATTGTTTTAGAGAATTAGGAAATATTCTAATATAGTAAACCTTTTTTGGAATGTGGATACTTATACAAAGTATTTATTTTTTACACAATATAAAAATATTATAAAAAATATGATTTTTTATTTTTTAAAATTATTAATATTTATCCCCTTGATTCCTATTTTTCTCTATTCCCCCATAAACCCTGTGAAATAAATTTTAAAAACATGAGGTCAACACAAAAGATCAGTATGGGATGTAAAAATAAAGGAAACCGATTAGTTCATTAGATAAAATAAAATCCTTATAATGATTACATTTACCTTCAATGTTCTATTAGAATATGAAATAAATCATTTTCAGATGAATGAAACACACATTTTTAACATGTAAAATCATTAAAACCCATAGAATGTAATTAAAACTACTATATGTGACTTAGAGAATTATATACATATATATTTCAAAACCCCTTAAATATTCGTAACCATCTGGCCAAATTCCAATTAATAAATTATAGACATAGAGGATGCGATGTAGGACACACCATGTCAAGATATAAGGGCCTTTCCTAAAACTATATGGGCCGCCCTATATTAATATATAATGGAGATGTTTGACATTATCAGGTCCACCCTGTGTTATTCTATATTGATCTTTTCTAAGTATATCTGAGACACCCTATATATAAGCAATATCAAGCTAAACCATTTCCTATAATCCGCAAGTATAATATTATTAATAAGAGACATTAATCATAATATCCTTTGAAAAAAAAATTTAATCCCATATTAAAACATATGGGTACAAAAATACAATTAGAAATTTAAAATGCATTTACATTACAAAAAAACCATTTTCATTGAAATAAAATATTCAATACCAAAATAACAAAAATAATAAATATTATTTTTCATTTATGGAAACATGAAATCATTCAAATAAATAAGGAAATAATGTAATGGACATGCTGATATAAGTTTTATTATCATTTTGTACATTAAGAATATAACTTTCAATTAGTTGTTCTTTCAATATATTTAGCATAAAATAAATAAAAATATTCATTTCTGAAAACCATTGAATGAAATTTAAAGTAAAAATAAAATAAATTTTTTAATAACAATAAATAATTAAAAACACTATCTAGAATGTTTTCATGGATAATATATTTTGAAATTAAAATATTAAAAGTCAAAATATCCCATACCACATTCAACATTTAAATCAAAATCTCCATGAACTAATATATTTTAGAAAACATTAAAAAACATGGGAAAAAATATATTCATGATATGATATGGAAAAAGGGTATATATATACATCTCATAAAATAATAAATGTTGATATGTTCAAAAAAATCATTATTAAAATGAGATTGATATGAAATCGATTACATTGAGTCCGAATTTTCATGTGTTTCCCTAAAATCCTCTTTTATTGGTAACTTATTTTGGTTTATATCAAAATCCTTCCATGGATATATTTATACCGAAATTTATGATTATTTAATTATAGGATGAATGTTTAGATTTTATTTGGTCAAGGTTTTTAGGACCTAGTGAATTAATATGGTGTGAGAAAGTGAGGGAGGACGTTCCATTCAATAATTTAGGTGATGGGAACATTATGAATATTTTAAAATAAAAAATTATTATAAATTATTTTTCAATTACAAATTTATCCAAGGAGGTTCATTTCAATGAAAATATAGGTATAGTTCTACATCCATTAATCCGATGAATATTAGTCATGTTTTGTCTATCTTTTTTAATCCTACTCTTTCTAACCCTTATTAATCCGTTTTAATTCTTAGCATGATATCATTTAATTTTCATATTATGGGTTAAAAGCATTAATATAAAAAATCTAAAGACCAATAAATGATTAATTAATGACATTATAAGTCCTCCCAATCATTTGGCGTAATTATATAATTTTATAAATTTTATATAATTTAATAACATATTGTTTATTATAAAATATTATTTATTTTGGAATATCAATAATGGTAATTTGGACTCTATTCATTGAATGAATTTTTAAAAATACCAAAAGAATATGATATAATTGATATTAATATATTAAAAAATTACTAACATGTCAAATTTATCCTAAATTTTTTTTGTTTATATTAATTTTTTAAAATCATATTTTTATAATATTTGAAATATCATTTATCTAAATTTACTTTAATTAAAAAAATTCCTCAACAACATTTTTTAGAAATTATATTAATTATTTCCTTCTTGAAAATGAATAATATATTCTAATGATGAATATAAAGATTTTAGGTTTCAAAATAATATTTATATTCGAATATATCCTCCTTATAAACCAATAATAAAAATATTCCACTTGTTAAACAAGTGTGACAAAATAGACATTTATTTTATGAAAATAAATGAAATGAATTAATTTAATCATTCTAGAACAAAGATCTCCTAAAATTGACCTTGGGATGATTTTTTTTCTAATGTCATTCATTCAATAAATTTTGGACAATTTTGGTCTAATTTTCATATTTTTATGAAATTATGTTTACACTTCATTACTCGATTTACCCATTACTGTTTTCATAAATTGTATTACTAAAGTAACTATTTATATTGTAAAAATATAAAAAGAGACATATTTAATAAATTTGGACAATCTGATTCTAAATATTTAATCTATTTTTCAAAATTCAAACCAAGAAATTGCATAAATTATTGAAAAATTAATCTCTATGATAGAATCAGAAAACTAGTTTTCAAATTGAATACAATAAAAATGTTTCCCAGTTTTTATATAAAAATTCTATGTAAAATTGATTAAAATGACCTTAATTGGATTAAATGTAAAAATTATGACCTACATATATAGTATAAACAATTTAATATTTAATTTAACACAAGAATTTTTTTTATTGAAGAATATTATTTCAATTGAAAATTAGTATTTTCCACAATTCATTAAAACATGAAACTTCTAAAAAAAAGAAAAATATTCCACCGAATTAAATTATTATACAAAATTTATGAAAGATATTTATTCTATCAAATAGAATTTAAAATTTTAAAAAGACTATATTGAAATAAATTACACAAATGAAGAGTGGATTTTTTTTTTACAAAAATACTTATTTCATACAGAAAATTTGATTTATTCTTACACCATGCCTTTAAAACACAGAATATGATTTTTTACCATTATCAGGAATAATATATATATATATATATTTAATAAATTCTTAAAATAGTTATTTCATAAAATATTTTTCGATAAAAACATTACCATTTATTTTTTAAAGGGGTTTACATTAATTTAAAACTAGTTGTTCACCAATAAATAATATATATATATATATATACACCATATTTTTTATAATTTAATGAATAATGTTTATTCCCCATTTTCAAGTGACAAGGTTACCATGGTAACTATTAAAAAATAAAATTAATTTCTTCTTTTAATATTGATATGGTTTGTCATGTGCGCTGTCAAATACAGTGTTACCTTTTAGAAACTCAAGTTATTACATTCTCCCCGTTTTAATAAATTGAATTCTCAAAATTTTAACATTAGAATAGTAACTTTGGTTAAACATTGGATATTAACATTATTTAAATCCCACAAAAATGATTAATACAATATCCAATTTACAATAAATAAATGCAATTACGATTTTTATCTAAGATAATACAGACAAGGGTTTCATGTTAGGAAAGATAGAAATGATTGATAAAACTAACTATCATGTTTGGTTAAAGACGGATAGAGAATATGGTAATTAAAAAGATAATAATCACAAAACCATAATTGTGCGAGGGGTTAAAATTCCATTGATTTAATAGTAATTAAATGAAATAAGTTATTCATTCAAATAATTTTCTTATAGTTGAGCAATTCATTTTTATATAAGATCATCAATAAATATAATTACTGGATACATTTTTATTTTATAATCACATGTTCTTCCTCATAAAATTTAATATTTATGATGTAAATAACATAAAATAACCTTAATCATCAAATATGTATGGACCCGGATATTTCAAGGAGATTTTTTCGTAAATACATTGAAATTTTACGAGTATGTGGCTTCTGACGAAACTTGATTCCAAGGCTTGGTGTGCCTGGAATCATTTTCCGAAGTTTTGTTCAGGTACGTTTAGTAAACATACGTGCAGGTTTTTCTATCTTTTGAACCGGTGGTCGTAATTGAAATAGGAAGACACCGATGAACTCGCAATGCCAGTAATTTTTTAAGGGGACCTTTACAGTTGTTGTGTTTTATGCGGGTTGAAACTTAAAAATTGGGGTTTAATTAAGAAGATAAACAGATTTTTTTAGAACATTATTATATATAGATGGATGTTATTTTCTTCCATGGAAGGTTATTAGGGGGTCCACACCCACCTAACTTCCCATGTGTGGATATTTGAGAGGTGGGGCCCACATGATCCCCAACCATTAATCTTCCATAACTCTCTTCAAACTCCCCAATTAATTTCCCTTCCTTTATTGCGACAACCCCCTCCCCCCCATAGTTATTATAACTCTTCCTCTCTCTATCTACCTCTTTAATGTTTTCCAACACATATTAATCAATGAATTCTAACTCTTCAGTTAATTAAATTAAGTTGTTTTAATTTTGAATTACTTGTGTGAATAAAATAAGAGCTTAGCTATTATTTTATGGTGGCACTTGTTGTATCGGAATTTGGTGGCAGCTCTGGAGAAATAGAGAAGAACACCAACCTCTTCGATGAAGAACGCCTTCGACGGAGAACAACACTCTCTTCGACGAAGAATTACAAATCCATGAAGGATGACGACGCACCTTCTTTTCTTTTCTCTGTGACTAGAGAGGAGATGCCACTTATTATTCTGGTACACTTCGACGACGAAGGAATCGATACCATCATCCATGACCCTCGACTACCACGATGTTTTTCCAAGGTAGGGAGGATTGATTCAATTTTATTTAAATAAAATTCTTCTTTGTTCTTCGTGAAACCTTTTTTATCCATGGAAAATTGCTATCGCTTAACGCGGAGGGTGCGGGCCGAATGCACACAGCCCTATGACCCTCTGTAGTCTCCTTGTTTACGATTGAGGCACGTTGGAAGAGGCGATGACGGGAGAAGCGGTGGTCATGCGCTAGCTACATGCGGAACAACCGCGGGCAACTCAACCATGAAATAACCGACCGTCCATAGCCGGTCGGGTCAAAGGGAGGAACCACGACACCCTATGGGGCCGCACTGCGGGAGACCGCAGCCCACATTCTGTGGGCTGCTTATGCGGAAGAACTGACCGGCCCGTCCACCAGCTCGGTAGAGGAGAGCCGCGGTGCCAGGAGGGCACCCTGGCGGACGAACCGTGGCCCGCCCGTGCGGGCCTCTTGCGCCAAGAAGGTTGGCCCTCTTCGGCCGGCCGGTTAGGGAGGGCGGTGCTGCTTGGCATCACCGGTTCGGGAAGATGGGGTCTACGCCCGACTCATTCGACCGCTCGGCCCCCTCGGGCCGAGCCGTTGCCGGGCTAGGCCGTACCATGCTGGGTCGGGCTGCGCATGGTCGCGCCGTGCCGTTTCGGGCCTGGTCACGCCTAGCCGGGCTGCGCCCCGCACGGCCGGGTCGCGCCCCCTCAGGAAGGACCGCACCCCGCTGGACCGGGCCGCACCCCCTCAGGTCCGGCCGTGCCTCTGGCCGAGCCGCGTATTTTATTGGTCCAGTCCGACACCCCTGCTAGGTCGGAGCCACCAAAACTGGGTTAACCCGACCCGTCGGCCCACTGGGCTTAACGGGTCGAGCCCATATTCACTTAAATGTGAATAACTTAAAGACCATGCATCTGATAAACACGCTGTTAGGGGCACTGGGACCCTCGCGATAAGGCGGTCCTTTTGCGATGCTCTAAGTGAGTTTTGGACGACTTTGGGGGAAGGCCGGGTTAGAAACTGGTGTATTTTTAACCGAGCCCCTAAAACAGAAAAGTCAATATCTCTTAGACCGGGATTCTGATGGACGCATCGTCTGTCGCGTTGAGTTCATATTGATGAGATATAACTATGGGATACATCAAATCTGGACACTGTGATAGTTGATGTATCGACCCCCCTTGGTTCGAGTTGCTGACCCTCCCGGAATCGAGCGTGTTGTGTGCAGGAACCCCAGAGCTGGCTGTGACTACGGTGACTACCATGTTGGGATCCTCCGTTGGTTCGATGAAGATGACCACTCTACTTGGATCCTTCATGGGTTCGGCAGTGATGACGACTGTACTTTGATCCTCCGTTGGTTCAGCAGCGACGACTACTATAATTGGATCCTCTGTGGGTTCGGCAGTGGTGACGACTGTACATGGATCCTCCGTGGGTTCGGTAGCGACGACTTCTGTACTAGGATCCTACATGGTTTTGGCAGAGGAGATGATTGAGAGGATACATATAATCATCACCACCTTCCTTCATGATTAGTATAGATTTTTGAGCTTAGTCTTGACTTGAAATCAATAGCAACCATGCAATTGACATCTTTCCTGTGTGGACTAGGTTGTGCTTGGGCTAAAGAGTTGTAGCCGAACTAGAATTGATGACTTAGGTATATGTATGGTAAAATACCTAAGTAGAGTCGTTGATACTTCGTGATTGTATCTTTCCTTTGTGGTTTATCCTTCTTGGATTCTGGGAGACCCTAGGGGGTCTCGGGGTCCCTACTGAGTATCGTATACTCACCCCTACACGGGCTATGCCCGCACTACTTTCTATAGGATGCAGATGAAAGATAGCACTAATCGAGGTGGATGTTTGGGGAGCAGGACATTACCCAGAGGTGGACCACTTGGCGGAATGTACACGTGGCAGACGGCTGGACCCGAGGAGATGAGGAGACCATATGTACCCACCCATCAGGTGGGATATCCTAAGGACAATTCAGTGGTTGTCACTTTACTTTACTGCTGTTTTACTTTGTTTTCAGTTGTAATGTACTTTCATTTGGGTTTGTATACTAGCCCATTTACAGTTCAGCACTTACTTTTTTACTCATTTTACTTAGTGCTTACTTGTGTTGCGTACTCTGTTGTGCTTGTTTACTATATAAATGCAACGCCTTCCCTATTTTTTGGGATTTACGCCTTGGTTTTAGTCTCCAGCCCATGGCCTATGGAAGGCGGGCTGGGGGTAGTCACGAAACGGGCCCCGAGGATGGGTCGTGACAAACTGGTATCAAAGAAGTCGGTTCTACTTTAGAACTCAGGACTCTTATAATTTGTTCTCTCTGAAGCAATAATGTTAAGAGTATTGCGTGTAGTTATCAGTCCAGGGAGTCCAGTGTTGGTGCAGCGGCCGACGTATCCATACACTAGGAACTTGACTTCTGATTTTCGACTCAGTGCACGAAAACATTTATTGCATGTGTGTTTCAAAAGTTTTCTTTGTGATTACTTTGTGTCAGGTCACCAGGTATACTGTTTGACTGTGGCACACCTGTTTCTTTTCAGGATGTCCCCACGAAGGCAGCCAGCTAGGGTTCCATGTCGCGTACAAGATGGCAACCCACCGATCGACGAGGCCTTGATGAAGGGCCCCATCACATCGGAGGCACTAGCAGTAACACTACCCACGGAGCCACTGATACTAATATCCCCAACATCAGAGGGTGCATGCCGACTGAGCGCATTGCATGAGTTTCGGCGACAGAGGCCACCCTGGTTCCGTAGAAAGACGGACCCTCGGGCAGCTGGGGATTGGATGGAGGCTATCATCAACGTCTTCAGATTGGTAGGAACACCAGCTGACCTTATGGTAATCCTTGTCACGAGTCTACTGAACGCAGTAGTAGGTAGATGGTGGAGCTTGAATCTCCAGGTGCAAAAAGAGGCATCTCTACTTTGAACAGAATTCGAGAGTATCTTCTTCTCAGAGTTTGTTCCAGACACCCTTCATGCGTTGTGGATTCAGGAATTACTTCATCTACGGTAGGGAAGCATGATAGTAGCTCAGTACTCAGTGAGATTCACTGACCTCTCACGCTACTCCACGGGCATGGTACGAGACCCGTTCTTCCGGGCCCGTACCTTTGAGCTGGGACTGAGGCATGAGATCAGGGCTTCGATGATCTCTCTCAGCATTCCGACGCAGGCAGGAGTGCTAGAGCGAGCCCTTCTTGTGGGGAGATTTCTTGCTGAGCTGACGCCAGCTTCGAGACCCACCACAGGGCGTCACGTAGCGGAGTCTTCTGCAGTCGGTAGTAGACATATGTCGCAGAGGTCCAAGAGGACCAGGCCATCAGTTGGGAGACCCCAGGATACTCGTTCAGAGGAGCAGGGGACACAAAACAGAGCCAGCCATTCGAGGGGAATGCATTTATATACTAGCAGCAGGAAGGGTCACATGGCTCGGGACTACTTGACCCGCCATGCATATGAGCAACAGACAGTAGAGGGACCTCCCAGGAAAAGGCATAGGTTCGACCATGGCAGCCCGTAGGGAGTAGGAGGATGAGGCAAAGGAGATGGCCGAGCAACGGGTGGTGGAAAACGCTTTGAGGGTCTACCACCACCACCACGTGGAGGACCTCCCCGACCACAGGGAGCTAGAAGACAGGGGCATGCTCAGCTCCAGGGAGTCGAGGCCTATGACCACGGCGCAGCTGAGATAACTTGAGGTACTATATGTGTCTAATCCACCATTGATGCAGTACATATAGACATAGGAGTGAGTCATTCTTTTATTGAAACTGCCCTTGTTCGGAGCTCGGAGATTCCAACGGAGCCGTTGGCTCGATCCTTATGGCTGGAGACTCCTAAAGGATCAGACTCAACGATTATACACTGGTGCCGGTAGTGTGAGCTTACTCTTGGAGGTTAGATCTTCGGCTGGGATCTTATTGTATCGGTGTCGAGGACTTACAATGTCATCTTGGCTATGGACTGGTTGTCTACAGTCCATTACCAGATCGACTGTATTAGGCGCAATGTGTGTTGTGTCCATTCGGATGGGACCAGGTTCACCTTCACCAGTGAGAAGTGAGCCTTTTCAGTGAAGGATGGACTTACAAAGAAGAGAGGGCATCCGATCACACATCAGTTGGCTAGTCTCATCATAGGAGTGGTTGATGTGCAGAGTCTGATTTTTCCTATTGTGGTGGATCAGTATGCGGATGTTTTTTCGGAACATGTTCCAGGACTACCTCCTCATAGAAAGGTAGACTTCTACATAGACATGTACCCTGGGACAACACTGATGTCTACTCCAGCATATCAGATGGCTCCTGCTGAGCTGCGGGTACTGCTAGTGTACTAGTAGGTAAATGGATTCATCTGACCCAGTGTTTCACCCTGGGCTTCTCTGATTTTGTTCACCAAGAAGGCAGATGGGAGCATACGACTATGTGTAGACTACTCTTTCCGGAATCAGGTGAAGGTAAAGAACTAGTACCCACTCCTGAGGATTAACGACCTCTTTGATCAGCTCAAGAGACCATGATGGTTATTTAAGATAGACCTCAGGTCAGGCTATCACCAGCTCAAAGTTAAAGACGAGGATGTGCAGAAGATAGCCTTCAGGTGTCAGTATGGCCACTAGGAGTTCTTGGTTACTCCATTCAGTATAACCAACACTCCAAAAGTGTTCATGGGTCTCATGAATAGGATCTTCTAGCCTTACCATAATCGATTTTTCATAGTCTTCATCAATGACATACTGATTAAATTGACTACTTAGTAGGAGATCGCCTACCACTTGCGGGTTGTACTGGACACACTCTGAGAGACCATCTTTATGGTAAGCTCTCGAAGTGCCAGTTTTGGATTTGAGAGGTTAATTTATTGGGACATGTCATCTCGGAGGCTGGGGTCGTAGTGTATATAGCGAAGATCGATGCGGTACATGCTTAGGAGCCACCCATTAGCATGATGGAGGTGTGGAGTTTCCTGGGCCTTGCTGGATACAATCAGATATTTCTGCCAGAATTCTCTAGAGTTGCAGCACCACTTTCCGCTTTGACGAAGAATGAGAAACCCTTAGTGTGGTCAGATGGATGTCAGCAGAGATTTTAGGAGCTGAGACAGAGATTGAAAAGTGATCCCATCTTGAGGCTACCTAAGGAGGGTGTAGGGTACGTAGTTTACTACGACACATCAGGGACCAGACTCGGGTGTGTCCTGATGCAGGAGCGAGAAATGATCACATATGGTTCATGGTAGTTGAGATAGCATGAGTAGAACTACACTACCCATGAACTAGAGTTTGTAGTAGTGGTCTTCACCTTGAAGATGTGGTGAAAATATCTGATGGGTGAGCGCTTTATAGTTTTCTCTGACCACCGGAGTCTCAGGTACATCTTCTCGTAGAAGGAACTGAACCTGAGATAGCGGTGATGGCTCGAGTTCCTCCAGGACTATGACATTGATATTTTCAATACTTCTAGGGAGGGAAACGTTGTGGTTGATGATCTCAGTAGGAGATCAGAAATTAAGCTACTAAGAGAGGCAACCGAGCATCTAGTCGCGTTACAGATATAATTTTTGGATATATATGGGTCTGCCTTCCTTCAGTCTCTCACAGTCACTCCTCCTCTTCTTGGGCGAGTTAGGGAGGCATAGTGTGGGGGCGTTGACTGTGAGACGTGACGTGCTCAGATATCTTCAGGGCAGGCACCTGATGGATTTTCTGAAGGAGGGGAGCACGTCATCCTCTTCAGGGGATGCACCATGGAACCAGTTTCACTGTAGGAGGAAGTGTTGTGGTAGTTTCACAGTTCCCCTCTAGTGGTACATCCAGAAGTGGGGAAGATGTATCAGGACCACAGACGACATCATTGCTGTCCAGACATGAAGAAGGTTGTTGCAGAGTTCGTTTCATGATGCCTTACTTTTCAGCAAGTGAAGGAGGAGAACCAGGCACCAGTAGGCTTGGTACAACCATTAGAGGTCCCATATTGGAAATGGGATGAGATATCCATGGATTTCGTGATGGGGCTTCCACGTACATCCCGAGGAAACGACTCTATCTGTGTGATCATCGACTGACTCACCATGTCATCCCATGTCCTACCGATCAGAGAGCAGGGCCCAGTAGAGTGCATGGGATGCCTTTACATTCAGGAGATCGTATGGCTTCATGGTGTTCCATCATCTATCGTCTCCGATCGAGACACTTTCTTTACTTCCCACCTTTGGAAGGGGTTAAAGGAGGCTTATGGGACACAACTACATCTGAGCACCGCCTTCCATCCTTAGACAGATGGCCAGACGGAGTGAACCATTCAGACTCTTGAAGACATTCTCTATGCATATGTCCTCGACTTTGGTCACAACTGGGAGGATCTCCTAACCTTGGTGGAGTTTCCGTACAACAACAGCTACCACTCCACCATCAGGATGGCACCTTTCGAGGCACTGTACGACCGACCATGCAGATCACCTATGTACTAGACTGACACTGGGGTTTCAGCACTTGTAGGACCAGAGATTGTTCAGGCTACGAAGGATAAGGTGCAGAACATCCAGGAGTGGATGAAGACTGCACAGAGCAAACAGATATCCTATGCTAATAGGAGATATAGACCACTGGAGTTTGAGGATGGTGACCACGTTTTCTTATGGGTCTCACCTCGATGAGGTCTATGGAGATTTTTCTGGGGTGTCAGGTTATCTTTTTTCTTCATCGGACCATTATAGGTCCTCAGTATGGTAGGAGAGGTGGATTACCGCCTAGCCCTTCCACCTCAATTGCACCAGGTGCATGAAGTCTTCCACGAATCTCAACTGAGGAGATACATGCACGACCTGTCACACATCACCGATCACGGGGAGCTAGACAACGATGATGGGGTGACAATAACTGAGGTTCCAGTGGAGATTGAGGATTGACAGGAGCGGGTCATACGTGGTAGGTCGATTCCTCTAGTTCACATTCGCTGGAAGCACATGAACCTCCATGAGAGAAACTGGGAGCGCGAGGATCAAATGAGTGCTTCGTACTATCATTTTTTACCTAGTGTATGTTGTAGCTTTACGGGGATGTAAATCCCAGATGTGGGATTATTGTAAAGTCTTGAAAATTTTAAGGAAAATTTCTTCTGAAATACTTTGGAATTTTATAAGCCTGTGGATTCTGACAACACTTGCTTCTTAGGCCCGGTGTGCCCGGAATCAATTTCCAAAGTTTTGTTCAGGTATGTTCAGTAAATGTACGTGCAGGTTTTTCTATCATTTGAACCGGTGCTCGGAATTGAAATTCGAGGACACCGATGAAGTCGCATCACCAGTAATTGCTTAAGGTGACCTTTACCGCAATTGCATTTAATGCGGGTTGAATGTTAAAAATTGGGGTTTAATTAAGAAGATAAATAAAATTGTTTAGAATAATATTATATTTCTATGGAAGTTATTTTCTCCCATGAGAAGTTATTAGTGGGGTCCACACCCACCTAAATTCCCATGCGGGGATATTTGAGAGGTGGGGCCCACACAAGCCCCAACCTTTCATCTTTCATAACTCTCTTCAAACTCCCCAATTAATTTCCCGTCCTTTAATGTAACAACCCCCCATAATTATGAGAACTCTTCCTCTCCCTCTCTTCCTCTTTAATGTCTTCCAACACATGTTAATCAATGAATTCTAACTCTTCAATTAATTAAATTAAGTTGTTTGAATATTGAAATACCTGTGTGAATAAAATAATAGCTTATCTATTATTTTATGGTGGCAGATGTTGTGTTGGAATTTGGTGGGAGCTCTGGATAAATAGAGAAGAACACCACCCTCTTCGACGAAGAATGCCTTCGACGGAGAACAACACGCTCTTCGACGCAGAACTCCAAATCCACGAAGGACGACGACGTGCCTTATTTTCCTTTATTCGTGATAAGAGAGGAGATACCACTTATTCTTCGGGTAAAATTTGATGATGATAGAATCAATACCATTATCCAAGACGCTCGACTACCGCGATGTTTTTCCAAGGTAGGGAGGATTGCTTAAATTTTATTTGAATAAAATTGTTTTTCCTTATTCATGAAACCTTGTTTATCCTTGTCCAATTTCTACCACTTAACGCGGAGGGCGCAAGACAAACGCAGACAGCCCAAAGACCCTCCATAGTATCCTTGATTGTGATTGAGGCGCATTGGAAGAGGCTATGACGGGAGAAGTGGCGGCCGTGCGTCAGCCGCGTGTGGAAGAACCGTGACCAGAAACATCGAGTTGCTCGACCGAGGAAGAGCCGTCCGGCCATAGTTGGCCGGGCCGAAGGGAGGATCCGCGACGCCCCATGGCACCACGTTGCGGAAGATCACGGCCCGCATTCTACGGGCTGCTTCGGCAAAAGAACCGGCCGGACCTTCGACCGGCTGGGCAGAGGAGAGCCGCGACGCTGTGAGGGCGTCGCGTCGGAAAAACCGCAGCCCGCCCGTGCAAGCCCCTTGAGCCAGCAAGACCTGCTGACTTCGGCCGACTAGTTAGCGAGGGCAGCGCTGCTTGGCGTCACCAATACTAGAAGCTGGGGGTCACACCCCCCGCCTCGGACCACTTGGCCCCCTGGGCCGCGTCGCGGTCGGGCCACGCAAGGTCGGGCCGCGCCGTGCCGGGCTGCGCCGGGCCAGGTCGCGTCGTGCCGGGCCCAGGCCGCGCCCTACCGGGGTGCACCCAGCCGGGCCGGGCCGAGCCGCGCATTTCATCGGGCTGATCTGACACCCCTTCTAGTTCAGACCCTCCAAAACTCGGTTAACTCAACCTGTCGACCCAATGGGTTTAACGGGCCGAGCCCGTTTTCACTTAAACGTGAATAACATAAAGATCATACATCTGATCGACGTGCCGTCAGTGGCACTAGAATCCTCACAATGAGTAAGTCCTTTTGTGATACTGTAAGTGAGTTTTGGAGGTCTTTGGGGAACTACTGGGTTAGAAATGATTGTATTTTTAAGTGGGCCCCTAGAAACGAAAAGCCCATATCTCTCAGACCGAGCTTCCGATTGATGCGCCGTCTGTCGTGTTGAGTTCCTTTTGACGAGACGGATCTTTGGAAAACATCAACACTAGATTTTGTGATATTTGATGTATCTAACACCCTTGTCTTGAGGAGTGGACCATCCTGGAATCGAGCGTGCTGTGTGGGGGAACTCTAGAGATGGTTGCGACTACGATGACTACCATGTTGGGATCCTTCGTGGGTTCGATGATGATGACCATTGTACATGGATCCTCAGTGGGTTTACCAGCAATGAAGACTGTACTTGGATCATCCGTGGGTTCGGTAGCGACGACTGCTGTACTTGGATCCTCCTTGGATTCGGTAGCGGTGACGATTGTACTTGGATTCTCCATGGGTTCGACAGTGACGACTTTTGTACTAGGATACTACGTGGTTTTGGCATAGGAGATGATTAATAGGCTACATCTAATCAACTCCACCCTTCTTCGTGAGTATTATACCTATGTGAGCTGATTCTTGACTTGCAATAAATACCAACGGTGTGATTGACATCTTTCCTGTGTGGACTGGGTTGTGATAGTGCTCGAGAGTTGGAGACGAAATGTAATTGATGACTTAGGTATATGTATGGGAAAGTACCTAATTATAATATTTGATACTTTTTGATTGTATATTTTCTTTGTGGTTTATTATTCGTGGATTTTGGGAGACCTTTGGGGGTCTTGGGGTCCCTACTGAGTATCGTATACTCACCCCAGCACGGGAAATGCACACACTACATTGTGTTGGATGCAGACAAAGGACATCACCGATCAAGGTGGAGGTTTGTGGAGCTAGACGGTACCCGGAGGTGGACCACTTGGTGGAACATACATGGGGCAGACGGCCGGACACAACGAGCCGAGGAGACCATCTGTACCCACCCTTCCTGTGGGATATCCATAGGACGACTCAGTGGTTGCCGCATTACTTTCCTACTGTTGTTCTTTCTTTTCAGTTGTACTGTACTTTCAGTTGGGTTTGTATACTGGCCCATTTACTTTTCAGCACTTACTTTTTGTACTTTGTTTACTTAGTGCTTAATTGTGTTGTGTACTCTATTTTTCTTGTTTACTATATAGAGTCAATGTCTTCCCTTTTTGTAGAGATTTACGCCTTGGTGCTAGTCGCCAGCCCCTGGCCTTTGGAAGGCGGGAATGGGGTAGTCACGACACGGGCCCCGAGGATGGGTCATAACTAAATGTCAAACAAACCCTAAAACAAATAAATACAACAAAAATTATTTCCAAAAGTAAAGTCATTCATTTCATATAATAAAAACCGTACATAACCAAAATTCCAAAAAACACCACCCAAAAAGGTCCTTAATTACTTAACATCACATCCATAATAACCTCATAAGGTGAGTCTAAAACCATGAACATATGGTTAACCTTTGGAAAATTTTGGACTCCATGGATCTTCCATATATTCACTATATGTCTCAACATAATCTATAGTACTAGCCAATGATTTTCTTAAACCTTTTTGTTTCTAATACTAATGAACTTATTTCTATGTTACTGACTTTGGGAATTCATTAGCAGAATTACCCAACCCATTTCAACTTAAAAAAGTTATCTTTGGATAAATATTTGTTACCCCACTCATTGGATATTCAGTTTTCTTACCATTACATTCATAGATCATATGACATTATTGACCACACTAAAAAAATTCCCTAATACATTAAAATATTTCTCGAAAACAGATCAGACACTAGAAAATTTTTGGGGCTACACCCTATATTTCATTGTTGTGATATTCTCCATTTCTTTAAACATTGTGTATTTTATTATATTTTCATCTTGATGAACATAATTATATATATACTATATCTCAACCTTTTCATCTCACAAATCCACTGTCTCCTACTGTGTAAATTATCATGAATCTTATAATTGTCATAGAATTTGTTTCAATACTGGGTAAAATATATTAATTTTACTATCAATTTCTGAATCATAATTAGTATCATACTTTTTTAATATTTTGATTATTTTTAATAGGTATCCAATGAATCATATTCATTTTTCTTTAATTCCATGAATATGTTTTTCAACCTATTCTATACAATATTTGGGAAATATTTATCAATGAATATATTTATAATTTTTCCCTATCCCATAGAATCAGTATCATATTTCTATCTATTATTGATTACCAAATACAACCATTTTCCATCTTCACCTTCAAAACAATAAACTGAATCAGTTACTTTTTAGCGTTCAAAACGTCCAATATATCAAATATATTTTATAGAGAATTGACCCACACTTTTTTAACTAGTAGGTAAAATGATCCATTGAATGTTTTGTAATTGATTCCTATAAAATGATTCACTATATACATGTCACATTATTGAATACCATGTTCCCCTCTTGCATGGATACCACCACTATTTATAGCACGTCTCAAATTATCCATTAGTTCAAAAAACTATTTTGTTCTAATTCCAACCATCTCAGGCTGCTCATTTGAATGAATATTTACCTCTCTATGCCTTCTCACAACACCTGATTTATCTCCTATTCAGATAACCCTTTGGGACAACCCTATTTTAGATGAATTAACATGTTAATATTAATATTATATACTTTTTAAACTTAAATATAATTTAAAATACTAAAATGGATTGTTAAAACCACTATATTATTCTTTAATGTTGTATAACCCATCATATGATGCCAACTACAAGGAAATAGCCTTAAATATTACATATCATTGTGTTTTTAACTATAATTCCAATTTTAAGATCTTTTATGGTTATTTTTTTAATTAATTGTGAAAAACACTTACAATATAAACCCATTATTTACATGTGGGCATATATAATATGTATCCATGATTCCAAAATAAAAATCTATTCGAAATAAAACATAATTATTCCTCAGAAAAAAATCTTTAAAATTACCCCCTTAATCTAATCCTTTTCACTATTCCCCCTTAAACTCTATAAAATACAATTTAAAAATATGGGTTTCATAAATGATCAGTAATGGATATATATTGAAAGGGAATCATTTTCGTTATAAAAACATGAAACATATTATAATATTTACTCCAATGTTATTTGAGTACATGAAATATAAAAATCACGAAAAAAACAAATTTTTCCCAAAAAAAATCACTAAACCCCATATCATTATATGAAAACTCCTCTACGTATCTTATATTATCATTTAAACAAAACTCTTTTATAAAATCTTCAATTGGGATAACCATATGGTTGTATACCAATTATGAAATTATGGGATTACCCAATAATATCTATGAAAACCCATGATATTTTAAAACATGATTTGCTAGTAATATCTAGGACACCCCAAATTATCTATAATAGTATTTGAACATGCTATTCAGGACACACCATGTTAAGATATAGTGGACTTACCCAATGATATCTAGGATACCCCATAGATATGTTGTATCGGGCTCAACTATTTTTTATAATGATAATGTACAATATCATTAATAAAACAATTTCATAATAAAAACCACTGAATTAGTATTTTAATCCCATATAAAAATATTGTTTTCTTCTCTGAACACGTTCGCAATACCAAAAAACCATTTTCAATGAAACCCCAATTTAAATAAAAAATACCAAAAATGTTAATGATGGGTTTTCATTTAAGCAAAAATGTATTCATTAAAAGGAAAGATAGAATAAAATAATGATCATGACGTTGTAAAAGTCATTGTCACTATGTACCTTATGAATATGACATTAATTTTCTCATTATCTTCATAATTATCCTTATAATACAGGTAAAACGATTTCATTTTGAAAACATTTGAATGAAATTAAAAATAGACCTAAAAATTACAAAATAATTCTTTCATATAATTTTAAATTATAACTTGAATATTACTGGGAGGAACATTTTTGTAATTAAATTTTCAACTCTCAATGTGTCTCATGCCACATTGAACATTTAAATATGATGCCCTATGAAATAATAACATTTAAAAACCATTAAATAACAAGAAAATATATAAATTCATGATAAAATATGATAAATGGAGATGTATGTACACCCCATAAAAGTATAATGGTTCATATAATCATGTAATTCAAATATTAATGGATATTGAGATGAAATCTCTTACCACAAGTCTCACTTGTCACAAGTATATATGTCTCACTCTTTTTTGGGTAACATGATTTGGATTAAACCACAATCCTTCTCTGGTTGGATTTATGAAAAATGGTAGGCTTCTATGTTGAGGTGTTGGATATTTAGATCTTATTTGGATAGGGTTTGGATGAAAAATATGGCTCAATGTGGATTGAGGATGTGAAGGAGCAGGTTCCCTTTTTTGATTAAGGTGTTGAGCTCTTTTTGAATATAATAAAATATTCAATTAATATAAATTAACTTATAATTAGAAAATGATCCATAGTTTTTTATATCGAATATAATATGTGGGTGGTTTGAAATCCATTCATTCGATGATAAATACTCAATTTTTTTTAATATTTTCGAATCATTATCAATTTTTTAACCCTTATTTAACCTTTTTAAATCATTCCATGATATCCTATAATTTAAATATTGATGGTTAAAATAATAACTAAAAAATTTCAAATGATCAATAAATGAGCCATTGCTTTTGTTTTAATCCTTATCGCATTTTTATAGAAGTGTGTTATATTTTTATGATTTTTATATCATTTAATAAAATATTATTTATTTCAATGTATCATTAATGAAAATTTTGACAGTATTCATTACATGAATTTTTTTAAATAACAATGAAACAAGATTTCTTTGAAAAAACTATCTAACTAATCATTAACATTTCAAAATATTTACTATAAATTGAGGATGGCCTTGGTTATCAGAAAGTCTATTTATTTTAAATGGGTAATATCATATATTTTATATATCCATTAATTAGAAAATAATTTCACCATTATTACGAAAGTGTTTAATTTAATTATTTATTGTCTAAAAATTAAATATAAAATATATTGATGAATATAAACATTTTATATTTAAAAATACTTTTTTATTCAAATATATACCTTATTCAACCTGATATGAAATAGATTTTACTTTCTTTTTAAAAATAATCTCAAAATTGACCCACACTTTTTTAACTAGTAGGTCAAATGATCCATTGAATGTTTTGTAATTGATTCCTATAAAATGATTCACTATATACATGTCACAGTATTGAATACCATGTTCCCCTCTTGCATGGATACCACCACGATTTATAGCACGTCTCAAATTATCCATTAGTTCAAAAAACTATTTTGTTCTAATTCCAACCATCTCAGGCTGCTCATTTGAATGAATATTTACCTCTCTATGCCTTCTCACAACACCTGATTTATCTCCTATCCAGATAACCCTTAGGGAGAACCCTATTGTAGATGAATTAACATGTTAATATTAATATTATATACTTTTTAAACTTAAATATAATTTAAAATACTAAAATGGATTGTTAAAACCACTATATTATTCTTTAATGTTGTATAACCCATCATATGATGCCAACTACAAGGAAATAGCCTTAAATATTACATATCATTGTGTTTTTGACTATAATTCCAATTTTAAGATCTTTTATGGTTGTTTTTTTAATTAATTGTGAAAAACACTTATAATATAAACCCATTATTTACATGTGGGCATATATAATATGTATCCATGATTCCAAAATAAAAATCTATTCGAAATAAAACATAATTATTCCTCAGAAAAAATCATTAAAATTACCCCCTTAATCCAATCCTTTTCACTATTCCCCCTTAAACTCTATAAAATACAATTTAAAAATATGGGTTTCATAAATGATCAGTAATGGATATATATTGAAAGGGAATCATTTTCGTTATAAAAACACGAAACATATTATAATATTTACTCCAATGTTATTTGAGTACATGAAATATAAAAATCACGAAAAAACAAATTTTTCCCAAAAAAAATCACTAAACCCCATATCATTATATGAAAACTCCTCTACGTATCTTATATTATCATTTAAACAAAACTCTTTTATAAAACCTTCAATTGGGATAACCATATGGTTGTATACCAATTATGAAATTATGGGATTACCCAATAATATCTATGAAAACCCATGATATTTTAAAACATGATTTGCTAGTAATATCTAGGACACACCAAATTATCTATAATAGTATTTGAACATGCTATTCAGGACACACCATGTTAAGATATAGTGGACTTGCCCAATGATATCTAGGATACCCCATAGATATGTTGTATCGGGCTCAACTATTTTTTATAATGATAATGTACAATATCATTAATAAAACAATTTCATAATAAAAACCACTGAATTAGTATTTTAATCCCATATAAAAATATTGTTTTCTTCTCTGAACAAGTTCGCAATACCAAAACACCATTTTCAATGAAACCCCAATTTAAATAAAAAATACCAAAAATGTTAATGATGGGTTTTCATTTAAGCAAAAATGTATTCATTAAAAGGAAGGATAGAATAAAATAATGATCACGACGTTGTAAAAGTCATTGTCACTATGTACCTTATGAATATGAAATTCATTTTCTCATTATCTTCATAATTATCCTTATAATACAAGTAAAACTATTTCATTTTGAAAACATTTGAATGAAATTAAAAATAGACCTAAAAATTACAAAATAATTCTTTCATATAATTTTAAATTATAACTTGAATATTACTGGGAGGAACTTTTTTGTAATTAAATTTTCAACTCTCAAAGTGTCTCATGCCACATTGAACATTTAAATATGAAGCCCTATGAAAGAATAACATTTAAAAACCATTAAATAACAAGAAAATATATAAATTCATGATAAAATATGATAAATGGAGATGTATGTACACCCCATAAAAGTATAATGGTTCATATAATCATGTAATTCAAATATTAATGGATATTGAGATGAAATCTCTTACCACAAGTCTCACTTGTCACAAGTATATATGTCTTACTCTTTTTTGGGTAACATGATTTGGATTAAACCACAATCCTTCTCTGGTTGGATTTATGAAAAATGGTAGGCTTCTAAGTTGAGGTGTTGGATATTCAGATCTTATTTGGATAGGGTTTGGATGAAAAATATGGCTCAATGTGGTTTGAGGATGTGAAGGAGCAGGTGCCCTTTTTTAATTAAGGTGTTGAGCTCTTTTTGAATATCATAAAATATTCAATTAATATAAATTAACTTACAATTAGAAATTGATCCATAGTTTTTTATATCGAATATAATATGTGGGTGGTTTGAAATCCATTCATTCGATGATAAATACTCAAAATTTATTAATATTTTCTAATCATTATCAATTTTTTAACCCTTATTTAACCTTTTTAAATCATTCCATGATATCCTATAATTTAAATATTGATGGTTAAAATAATAACTAAAAAATTTCAAATGATCAATAAATGAGCCATTGCTTTTGTTTTAATCCTTATCGCATTTTTATAGAACTGTGTTATATTTTTATGATTTTTATATCATTTAATAAAATATTATTTATTTCAATGTATCATTAATGAAAATTTTGACAGTATTCATTACATGAATTTTTTTAAATAACAATGAAACAAGATTTCTTTGAAAAAACTATCTAACTAATCATTAACATTTCAAAATATTTACTATAAATTGAGGATGGCCTTGGTTATCAGTAAGTCTATTTATTTTAAATGGGTAATATCATATATTTTATATATCCATTAATTAGAAAATAATTTCACCATTATTACGAATGTGTTTAATTTAATTATTTATTGTCTAAAAATTAAATATAAAATATATTGATGAATATAAACATTTTATATTTAAAAATACTTTTTTATTCAAATATATACCTTATTCAACCTGATATGAAATAGATTTTACTTTCTTTTTAAAAAGAATCTCAAAATTGTCATTCCTTTGAATAAAATTACATAAATCATTTAAATCCATCAAAATGTCACCTATAGCTCATAAAATATGATTAAGGTTTATTTATTTCAAAAATAAAACATTTAAATAAATTCGGACAAGTTTCATGTTATTTTTTTAATTTTTATAATATTATTTGTACCCTTATTTGCATGATTTACCGTTAACCGTGGTAATGGAAAATATCACAAATGTTATGATTCATATTTTGCATAAAATATATGGGGTACTATTAATAAATTCTGGCCATTGTATTAAAGTAATTTAATCTAGTTTTCCAAATTCAAAAAAAGAATAAAACAAATTAATAAAGAATAAAACCCACTGACATAATGAGGAAACATTCTATAAAAATGAGAACATTCCAAATATTAAAATATTTTCATATAAAAATTCAATGTGAAACTTTAAAAAATATGCATAACTATATTAAATGAAAAATATTGATCTAATTAAACTTTATTACAAATTTTAAATATACTTTTATACTATAAATTACTTTGATTACAAATCTATTGTCAATTAAAATTCATTTCTTTGATAGTTTATCAAATTACTATGCATTTCATAAAATTTTAAAAATCAAAAAATGTAAAATTATACATTTCATTTTCAAAGAATTGTTTTAAAATATAATTTACAATAGTTAATTAAAACTATATGTAAAATCTGTAATCCATCAAAAGATGTTAAAACATCTTTATTAGAAAAATATTCCCTTTTTCATAAATTTAGATATGTTCCTATGTTATGTTGAGAAAAAAAAATATGAATAGTAAAAAATGGGGTGAATATATGACATATATATCTCATTAATTAAATCCCCAAATATTTAATTATTTAAATAGGTTGTGAAAAAAACATTTCCTTTAACTTAAAAAGGTTATTAGATTCATTTATAATTAATTAGTCACCAAAAAACAACAATTTATACATGGGTAAATAATATTATAATAGTTTGTTTAATAATTATTTTATACACAATTATAAATACTAATTTATAATAGAAACATTTAAACAATAATATTTATTGGTATTTTAATGCTCGACGTGGTGTATCATGTGCTATATGGAACATAATGTTTATTTTAAAAACCTCAGCATGTTAACGAATTTTTCCATAATAGATTATTTCCACAAAGGGTATATCTTACAATATTATGTGACAAAAGATTAAATAAACTAGTGTATGTAAATTACATCTTTATAATGGCGAAAATTATGAAAAGTCTTTTAAATATTGGGATTAATTTTTTTTGTACACTGAGGGGAATAGACCCACAATGATATCGGGGATTTTCATGCCTATTATTATAAATATTATTCGGTAGGGACATAAATATTTATGATACGGTAATATATATATATTTATAAGAAAATATTATTCATTGATTCATTATATTATAGAATAATCTATATAGATGTTATATTAATTAAAAATTATTTATTCAACCCCACGATGTACTATAGACTAAAACATAAATATCGTAATTAAATTCATAGGGAATTAATTTCATGGGTCCATACCCTCCATTTTTTTCTTACAATTCATATTCATTCATAATTCAACTAACTTCATTTAAAAATAGGATGAAGTTAGATCACTGATATTTTCATTAAAAAGGTTGTCATAAATAACATGATATCCAATATCATCCTACGACTTCTATCTGAAATATAATTCCAATTATAAATATCACCAATATTGGTTCTTTCGATCTGATTAAAATTTTCTTATAAGTAAAATATCTATTATAACCATCCATCCCACAATGATGTGGATCGAAATAGAAAATAGAGTCCTAAAACATAAATTAATTCTATATACATTATAATATGGTTGAAAAAGATGAGAATTCCTGGATATAAATTCTTCTTCATCATAAGTGGTATTTTTCCATCCTACCCTATATGATCATACATGCAATCCCATAAACATCAAAAGAATCATAGAAAAACATAGAGAGCCAAATTTATCTGACATACCTTCGTTACATGAGAGATAAATTCATCTAACTATATATAGTGAATGGATTCCCTATCCAAATACTAAATGATTAGATATAAATTGTCCTATTTATTAGAACCATGTATAATGATCTATACATAATAATAATTGGCTATAATTGATATATATTTGAGTAGTCCATGGGATGTTATACCTCATTGGTGGGTCTCTTTCAAATATCCATAGTGGCATCCCTTTGTAAAATGAACCAGCCTGAGTCTATGATTAAAGAGTCACCAAGTCATCCCAAGACATTGTTTGAAAGGTGTTCTTGATCCTAATTGGATGAAAAATAGTACTAGGGCATCAAAAACGATCTGAATGGATTATTTTTCCCAATATGAAATATACGGAAAAGTGGAATGAAAAAAGAGAAACCCAAATAATTAAAATATTCAAAATTGAACATCATTTTTCAAAAATTAAAAATATAACAAAAGGAATGATAAAATCGAAACTAATCTTGAAAACTGCAATGAATCCATGTCACTCCATGGGTAACTATAATATCCAAAAACCAACCATCACTGATGAAGATAAAAACCAAGCTAAAACCCGCACTAAAAATAAGAAATTAATAAAAACTATTGGAGTTAGTATTAAAAATCGATAGACATGACTGAGAAAATATATTTCCAATGAAATTACTTAAAATAAAAAACATCAATTTTATGTTTAAAAAAATTAATTAAATTTGGATTTTTCACACACACTTCTTCATTAAAACCAATCATAATTTTTTCCCCAACTCCATTAAAATATATATTTTTATTTCAGAAGAATACCATGACATTTAAAATGAACAAGATAATGATTTAATTTTCAAAAGTATAAAGGGTATGTAATTAATTTTCAAAACAATTTCCATAAAACATTTAAAAAAATTATTCACATTTTAAAAAAGTACACCACCAAAGAATGAAACCATAATAATAACATAATATGGGAAATACAAACAGATCACATAAGAGTAACAATCCAAAATTAATTTCAATAATTCATCATATGAAACTATGTTCTAAAAGGCATGAGAGAACATATGAGATTAGTTGAATAATCAAGAAAATAATATTATACATCATGACTCATCTCGAAGGTGTTCCATAATTGATGACCTCACTTCTCTCCCAAAAACTCAATCGCACCCTACCATGTCTGAATAAGGGGTATTATCCCATAACAAAAAATCAAAAACAAATATCCTATAATGGGACACTATATATAGTGAAATATTATGTTGGTGTAGCATAAATTGAAAAATAATATACATTCAATTATTTTTTCCCATGTTAAGACTAATGTAGGGTGGAAAAATAATGCCAACCAATAATCCAATCACATTCACATAAATGACTCACAATAATTCCCTAGATAATGGAACTCCCGAGTCAGAACAAGGAATGATATAATTGCAATAACCTATATAATAGTATGGGGTACTCTCAAAGTGGACCTCCAATAATAATCAACATAACTAAGGAAATATAATTATCAATGCAGAGTTTTTATTATTACAAAATATCACAGATAATGGGCCTCAAATACAATTCTAGAAATCATTTATTTCAAAATAACTCAATCCATATTTACAAGAAGGTGAAAACAATCCATTTTCCACATCACAACAATTTTGAAAATTCTATATAAGCACTACCACCAAATTTCTGGAATAATGATACATTCAACCACATTCTAAATGGTATACACACCATCACCACATGTCTAACCATTAGCAAGGAACCAAAAAATCAATTCCATGTCCAGACCACTTAATATTCTATTTCATAAATCACCAAGATCATTTTATATGATTAAAAAATTTTAATATTTAAATAATGATTTTAAAGACACAAATTTCCCATAAAATACACTAGGTCTTTTTATCAAACAATTGGCATACATAACATAACAAATAGATAACATATACATAAAAAAAATTATGAATACCACCTAATTTCAGAATAATTTTTTTTTCAAAAAACTGCACACTACTATTTATCATATAAAGAATGTGAGAAATGAAATAAACTAAAGGTTATTAAATTAAATGCTTTAATGAAAACCAAAACATACCAAAAATTACATGTACATCAACAACGCCGACCCAAAACAACATCAAAATCTCACAATGAATAAGGAACAACCACAAGGAAACATAAACCCAGATAATAACCCCAAATTATGCATAGAAAAATAGGATCCCTATATCCATATGAGAAATAAATAAATTATATTTTACCTTAACTAGAAGGATAATGATGAGGATGAAGAAAGGAGAAGATTAACATTAATATTCACCCACATAATTCATAGAAATCTTATGAGGCATTAGGAGGAGGGGAGGGGCCTCATAGGTATGTATGAACTGAACGGGGGAATAATATCTTCATATGGGGTTAAATCTGGAATAATTTAGAATTGTAAATTCACACTTATAATGATAGAGGAAATATAAATGGTAAGGAATAATGTGTTCTGAATCCATGAGACACATGTATTCCTATAACTAGATTACATGGGTTATTTCATAGTTTAAATGCCCAGTTTATTAAACCGTGCACCAAATATGTTACACGGGTTTTCCAAAATGGCATAAAAATGTGCATTCCCTCTTTATGGTTTCCATAAACATTCATTGGGAATGCACCCATGACCTAAGATAACCAAGGAAGCCCATATATTCTTGGATAATGGGGCACAATATATCATAATTGTGCACCTAAAACATGAAATTGATAGAAAATACCAAAAAACTCGTAATTAAAATTTGGTTCACCTTGAACATGAGGGAATGTTCAATGAAAAAAAGATATTATTAGACAGAGGATTAAAATTAAAATATAGGGGTGGAAATTCTCCACATAATTACAGTTTCATCCCTCATAGCTTCACACTATTCTGCATTTGATCAATCAGAAATAAGCAATTCTCACGACAACATGATCCATCGTATCAAACCAAGAAACTATTTACCACCCCCAAACATAACATACTACTCAATATTAAAATGAAAAATTAAACCCAACCCACTTCTTGATAAATGACATAAATGTCAAAATAAATCCCACACGATCGAGTGATAGACAAAACTATTAGGTGTGCTCTAAAAGCGTAATGTTAAACCAAATAGAGTGGGGAAAAAATATGATAACTTCAATAAAACCACCTTTATGAAGCCAATAGAAAAAAATTATCCAAATTATCAACATGGATTTCTATAATATAGTATCCCTATTAGATATTTACTACCACCAACCAAATCTTGAATAAATCACAAAAATATCCATGGTGGTTCTTCCAACCATTTATAAGCCAACCCACTTATCCAAACCAAACCACATTTCTTCAACTCCACATCCCACACCTATATCTAAAAGGGAACAAACCCAAACTAAAACTAAATAACATGGTCTAAACAGACAATGACAACAAATATGATATTTGTATACAAAAAGGCATAACCATAGGAAAATATAAATATCCTACACCCCAACAATGGAGATAAGTGTGGGGACAAGGTTATATACACCCATGGTGATTTCCAGACTCTATAAAAGTTTTCACGTTTTGACCTATAGATAAAGCCCTAATATCTTGAAAAATATATTTCCACATAGTTAAGAGTTGATAATCCCGGATATGAACACTTTATTTTTTAGGCCAGAAATAGCCACTCAATATTTCCTGTAGAACCATAAGAATATGACATGCCATAAATCTTACATCCGTATAACAATGAAATTCCACACAACTGATGGATACACCAAAACTATCCTCATTCACCATAAATGAGAGGCAACAAAAACCAAGCACCCAACAGAAACCTCCTCCACCCACGATGTCAAAATTTCAAAATATCTAAAAGACTTGAATTCATTTAAAACCGAGGATTTCAGAAGTCTAATAATATAATATTTTACATTTTGATGAAAAATTAAAACCAGAAGACACTATCAAACTAAAAAATCATAAAAATAGGCATTACATAGAAATGGCCCTTAACTAAATCGAAAACAACACCCTACTCCTACAACAGGGCTGTGGTGTTTTTCGATGGGGTGGATCTAGCTCCACACTACATCCTATAAACACCATAAAAGAACTTATTAATGTTACCTATAAGTCCACATGAATGTCAGGTCTTTGGATCTCACTAACATGATAGATTCTTATATTATATCATGTTGAACTGATGACACACCATGATGTTGTGATTAGAGGTAGATGACAAGATATCTTCATTACATTTAAATTTTCAACTACCATTGAATGTTCTTTTCCCATTCCACATCTCATTATAGGAATTACCTTCACTGATTTTAGAGACTGGGGGATTGTAAACCACCTAATGAACTCTTTTTATTATAACATGAAACTAAACATCCTACCTCACCTTGTCCAAAAATGAGGTCAAATTGACCTCCAACACCAAGAACAGCATATCTGGACAATGCTCTCTCAAAAAATATCTATCATTCAAGGGATTATCAATATCCCACTCTGTATGGGAATCAACTAGATCCAAAAAATTTAAAAAAATCACTACATAATATATCCATTTCCATTAAAAATACTTAAAATCCCCTTCCCCTTCCACAACAATACTAACTCCAAGAAATACTAATAGATAAACGAAGCCTCGAAGAGATCCTAGGTATGATCTTCTAGAGGCTCGGTTTGAGATAGTAAATTCAACCACTTTTAGTTTGAACCTTCAAGTATAAAGTAAAAAAAATTATCTTTACAAACTAATAAACTAAAGGAAATTGGTATTACCATAAATATTTAGCATCCACACTTCTAATGCTTGAGTATTCACATGACCAAGAATGAGAGTATGACTAAACATTTGTAACTCAATAAGTCTTTCCCTTGATTGATCATCTAAAGAGTCCTATAATATTAAAAACCCATAGCATCCCAACAGATATACATCAAATATTTATTGAGGTGTATTGTTTCCCATATAAAAAACTATGAACCCAATGAAAAATAATCAAATGATACCAACTCCCCATAATCAAACACCAAACACAAAAAGGGAACCAACTCAATGTATTTCCAAAAACTTTTCTAGTCAACCCAGTAACCATTATTTCAAAACCAAATCATCAACAATATTTTATGAAACTATAATAAATATGTAAAATACATTCCAAAATCACAAGGATTCATTCTAAAAAATAATTGGTTTTCTAAACATCACTATTTTCATTGTAAAATAATTTTTAACAGAAAAACATAGATGATGGGTATCACACTAAACAATAGTATTCTATAGAGGCTAAAAAATGATTTCTCACAATCCACCCTATAAACTCATAAAATAATGCCTAATTTGGGAACTGATCCACCCATTTCAATAACCATCCACTTTCTCCAACACATCCATGCATGTGAGAACTCATGAGATTACAAAATGTCAAACAAAAATTTATCACATTCGAAGAAAAAAAATTCAAACCATATTTTAAAATTCTAAATTTAAATCCAATTTCAAAACTCATAAATCATTTCAAAACCTCACTAACCACTAGATAAAAAAAATTATAACTCCATACACTAAAAGTTTTATTCAATTAATAAATAAAAATACAATGATTTGTATTAAAAAACTCAACTCAAAAAATTTAAAACATTTCCATAAACTCAATAAATATCAATATATCAAAATTATTTGATTATTCATAAATTTTATCTAAAATATCCTATAATTAGAAATAAATTTACAAAACCAAATCCACTTATAAAAAAAATTGATAAACCATGTCTTTGTTTGATAGAAATCAAAAATTGGGAAACCTATCCCGGTTTTACCAAATGTTCATTTAATAAAAATTATCATATTATAAGGATTTATTAAAGTAAATAATAAAAAAAATCCATATCACTTAAACAAATTCATCTCAAATCTAAAATTCAGATTTTAATAATTCCAAAATATGGGTATTCAAAACCATTTTCAAAATTGAGGAAGACCGAAAACAACTGAAAAGGGCAAACTAGTGTCGATGGGTGACTTCACAAGATGGTTGGATGTAATAATACAATCCCATAACCATAATGGAAAGTACTTCCTGGCCATGTCCCTAGGTCCACATTTCTTTTTAGGCCCTAATTACTCACTTTTACCATTGGCATGAATATTTTTTTTATCATTTTCTAAATATCAAACTACCAATACTAACTAGATAAATTAAATAAAACGAAAAATCCAATGGTAACCCATGTTTTGGTATAGAAAGTGTTAGAAAAACTCAATCAATCTAATCCCTCATATTCAAATAGACCTATTCCATCTACCTTAGAATCCCATATATATATAGGTACCCTGAATATAAGGTCCACTAAGGAAGAAACCTTCTCAGATACAATTTTTTCTGAACCAACCCATTCATCCCTGAATGAGTCAATAGAATCAGCTATATAAATGGCCTGAATGGGGTTCATGATCCTCCAATGGCAAAAATTAGTTTTGGGGCTTCAACAATAAATTTATTGAATTTTTTACCAATAAAAAATAAACTGAACAACGTAAAGAAAACAGATAATCCTAAATAAATACAATATTTGATGTTTAAAATAATTTTTTAAAAATTAAAAATACTAAAAAATGAATGGAAAGACTCATACAAATAAAGATAACCACATTTTCTCGATTTTACCTATATGTTGAATCTATGAGACCAAAACCAACCATCACCCATAGCAATCAAAACTTTGTTGAATCCTATCCCAGAGGATACAAATAGTAATGAACTATATGTTTTAGTATTAAAAATAGATTTTCATGCCCAAATAATTAAATTAACAATTGAATTACTTTAAATAATTTTGATATCAATTTCATGATTGAAATTCATTATATAAAACTAGGAATTTCACACATATTTTATACATAAAATTGAACATAGAACATTTTTTCCCATTCAAATTCATATTCATAAATAGGATGTAGACCTTGGAATTTACAAGCGACAAGATAATGTTTTTATTTAAAAATTCAAAATGGGAGGGAAAACAATTTTCAAACGGCAATTTCATAAACCATTGAAAAATAATTCATCAATTTTCAAAAATAAGTACACCACGTGAAATAGAATCCATAATAATCACATTAGAATGAAATTGAACAAATATCACATAATAGTAACCAACTAATAAGAATCTTTGTTCCCTTCCAAAAAAAATGAATTTACAGAAGGCATGGGAAAAAATAACTCAATTGAATAATTTGGAATATAATATATATCATTACTCATTATAAAGGCAATCCTCAACTGATGACATAAATTTTCTCCCACATGATGAATCACCCATACCTAGTCAGTCTGATGGGAACTATCTTATAATAATAAAAATGAAACAAATCCCCTATTATGGCTAAGTATCCATAATGGAATCCAATTCTACTATATCACCCATTAACCCAAAATCTTATATATATGATAGGTTCTAATGTTATGAATATAGTATGGGTAATCCAACAATTATGACCAAGTATATAATAACATGCACATATATAACACATAAAAAATCCACGCAACATGTCAACCTCAAGTCACATAGAGGAACAATCTGTGGCCTATAAACCATCTGATCACATGGGATCCTATCATCATTGGCCTCCAACAATAATAAACATAACATAGTTTATATAATTACCCATGTGGTGTTTTCAATATTACTCAATTTAAAAAAATGCCACAGGGGCCTCAAACAAACATTGAGATATCATTCATTTCCAAGGAAGCAAATCCACATTTACAAGAAGGGGAATGAAATCCTTTTAAATTTAATAGTAATTTAGAAAATTATATTTAGGCACGCACACCATATTTTTAATAAAAATTCCACATTCATAAAAATTCAAAATAGGCCCACACCATAATAAAAAATCAATCCATTTTAAGGAACCAAACACACACAACATTCAAGTACAAAACATTTATAAATCTATTTGGTATATCCTAAATCAAATTAATGGATTTCACTAAAAATTACAATGTAAAACCATGCTTCAAAAACCACTAATCAATTACAAAAATTGTTCTAGTCATTTTATCAAACACTTGGTTTTCATAAAATAACAAAATCATAGCATATACATAGTTTATTTAAAATGCCTCATTTCACATCATAACATTATTAAAAATATCACAAATCCCAATATAATATATAAATAATGTTTAAAATGTAAGAATTAATTGATTAATAAATTTAATGGGATAGTACAAAGAGAAACCTACATCAAATCACAGGCACATCAATGATTACCAACCAAAACAACCACAAGAAGCTTTGAGGGAGGATGAAAAAATATAAGGAACCATAAACATGGAGAACCAATAAATTAAACAGAAAGAAATTTGACCAATAGATACACATGAAAAAGGGAGAAGAGTAACTCAATAGAATATGGAAGGACATGGAATATGAAAAATAAATAATGATATTACCTTGATGGTTCACCCTAAACACATGAAAATAACAACATGGAATCACATTTAAAGGAATTAGGAAGCATAATGATGCAGGTAGGAGCCTCATATGGTCAAATGAACCGAAATAGGGGTCAATAAGGTTATTTGGAGTTAAATACTGAGGAGTATAGATGTGTAAAATTGAACTTTTAATGTTTGGTGAATTATGTAGGTTTTGGCAACATGATCTGGTAAACCCGGCAATAATTGTGAAACATGGTTCTATCCAAAAAATAAGAACCATGTGTATGACTTCTGAATGGTTTTCATAACAATATGTGGGTCACCCTCCCCTATCCAGATACAGCCAAGGATATGGATGGTTTAGTGGAGAATAACAGACAGTTCCCCTAACAATGAACCAAAACCAAACAACTAATGAAAAACATACCAAAACATCAAAAATTAAATCTAGACAACTAGAACATGAAGGAATTTCCTAATAAAAAATTATAACCCTTAACCGAGGATGGAAGTAAATTCTGAGTGTGGTGCTTTCAAAATAAATCCCTTGAGTGGGGATCCAATCTTCACCCATTGTACACATATGAGATCTACAAAGGATCATATTACACACTTTACTCAAATACCAATTATAATTAACTAATCATATCATATATAGATATTACATGTTAATAGGAAAATACTAATTACATTAAATAACAGCCCATTTCTAAATCATTAAGTTCTCATTCAATTTGAAACCTGGATATTTAGAAAATTAATACATAGGTGACCTACATATAATCCCACTAAATTTATCTTATATATGGCCCTATTTATTCATATAATGCAAACAAAATTTCTACATAGCATGGGCTGAATAACATAATAAATATTGATGATAGATGTTCAGTGCTATAAAAAAGGCAGATATCAATGATCACTAAAGAATAACATGAGTATAAGGGTAAGAGAACATTAACTTATAATTTTAAAAAATATAATATCTTTCATATATCATAATCACGAGTCATAAAATAAATATTAATACCCCATAAGAAATTAATAATAAAATAATCAATGTATATAATTCATGGGAGCATAAAATTTTCCTAATACATTTATTTTTCACATACGCATTAACATAGAAAATATTATTTGATATCTAGTCACCAAGGTAATCTTAAATTTTTATGATTGGGTTTACCACCATGATACCTAAATCGAATTTAGAAAACTTGGTTTTACCATATTTCAAGCATGGTAAAATATCTAATGTACTCTCTATTAGGCTTTAGATAAACTCCCTTATACCCATTAGGCCAAAATAACACTAATCATTGTCCAATACATTGGATGTAGGTATAGATCCTACTCGTCATCTAAAGAAAGTAATAAATATGTGCACCAAAAGTTCATAAGACATTGTTCATAATAGAACCGACGATAAAAAATGGGTTTCATTACAAATTATTCATATCAGAACCACTAAAAATAAATGTGATTCATAAAACTTTTATCATAGCACAACCCGAAAAAAAATTAATGTTTTTTATACACAAAATATAATATTAAACATAAAAAATACGATGTAAAAAATATAAATGTTATATTTTGAACATATCCCTATTAATTCTTGAGTAACATACAATGATTTCATCACAACATTAAAAAGATTTTTGGAATTTATCATGGAACTTTCCTAGATGAATATTAGTTATTAATATTTAAAATAATATTTTTAAAACAAAAATCTCATTAAAACAATGAGAAAATGTTCTTCATTTATAATATGCATTGATACATATAAATGATAACATAAAACAGCTAGTTTTCATGAAAACAAAGTTGGTCATGTCGTAGTTTTTAATAAAGGTTCATTTAACATTTTTTTATTTCTAAATTATGCCATGGTTTTAAAATGACATGATGATTCATTTTAAAATATTATTTAAAAGTTCAAAATTTTAAAATATGGATTCAAACATTCATATAATAAAATTAAATTATTCCATAAATTATATTTAGAAAAGACATGTGTGGAAGATGCTGGGATTTAGACTGAAGGGAGAAATAATGAAATTTTTTTAAAAAATTTCTTTTTGAATATTGAGTACTTGAATAGAGAAAAATTAATGTAATACATAATTATTAATGAAATAATAATAGTGGAATGTAATTTTTTTTACAAGAGATACAATATAATATTTCTTAATGAAAAATTTAATCATAAATAATCCCAATATATAATGAGATTATAACAAAAAACTTTTAAAACTATGGTATTATTTGAATCATAATCCCAATTTATGAATATATTTAAATTAATAATTTATATATTATTAATATATAATTTCAAGATATCACATGACATAGGGGCTTTTTATACATATAATGAAATAATATAGATGCATAACATAACTTATGTCCCGAAGATGATATTTTGAGGAAAAAACCTTTTAACATAAGTATCAACTTCCATTGTATTTTTTATGAAATAAAACTTAACAAAAAAAAGTTTATTATACATCCATTAATGAAACGTACTCTTATATATCATTCTAAAAATGATTTAATTATGTTTTTTTATTATAACATTATTATTAATTCTTTTTTTAAATCATGATTTGGGTAATAATTACATTATTTTTCATGTATTTTTTGGTTTGGTATTTTCACTAATTTTACGTTTATAATAGATCCAACATATCCAAAATTTTATTTATGATAGTTATATCATATATATTCAATATGAATGTGTCTATAGTAATTAGTAAAAAAATGATATAGAAAATGAAATAAATATTTTGTGGAGAGGGAAGACCATACATAGACCTGAAAACTGTTTATCTTTTCTGGACATATGAAATTAAAGGAAGATATAAAATATATTAAAATTATAGAATAATTTTTTTTATAAATTTCATAAGGTATCATTACACCTTTCCGTATTACCATCCATGTAAATCATAAGGGAAAAATGTACCACATCAGTTCACTAGGAGGTTTTCCGCTGTACACTTGAGAATCATTATCATATTTCAATGGAATGTAATGTAAGAATTTATATATGATATTATATACAAAAAAATATTATAATATCATAAATATATTATAAATAAAATAAATCCTTCACAATATGAATGTGGTAGATGTGGTGATGAAAAATTAATTACATTTTTTAACAAGGTGGTAGATTCTTGTACACACAATCGATGGATTCAATTCCCATGTGATGGATGTGGAGAGGGATATATGTTATTCCATAAATAAAATTTTATATCTGTATAAGTAATAAAATGATTATATTGTTTTGTAATTATTATCACATGAATTAGTTATTTAAAGAATAAGAAAACAGAAGAATTTTGTAATTGAAAATACCTTTGATTAGAACAACCCCAATGGATCTCTGGATATATTCCCTAGGTTTGGACTTTTGAGGAGAAAATAATATATAGAACATGGATGTGAATTATTTTTAGTGAGTATATTATGTTTTCATTGATTAAAATAAAATAATAAGTGTGAATTATTTATAGATATAGGTGTCTTATTTAGAATGGAGGAGTTGTAGAGTTATTTAGTACAAAAAACAATTCAATAACGGGTAGACACTCTTATCATGAGTGGATCCAAAATTTATAATTAAATGAATTGAGAGAATTTATTCTCATTAAAAAATCGTAAAAAACGAATTTTAAACATGTTATTTTTTTCATTATGGTTAATTAATTTTACCATTTTAATTTTGACTATAGTGACTTATATCATTTTATTAATCTATATAACATATATTATAAGAATAAAAATAAAATCAGAATTATTAGATTATTTAGAAACAATGATTTTAAAAATTAAATAAAATTTTGTAAATAAATCTTCCTTGTGTGTGGAATATTTTTTTAACAGAATCATAAGTAATGTGAAAACCCTCATTCTAACCATAATAATTTTATAAATCAATAAGTTGAGTAAATAAATACTCCTGGAATTCCACTTCCCCAATTATTAAATAATGACATAGTCATGTTTGATCATATGTTAGAGTTTTCCATTCACCTATTAAATATTCTCATCTCATGGATATATTTTCTTAATTCATATTTAAATCCACAAAAATATTATAGGGAAACTATTTTCGTGTATTTTAAATTTTATAGGATTACAATATTTGTCACACATCCTTGTATTTGTCTCTATTTCATAATACAATAGTAATATAATTATCCTTAAAGAGATTATTATTCTAACACCATGTTCCATATATATCATTGTAGTGGAAATATTCATTTGAATTATGTCTATATTCATAATCTATATGATATTTTATACTGTGGTAATGATTATTCATAATGAATATAGTCAATGAGGAACTAAGGTTATAAATTTTAATTTCACCATCTCTTAATCAAGATATCTATAGATAACAATCATAGAAATATCATCAATATATTTATTGGTATTATGTAATTATAGATCTGGAAACCTGTTATGATTGATACACATCCTCATTAGATTGAGAAGAATGGTTTTAAGATATATTATAATCAACATGAGGCCATATATTCTAGTAATAATTCCTCAATATCACATCCTATTTACCATTCCTTATTTTCATATAGGATACATAATATTTTGTTTAATTTTTGTCAACCTTAAAAATATAAAAAAATTGGAAAAGATTTGAAAACATTAATCTACAAGGGGAGTGATATTTAATTCCCATTATATAAAATAACCATAAAGGGTAGTCAATTGAAATTTAATTTCTCTACTCTCTTGGAATGCACACTATATATCATCTGAAATTTTTTAATAATTTAAAATAGAAAAGGGAAATTATTATTTTAGGGTGAAAATCATAATTTTAAAAATAATAAAAATATATGTTCATCCCTACTGCACTATTTACCCTATTGAATTAAGGATTATTTATAGATAATGATAAAAAATCATTTTTTGACACTTTCTGTTCCCAAAAATAGCCAATTATTTATTAATATTTCTATATATACAGAAACATTTTGGAGAAAATTTCTATTTCACACCCATTTTTTATTAGTTGATATGTATATAATCAATCAAGTTATAATATTGGGCTATTATAGCCTTATAGGGATTTAATTATTCTAATAAAATTACACTCTTTTTTATATTTTTTATAAGCTATTTATTTCCCTATATCCAAATGTGATAAGTTTGGATTTAAATTATAGAAAATTTATTGTATATTAAACTTAGGTATGTTCATATAAGAGTATATGTTTGGTGGGAGATAAAATTAAAATAATTAATTTAACATTTTAATAATATAATATCGTGTGGTTTATATGTATTGTGTATGTGGTGAGCCTATATCTATTTGGGAGTCTAATACACAAATTTAATAATTTGATTTAGACTTTAGTATCATCTGAATGAAGTAAACATGGAATAAAATTTATCTACCAATATCTCTTTATATTTTATTAGATTAAACTATTGTGACATTAAAATTTATTATTTCAATTATGTTTCATTAATTTATAGTTGATCAAACAGAATTTATAAAAGGTATTAATTTTTTAAGAGGAGGAATATTATTTTTGTCAAAAATGGATCAAAAAAATATGGTGTGTCATCATAATTCATATTAAATGCTAAGAAATAAAAAATTAGAATTCAACTAAAATGTTTGTTATTTTAACTCTCTAATGTTAATAACATATTAGTTTGAGTAATTAATAGCTCAATGATGTTCATCGAAATCTATAGTGTCTCCCTCCCACTAAACCAGTAGTTTTCTATTCCATGATGTTTCATTAAATTTTATATTTTCAACCACATATTAAAGAATCATTTTTTATTTATTCCTCCTAAAAATATAAAATTCTCCAATATAGGATTTTCTATATGAATACATTTTCATTTGAAAAATAACTTTTCTTATAATCCATAATAATAAACCAATAAAGCTCTATTAGTTCCATTACCATATTATTAATTAGGTAGAACTCATTGTCCTCTCTTGATTACTCGAATTAAGGATTTTATTTTCAAACCCACATCTAAACTATTTTGTATTTACATTATGGGTGTTTCTATGGTTTCATTAACCAAATCCTATTGGTAAACAACAAGTGTTTAATATTGTGTTTTTAATGATTATGTACTCCCATGGAGGATGAATGAAATAAATACAATATATTATACCACACTAACTATCTCATAAACTATTCAAGAAATAGTGACCCAGGGATTAAACTAGAACCAACTACAGATATGAGAACATAAACGAGTATTGGTTCATTTAATGATCTCAATATCATTTGTGATTGTTTATTTCATTCAAAATGGGTATTCATTGTTGAATTTTGATTACTCATGAGAAATGACAAATCCCAATATCGTTGATTTATTTGGACCTAGTAATGAACATAAAATTCAATTTGGAAATTGAGAAGGATTGAAGTCACAATTGTGGGTATTTACAACAATTCATATATGTTCTAATTTCACCAAGTAATGTTTATTTTAGGATTAGTCATATATGAATATAGTAAATCACCATTAAAACTGACCTATCTAACTTTTTATTATATGAATTGGATATTAAATACATTTCTACTTACTATAAATATATTATATCGAAATGTGTATCATCTATAAATCAATACTTATTATCATCCTTAGTTAATTCCCATGTATACTCTATTAGGCCCATATAGTCTACCGGATGCCCATAGTCATGAGAGAGAAAATCATTATGTTGCAAGGACATAAAAGTGATATCTGTTATGCCCCGACCCCAGTTACCTAGAGTCGGTGCATTATTACATAACATTGGCATGATCACAAGAATGATCAAATCTCGAAAGACCGATTGGTTTAGTAGCCTTGGAAACACTAGATATATTCATAATGTTTTACATTACATCATAAAGTGAAAAACTAATACAACAACATATTGTCTCCATAGTCCACAGTATTATCCCCTCATAATAACCCTGCAGGTCATTCATAATTTACATCTTCACATCCTGGGAAAAATAAAACATAGAAAAGGGGTGAGCTCATATGCCCAGTAAGGATAACAATATAGGAGAAACTTTCATAAATAAGAATAAACATTTAAGGCAATGTATAACTAAAACAAAAGCCTTTTAAATTGAACTTCAACATAGTATGGAAAAAGTAAAATGAAATAATGCCATTTACTTATTCACATGGATATTCTACTAATCGAATAATCACATGAAATATCAATAACCACTTTCATAATGATGGAATGCATAATTCCATACTATCATAACCACATAGCCAAGGCCTCGTGCCAAGACTACAAATAAGATTTTGCCAAGGTCCTATGCCAAGACACTAGTTTGTCTCATTAGACCTACCGATGCATCAAGGAGCTATAGCGGGCTCCACCCGTCACTTACTAAGTCCAATGCATTCTCATATGAAAAGGTTTAAACATAACATAAACATTCGTATTAGAACTAGCATACGAAGTGTCAATACTTTCTTTATAAACCATGAATGGTATAAAAATAACACATCCACAGTAAAAAATATCACAAAACCTTCAATAGAATAAAAAAGTTTTGTATCATAACAAATCAACTTCAAATAATCTTAAAATACAAGAAGGATGTTGACATATATGAAATCAAAACCATTTGAGAGGAATATCTCTTTTCTCGAAATCATTGAAAAGTCACCCATTTATAAAGGAAGTAATTTAAAATAGATTTTTGAATCAAAGTGTCCCATACCACTTTGAAACTTTTGAAAAGAAATGTCATTTCAAAACATTCATGTCCATATAAATAAATCCTTAAAATCATTTTGAAAATAATGATATTAATTAAAAAGATTTAGAAAGATAAATCTCTAAAACATTTAAAATTATGATTTTGATAAAGACTACCTTTCATAAATTCTTAAAATATTCATTTTGAAATCATTTAAAAGTCACATAATTATAAAATAAAACATTAACATTGAGAATATCCTTCTAAGCTTGTAAGGGAAGCTTTGACGATTTTATAACGGCGGTAAATAGCCGCACCCGCCATATAAGTTAAAAAAACATTCTTACCTTAAATTTGTCGAAAAGGTTAAAAGTGCCTTGTTTGGAAAACGATTGAAATATTACTTTCAAAACACATTAGGGTATAAATTACATAACCCATTTTCTATTAAATAGTAAAAATGTTTTCAAATACATTTTTAAGGAACATGGATATCGATGATAAAGAGATCCCAGTAGATAATTACGTATAAACAACCTCGGATAATGAAGAGATTGTGAAATAAACCCTTACCTTGTACTTTTCCTTGGTTGGGGTAGGTTATCCTCCTGTATAATAGTGAAATAATTGTTATTAAATTATACAAGAATCATATATATTCATATTATATTATATATGATCTTTTAACATTGCTTTGTTAATAATATCTTAGTATTATCGTCATTTCGGGTGTTAATTAACTCATTTTCTTTTATATGATTTGTTACATAAGACATGTATTTCATGGATAGTTTGTATATTATTCATATACAGAATGATATCAAGTCCTTAAAAATTATTTTTAAATCATCAAATGATAATTATACTTGAATGGATACGATGGAGAATTAATCTCATCGCGTTCGTGGAGACGGTAGTCCGTACGTACGCACGAGCGACAATATCATTATTTTGATATTAAAATAATATATAAATGGATGGTATATCATATATACAGAATCATTAACATGTTATATTTATTATTTAAATGAGTTACACATCATTATTATACCCATCCAAATAATAATATATTGAATAACAATTACACCACGACGTGGAGACGGTAAACCGTACGTACGCACGTATGGCGACATGTTATTCAAAGGGTGGATAGAATATTGAATATAGTTGTACCATATTTATAATAACATCACTGTATATATATGATATTGGAGTTATTATTTTAGAATGGTAGTAACAAAGGAAGAGGATGTGGAAGAAGAAATGAACTTGGAAAATGGTGGTGAAATCATTACCTCTTTTTCGGGTTCTTCCTTTTGATTTGATCAAAAGGGCTCCTTAGGTTGGCTTTCCTATCAAAATAAGGCCTATAGATTGTAGTGAGGGAAGTTGGGAGAGTATTTGGGCAGAGTTTGGCCAATCCAAAACGATTTTATGGTGTGATTTAATGAGAAGGGAGAGTGCCCTTTTATAAGAGGGGTGAGGGGCACCTTTGGAAAAGCTAGAAATATTAATTTATAATAAATTCATATTCGGTTTCTAATGGCTCACAAGTGTATTTTTTAGATTTTATGGTGGGGATGGGTTGGAAAAAACTCAACCAATAGAATTTATACAGGTTTGGGTACATATATTAACCTTATCTTTAAGTATTAACTCTAAGTTAATTAGTTTCACTTTTACAATGTCTCTTTCTATTTTTATATTATATGGTTAATAAACCTACTATATAGATCCAATAGAACCCAAGTGGTCCATTAATCATATAACTATCATGATATAATTATCTTGGCTGAAACGTAAATTTTTAGGAATTTAATATCAATAAATAATATAATATTTGTTTTAAAAACTCTTTTATGTCAATTTTGACACTATTCAATAGTTGATTTTTTTGAAACTCATAAAAGAATGATTACTTCTAAAAACGTTAATTAAATCAATCCTAATATGTCATATGATCCTATAAAATTATTTTAATTCATAAAAAGTCTCAAATTATATTTATTTGGTTATTTATAATATCAATTATTTTAAATTTTTACTATTATGGTAATTAGTGAATCATCATTATGTCATAAATAAATTAACTTATCTAATCTCTAAAAATTATAAATAAATTATCATTATGTAGGAATGCGTTTTATATTTCTATTTAATATTTATAGTCGAAAATCCAACATATATAACCCTATTTAAAAATTATTTTCCTAAAAGATAGATGCTTGTGTCATTTTTGTATTCATTTTAACTTAATTAAAATAAAGTGTCCCTATCACCTACAAGTGGCTCCATGGGGTCCCAAAATCTACCCAAAGATGACTATGGTCGAACATGTATCAACCAATAAGTCTAGGACACGGTTTAGGGTAATTTAGTATTATTATAATATTATTTGTTAACCCTTATTTACCGGATTTACCCTTAACCATGGTAAATAAAATATTTACCGAAGTAATTATTCAAATTGTCTAAAAATAAAAGTTACCTATTTAAAAAATTTGAACATCCTGATTCCAAATATGGAATCCATTTTTCCAAATTCAAAACACAGAAGTGGCAGAAATTAATTTAATATTAATTCCCGTTGTTAAAACAAAAAGCGTGTTTTTAAGAGATAATAACTATCAAAAGATTGACACTTGTTTATGTCTGGTTTAATTGTACAATTATGTCCAATGACCAACATTATATTAAATGGTAAAACTATATTCTAAATATACTTTAAAACCACTCAAATTCATAGTTTATCACTATTAATTATTTTGATTAAAAAAGTTGTTTTTAATTAAAATTTAGTAATTTTCACTATGCATCAAAATATTAAAGTTATCCGAGAAGTACCGAAATTTCAACCCAGGATAATTTTGATATTAATAATCTAAAAATGAAGTCCATTTTGAGAGATAGAATTTATAAAATTTCAAAAATTAGGTATTACTATTCATAATGGTTAGTTTGGTAAGTCATGGTGTGCTTTAACTCGGTGTTGTGTGTTGTGCAAGTTATTGAATTATTTTGAAAAATAACACACTATGAAATCTTGGGTTGTTACATTCTCCCGTCCTTCAATAAATTGTGTCCTAATAATTTGAAATTGTTATTTGAAAAATAAATGGTTGAAAATAAAAAATATCTTTGTGGGAAAACCAACATCAGAAATTGGGTTACTAAAATTTAGTCTTAAAATGAGTAAAAGAGAAATGAAAGGGTCACCACCAAATTATGATCTCAATTAGGAGAACATTGGTGGAAATTAGAGACATATAATTGGAGGAAAAAATGAAATATTTATAGGTAGTGATTGAGGTCATCAATCACAAACAAGTGCAAAATTGAGGTCCTTAAATTCATCAATCTATGATGATTTGAAATACCATCGGTTCAACAAAACATAGGGTATTCGGATAAAACATTTTTGGTTTCAGGATTCCGTAAATAAAGTATAAGAATTAATTTCTTCATAGAATAAGAGAAAAAGAAAAATATATTCTTGACATGTAGAGTTCCACCCTTTAACTAATTTCTACCATAGACTCATCTTTCACTCTAAAAGATAATAGAACTTAAAAATATTATTCTATTTATCCTATTCGTATAGGGTTAAAAAATGAATTTATAATTCATCTACCAGAACCATTAAAAAAACGACATTATTTCATCCAGGACATCACGTGGGTCAGTGGTAGGTGATACACCCTTGTCGACCTTCGGTTGTGGGTTCAAGTCTCGCAGCCTTGCCGGATGCGACGGGTTGCCGCCAAACCTCCGGGTTCTCCTTTTATGGCAATCCAAAATAATCCAAACTAGAACTATCCAAAATACTTCAGTCCAAAATTTATAAGGAAGTTAAACACAATAAAGATCATTTTTTCACGTAATAACATGTGAACAACTTCACCATTTATTCTTTTAAAACACTGCAACATCATGAATTACCATAAAACCTTATTGATTACATTCATGATCCCTCATTCCTTAAAGAATACTAGATATAATCCTTCAATCCAAAAATGTTTTAAACCCCAACAATGATGGAATATACAAATCATTAATCAGTTTCAAGGTAGTCAAGAATATCCAATATAATTTATCCAAATCAATCATGTATTATTCCAAAATCACTACCTCGGTATTAGAACTATATTATGGTTTATCATTCTCTCAACCATATATTTTCCAAAAATTTATCCTGCTATTGAGTCACTTTTATTTGTTCCACACAATCTCAAGTCTTTAATGAAATAATACTACAGTACAATCCTTATATACTCCATAATTATTATAACAAGTACATTGTTGATACAACACTCAAATGACATAATCAACTTAGGAACTCTAATCATTCGTCTTCATTTGTGGTAGTATCATAACATGATTATTATCCAATAGAATCATTTGCTGCATAGTCTGATGACTGGTACATAGGTTCGCGTAGTGTCTTAACTCCTTGAAAATGAAGCATTGTACATTTGAAACCATTTTCTTACCCTTTACTTCACGTACTTTTTTCCCTTTTCCTCCACACTTATATAAAACTCCTATTCCTTTCAGGAAAGTTCCAGGGTGTTTCTTCCCACAGTTATCACATATGGGAAAATTCTTCTTTTCCCTCTTCCCTTTATCCATCTTTCTCTCTTCCATCCTTTTCTTCTCTTGCATCCCTTAAAATCCATAGGACTCAGTAAAATATTTACTTATCTTATCAACACATGATATTATTTCTTCATATGATGATAATACATGGGAGACTATTTCTCTTATAAATTATTTCTTAAGACCATGAAAGATATGATCCTTATTTCTCTTTGGATCATTTGCATTGGTGGAGTTCTCATTCCTTCTATAGGGCGCCATTTCTAAAAAATGGCATACACTAGATTAGTTTATGAATAACAATACCTAATCCCAGAAATGTAAGACACATAACATAAATTAAATAGTTTATGGATATAATCCATAATCATAAAAATTTCTCCTTTGAGGAAGTATATACTCATAAAACCCTCATAATGGTTTGTAATGAAAATGAGAATTATCCTACGCATATCCCCCGGGAGTGTCGTAACCAAGAGTGCAGCAAGTCCCGTTGTCGTACACCAGTTCCCGTTCGAGTATAGCTCAAAGTGGTGTTTTCGGGTTTTACCCCTAGGTACATCTGTGCCCGAGCCGCCTCTAACTGCTCGTATCCAGATAGGGATGTATTGCTCAGAAAAATCACAAAATCTATACAATACCAAAATTCAAGGAAGTTCTTCTATACTATTCCTCAATGTTCATATTAGGTCTACGTGATCTAATAAGAGTTTATCAAAATCTAGCTTCCAAGGTTTATACTAAACTTCCTCTGATACCAACTATAACGCCCCGACCCAGTTACCTAGAGTCGGTGCATTATTACATAACATTGGCATGATCAAAAGAACGATCAAATCTCGAAAGAACGATTGGTTTAGTAGCCCTGGAAACACTAGATATATTCATAATGTTTTACATTACATCATAAAGTGAAAAACTACTACAACAACATATTGTCTCCATAGTCCACACTATTATCCCCTCATAATAACCCTACAGGTCATTCATAATTTACTTCTTCACATCCTAGGAAAAATAAAACATAGAAAAGGGGTGAGCTCAGATGCCCAGTAAGGATAACAATATAGCAGAAACTTTCATAAATAAGAATAAACAAATAAGGCAATGTATTACTAAAACAAAATCCTTTTAAACTTGAACTTCAACATAGTATGGCAAAAGTAAAATGAAATAATTCCATTTACTTATTCACATGGATATTCTACTAATCAAATAATCACATGAAATATCAATAACCACTTTCATAATGATGGAATTCATAATGCCATACTATCATAACCGCATAACCAAGGTCTCGTGCCAAGACTACAAATAATATTTTGCCAAGGCCTTGGGCCAGGACACTAGTTTGTCTCATGAGACCTACCGATGCATCGAGAAGCTATAGCGGGCTCCACCCATCACTTACTAAGTCCAATACATTCCCATATGAAAAGTTTTAAACATAACGTAAGCATTCGTATTAGAACTAGCATACGAAATGTCAATACTTTCTTCATAAACCATGAATGGTATAAAAATAACACATCCACAGTAAAAAATATCAAAAAACCTTCAATAGAATAAAACATTTTTGTATCATAATAAATCAACTTCAAATAAGCTTATAATCCAACAAGGATTTTGACATAGATGAAATCAAAACCATTTGAGAGGAATATCTCTTTTCTCGAAATCATTGAAAAGTCACCCATTTATAAATGAATTAATTTAAAAGTGATTTTTGAATCAAAGTGTCCCATACCACTTTGAAACTTTTGAAAAGAAATGTCATTTCAAAACATTCATGTACATATAAATAAATCATTAAAATCATTTTTAAAACAAGGATATTAATTAAAAAGATTTAGAAAGATAATTCATTAAAACATTTAAAATTTTGATATTGATAAAGAGTACCATTCATAAATACTTAAAATATTCATTTTGAAATCATTTAAAAGTCACATAATTAAAAAATAAAACATTTACTTTGAAAATATCCTTCTAAACTTGTAAGGGAAGATTTGGAGATTTTATAACAGCGGTAAATAGCCGCACCCGCCGTATAAGTTAAAAAAAACATTCTTACCTTAAATTTGTCGAAAAGGTTAAAAGTGCCTTGTTTGTAAAACGACAGAATGATTCCATTCAAAACACATAAAGGAATAAATGAATTTTACCCATTGTATAGTAAATAGTAATTTTTTTTAAATACATTTTTAAGGAACATGGATGTCGATGATAAAGAGATCTCAGTAGATAATTACGTATAAACAACCTCGGATAATGAAGAGATTGTGAAATAAACCCTTACCTTGTACTTTTCCTTGGTTGGGGTAGTTTAACCTCCTGTATAATATTGAAATAATTGTTATTAAATTATACAAGAATCATATATATTCATATGATATTATATATGATCTTTTAACATTGCTTTGTTAATAATATCTTAGTATTATTGTCGTTTCGGGTGTTAACTTACCCATTTTATTTTATATGTTTTGTTACATAAGCCATGTATGTCATGGATAGGTTATATATTATTCATATACATAATGATATCAAGTCCTTAAACATTATTTTTAAATCATCAAATGATAATTATACTTGAATGGATACGATGGAAAATGAATCTCATCGCGTTCGTGGAGACGGTAGTCCGTACGTACGCACGAGAGACATTATCATTATTTTGATATTAAAATAATATATAAATGGATGGTATATCATATATACAGAAACATTAAAATGTTATATTTATTATTTACATGAGTTACACATCATTATTATACCCATCCAAATAATAATATATTGAATAACAATTACACCACGACGTGGAGATGGTAAGCCGTACGTACGCACGTATGGCGACATGTTATTCAAAGGGTGGATAGAATATTGAATATGGTTGTACCATATTTATAATAACATCACAGTATATATATGATACTGGATTCATTATTTTAGAATGGTAATAACAAAGGAAGAAGAAGTGGAAGAAGAAAGGAACTTGGAAAAGTGTGGTGAAATCATTACATCTTCTTCGGGTTCTTCCTTTTGATTTGATCAAAAGGGCTCCATAGGTTGGCTTTCTGATCAAAATAAGGCCTCTAGGTTGTAGTGAGGGATGTTGGGAGAGCATTTGGGCAGAGTTTGGCCGAACCAAAAGGATTTTAAGGTGTGAGGTAATGAGAAGGGAGAGTGCCCTTTTATAAGAGGGGTGAGGGGCACCTTTGGAAAAGTTAGAAATATTAATATATAATATATTCATATTCGGTTTCTAAAGGCTGCAAAGTAGATTATTTAAATTTTAAGGTTGGTATGGGTCGCAAACCACTCAAACAATAGAATTTATACAGGTTTGGGTACTTATATTAACCTTATCTTTAAGTATTAACTCTAAGTTAATTAGTTTCACTTTTACAATGTCTCTTTGTATTTTTATATTATATGGTTAATAAACATACTATATACATCCAAGAGACCCCCAAGTGGTCCATTAATTATATAACTATCATGATATAAGTATCTTGGCCGAAAATTAGATTTTTAGAAATTTAATATCAATTAATAATATAATATTTGTTTTAAGAACTTTTTTATGTCAATTTTGACACTATTCAATAGTTGATTTTTGTGAAAATCATAACAGAATGATTACTTAGAAAAAAGTAAATTAAATCAATCCTAATATGTCATATTATCCTAGAAAATAATTTTAATTCATAAAAAGTCTCAAATTATATTTATTTGGGTATTTATAATATCAATTATTATAAATTTGCACTATTATGGTAATTTCTGCATCATCATTGTGTCATAAATATATTAAATTATGTTATATCTAAGAATTATAAATAAAATATCATTATGTAGGAAATCATTTTATCTTTATAGTGAATATTTATAGTCTAAAAGCCAACATATATAACCCAATGTAATTTTTTTTCCTAAATGATATATGCTTGTGTCATTTTTGTATTCATTTTAAATTAATTAAAATAAAGTGTCCCTATCACCTACAAGTGGCTCCATGGGGTCCCAAAATCGACCCAAAGATGCCTATGGTCGACCATGTATCAACCAATGAGTCTAGGACACGTTTTAGGGTAATTTAGTATTATTATAATATTATTTGTTAACCCTTATTTACCGGATTTACCCTTAACCATGGTAAATAAAATATTTACTGAAGTAATAATTCAAAATGTCTAAAAATAAAAGTTACCTATTTACACAATTTGAACATCCTGATTCCAAATATGGAATCCATTTTCCAAAATTCAAAATACATAAGTGGCAGAAATTAATTTAAAATTAATTCCTGTTGTTAAAACAAAAAGCGTGTTTTTAAGAGATAATAACTATCAAAAGATTGACACTTGTTTATGTCCGGTTTAATTGTGAAATAATATCCTATCACCAACATTATATTAAATGGTAAAAATATATTCTAAATATTATTTAAAACCACTCAAATTCATAATTTATCACTATTAATTATTTTGATTAAAAAAGTTGTTTTTAATTAAAATTTAGTAATTTTCACTATTCATCAAAATATTAAAGTTATCCGAGAAGTACCGAAATTTCACCCTAGGATAATTTTGATATTACGAATCAAAAAATGAATTCCATTTTGAGAGATAGAATTTATAAAATTTCAAAATGTAGGTATTACTATTCATAACAGCTAGTTTGGTAAGTCATGGTGCGCTTTAACTCGGTGTTGTGTTTAGTGCAAGTTATTGATTTATTTTTAAGAAATAACACACTTTGAAATCTTGGGGTGTTAAAATATCCACTAAAATTTCTATCATTTAATGATTAATTTCATTGGGGTATATATAAATTTTATTATTCGGTTTAATAGGAAATATAATTAGGTGACACAAAGGAATTCATTGAAGGTTTTATGTTTCATTAGGACTTTTTATAACAGATGAACTTTTATGGAGACGATACATATTTGTGGATGGTTATAACCAACATCAATATCATGTAATATTATCATTAAATGAGAATACAATTTCTATAAAGAATAGTTTTTTGATGATATTCCATGTCATATAGACCATTAATAAATACACTTTAACACCTTGCTCAAGTTTTTTGTCTGTCATATTCATGAGGTTTTAGGATTGGTAACAACTATCATTAACTACACTATACAATGATACCTTGTATTTTTTAACTGAAAATATATCATTTAATAAACCTCGTCGACTAAATTAATATGTAAAAAAGTTTTTGGTATCTCACTAATTATTATGGAGGAGACATCTCCTAGACTAATGGTCCCCTTTCTAGTTGCTATGAGAAAAATCTCAACATTAATTATAGGTGTAGAATAAAAATACATTTTTTACTCACAATTCCCACATGATGAATGATGAAATATTATTAAAATATATATTAAAAAATTACAAAATAATATATACTGAAAATGAAGTCATCATGGCTCACAATATGTGTTGTTAGAGGAAGGTTTATTACTAAATATACAAACCAACATTTCATGCCCACTCTTCGATCATTCCTCATAAGGAATTATCTTAAAATAGTGATTCCCTTATTATAGATATTCATGATTTAATCTTCATAAAAATAAATAGACTAATAATATTATAAGAAACTCAACTATTATCGATTGAAGATTTATATACCTAGTTTATTATTCTTTATTCCACATTTAAACAAATATGGTCAGATATCTACCCTTTTATAAAATTGATTTGTGAAGATATAAAAACTATTGTGTATTTAATCTATATACCTCTCTTAACATTTTTTCATCTATTACTGAGTCATATTCCACCAAAATTAGTGACCTCAACATACTATATATTGGGATGAAAAGCCTCAGTATACTATGATTTGTTTGTAGTTTATTACACTACCACTAGTATTTAAAAGATGAAATTATTTGTGTACAAACATCATAGTATATAATTAATATTTTTATTCAACGGGAAGCATCACTATACATCATTGGGTTTTACTAAATCAATGCAATTTTCAACAAATTATTTGTTGATCACCCCTTTACATTACCATTTTTTAGAATATCATATATTTATTTTATCATGGGGAACTATAATTAAATTCAAACAATATAACCATTACCTACATGATCTATAAACCAAAATACTATATATTATATTATATGTTTATTCTGTTGGTTTCTATCAAATTCCCAATTTGTGGGATTTTTTTGCCACCTTAAAATACAACACATAATACTTTATTTTTATCAATAGTATTGACATTTCCGAATAAATTAGAGGATTCAATAAAACTAAATAATGTTGTGAAATATAGAATCCAAAAATGTCTTCATAGTTAGTTTATCATCCGTTTTTATTCATTTCTTTTCTAGACCTCCTATCTTCTATTGGGTATTTACATTGCCACTCTAGCATATTCTCCTTTGGTTAGGCTGACGCTGCATTTTCAATTATTTATATGTTTTCTCGATACATATAACCATGATTGATTATGAAAAAACCGTGGTAATATAAATCATGTTCATTTATTATAAATATTACATAATCAATTTTTTAAAACTTATACGAATTATAAAAAAGAAAGTAATTTTTCGGTAATAAAAAATATTTATTTCTAACCTAATTTGCATTCATGTATTATATTGTTTTATTTATAATTATTTTTTATAAATAATATAATTTTATATTGAAAAAATAACACACCTTTTAAATTCATAATGTAATAATAATTATATGATTACTATATTTAAATTTTACAAAAACAAATATAATTTATCAAATAATGAAAAATATTTTTTTATTAAAACCTACCTTTTGGTTTAAATAATCTACAATAATATATTTTTTTATAAAATCTGAAAAAGATATATATAAAAAATTATATTATTTTTAATATAATTATGTTCATTTTAATAATCATTATTATTTAATATGGGATAAAAAATTTAATACATCAAAGTAGCATTTTAGGAAAAATATTTTTTGATCACATTTTGAGAATTTAATTTTAAATTATATTATGCAACTTATATAAATTTTATTTCATAAAATTTAATAAATATTTTTAACCGATATAAAATTTATTACATAGAATTTTGAATATTATTTTGAATCACAATTAGTAGAAAAAACAATAAAAATTGGATTCTATAGTTCTACTTCAAACATATTTACTGAGGATAAAACTATTGTGATTTGTATTAAAATGATAAAAATGATATATAAATTTTATTATATGTCCATATTATATCCCCTTAGAATCAATGTTCCATAAATATCCAATTATTTATCCATTTTACTTGTGTGAGATGTTAGTATATTTTTATCTCTTTAGAAATTCAACATGTGTCCTCTCCCCCACATAAAAATGGAAACCCCATCTTATATCATATAAGAACTAAAGTAGCCTTTTATTTCAGAAAATAATTTCCCAAATCAAATAAAAATATACCTCCCTATTTAATATAGTACATTATTTTGTTACAAAACATAGGTATGAAGCCTTTAGGAAGAAATATATTGGGTTCACCTGAATATGGTGGATTGTTCTTAACAGATCCTTTTCATTTTATTTCATCTTCTACCCCCTTCATTGTAATCCATTTTCCTCAAAAACCTCTCACATATGGTTATAATTATTGATTACATATATATAGATATATGACTCTGAAGAAATAATAAAAAAATTAAATAAAATATATCATCCATATTCTTAACCTTATATAAATTAAAAAACGATAACATCATTTGTGTATACATACAGATTACCGCCTCCATGAAGGAACTTGATTCATTTTTCATCACCAAATAACATGGACGATATATATAATTTTATTTATTTAAATAATATGATATTAATTATTTAAATATATTTCATGCATTATAAATTTTTAGATATCTTATTTTCATCATTCACGGTAAAAATGAAAATAAAACTCTTGTGTATGTAAAACCTATCATCAACGCGATTAGAATGTAATTAATTTTTCAAAATGATATTTATTTATTGGTTTTAAAAGATAAACTGATTCAAAATAAATAATTTTTTTGTTTTATTTATTATTTATAATATAGAATAGTATTATTTTTTAGCAATTTTCAACCTACTAAAACCATTTTGGATATGTGAGATAGAAATCATCCAAATATTTTTTAAAAAATTAAATTAATTATTAATTATATATAACATTATATAATGAATTTAAAAATTTTAAAAAATTGATTTATTTTTATAATATAATAAATACTTACAATTATTTTACTATTTTTTATGATAAATAACATACCTGAATATTCCAACACTAAGTAGTGGAAAATTTTACATAAAAACTCAATAATATTGTTTCAAATAAATATATTCAGAATCTATTTCTTCAATGTTAATATTACAATAATTATTTTATGAATTTATATATATGGAAATCATTTAATTATATGGTATAATATATACCACTTTTTTTTTCCAATTTTTCAATAAAGTAATATATTTTTTATTTTAAATTGTATTTCCTTAGATTATAAACAAATAGGGAAAGGAATTTTCTATTATAGAGTATATTTCTTCAAGGGATTTTACCATCACAACAACTATTATTTTTTTTCTTTCGTCCATTATAATATTGAATTTTTTCATTATTTAAAAAAATTATTCCAATTTTTTTATATTGGTTTTTAAAATTAAATTTCAAAGGAAATGATATTTTAATTTCTGTAATTATTTTGTGTATGTGATCAAAGTAGTTTGGAATGAAATTTATTATGAATATTTGAAAGTAAATATATTTTATTTTTTAACATAAAGGATTATGTTTCCAAAAGGGTTCATTTCCTATTTTTTTGGGTTTGAAATGATTTTTTTGGAAAAAATGTCTGTATTTCATGTGGTTTTTATTTATTTAATAGAATGAATGAATATTGTGATAATGAATAAAATTTTATTTTTTTTCTTGTTTTTAGTTGAGTAATTTATTTCCTTCTTTTATTTATTTTACTAATATTTTTTGTGCTCATTCAATATTTTGAAATGTTTTTCTCTAGGTTTAAGGTTGATTATGGATAATGATAAAGTGATGTTTAATGTCATGAGTAATATTTATTAATTAAATAATTCTCCATTATAAATAATTTTTATTTCGGGAAACAATTCACTTGATGTTACGACTTTTTAATATATAGTTTTCTCATGTAAGTGTTTATGGCATAATTTTCAAAATCACTAATCCTTGAGGATACAAGAAAGTGCATTATAATCCAGAGAAAATTGATTATTTAATTTTGTAGGATGCTTCCTTATTGTTTGTTTGATATTAAAGGATTGGAAAACCATAGTTGATTAAAAATTGTTAATATAATGACCATGAGATATTAAAATTTATGGTTATTGGGATAAATCATTTGATGATGACCTTATTGATTCACGAAATCAATGTCTGTTTAGACTGTAATTCCATATGGAAAACAAGGAAGCTGATGTGAGGAGGTATACAGAGTATAATTACATTACAAATTAGAATCCTAGAATTATTGGAATTTGAACTGATAATTTTTTATTTTGATGGATGAGTTGACATATAATATAAAATTTGATAGCTTCAATGTTAGAGAGAAATAATAATTATAAGGTAAGAATTAGATAAAAACTGAAATTTTAATGAAATTGAATACTCCAACTTTTAGAAAATCATCATACCTATAGGTATCCAATGGAAGGATAAATTATTTTTGGAATAGTATTCAGAGTCATATCATATTCAGAACTTCAAATGGTAATAACTACCATTTATCATTTTGAAGGTGATGTTGATTGATGAAAGTCATTAGGAAATAATAGCAGATATAGATTATAGAGTTATAATATAGAATGGAATACTTTTATAAATAATTTCATCTAAAAAATTTAGCCTATTCATGTTTAACTATGGATGGAGAAAATATTCATGAAATTATTAAAAAATAAGGCTATGTGGCCTTATATAAAACAAATTTACATGATTGTATATTTATGAAATGATCTTATTCAAGGATATATCATTATTATATATAGTGTTTACTCCGAATATTATCTATGTATATGAGGTTAATTATCCCCATGATTATTTATAATCTATATAAAAACAGTTAATGAAACTGAGAAATTTGAAATGGATTTATCGAATACATAATTCACTTTGGGCTATATGATTAATAAGTGGTCAATATTGTACGAAATGGGGAATCATTAAACAAATAAAGATGGAGGTAAGACCCAACATGTTCTCTATGTTCTTAAAAATACTTTGGAATGACTAGTCGACTATGGAAAGTGTTATCAGTGTAGTAAGTGTTGACATAATGTTCATTAATACAAAGAAATTATTATTGATAAATTCATGAATGTGGATTCCCTTATATATCCAACAATGATATGTTTGAATTTTAATGAGTTTTTAAATTATGATATAATTTCCAAAATATAGATAGTCATGGTAGAAGTCATCAATATCAAGATTGAAAAATAATGTAAAAATTATTTTCTACTAGTATATACGATGTTTGTCAATATAATGAAGTATTGATACACACATTACACATTTATTCATATTAAGACATTTCCACTGTCGACTATATATATAAACATTCATTTATTTATGATATATTTTAAAATTTAATAGTAATATAAAATCATCAAAATAATATATAACATTTGGTGAAAACTTTAAGTGTAACTATTAATGAATCACATAATTTTATGAATAAATATTTTTTTATCACTGGGATTTTATTTCTTAAAACATTAGGTTTAATAGAAAATTACAGTGTTAAATTTTATTTTGGGTATGTATTGGTTATCTTATTACAATGATAATATAGAAATAGATGTGAAAAAATTACATTTAATGATTTAATACCTTTAATTAAATATCAGGAATTGTAAAAGTTAATTAGAGATTGAAAAGAATGTTATGTAAATAATTTTTATAAAAAGAAAAATAATATTTAAATTGATGATCATACCATAGTGAAGAAATAATTATATGTATCTTCTAATTATTTTCCTCATACCATTCATTATATAGAGGTTGAATTTACTATATAAATAGTTCATGATGCAAAGATAATTTCAAAACCCCATTACCAAATAGGTGAAATAAAATTCTGTAATTGAAAATGTGGTTTCATGAGTTTGTAGATAAATGATTCAATCATTAATGGTTTTCACCATGTTATTCCACAAATTAATTATAAAAAATAAATATGGGTGGATGTAAATATTCATTAAATATAGAACCTCTGATAATATCACTGTTAACAAAATGTATCTTATTCCTCACATTGATGTTTTGTCTGATCAGCTCTAGGGAGGACAATATTATTCATATATTGATCTTTGGTTAGGATAAAATCAGTCATTAGTGAAGGATAAAGATATTCTATTGATGGTATTTTAGACTAGATATAGAAATTATGTGTTTTTTTGTAATGAACTTTTCGTAGTTTAATGCCACAACTATATTTATAGATCCTATGAATAGAGTTTTCAATAACAATTTAGAAATGTTTTTATTGTGTTTATTGATGATATATAGTTATATAATAAAACTCATGAGTACAAGAATAAAAACCATTGTTTTTTTCTAAACTAAAATGAAAATAAGATATAATGATAATATATTATGGTTGAATTTTAGTTGAAATAAATTTGTTTACATTGGCATATTGTTTCTAAATATGGGAATACTATTAACCATACTAAAATAAATTTTTTTATAGAAAGAAAAAGCCCATAAAATTGCATATAGAATTGTATTTTTCTCTGATTAGCAGGATAACATCATTATATTTTTTAAAACATATCTCAGTTTTCTAGCCCTCTATATAGTTTTACTCAAAATGGGTTATATTCATTTGGATGAAAGAGTGTAATTATTGTTTCTATGAACTAAAAATATGATTGGGGAAGGATACCATTTCTTCCCTTAATCTATAAATTTTTATATTTTCATCATCAAATATACTTCATTTAAGGGACATAGTAGTATTTTAATTATTAATAACTATGTAATTTATTAATATTTATGTAAACTGAAACCTCAATAGTTAAATTACCTTACATGTGTGTTTAATTTTCTAATATTTTTTATGTTTCTAAATTTGGAGGAATAATTTTTAAAATTTATATAATGATGTAATATTTTTTATTAAAAATTAAATTATAAATAATTTTACATGATTTAGATAAATTATATTGAACTGATTAAGGATTATAATTTCATTGTTAATTAGCATCATGAAACTGAAAAAAGGAATTTTACACATGAGTAAAAAAGAAAACACCTAATTAAATATGTTATATTTGTAACTTAAATCTTTTTATTAATGATCTTATGAATTTTATCCTACAAATTATAGAATTACGAAATTTCAATATTTTGTTTCAGGTTCCAGTTCAACAGTCTCTAAAATAAAAATGAAGCATGCTCATAAGGAGGATCATATTTTATAATAAATTTATAAAATACTATCCCATGTTTGTTAATTGTTTTTATTAAAATCAATAATCAAGGTGATTAATTCTTTTTTTAAACTATTATTCCGTTCTGCGATCTTGGTCCTTATACATTGAACGTGGTATCATCATTTTAATATCTTTAATGATGCTATCAAAATAATATATATTAATTTTATTAATATTTATCTTTAATGATATAATTTATAAATAGAAATAAATAATGGCATCATTCACAGAGGCGGTAGGTTGAATGTAGGCATGACCAGATATTTCATTTTTCAATTGGTTGAAGGAATGTATGTTAAATAATAATTCATAATTATAGAAATATTATTATATAATTTATATATTAAATTTTCATTAAACCCATAATAATACCAATCCATAAAATATGATGATAAAAATAAATTTTATCAATATGTGGAGTCATTAAGTCATGTGTGTGCATTTTCTATAATTTTATTTCTTATTGGATGAAAAAATTGACTCATAATGTTGTTTTAAAAATCATAATAAAATTTCACAATATTAATTATATTGAATATATTTTTTATGATCGACATCAATGATTTATAGGAGTTAAGGAAGACTATAAATAGAAATTAATCGGTAAGAGCCATTACCACTTCTTTAAAATGTCTACTTTGGATCTCCTCTACTGGGTAATTGGGACTGACCTTCGATAAGATGAGTGCATATATATGTGGATAGGAAATTAGATAGGATTAATATGTAGGGTGTGGTAGATCTAGAAGGTTCAATGAAAAATAATTAATATTAGGAGGTTCCTTTTCATAATTGAGTTGTGGGCACTGCACCTCTCATACTTCCCAAAAGAAAAAATTATTATATATTAATTTTCAATCCAAATACCCCCATATTTACATGTATTATAAGATATGGTTTTATAAGGTTTTAATCCCATAATTCAATATATTTTAGACATGTTTTGTAATATTTTTATCCTTATCATTTTTATTACTCCTTAATTAACCCATATTAATTTAACTATGGAATAAAATTTTTTAATAATAAATTTATTGAGTTTTTAATTTTAAAGATTAAATTTCATATAAATGTTCAATTAATAAAATTTTAGTGCTTCCCATAATAACTATTTATTTTTAAAATATTCTTTTATTATTTTTAATTAATTTAATAAAATAACATTTTAATAAATTATTAATAATGTAAATTTTGGTATGATTTATTAAATTTGACATCTAATACATTAATAAAAACGGAAACTCCAATTGAATAATTTAAAAACTCTCAATAGGTTATATATATATAGAAATAAAAATTCACATATTAACTCATTGAAAATATACGATAATTATGATATTGAAAGTAATTTTTCTAAATTTTCTTTTAATTAGAAAGTTATTCTATTAGAATTTCTCAAACAATTATGGTAATTACCTAATTTTAATAACTATAAATAAATTTATATAATCAAAAAACTAAATTATGACAAAAAAAATTGGGGTCACACGTATCATAATTTTTTCTTATGTGGACACATAAAAGATATAATATATAGAGTGATATTTTTTAACTATCTTAGACTGAAATAATATATGAGTAATTTTAATGGCCATAGTTCCATTAAACCACTTCAATTATAATTTAATGCGAGAAGGGATGAAATATATTAATTAAAAAAATTGGAATTGTTTAGGTCTGTATGGTACCTTTATATTTTTGTTTTAACATTTATTTAATCCATTTAACTCTTATCATGACAGCTTTATTTTTTATTCATTGAGGGTCCATACTGTTTCAATAAAACGCCAAAATACCTATAAATTCATCATAAATTAAATATTTGTCTTTACCCTAATTATTTTGAAAAATGTACTATTTTTATAATTATAATATAATTTATTATGATATTTTTTTGTTTTAAAATATCACTAATGTCAATTTTGACACTATACATTACATTGACTTTTAAAAACATCAATAAAACGACATAACATAAAAATATTTTATTATATACCAAATATGTTAATGTATTATATAAAATTAATTTCTCACATTAATTAATTAATATAATATTTATTTTAATATCATTAATAAAATTTATTTTCTGTTTCCGTAAATAGAATAATTACTTCATCTGTAATATTTGAGAAGTTAAGGTAATTATATAATCTATAAAAGAATAAATAAATTTCCATGGTCTATATAATTCCTTTATATTTAAATATTATACATTTATTATATCATATATTTCGTTCAAGCCAATATTACGAATATTATACTTATTTAAAAATTAGAGTGCGATATTTTGTTGCATTCTTGGATTTTTATAATAACTATGTCCTTTTCGAGGAAATGCATCTATTAGATGATTAAATTTATAAACATAGTTGTTAAGGGTGGGATTTAATTTTTCCAATAAGATCTAGGAGAGGTTTAAGGTAATTTTATAGTCTATCAAAGTTTTTTTTCACATAATTACACTATTTATCCCTTTCTATTTTAAAAAATTTAATAATGATATTTTTCATCTTGACCAAAAAATAAAAGGGACGTATTTAAGTTATTCATAAGTAATAAATACAAATATATAATTTATTTCCCCAAATTTCAAAATGCTGTAGAAGTAGCATTTAATTAAAAATTCAATCAGCCAAACACGGTGAAAAACAGCTTTGTTATAAAAAAACTAATTTTTTAAATTTTTTTTTCTAAATAATTTTGTAAAATTTATTTCAAAAACCATATTTAGAATAATTTAAATAAAATATATCTAATTAAAATTAATAATATTAATAAATATAATTTGTAATTGTACATAGATGAAAAACAATAATTTAAAAAACCATTAAGTTCACTATTCTCTGAAAAGAAAAAAATTTCAGAAAAATTTCAAACATTCACCATATAAAAATATTGACAGGATGTTTTAAAAAATATATTAAATTTTAGAAAATAATTTTTCTAAATTAAACTAAAATTAATTATATTTTTTATATAAAAGCAATATGAAACATTTTTTTTGAAATATGTAATTGATAAATAAAATGTCACTCTAAAATAATTTTTTCATAAATAGAAAAATATTTAATAAATTATAAATTATAGCTTTTTTATAAATTTTTCATATTATATTTTAAAATTTAATTCCTTTTAATTTATCATCTTGGTTAAAATAGTAAAATTAAAATTAAAATATTTGGTTTTCGTTAAAGCTCTGTGTTATGTATCTTAGTGACTATCAAATAATTGTGGATTGAAGAAACATCCAGATATGAGGTCCTCTTATTCATGGACAACTATTATGGATACAACCAAATCAGAATGGATCAAGGAAATAAAGATACTTCTACATTTTAGTGACCTTAGGGAGTGTTATGTTATAAGGGAATTCCCTTTAGTCAAAATTGTGATGGTGCTACATATCAGTATTCCATGTATCAAATTTTCAAGCCCTTCCTTGTAAAATTTATTGATAGATCATGAAATTTTCTTCCAAAAATTGCGGTAAAATTGTTTAAAGATGAATATCCTAAAGTGTTCCTTTAGCGTTAACTATGGGAAAATACTCAACTTCTTCTTACATTATCTCTAAATCAATGATGTCCCTAAAAAGACAAAATAAATCTTTTCAATGTCACCACCTCACAACCTCACTTAGTTGAGAGATCTCCAGGGGAACCCTACATACATCTGGAGGTTTATAGCCAACCTTGCGGGTAAATGTTTATCATTCACCATGTTATTTATGAAAGGGGTTACATATGAGTTGGATAATGATGTTCAATAATCATTCAATAATAACACAATATTTTTCAAACACGCACCATTGTTGATTCCAAAATTTAAGGGGTGACCACTCATTTTTTACGTAGCCTCCTTGAAGGGGTCATTATGTGATTTCCTCACACAGTCAAATTATTCTGGCAGTGAGAATAGTCTCGATTACCTCAGCTAAATTATGGTCGATATCACGACTTGATATTCAAGAATAGAGAAAAAACAACCTAGCCCTAATCATCGTAGTTCAGAAACTAATTCCTTACCTACAACACCATGATGTCTATCTGGTGTCCCACTGCAACCCACTAAAGTATTTCCTTAGTCATCCCAAGTTAACTGGATGTCTATCATGGTGGGAATTCATCCTATAATAATATGAAATATGGTACGTGCCCCAAATAACTCATTAAAGGTCAGGCATTAGTAGAATTTTTGGAAGATCATCCCTTGAAGGAAAGAATCTCATTGGATGATGAAATTACAGATGAACCAATGATCTCCGTCCAAGAAGGCCCATAAGCATAGTAAATATACTTCGATATTGCTTTCAGAAGCCCAAAAGGGAAAAGGATGGATGGTCCCAAGATCAACAAATTAGGTCTAGTAGTTATAATCATATACCCCATGAAGTACCTCTTTAAAATCTCATTCCCTATTTTATAGTGATGTACTAATAATGTAAAATAATACTAGGCCCTCATTGTGAGCCTAGAGATAGAACTCCATGCATGAGGCAAACTCTTGAATATAAAAGGTTAGTCAGATCATTTCATCAAGAAGGTCAATGGTGACTATGGAATCAATAAATATGTATTGAACCCCTTGATGAACCTTGTTCAATAACTAATGATAGAAATCCCATCATAAATAACACTGAACAATTTCCACCGGTCACAAATTGCTCAAGATGAAGGATTAAAAAATACAGCAACAACCATGACTAATCCAATCCTAGGTGAAACGTTTTTTCGAATTTCTCACTGTCAGATGGTCATTTAATTTATTCAAAACAATACGACGTAAATTGATGATATTAGTCAGGTTTTATGATACTTATAGTCAGACTACTGGCAGGATGAAACCCATTGAAAATTACCTCTAGAGGGGGAAACTCCCACTATAAAGGGATAGAAGAGAATAGATCTAGAGACAAACATTCAACATTATCTTGTACAATAGAATAGAAAAAGAAAAGGATCACTACAAAGGAGACCTTGATGGAGTAATACATGTGTGCATCGATGGAGAAGATACAACTTTTATCATGAAATAAGTGCATGACACAGCTTGTGGAGCATACTAGTTAACATCCATGCTCTCTCAGAAAATTCGAAGGCATAAATACTACTGGACCACTATGATACATGATTGTTCCATATTCACTAAGAAGTCCCATTCCTACCAAGTCCATGATAATTTTTTTCATAGACCACCTGAGCTACTTAACAAATCTTTCTACACATGTCATTTTTCCACCTATGGGATGGATGGTGTGGGACTATACCCCCACCATAGTAAGACAATTCTTGTTTATTCTCATAGCAACCACCTTCTTTTTCAAATGGGCCGAATCTATGCACCTTAAATAATTCAGGGTGAAAAAATAAGTTTAGCTCTATAAAGTCCAGTGACATTTCCATATTTGGTGTCTCTCATACAATACTAATAGACAACAACACCATCTTCTGCACTACTGAGTTGGGAAAGTTATACGAGGTGTATGGAATCAAAGGCAACCATTCATCTTTCTACCATGTAGTGGCCAATGGGATGATAGATCCTTTCACAAAGACTCTGTCTAACATAATCCAAAAGTTGGTAATGAAGGATAAGAAATTGTGGCCATACAAGATCATCATGCATTATAGGCTTAACAAACCAAAACCCACACATCTACCCAGGGAACCCTATACTCTTTAGTATATGGAACATACACAGTTTTGCCTATCGAAATTGATGTTCCATCACTTTGTGTGACTATTTATGATTAAATGTTCATGGATGAGAAATCCCAAATATGGTTTTATGATTTAGACTAGCTAGATGAGAAAGGGTTCCACACTTTTCACCATTTGGAAGTCTACTAGAATCAAATCGGATGATCCTTCATCAAAAATGATTGCCTTTTGTATTTCTTTGAAAAAAAGATGGTGTTAGTTCTTATAACCCTGAGGATACTTGTTATGAATCCCCAGAAGATCCTAATAAAGGGGGTGGTACCATATGTCATATATATGGTCTATTCCGATTAAGCATATACGTCTATATCAATGGATGGACTATCAATCATGGATCCATCCGATGCAAGGCTTCTGAAGAATTAAATCATGTTACTATGATACCCAACCTTGGTCCAAACATGTGACCCTAAATAATGAGTTATATTCCAATCCACAAGATGTTAAGCTATATGGAACTATCCACCACAACATGAATTTAATCTCTGATGCCCTCGTCCCAACTAAATTACCATAAACAATGAGTTATAGTCCTATACACATGACATTAAACTATTTGGAACTCATCAAAACAACATTAAATTAAACTGTGATGCCACAGTCCAATCTCAATGACCTTAAACAATGAATAATAGTGCCTTAAACAAGACATTATACTATATGAAACTAGTTCCAGCAACACAGAATTTAACTGGGATTCCCCAGTACAAACACTATGACTTCAAACTATGACTTATAGTCCTATCCACATGACGTTAATTTTTATAGAACATGTCCCTATAACACAACATTATATTGAGATGCCAATGTGATCACTACATGACTCTAAACATCATAACATAGTGTCCTAGATTCAATATATTAAACAACCTAGAATTAATATTCATAATCACTCAACTGTAAACTATACAATCCCTCAAGGAACTACGTATGGCTTGATTCCTATTCATCACGTGGGATACAAAGAAATTCCTCGACCCTCAATCATGGCCCAACCCCCACCCAAAAAATTCTTTTATCATATCATATATTCCCCCATATTATGAGGGAAATTCTCATCCATCATTTTTTCTCAGATTGAGTATAACTCATGTGATCTTAGGATCGATGGTAATGATTCCATTACATAAACAAACTATATTGGAATGTGATAGACTGGACACCCATCGTGGATGAAAACAAATTTATCCTAACACTATGTTAGAGCCATATCAATACATGGAACATTTAGAACTATATATGGCTTCCTTCATACCCTTGTAGGATACATAGTGATGCCAAGATTTGGAATCCTACCCCAGTCACCATTTAATTAAAATTCCCCTTCCTTCAAGCATAATTCAGACTTGTAATAGGGAAATCATGAATGGGCCTAACCACATGACATTAAACTGAAAGGTTACTTAAGAGTCATGTCCAAATCGATTCACAAAGTTACTAGATCTCGAACATGCCGCCAATTTCCTATCACAACAAATTCATTGAGATGAAGGAAATTACAAATTTTAATTCTATCACACATAAAGAGTCAAAGAATCATACTTCCCCTACATATGATTCAGATCTATGTAGAACCATCAGTAGTACATGATAGATCACGTTTTGTATTTTCATTACATTCCCTCTCATATCATTCCCATGTGTCAAACTCCACACTCTGAGAATGCAATGATCTCGATCTTCCTTCATGTTCATATGATATGGAAGTCTAGTGTCATGTGGATAAATTTTTCTGACTATTCACATCATACACCATTGGCTCTACATATGATTCATACAAGACGAGCATCAACCAAATTCTAATTCATCCTTAGGAGAGTCCTCTCCAACTTTGGTACACCTATTGGATTCCTAGTCCCTTGTCTTTTTTCCCGATAAATGTTTCTACATGGGAAAATTGCCTTATATCATCTATAATCACTCCTATCTAATGAACAAAAAAACATCCCGACCACGATTAACTCAAACCAATTAGTGGTCTTTGTGATATAATGTCCTTGATGCATGAATTTAAACTCCAGATTATAATTTCCCTAATGCATGACTCTAATATTCACAACATAATGTCCTTGTTACATGACTCTAAACTGAACAACATAATGTTATCTCTAAAAGACTCAATATAGTGTTGCATAATGTCCTCACTACATGACTCTAAGCTGCAAAACATAATATCCTTGTTGCATGACCATAAGCTGTAAAACATAATATCCTCACCACACGATGCTAAACTGCAAGGCCCGAATCATCCCTACCACCTGAAGTAAAACTACATAGAATTTGTTTAAAAAAATGATCCATGTTGTTGATTTTTCTATTCTTAAGTGGGGATCTAGAATCCTGATAATCCATTTTTCTCACACTGATAATAGCTCACATGATATTAGGGATATTTGAGAGAGATCAACCACAACATAATAGAAAATAAGTCTTGTAATTTGTTCATAGTAGAATGACCCTAATAGGCATGTCACAATTCCCTTCCCCAGAAGGAACCCCCATCCGGGTGGTATGACATTAAACTAATGGTTAACCTAAACATGGGATGAATGCCTCAACTAGTGTATAAGTTAGATCTGCATAGGGGATACTAGAACCCATGATTGAATCACAACCTGAATGTTTCTAATGTATCTAGATATACTGTTTCCATACTTCAAACAACCTCCATTGAGTAATTATGAATCCGCAAAATATTCCATGGCCATCAAATATGGATGGCCACTGTCATGTAGAATCCTTTTATTTACTATGCACGTTATGCCTTGGTAGCTCTACATATGTCTCATATAAAACAACCATCATCCAAATGAATAATAGTCCTCAGGAGATTATTCTCCTACCTCAGTACACCTATCAGCTACAAAGCCCAGTGATATCCCTCCTGATTCATGAACCCTCAGAGTCATGGTTTATAATACATTCCCTACCCATATATAGGATATATCGGAACATTCAGGCATAATCCACATTTGGTCAGTTCTAAGGCTTCTATAAAATAAATAATCCCCATATATATGTGTGAAGTTGGTCTACGTATGAAACATAAATACCCCCACTTATTTAGGGGTTTCCCAGAGAATTTCATCGAAAGAAATTCCCCTTCCATGATTTGGAATAATCATTTTTAAGTGATCATTTTCTGTTTCAAATGAGGTATCAATATCCATAATTCTTCGTGGACATCGGATATGGAAATCCATTATCCTAAGTACACCTTTGTTTGACTATGCGCATCATGCCTTAGTGGCTCTTCATATGACATCTATATGATGGAAAATAATTTATAGGACCAGTTTGGGATATAGCTAACATTGAGAGGGGGGTGAATCAGTGTTGGGGACATTTTAAAAAAATTCCAACTTTTATCCATGTACCTCTTGACCTGTTATGATCTTGATTCTCTTATTCTCTTTTCCATGTCGCATGTAATAATATAAAGTAGTAAAAATATGCACACAATAATTTTTACAATGCTCACCACTCAATAAGAGTAGCTACGTCATTTCCATGCCTTGATATGACCAGTGCATGGATTCTCCACTATGATGTGATATGAAATTATTGTAGAGTGGCTAGGAAAACAATCCTCTATCCAGTGGGAGTCCTTAAACTTTAGAGGGGGTGGGAAACAATCCTCTTCTCTAGACTGGTGATATCGTAGTCCAAATTTCCACTTCTAGCTGGTTCTTTATACTCCCTATGAAGTGGGTATTCATCCTTCATGATAATGTTGGTTCTTCTCCTAGTATTATTTAAATCTCTTCACTTGATTACCTGCAAAGTAGTGGGTAGGCAATTATTACATCTTTCCTTCTCTTCTTTTCTAGTGCAACACCAACTACACTAGACTTTTCTTTCTTCTTCTTAGTGCAATAACCAACTACACTAAAACTTATTCTCTCTTCCTGGATAGAGTCACATACACTGATGTGATTATTCAAACACTAAGGAACCACTCACATAGCATCATCTGAATTAAAATGTCCTGAATAATTGTCAGCCTTAAGTGGGGAATACTCTGTTCTTCTTCTTCTTCTTTTCATTCTCTTTGACACGGAATAATTGTAGTGTCTTAATCGCTTTCTTCAATTCTCAATACCATTGCTGGAGTGTATTAGTATATTATCTTCATCCTTTTTGTAGATATGAATTTAGTTTCACATCTAGTTCTTCTTAACTTCACAAAGAAAAATGATAGTGTTAAACACCAGTCGTGTGAGATCGGATCTACTTATCTTCATGATACTGAATGGTTCATGGTACTTCCTTCTTCACAAAGTAACTTTGAGAGTGCTATGCACCTGTCAAAGGCATGTGGGACCCTTAAATTTTTCATTCACCCTTCTAAGTGACATGTGCGTAAAATTAAAACCTTTTGTGTAAAAAACACTTTTTTTGCGAAAAAAACCTTTTCGCACAACTTTTCTTTATCGTTCATAACTTACCTTTTTCACACAGCACTTCCTTTTTCGCACTGCACTTCTTCCTTTCACGCAATACTCTATACTTCAATTTTTCCAGGCATAAGAGCTCAAGATTTGTCTAAGTTTAGAGTCTCTTTAAAATGAGAGGGGTTCACCTCATATTTATAGGAATTTTTAACCCTGCGAGTAAAACCCCTTCCCGCGCGTAAAACTGTCTTTGAATTCTTTTAATTACGCGCACCCTGCTTGGAATTTTCGCACAGCTCATGACTTTTCTATTTTTCATCATTCTAAGCATGATGCTCCAATTTTATGAAAAATTTTACACTACATTCCATATTGCGCTCAAACCCAGCCTTTCACGTGATAACTTATTTCGTGCAATGCTCCAACATTTCACGCACCTCATGCCTTTTCCAATTTTCGAGCTTCTGATCTCGAAACAACTTTCACACAGTATGTTGATATTTAGTGAGAAACTATCATTTTCGTGCAACTCATAGATATTTCACCCATCCCGTGGATATTTCATGCATCCTGCTAACATTTCGTACGACCTTCATTTTGTTTCACGCACTGCATGCCTTTGTCATTTTTCAATGTTCAGACATTGAATCATGCCTTCTGAGCAAAAATATATACCATCTTAAATCATGTGTTCAACATCCATTGCCAAAGACACATCTTCATCTCCTGATTTTCTGGCCCTAAAATTTGACAAGCACTGGAAAAAGGCGCTACCTTAAACTGTGCTTTTGTGCCGCCTCCAGATTGTCCATTGCTTTGTCATTTCTCTGTTCACCGCTTCCCATAACCATTCATCAGCTTTCATCATGAACTCCAGTATTTTGATATATATCCTTTGATAGATCAGATTTAGCATCGTCAGAGTTACAATGGGAAGTACTAAAACTTCTCCATCTTCCAGTAGCATCATTTTCTTTTCAATCAAAAATGTATATGACTAGCATAATCATTTCTCCCCCTTTCCTTCAAAAGGCTTTCATCACATGTTCCCCTAACTTATGATATTTGAGAAAAACTTATCAGAAAAGAATCGTCTGGTTTGGATGTAATGCGAAATGCATGGCTACCTCAGAATGTGAAGCCCTTCCACATTCTCTCTTCTTGTTCAACAATAATTCTACACTTCAAGCAAATCATGTGATTTTATTCATCAATTAAACCCTTTCATGGATTTCTATCTTGAAAAATTTCATGGTATTCTTAAAATCCTCACTCTTCTTCAGTCATCCTCAGATGGATGATACTTCTCCATTCTTAATTATTGTAAACAATGTGTCACCTTGGACACAAGTTATTTGAACTTTGGATCAGATCAACAATCGACTAAATTTGAATTCATGGAGAGTTACCCAAGAATGAAATCCAATACTATGATTGCATAACAATTATCCAAGGATCCTCACTTAAGTCGATCTCTATTAACTTTGGAGTTCTTCTCCATCTCCTTATCCATTTTGACAAGCATTGAAAACTTTTGACAACAAATACAATCTTCATACAGAAAGTGGTCCCCACAATCTTCCCCTATGTATTTTCTGTCAAGACCTTAGAGTTATCTTCAAATGAATATGTCAATATCAAAATGAGAATCTTTATATCCCATTTACTTTTTGAACTTTAATTTAACTTTCTCTCCCCCTTATTGAAAAGAAATACAATTTTCATGGTAGAGAGGGTATAATTCCATATATAAGAAATGTTCCATCAATCATTTCAACTCTAAGTCTACATGAGGAATGCATGACAGAAAAAAAGATGATTTGATTTGGACAACAAAGTTGTCCATTACCCACTGAATATGACACCGCATGAGATGAGAACTCATACAATTGACTTCATGGTTTTTCCACTTTTATTCTAGGCTGAATATATTGAATTTGATAAGAAATAATCAACCTCAAATTCCTAAACTCACTTCAACAAACGGATCAAAAACATTCAAGTGCAATTTGCAGGATAAGTGGACATGGGGCACTTTCATTTTTCTTATGTCACTGGTTGACTTAGTTACTACCCCTTTGTAAAAATATCTTTATTTTGAGTAACAAGGGATGAGAGATTAGGAAATGAAATACCCTTTCCAATGACATAGTCCTCAGACAATATTCAGAGTAGTTGAATTTACTTCCAACTGAAGTTGATACATATTAAGATAATGACTCTCGAAGCTTCTTCATGTTTCTCCCTCTAAAGAGAACACTTCTCATCACAGAATCTCAAGTTCTCCCCCCCTGAGATCTTGCTTCACCTTAAATTCCCTATATTTAATGAACAAATACAATACACAAATATATAAGGGAATAAGGTGGATCCTCCATGCTTCTTCAATGTGAACAGGATGGCGGAGATGATTTTCTCAACCAAGATTGTCCATTTTCTCCACTCCTCAAACTTTTACATTTGATATTTTATTTTGAATGAGGTTGTTTGGATCTCAATACATCTTCCATAACATTGTGTGTGAATATAAATTCTTCAATGGATTTCCATGAACTATAATTTCCTAGTGCCACTTTCATCTTTTTCATGAATTCTTTTTGTGATGGAATAAATTCAAAGCACTTTATCACAGTATGACCAGCCTTGCTGCACCTTACACAGAGAACTTCATTGTCTTCATATAGAATCTTCTTTTTGCATTTGGTACTAGCCTTATCTTAGGAATATTCCATTTTCCTCTTTCTGTTGAAATCGTTTGGCCAAACCAACAATATATCATTAGGGATTGAGAAATTAAATTGGATCTTTTACATGGATTCTTCTTAGTGGATTATTTCTTAGTAGTTATTTTGGATGAACCACCCTTCACCCTTGTGGATTTAGAATACAAGGAATTCTCATCTTTCCTTCTGGAAATCTTCTTTGGAGAATTTGTTTTCACATTATTTGTCTAATTTCTTCACAAGGATGCTTCTTCATTAATGCCTAGATTCTATGGTCTTCTTTTTTTATAAGATGTGGGTAACTGTCGAAATGAACATGCACCATTTATATGACCACTCCAATAACATACATCCCAGATGTTATCTAACATTCCAAATCTGTTTGCAGTATCTAGATGCTTCTGGATCTATGGATGTTGCTTCTTCTTCTCTAGATTCCCCCCCCTTGAGATTGGATTTCTCTGTTCTTTTACATTTAAGGGATTGTAACAAAAATCCAGTGCACAATTCACAAATCTATTTTGGCACCATCATTGACTAAAAAACCATGACTTCGTTCCATCTTCTTTATAAGGTTTCCGAATCTTCTTCTTGGTATGTTTTGCTTTCTATGGGGAAATATCTTCCACACTCTTTCCCCTATCCACAGTATCGATGGTTTTAGGTTTCCTCTCACCTTTCTTTATCCATACCTATTTAGAATTTTTCTTCAAACCTGTACTTTTTATAGAACCAATTTTAGAAACATTAGTAAAAGTTGGTCAGGATGGTACCTTTACTTTCTCAGCTGCTTATGATAGATCAATGAGTGAAGCCATGATCTTCTAATCACATGTTGGATGTCTTTTGACAGAAGAATCCTCCAGTGAGCATTGAGTACTAGCAGCAATTGATTCCTTCTTTTGTGGAGACTCAATATGTGTCTTCTCAAGATTGGTCAACTGAGCTTCAAATTCTAGACATATCATATTGAGGACGACTTCCTGGTCTTCAATCATAGTCACATACTGTTCACAAGAATTCTTTAATCTTTCAAATTCATCTTCATGCATCCTTACTTTTCTTTTTAACAAAGAGTCATGTTCTTTGATATTTTTGGAGTTTTCTTCCAAATATACCTCCTTGACATCATTTCTCTTTTTCAATCATCTTCAAGTTCATGGATCTTTTCTTTTAGAGTCTTATTGAATCCCTCTTTTTCTTCAACATCTTTGAGGCATTTTGAAGAACTTACTTCAAATTCCCTCTTTGTCAATTAAAAGGCTCCAACATGTCTCGAAAGATTTAGAAATTAAAAAATATTTTCTTGTAAGCCTTTCTCTAAAACATCATTTTATTCTTCCAGCTGAGTGATCTTTTCTTGCATGAATTAAAATTCTCCACAAACCAGGGATGTGATTTCTTCAGGAATACCATGCTGAATCATTCTTAATCTATCAACAGATATTTCTTCAAATGTTGTAGATTGATCATCACCACTTGTGATAGAAATTTCATCATGAGAATAATTTTTGAATGTACTATCAAATACTGCTTGATCAGTTGAAGTAGGAAGGTTGTCTATATTCTTGGTGGAGACTTGATCCACATTCTCCTTACTTTCCAATACTAGTGTGTCTTCCAGATATAGAGAACTAGATACTTAATCTTCTTTCGATTAGAGGGAATTCTACTTCAACATTCTTTTCTCTTTATTTTGTCTATTCATGATGGTCCTGGTAGATATATCATTCTGATCATAGGTAACTGAATCTTCACCAACACTTCTCCTCATTGTTAAATCAGGAAAGGAACTCAAATCCATAAAAGGGAATAACTTCACTGTAGAGAATCCAACATAGGTGAACCTGGATCTGATACCAATTGAAAGGACCAGTTTGTGATATACTTAACACTGAGTGGGGGGGGGGGTGAATTAGTGTTGAAGACCTTTTAATTCAATTAAATATTTTATTCCTTTATCTCTTGACCTATTAGCATCTTTATTATCTTATTCTTTTTTCCCCATCGCATGTAATAATAGAAAGTAGTAAAAGTATGAACACAATAATTTTTACAAGGTTCACCACTCAACAACTGTAGCTACGTCCTTTCCATGCCTGGATATGACCAGTGCATGGATTCTCTACTATGATGTGGTATGAAATTACAGTGGATTGTCTAGGAAAACAATCATCTAGCTAGTGCGAGTCCCTACACTTTAGAGTGGGGTGGGAAACAATCATCCTTCCTAGACTGGTGATAGCCTAGTCCAACTTGCTGCATCCAGCTGGTTCATTATACTAACTATGTTGATAGTTTTATTCCTTATTGATAAGGTAGGTTCTGCTCATGGTCTTCTTTAGTGCTCCTCACTTGAGTACTTACAAAGTAGTATGCTGTCAATTGTTTCTTCTTTCCTTCTCTTCTTTTCTAGAGAATCACCTGTTACACTAGACTTCTTCTTTCTTCTTCTTAGGGCACCAACCAAACACACTAAAACATATTCTCTCATCTGGGCTAGAATCACATAAACTGATCTGATTATTCAAACACTGAGGATCCACTCACATAGCATCATATGAATTAAAATGTCTTGAATAATTGTCATCCATCTGTTGGGAATACTTTGTTCTTCTTATTCTTCTTTTCATTCTCTTTGACATAGTATAATTGCAGTGCCTTAAACTATTTCTTCAATTATTAATACCATCACTGGAGTTTATCTGTATTCTATATTCTTTATTTGTGTAGATATTAATTTTAGTTTCACATCTAGTTATTCTTCAATTCGCAAAGCACAACGATAGTGTTAACACTAGTCATGTGAGTGAGGATCTACTTCTCTTCATGATAGTGAATTGTTCATGATACATCCTTCTTCACAAAGTCAAATCGAGAGTGCTATACACCCGTAGAAGGCCTGTGGGAACCAAAAATATTTAGCGCACCCTTATATGCGACTTTCTCTTAAAATTCAAACCTTGCACGTAAAAAACACCTTTTGGCATGAAAAACCATTTTCGCGCAACTCTTCTTTTTCGGGCAGAACGTCTCTTTTTCACGCAGCCCTTCCTTTTTCGCACTGCACTTCTTCTTTTCCCGCAATACTCTATACTTCAATTTTTCTAGGCGTCAGAGCTCGGGATTTTTCTAAGTGTCAAGTATCTTTAAAATTAGAGGGGTTCACCTCATATTTATAAGCATTGTTTACCCTGCAAGTGAAACCCCTTCCCGCACGTAAAACTATCTCTGTCTTCTTTAAATTACGTGCACCCTACTTGGAGTTTTCACACACCACATAACTTTTCTGTTTATCATCATTCTAAGCATAAAGCACCAATTTCATGCAAAATTCCACACCACATTCCATATTGTGCGCAAACCCAGCCTTTCACACGATATCTTTTTTCGTGCAATGCTCCAACATTTCGCGCACCTCATGAATTTTCCTATTTTTGAGCTTCTGAACATGAAACACTTTTCACATAGAACGTTGATATATGGAACATAGCTATCTATTTTTCACATCTCACAGATATTTCACTCATCTAGTGGATATTTTGCGTTTCCCGCAAACATTTCACACGAACTTCATTTTTTTCACGCATTACATTCATTTGTCATTTATCAATGTTATGACCTTGAATCATGCATTGAACGCAAAAAACTAAACCATCTTCAATCTTGAATGCATAATCCATTTCCAAAGACACATCTTCATCTCCCTATTTTCTGGCCCTAAAATTTGGAAAACACTTGAAATCATCGCGACCTTAAACTGTGCTTTTGTGCTACCTCCAGATTGTCCATTGCTTTGTCATTTATCTCTACACTGCTTCCCATAACCATTCATCAAGTTTCCTCATGAACTCCACTATTGTGATATATATCCTTCGATAGATCATATTTTTCATCGTCGGAGTTATAATGGGAGTTACTGAAACTTCCCCATCTTCCAACATTATCATTACTCACAATCAAAACTGTATATGACTGGAATCATCATTTATCCCCCTTTCCTTCAAAAGGTTTTCATCACTAGTTCCCCTAACATATGATATTTTGAAAATACATATCAGCAAAGCATCGACTAGTTGGGATATAATGTGAAATGCAGGGTTACCTCAGAATGCGAAGCCCTTCCACATTCTCGTTTCTTGATCAACCATCATTCTACACTTCATGAAAATTATATGATTTTATTATTCAAGTAATACATTGCATGGATTTCTATCATGAACAATTTCATGGTATTCTTAAAATCATACTTCTTCTTCAATCATACTTAGATGGATGATACTTCTCCATTCTACATTGTTGAAATCAATGTGTCACATTTGACACAAGGTCTTTGAAGTTAGGATCAGTTCAACAATTGTCTGAATTGGAATTCATGGAGAATTACCCAAGCCTGAAATCCAATACTATGATTGCATAACAATTATCCAGGATTCCTCACTTTAGTCGATCTCCCGGAACTTTGGAGTTCTTCTCCATCTCCTTCTTCATTTTGACCATCATTGACAACTGTTGACAACAAATACAATATTCATAGATAAAGTCATCCCAACAATAATCAAAGGAAAATTATTCCACTGGAGAGTTGTTTCTAGATTTTTTACATTTATATGAAATTCATGTTCTGTCTTAGCCCATAGATTTGGAAAACCCCTATGTATAGCAGATTACATATCCTCCCCATTTCAAATGCACCGACATGAAAATGATATCTAATTGAATTGAACATTCTATAGATATCCATTATAAAATTTAGAATCTTTTGGGATCGGATGCCCGAACAAAGATGATATGAATATCTCTAATACTTTTGGAAATCATCCCTCGTACAGGAAAACCACTATGGACCTCAACTGAAAAACAATTTCGAAGTGTTGTAAATCCTCCCAGGCCATCGTGATGGAAGGCCAGTGTCTTAAAGACACATTTTTTTGACCCAATCTAGCGGTAAGCTATTGAAACCCCCAACTGGTGGTAAGCCTTCATCAGAAGAACTATGTGGACTTTTATTACCTACCACATGGATTTTTAAGAAGCCTCCTCTAGGATCAAGCCCGAAGCCATCCTCATCCTCATGATTGTTCCATCCCATTCATCACCCTTCATGGATGTACCCTTGCGCCGTGATCTCCAGGTCCTCACTGCCTCTTGTTTCTCACACCGAGCATTACTCACGTGAGCATAGAGAAAGCACCGACCATGAAAAGAACACTTGGGAATCCTAGAGTGTAATCCCCACACCCATCCTAAACTACGAGGACTTTGATCCATGTCAAGGCATGGTACGTAGGAATCCTCCCTGAGGAAAAATTGAGTAGTGGATTTGATTATATCAAATGACTGTTTTCGAATCACGGTTTAAAATTAATACCTAATCAAAAATATGTTTATATGATTGATTGTGATTAATTGAATTTATAGGAAAAAAAGTAAAAGTATTTGACAGAAAATTTGTTTCATTGACTTAAACAATAAAATGGAGGAACATCCCCAGTTTAGTGTCTCTCCATGGTATCAAATGAAAATGAGTACACATCATGATTTGGGGAAAGGTCCAATAATTCATGGATCTACCGTTATAATTAAAATGGTATATGACTAATATAGGCCATCAAGAGTTTATTACAATGAATATATCTCATTTTCTACAGCATTGACTGTTGGGCACATCCATTCCCTAATGACTTTAAGTTTCCACCTTTTTTCTGGATAGCTTCGTATTTGGCACTTGAATTTGTTAGTTGAACATTCACCCTTGATATGTGAGACTCAAACTCTCACAGGAATTCATTTTGGGAGATCACCTAATCATGATCCTTCTCTTATATGGACATTAGGTGATCGAGTTCATCTAAGTCATCTCGAAATTTTGTTACCTGATGATGGTAAGAATTGATCTTGGAAATTTTATCCTCATAAGAAACAAGGACTTTACAGGCTATGAAAATATAGTATATTAAGAGATATAGTTCCCGATAATCAACGACATTGGATCCCAACTTGGTGAATAACCACTAGAAGTTGTTAGTCTCATCAGTAAAGCTAGCTAGAAGTGCCTTCAAGGAAAGGGAAAATAACGGACACCATGCCTATTTTCGCACTGCATGGTGCCTCCCCGCAACACTAGGTACTGGATCATCCGCCACCGCAATGGGTCTATAGGCAGGAAGTGTCATTACAAGAGTGGTAATGGACTTAATAGAGGTTACAAGAGCTGGAGGTCTCTCTTTACCCTCATATGGTTCTACCACTGGAGACGGACGTAGAGGACTAACCCTAGCAGCGACTTTCGGGGTATTCGATGATACTCTACTTGGGCTAGCCTAATTAGGGACATGAGTAGTATCCAATAGAAAGGAGCAAGCTGAATCACTCCCCACTGAGATAAGGAGCACCAATGAAACCCATTCGAGACAAATATTGCAGCAGATTGAGCGTTTTATCATCAAAGGGGAAAGAACATATGGTGTAGCCATATCGTCCAATGTTGGAACAGGAATATAAGTCACAGACATCACTCCCATTACAAGAGAAGAAATGTATTGCATTGATGTCAAGTTCTAGACCAGGATAATACTAGTTAGAGTCTTCTGGTCCCACCGAAGTAGACTTTTGAGCACCCAATCAGGGTAATATCCCACCAAGCATTTAAAATTTATAAACGATATGAAATTGGATCCCATCGTTTTAGGGATGGTAACCCCCATAGAAGCACCTCCCAAAATCATTATATGCCATAACTGGAGAAGAATTATGGGATGTCATTCTCACATTAACTAAACCTGAGGAAAAAGTGTGGTTTGTTGAAGGCACCCAAATTTTGTAGTGTATTGGTAAGGATAGTATGGATCACAAATGTCTACTTGATCTATGTGAGCAGTGAGCATCATGTCCTATAGCATGATAATGTATGAAAGTTCCTCAGAAAAACCACCCTTATCACCCTGTAATGATGAAGGGGGGTTGGGTGGAGTGAAAATGATAATTCATAAGCGTCATTCGACAGCTTCCAGTAATACTAATGCATATATTCTTGGGATGAACAACATAAATGTTGAGAAGGGTAAGTTTAAGGATGGATTAGGGAAGCCTCATAGCATGTCAATATTCATAGAAAGGATATTGTTCTACCATACACCCATATATTAAACGATGTGATTTGATGAGACAATTTGGGGTTTTATGTTCTTATATCTACCTAAACAAGTCATAAATCTAGGAAAAATTAGGAGTGGTTATATTAATTGTTCTACACTATTCTAGACCACCATCCATTATCGATGTGAAATAACTAACCAAGGAATATACATCATGGGATGGTAAGTTACACCCACTCCAAATCGTGGAAAAGAAACATATGAATCTATGTGTAGGTGGCACATCCATTTGAAGCTCATATCCCAATATATTATACCATCTTGCTTTGACGGTAGGGAAATATGACCCTGGAAGATGTCAAGACTAATAGGGAAGATGATTTCCACTACGATGATCTCTTATTTTCGGCCCGTTAATCTACAAGAATTACCATATCCATGCTTGAATTGGATAAGATAGTGAGAATGGACGGTTGACCAAGAAATCCTTCTACCATAACCAGTAAGCTCCTAGTCAATGGGGACACGTGGTTGATATCATCCCAATTAGTAGCTGCTATAAGGAACAATTCATACATATCTACTATGATGGCGATCCCTCCAAGAATGTGTATGTCCAATAAGTTGATTCTCACATCCCCAAGAGATAATTTGAAGGTGTTTGTGTTTGAACACTAGTAGTTCAAGAATGATCAAGCCTAGACCTAATGTTGTGAACATAGTGTCCTAGGATTCCTGATATATGTTCCCTACCTATAATAGGATAGGGGACTCTAAATAGGTTTAATGTAACAAGCATTATAAGGCCCATTTTTCATAGAATCATCCTCCATCACACAGGTCCAATTTTTTTCCACCATCCATTAGGGTTTTCATGGGAAATGTTGATAATGGACATGCACTCTTGGAAGATTAATATTGAGGCAATGTTTCAAAAACTGTGGTCACCAGAAGTCCACATTGAGCGTTATAATATGAGACTAATTTCCTAAATCATAGTTTCCATGACCTCTTTTAATGAGGAAATATTGGCCTGATCATGACCTTGTGGTACTTATAGGAGAATGAAAGAAGTACTGGGGTCTACCAATGATAGAAGAATGTAATCTGGAAGACCAACTCCATAGAGAAGTAATTAAAAAAAATTGGTAAGCTATGAGCTCTGGTTTGAGGAGATATTTTAAGAATATGTCTCAAGGAACAATATTGGATCAAATATGGTCTTTATTGTACCATGTCATGGTTTAACTCATCATGGTCAATTTAATCATTGCCTATGAAATGGCCATTGCAACCTACATTGAATGATCCAAAATCCCAAAAAATGTATTTCCTAGGAAAAATGTTGGATTAAGGCTATAAAAATGGCTACAAGACATAAAAAAGTGTCAGCATGGGGCTTGGTGAACTTCTCCCAAAATGGTACATGGAATCAATTTCCTTTGTGTTGCACGATACACATAATCAATGCCCACATATTTTTTTGGTACATGGTAGCATTATACAGCTTACAAATATAGTATGTGAATGTTTTGTGAGGCGCTAGCCTATGGAACATTTGCTAGTGAATGTAAGGGTTCACAGAAAGAAAAAATAAAAAACCAAGGCCTCTCCATGTCTATATTAAAGGTTTTTGTTTAAATTTTTATGTTTTGATTATTAAGTCTTAATGTTGAGTTAACTAGTTCATGTACAGTGTGTGGGACACAAAAATCCCGTAGAATTATCCTATGAAGAGTTCTGGATTTTAGTTTTAAATTCACAATCAATGTTCACGACGCCCAAAATATATTTCGCAGGTAAAAGAAATTTTGAAGAGTTTGGTTTATGACATTTATGAATTGGTTCAGGAATAATGATTTCATAAAAGAAGTGGTGCACAAATACCAACAAAGCTGAGGGAAATTCAAGGGAACTTTTCTCCATGATAAATGGAAATACACTAATGACCTGGGCCACTACATATAGGTGTGGTCCACTCATAGTGGACCTATATGTTGTACCGCGAACCACTTCAGTTCCTGACCACTTATACATCAACAAAGTCATCTCTTTGATCCAAACGGAACCCATTTCGATGGGGGGAATTTGTACGGTCCTGAAAACATTGCGAAGGGAAGCCACTACTCCCCCAATAACATTGTAGAATGAAGAAATAATTCCTAAAATTTCAATAAAGATAATTGGAAAACATTTAGTAGATTACATTGGATGAAACATGAAATAATTGAATTTCTCAGTGAATATTAAGTTACCCACATACCATCATCGAGAAGGGTTTGTGAAAATCATGAAAAAGGAACCACCTATAAGAGAAACGACTCACAAGTCAATAGCCCTCTGAGCGATGGATGAAAAACCCAAGATCCCATGATCCCTATCAATGGTGGAATCAATTGTGTGAAGGCCAGAAAATATCATCTCGCGAACTCTATCATTCACGGACCAATAAAATCGAAAGGGTTCAACGAACAATTACTCAAGATCCACAGCCTCTATAAAACCCAATTGACCGAGTCTTCTTCTGATCAAGATATCTCTTCATGGGTTTCTACAAAAAAATTTTCATGCCCATATATATGAATGCCCCAATGCACTATAAAATGAGTACATGGGGAACTGAGAAAGGAAGAATGGGGAATGATGGAATCAGACCCTAGAGGTTGGAAGAAAGAATTTAGAGAGGATTCTAGCTTCGGTCTTGAATCATCAATGAATTCCAAATAGAAAACCACATTCCCACAGGTCTAACCAACTGTGAACCATAAAAAGAAGGAACAAATTTTTTTTTGGAAAACCGCGGACCTAATTGGTGTCATCACGAACCAAAAATTCCTCGGAGTTGAACACCCCAAGAATGATAGTGTTGGAAGTAGAACAAATGTCCCCAAAAATTTTCAAAATTCTTTTATACACGATCCAAGATCGTAGTCTATTTCGCAAACTTTAATTTGGTAGGTCATAGGACCTGAATGGAGTTACAGTTAAGGAGTTATAAACATTTGAATTTGGGCAGGAAAACTGGTTCGCAAAGGCCATTCGCGAAGCCCCCTCGGTGATTATAGAGCACCGCCATGAAGTAATAAGGAGGGATGCTCCACGAACCTGTCTGACGTTCGTGATGTTCCATGAATACCCACCGCGAAGCAGGGAGGTAGGACGCTCTGCGACCGCATTTGACGTTCGCGATCCGTCATGGAGCAAGCTCCGTCTTTGCGCTGAGCGAGTTTTGCTTCACGGAACCCCTTTCCTATAAATACCCAACTCCCCCTTCTTTTTATGGCCAGTCCCCCCTACCCTTGTACAGGTGCTTCACCCCTTGGGCAGCCGATCTCCCGGTTTGCGAAGCTCCTCTTTCCTTCGCGAAGCGGCTCCGTGAGGCCATGCTATACGAGCAGCTTCCTTTGTGTTGCTGCTCTGCGAGTCTCTGCTCTGTGAACAAATTTCTTCGCGTTGCGACTCCATGAGCCTATGCTCCATGAGACCATTCTCCACGAGTCCATGCTCCGTGATGATTATCCGCGAGTCCATGCTCAGTGATGCTTCTTCCTGAGTCTATGCTCCGCGAGGCCATTCTTTGTGAGACCCCATGCTTCACGAGCCCCTTTGATTCACGAAGCTACTTCACTAAGACCTATCCTTCGAGCCCACCGGTCCATACAAAGGGGGTTGCGCCCCTGCACCCCCACTCAGGGTCAGTGTCGGGCTGTGGTCCTGGCTCGGTCCCTTTGCTACCATCACTTACCCCCCATTAAAAACGGAGGGTCGCCCAATGAACTTTTCGGGCCGGGATGTCGGGATTTTCCATTGCTCCCATATGGGCATCCACCTTCCACTTATGGAATAACATGATTTTAGATACTCCACCACACACCATGAAACACCTTGAGTTGAAATCTTCCACTTGGTTTCATTCCCTTGTCATGAGTTCAGATTCTCATCATCAATTCCCCGAGTACCTTGAGTCGAACCATTCCTCAGGCAACACCTCCAAACCCAACAACTTGGCTTCTTTTGCAGGTTGAACCAAAAAGGGCCGCCCTTGCATAAGACCCAACACCAACCATTGATAGGCGCCTTGTGCCTAATATTCCTATCTACAAGACATTAAATTGTAGTGAACCCTACGTACCAAACATAAGATTCCTCTTGCTACAAACGAGAGATGCCTTATAATCTTAGAATGAGATTCCAATTGTCATATCTACATGACTTTAAATTGTAGTACTCCCTATATTCCAATCATAGGATTCTTCTTGCATGAAACCAGAGATGCATTATGCTCCAAGCATGAGATTCCAATAGTCCCATATGCAAGACTATAAACTGTAGTACACCCTATGTGCCAACCATAGGATGCCTCTTGCACTAAACAAGAAATGACTTATGCTATAAGAATAAGACGCCTAATGCCCAGATTACAGTGTCATAATTCAAATACCCCTTGGTGTCATCCCACTTGTGCACTAGCACATAGGTGTAGAATCATAAACATCAACCCACTAGTGGGTTGGGAAGCCCTCATGGCCAGACATGAGGAAGAAATTACGAGCAACTTCTTTGTGTAAGACCCATTCACCAGTGCCACTCCATAGAGGCACCCTTTCAACATCCTTGCATAACCTTGATTCACCAGTGCCGCTCCATAGCGGCACCCGAGAATCTCCTAGCTAAGCCCCATTCACCATTATCACTACATAGCATCACCAGCGATGCTTCCTCACGTAATCCCCGTTCACCAGTGTCGCTCCATAGCAGCACCCAGACATCATCCCTGCATAAGAACCATTCACTAGTTCCGCTCTATAGCGACACCTAGGAAACTTCCTAGCATAATCCCCATTCACAATTTCCACTTCATAGCGGCACATGGGCAGCTTCCTCGTATAATCCCCATTCACCAGTGCTGCTCCATAGCGGCAGCCAGGTTTCTTCCTCGCATAAGCCCCGTTCACTAGTGCCGCTCCATAGCAGCACCCGAGTTACTTCCTTTTGTAATCCACATTCACCAGTTCCGCTCCATAGCGGCACTCGGGCAGCATCCTTGAATAAGACCCATTCACCAGTGCCGCTCCATAGTAGCACCAGGGTAGCTTCCTAGTTTAATACCCATTCACCATTTCTCCTCCATAGAGGCAACCGGGAAGCTTCTTCACATAAGCCCCATTCACCAGTGTCTCTCCATAGTGGCACCCAGGTATCTCCTTAGCATAAGCCCCATCCACTGTTGTTATCGTTATTCAGCGGTAAGCCATTGTAATCCTATCTAGTAGTAATCTGTTGACATCCTTATCTAGCAGTAAGCCGTTGTGAACCAATTCAGAGGTAAGCCGTTGTGATCCTATTCAGCGGTAAGTCATTGACGTCATTATCCTGTAGTAAGCCATTGTGACCCAATCCAGCGGTAAGCTGTTGTGACCCAATCCTGCAGCAAGACGTTGAAACCCCTAATCGTCGGTAAGCAGTCATCAAAAGAACTACGCGTACTTTGATTCCCTTCCATGGGGATACGTGGGAATCCTCTTCAAGGCTCAATCCCAAAACCATCGGCATCGTTCCATCCCATTAATCACCCTTCAAGGAAGCACCCTTGCACCGTGATCGTCAGGTCCTCACTGCCTCTTATTTCTCACACCGAGTGTGACTCACGTGGGATTAGTGAAAGCACCGACCATGACAAGAACACTTGGGAAGCCTAGTGTGTAATCCCCACACCATCCCAAACTACGTGGACTATGATCCATGTCAAAGAATTGTGTGTAGGACTCCTCCCTGAGGTTAAGTCGCACCATCCCCCTAGACAAGTTCCTTATTCACGTTGGTTCTCCGACATGCCCTTTTATTAACTACGGGGTATTTGATCCTTGTCCAGGCATGGTACGTAGGAAGCCTCTTTGAGGTTCAAGCCCCACCAACCATCTAGACCAAGGTCCTTCTTTACGTCGGTTCACCGACACCCCATCCAGAACTACGAGGACTTTGATCCATGTCAAGGCAAGTTATATTGGAATCCTCATGAGGTTCAAGCCCAACACCCGGTCGTTCCGACCTCATTCACGTCAGTTCTCCGACAGGACCTTTTATGAACTACGAGGTCTCTGATCGATGTCAAGGCATGGTACGTTGGAAGCCTCCCTGAGGTTCAAGACCCACCAACCATCTAGACCAAGGTCCTTCTTCACATCGGTTCACCGGTGCTCCATCCTGAACTACGAGGAATTTGATCCATGTCAAGGAATGGTAGATAGGAATCCACACGAGGTTAAATCCCACCACCTGGTAGTTCTGACCTCCTTCACGTCGGTTCTTCAACATGCCCTTTTTTGAAATACGAGTTATTTGATCCATGTCACGGCATGGTACGTAGGAAGCCTCCATGAGGTTCAAGCACACCGACCGATCGTTTATTCACGTCAAGTTCCACCCAGGTCTCACATGATGTTAAACTGAACACCCGAACTACAAGGACATTGATCCATGTCAAGGCACGGTACGTAAGAAGCCTCTATGAGGTTCAATACCATCCCCAGTAGACCCCCCGAGTTCACCTTCACGTCAGTTCACTGACGATACCCTTCCTGAACTACAAGGACTTTGATCCATGTCAAGGCATTGTACGTAGGAAGCCTCCCTGAGGTTCAAGCCCGTCTCTCATCAGACCAAAGTCCTTCTTCATGTCGGTTCGCCGACACCCACATTCCTTTTGAACTACAAGGTCATTGATCCATGTCAAGGCATGGTACATTGGAAACCTCCATGAGGTTCAAGTCCACCACCCGGTCATTTATTCACGTCATGTTCCACCCCCATCTCGCATGACATTAAACTGCACACCCGAACTATGGGGAATTTGATTCATGTCAATACATGGAGTGTAGGAATCCTCCAAAAGGTTCAAGCCCACCCCTAGTGGACCCTCAGGTTCACCTTCACGTCAGTTCACTGAGAAAACCCTTCTCGAACTATGAGGACTTTGATCCATGTCATGGAATGGTACATTGGAACCCTCCCCGAGGTTCAAGCCCTTCACCCATCAAACCAAGGTGTTTCTTCATGTCGGTTCACCGACACCCACATCCCTTTGGAACTACGAGGTCTTTGATCCATGTCAAGGCATGGTACGTAGGAAGCCTCCATGAGGTTCAGGCCCAACACCCAATGGACCAAGGTCCCTTTTTTCATCCCGAACAACGAGGACATTGATCCATGTCAAGGCATGGTAAGTAGGAAACCTCATGAGGTTCAATCCCAACACCCATCGGACCAAGGTCCACCGTCACATCGGTCCTCCGGCGCACCATCCCGAACTATGAGGACTTTGATCCATATCAAGGCATGGTATGTAGGAAACCTCACAAAATTCAATCCCATCACCCATCGGACCAAGGTCCACCTTCACATCAGTTCACTGGAACCATCCTAAACTACGTGGACATTGATTCCCTACCATGGGGATACGTAGGAGGTCTCTGTGAGGCTCAAGACCAACTTCACTATCTCCCTTGCGATGGTCCCATTTCCTCCCTCCCCCCCCCACTTCATTCATCCGTACATCATCCATCCTGATTGTCTCTCAGGCCGCCACATCCCGGTGGGATCATTTCTTCCACCCTCCTCACTGCTTCTAGCAGTACCTGGGCTGATATCCACGCATAAGCCCCAGCATGTCTCTGGGTCGTTGTCCTCTGTGTACACCCCGATTCATCAACCCTTTGAACTAAGTGGGGTTTGATCCCTATTGTCTACACGAGGTACGTAGGAAACCTCCATGAGGTTCAATCCCAACAAATGGTAAACCTTGGTGATTCCACATTCTGGGTTGCACACTCCATGATCCGCCCTCAGTGGTGTTCAGATCAGCCATTACAGTGTGACATCTCCCCTCCTTGGAGCGCACCACCTCAGATCTATCCTCATTGGGCATTCTGATCCATCCAACTTTAGGTATTCCCCCCTTGGGATATACCAATCTGATCCGTCTCTATGGGATGTTTTGATCACTGTAATACCGTCTTCGTAAGATGTTAAACTCGCAGCCTACCTCATGTTAAACTTGAGATGCCAGAGGAAAACCTCATAAAACACGCCCTTGGCGTAACCTTCTCTACATGACGTTAAACTCTAAGTATACCACGTATTGAACATGGGAAGCTGATGAAAACCTCAGAGACATGCCTCCAGCATATGATACCCCATGGTTGAAGTGGGATGCCTCAGGTTCTACACCTTTGAGGTGCCCTCTTATGAAAAATAATATAGGTCCTCCTATGTCCACACACCCAGAGATGCCCCGAAATTCCTGATGTTTTCATCTACTCCAACCGAAGGTTGCTACCATGTGAGTATCCCATAGAATGCTTTGATGGAAGTAGTGTAATTGACCGGTGTCCATGAAGATATAGCACCGGGAACAAGATCCACGAAACATGACTTAATCTATAAGGGAGACCCGAACTGGGTGATGAGTTTCGAGGAGGAATCCATGGAAGGAAGAACCAACATCCCATCATCCCGTTTTGATCAAGGAGAAAACATCCCTGAACAAGGAATATATGACGCCTGCCTTTGGAAATCCAGAATGCAGGGAAACAACTGCGCGTCCTCCACAGACGGATGCGCACGCCCTAGCGAAAGTGTTAGAAACAGAGATGATGAACCCAACATGAATATCTTCTCCTTTAATAGAGAGTAGAACAAATGTGTCGGGAAAATTGAGGCTTCACCCATGTGAATCCCCTCTCCATTATATGAGAGAGGATGAGTAACATCCGGTGTTTGAAGACTACGGTTCAACCGCTCCTTGCTGACTCCACCGCCTCAAGAGGCCACTCAGGTGGCATCCGCCACCCGACTGCATTGGCTCCTCACTGACTCCGCTACCTCAAGAGGCCAAACAGGTGGAATCTGCCACCCCACTCAATCGACTCCTCACAGATCCCACCTCCTTAAGAGGCCATGCAGGTGGCATCCGCCACCCCACTCGATCGGCCTCTCGCCAACTCTGCCGCCTTAAGAGGCCACGCAGGTGGCATCCGCCACCCAACTTCATCGGCTCCTTGCCGATCCCACCACCTTAAGAGGTTGCGCAGGTGGCATCCGCCACCCAAATTCATCGGCTCCTCACTGACCCGCCTCCTTAAAAGGCCGCACAGGTGGCATCCACCACCCGACCTTATCGGCTCCTCACCGATCCCGCCGCCTTAAGAGGTCGTGCATGTGGCATCCACCACCCGACATCATCAGATCCTCACCGATACCACCACCTTAAGAGGCTACGCAGGTGGAATCCGCCACCCGACTTCATCGGATCCTCGCCGATCCCGCCGCCTTAAGAGGCCGCACAGGAGGCATCTGCCTCACGACTTCATCGGCTCCTCCCCGATCCTGCTGCCTTAAGAGGCCGCGCAGGTGGCATCCGCCACCCAACTTCATCGGCTCCTCGCTGATCTCGCCGCCTTAAGAGGCCGCACATGTGGTTTTCTCCACCCAACTTCTTCGTCTTCTCGTCGATCCCGCCGCCTTAAGAGGCCTTGTAGGTGGCATCTGCCACCCGATTTTATCAACTCCTTACAAAATCCACCACCTTAAGAGGACGCGTAGGTGGCATCCGCCACCCGACTTCATCGGCTCCTCACTGATCCCGCTGCCTTAAGTGGCTACGCAGGTGGCATATGCCACCAAACTCCTTTGGCTCCTCACCGATCACGCCACCCCAAGAGGCCGCGCAGGTGGCATCCACCACCCGACTTCATCGGCTCCTCGCCGATCCCGTGGGCTTAAGAGGCCGCGTAGGTGGTATCTGCCATCCGACTTCATCGGATCCTCACCGATCCCACCGCCTTAAGAAGTCGTGCAGGTGGAATCCGCCACCCAACTTCATCGGCTCTTTTCCATCTCTGCCACCTTAAGAGGCCGCGCAAGTGGCATCTGCCTCGTGACTTCATCGGCTCCCCGCTGATCCCGCCGCCTTAAGAGGCTGCGTATGTGGCATCCACCACCCAACTCCTTCGGCTCCATACCAATCCCGCCGCCTCAAGAGGACACGCAGGTGGCATCCTCCACCCGACTTCATCGGATCCTCACCGATCTTGCCGCCTTAAGAGGCCGCACAGGTGCCATCCGCCACCCGAGTTCATCGGATCCTCACTAATCCAGCCGCCTTAAGAGGTCATTCAGGTGGAATTCGCCACCGACTTCATCATCTCCTCACCGATCCTTCTGCCTTAAGAGGCCGCACAGGTGGCATCCGCCACTCGACTTCATCGGCTCCTTACCAACTCTGCCGCCTTAAGAGGCCACGTAGGTGGCATCTACCACCCGACTACATCGACTCCTCACTGATCCCACCACATAAATAGGGCTAGCAGTTTGCATCCTCCTACTGAAACCTTTGGCTCCTCGCCGATCCTGCCACCACAAGAGGCCGTGTAGGTGGAATCCACCATCCGACTTCATCGGCTCCTCGCCGACCCCATCTCCCCAAGAGGCCGTGTAGGTGGAATCGTCCACCCCACTTCATCTGGTCCTTGCTGACTCTACCGCATTAAGAGGCTACACAGGTGGAATCTGCCACCCGACTTCATTGGCTCCTCGCATATCCCACAGCCTTAATAGGCCACGCAGGTGGCATCTTCCACCTGACTGCATCAGCTCCTCACCGAGCCTACCACCTTATGAGGCCGCACAGGTGGAATCCGCCACCCGACTTCATCGGCTCCTTGCAGACGTCGCCGCCTTAAGAGGCCGCGCAAGTGGAATCCACCACCCGGATTCATTAGCTCCTCACCGATCCTGCCGCCTTAAGAGGATGCCCAGGTAGCATCCGCCTCCCGACTCCTTCGGCTCCTCACTGATCCCATTACCACAAGAGGTCGTGTAGGTGGCATCTTCCACCCCACTTCATCGGCTCCACACCGACTCTTCCACCTTAAGAGGTCGTGTAGGTGGCATCCACCACCCTACTTCATCGGCTCATCACCGACTTCTCCACCTCAATAGGTTTCGTAGGTGGCATCTTCCACCCGACTCCTTCGGCTCCTCGCAGACTCTACCACCTGAAGAGGCTTCGCACGTGGCATCTTCCACCCGACATCATCAGCTCCTTTCCAGTCCTTCCGCCTTAAGAGGCTGCGCAGGTGGCATCTGCCACCCCACTTCATCAGCTCCTTGCTGATCATGCCGCCTTAAGAGGCCGCACAGGTGGCATCCGTCACCCCACTTCATCGGCTCCTTGCCGATCCCGCCGCCTTAAGAGACAGCGTAGGTGGCATCCGCCACCGGACTCCATCACCTCCTCGCTGACTCAGTTTCCTCAAGAGGCCGCACAGGTGGCATCCGCTAACCGAATCCTTCGGCTCCTCGCCGACTCCGCCCCCTCAATAGGCCGCGCAGCTGGCATCCGCCACTCGACTCCATCGGCTCCTCGCCGACTCAGCCGCACCAAGAGGCCGCTCCATTGGCATCCGCCACCCAACTCCTTTGGCTCTTCGTAGGCTTCGCTGCCTCAAGAGTCCGTGTAGGTCGCTTCAGGCACCCGACTCCATCTTCTCCTCGCCATCTCCGCAACCTCAAGAGGACGTGCAGGTGGCATCCACCACCCAACTTCTTCAGATCCTCGTTGACTCTGCCGCTTCAAGAGCCCACGTAGGTGGCATCAGCCACCCCACTCCATCAGCTCCTCGCCGACTCTGCCACCTCAAGAGGCTGCGCAGGTGGCATCCGCCACCCGACTCCATCAGCTCCTTGCCGACTCCGCCGCCTCAAGAGGTCACCCAGGTGTCATCGTCCACCCGACTCCATCAGCTCCTCACTGACTCCGCCACCTCAAGAGGCCACACAAGTAGCATTCGGCACCCGACTCCATCAGCTTCTTTCCGTCTCTACCACCTCAAAAGGATGTGCAGGGGCATCTGCCACCCGACTCCATTGGCTCCTCACCGACTTCGCCACCTCAAGAGGCCACTTAGGTGGCATCTTCCACCTGACTCCAATGGCTCCTCGCCGACTCCACCCCCTTAGGAGGCCGCGTTGTTCGCATCTACCACCTGACTCCATCGACTCCTCGCCAACCACACTGCCTCAAGAGGCTGCACAGGGGGATCCTTCCCTAACTCTATCGGGGCTTTGTCTACCTTACACCATTTTCACCAGCCACTATGCTAGTGCTCCCTGTACCGTCGCTTCGTCGTACCGACATCCAGGCTTCCACGCCTTCCAGGCTCCCTCGCCCCGTCTTACCGAAGTTCAGGATTCCACACCTTCTGGGCTCCCTCACCTCATCGTACCGACGTCTAGGATTCCACGCCTTCCAGGCACCATCACCCTGTTGTACTAACGTCTAGGTTTCCACACCTTCTAGGCTCACTCGCCCCATCGTACTGAAGTCCATGCTTCAATGCCTTCTGGGCTCTGTCGCCCCGTCTTACAGACATCCAGGATTCCATGACTTCCGGGATTCGTCGCCCCATCTTACCGACGTCCAGGAATCCATGCCTTCTGGGCTCCCTCTCTATGTCGTACCAACGTCCAGGCTTTCATTCCTTTCGGGCTCCCTCACCCCATCATACCAACTTCCAGGATTACATGCCTTCCGAGCTCAGTCATCCCGTTGTACCGACGTCGAGGATACCACTCCTTCCAAGCTCCCTCGCCGCGTCGTACCGACGCCCAGGATTCTACACCTTCTGGGATCCATCGCCCTGTCTTACCAACATCCTGGCTTCCATCCTTCCAGGCTCCCTTGCCCCGTCTTACCAACGTCCAGGCTTCCACCCCTTCTGGACCCCCTCTTCCCATCATACTGATGTCCAAGATTCCATGCCTTCCGGGCTCCATCGCCCATTCGTACCGACGATCTAGGCTTCCACACCATCTGGGCACCATCGCCCCGTCGTACCGACATTCCTGGCTTCTTTGCCCCTCCAGACTGTGGGAATTTAGTCATCCCTACTACCCTTGGGACACTCTGTGTCATCCCAAAAACCAAATCACATCAACGATAGAGGTCCTCTCTGTGGCCTTGACACCAGCTCGTGGAAGGTTCATTATGACCGGGGAATTTTAGGGAATTCCCCATCATATAGATCCCCCACTCATCCCAACCCACTTGAATGGGATAGATATGACCATCCCTCTACCGATAGAATCCTTATGGTTTCACGTCCTTGTTGCATGACGTTAAACTACATCATCATCTTTCATGATGATAAACTGATTATCATCATCCTACATGACATTCAAACTATTAATCTTCATCCGTCATGACGTTAAACTAATCATTATCGTCCTGCACGTCATTAAAACTCATTATCTTCCTGCATGATGTTAAACTGTTCATTTTCATCCGTCATGATGTTAAACTGATCATTATCGTCCTACATGGCATTAAACTATATCATCATCCTGCATGATGTTAAAATGTTCATATTCGTCCATCATGATGTTAAACTGATCATTTTCATCCTGCACGACATTAAACTGCACCATCATCCTGCATGACATTAAACTATTCATCTTCATCTGTCGTGACATTAAACTGATCATTATCATCCTGTATGACATTAAACTACATCATCGTCCTGCGTGATGTTAAACTGTTCATCTTCATCCCTCATGATGTTAAACTGCACATTATCATCCTACACAACATTAAAATGCATCATCGTCCTACATGACATTAAACTATTCATCTTCGTCCATCATGACGTTAAACTGAACATTATCATCCTACATGACGTTAAACTACATTATCATCCGTCATGACATTAAACTGCTCATTATCGTCCCGCATGACAATAAACTGCAAAACGGTCCAAGCTCTATGACCTTAAACTATGATCACAACCGTCCATATCAAATTATGTTAAACTGTTTGATCCGTCCCATCTGAAGGACGTAAAACCACTCAAATGTTTCCCGCATGACAATTAACTGTACACCGGCTGGGATATTCCGACCGAGATCCACCATCAGGCCCCTTGTCCTTCTCGGGCCCCCGACCCTCATCCTCAGTGAAAGACGTTAAACTGAATGCTGGTCAGGCCTTCCTAACCTAGGCAGAGCCTCAGGCCCCTTGGACTTATCGGGCCCTAACCCTCGTCCTCACTACAAGCTGGTCATGCCTACCTGACTGAGGCCCAGCCTCAGGCCCGTTGTCCTTCTCGGGCCCCCATCCCTCGTCCACACTGCAAAATGTTAAACTGCAAGCAGGTCAGACCTTCCTGACTGAGGCCCAGACTCAGGCCTCTTGGCCTTCTCAGGCCCCTTAACCTCATCCTCACTGCACGACATTAAACTGCAAGCTGGTCAGGCCTTCCTGACCGAGGCCCAGCCTCAGGCCCCACGACCTTCCCCGATCCAGGCTCTCTTCTGGGATTGTATGGTGTGGCATAGGATTATGTCCACATTCTCATCGGGTTACTACCCGTACCATACACATCCCCATATGAGATGCCTTTCATCTTCCTAGATGACGTTAAACTATGCTTCTAGAACTATGTACGGCTTGATTCCCATCCTTATGGGATACGTAGGAACGTCCATACATTTTGTTTTTTGGCCCGGCCCAAAATCCAAATTCTTCCCCTCGGGTCAAGACATATGGCAGGGTGCATAATTTTTCCCCAATTCAAGTCGAGCTAGCCTCGATCTAGTTGTACATCCCCCTCCCTGGAGATGTTCGCCTCTTTCTTAGATGGGTACAACTATGATTCACCCACTCCTTGACTAGGATTCCATCACTTCCCCATCGAGAGGCCCCCTGAATGGTATAGATGCCAGGCCAAAGGGCCCTCTTACCATTTCAGACCAACTCCCTCGAGTGTTCCAAGCAACAAGCCGATACAAGTCCCACATTTCGAATGTGGTTAGTGGTTGATGATGAATTGTTGCTCCCATATCAGGTCACCATAGGGATGCTATGTTTCAAACATGGTCAACAGCCGCCCTGGATCTTCGGGTCCACCCCAAGATGTCCCAAACATGAGTGTAGTGATTTGTTCTTACTTGTCCCGAAGTGACGAACTCTTTCCGGGCAGGGCCAACTATCAGTCCCCTGTCCCAGGTTCTCTATGATGGGATTATGTGGTGTGGTGTGGGATTACGTCCTAATTGACATCAGGTTAATCACCATCCCATACAAATCCCCGGAAGAGAAACCTTATCTGGTCCCCGTCCTCACAGCACGATGATAAACTTCATGCTGGTCAGGCCTTCCTAACCGAGGCCCTGCCTCAGGCCCCTTGGCCTTTCCGGGCCCCTGACCCTCATCCTCATTTCATGACGATAAACTGCAAGCTGGTCAGGCCTTCTTGGCTGAGACCCAGCATCAGGAACCTTATCCTTTCCGGGCCCCCAACCCTCGTCCTTACAACAAGATGTTAAACTGCAAGCTTGTCATGCCTCCCTGACTGAGACCCAGCCTCAGGCCCCTTATCCTTTTCGGTCTCCCAGCCCTCGTCCTCAATGCATGACTATAAACTTCAAGATGGTCAGGCCTTCTTCACTAAGGCCCAGCCTCAGGCCCCTTGGCCTTCTCAGGACCTAGCCCAAGTTCTTACCTGGAGTGTATGGTGTGGTGTGGGATTACATCCTCATTCACATTGGGTTACTCGAAATGTCATACAGCTCCCCTGTCAAGGGAATCCTATTCCCCAACCCTCGTCCTCACTGCTAGATGTTAAACTGTGATCAGGCCAAGAATTCCTAACCAAAGCCCAACTATCAGGCCCTTTGGCCTTTTTGGGCCCCGACCCAGGTCCACTTTTATGGGAGTGTATGGTGTGGTGTGGAATTATGTCCTCTTTCACGTTGGGTTATTCGTCACACCGTACACCTCCATTGTGTGGGGGTATCCTACTCCACTCTTCGTCCTGCATGACGTTAAACTGAATCTTGAGAACTACGTGTGGCTTGATTCCTATCCTTATGGGATACGTAAGACCACCCGAATGTCTAGGCTTCAGGTCCATCCCCACCTCCTGGAAATTACCATCCCACCTTGGCCCCTTGGCCCACCTCTCCATTCTGAGCCACTTCGTCGACCCTTTTTGGCTGTTCATCAATGTGCCTAAGGGTACTCTGGTTTAGTACCTGGAATGTTGGACTTTGCTCGGACATGTTCTCATCCACTTTTATGGATTTTTTCCTCTTCATCAGGGCTTTAATCACCTTTCACACTTGGGGGGACACCCAAGAACGACATGGATACTATGCTTAGGGGATATCCTTTCTTTACGGGCCAACTCCACTGAAGTTTTTGGACAAGAAATTGATAAAAATCCTATGTTTCGAATATGGTTGGTGGTCGATGCTCGTTTGTTGTTCCTACTTAAGGCTAACGTGATATGGAGACTTTTTTTCTACCATGGTTAATAGTTATCCTCCATCGCCACACCAACCTCATTAATCCCAAAAGTTTTGTTACACGATTCACATCCTTCTCGGCCTCATCATGTCCAAGTAGAGCTTCGAAACTCAGGATGCTATTCCTCAGTGCACATTTTCACATTAGAAGGAAAAAATCTGTGGTAAGGGTGTCCTTTAGGGCTCTTCACCGAATTCCCTTTGATGGACGTTTTGGGCATTGCAATAAGGATCATCCTCGCTTGTTTCCTACACCTTGTTTGACTCACGTGGGCATAGGTATCGGGTCGAGGTCTATGCTTACTTTGAAAGCTGTTGTCCCTACATGGTCCGAGCTCTAAGACCATAAACTAAGATCTCCTGGGAACTACCTGTGGCTTGATTCCCATCCTCATTGGATATATAGGAATGCCGAGGCCTATTGTCTTTGGGTCCAGCTTGAGTTATGATAATTTTTCTTTTCTGTCCCACCTTTTGGACTTTGAATATGGGACTATGTGGTATGGTATGGGATTATATACCCATTCATGTCGGGTTTTCGATAGCAGCAACATGCGCACCCCATTTTAAAAATTATCCCTCCAATTTCCTATCCCTCACGACATTAAAAGGCACCTTTCATGAACTACGTGTGGCTTGATTCACATACTTATGGGATACATAGGACCACCCGTATGTCTATACTTCGGGTCCATTCCCACCTCTTAGAGATCTCCCGATCATCCGGTCACCTAGGCCCCTTGGCTTGTCCCTCTCCACGAGGGGGATATATAGCTGTGGTACAGGGTTTTTGGCACCATGCCCCCTTCTCCCTGGAATCCGCCATCTCTTGGCCACCCTCAAGTTGGGTCCCTTGACCCCTTGCAGTGGTTTTCCCATGGGTTAAGAGTACTCTTGTCTAGGACCAAGAGTGTCAGATTCAACTTAGGCAAGTTCCTTCCACTTGTCAAGCTTCATGTTCCCATTCATTCGGGCTTCCATCATCTTTCACACCTAAAGGGACCCCCAACAACGGCCTGGATACCACGCCAAAGGGCTCTCCTACCATTAAGGGCCAACACCCTTGAGGGTTTTAGAAAACAAATTGATACACATCCCGTGTTGGGAACATGGTCAGCAGTCGATGATCATTTGTTTGTCCCCATTTCAGGCTAACGCGACAGGATGCTATGTTGTGAACATGGTTAGAAGTAATCCTCTGTCACCACGCCAGTCCCATCCGGCCTTGAATTTTTAGTTGCATGATTCACATTATGTTCCACCCCATCGTGTACCGGTGGAATCTCAACACTCTAGGCACCATCCCTCAGTGCACCTCTGCACATCAACGGGACAAAGCTGCAATACGACGTCCTTCGGGGCTCCCACGGTCCGAGCTCTAAGACCATAAACTAAGATCGTCATTAAGGGATATGTGTGTCTCTATCCTCATCCCCATGGAATGTGATGGGTCACCTGGACATCTTGTCTCTGAGTCCATCTCAGTTGGGAGCTAGTTCCTCATGCCCCTTTCACTCTAACCCTTATTTGGGCCCCTTGTCCCGAGGTTCCTATCTTGGAATTGCATACGGTGTGATGTGGGATCATATCCCCATCCATGTCTGTTATGTTTCGTGGAACCATACACATTCCCCGCCTAGAATCGTCTCTACTACATCTATTATGCATGACGTTAAAATGCCTGCTTCGTCCTATCACATGACCCTAAACTGTGACATTATCTTCCAGGACACACGACAAAAAACGGCACTACATTGTGATGACCTCATCATAGGGGAAGTCATGTTGGGTAATGGTCATACGCCATGCCATTTTTCAATGCCTACTGTGGCTTTATTCTTGTGGCAACACCAGGGCCTTCTACCCTAGGCCTGTCGCTTCACAAAAAAACCACTCACCTTAAGGGAAAAATAGGATTTATCAAATACCGCTTCTATGGGTGCGACAGCTAGACCCACACGCCCCTTTCATCCTTTTCACTGGTACCTTACCGTGTCGTGACATCTTCTAGAACTATTTATGGATTGATTCTCATCCTCATGAGATACGTAGGAGTGCCCGTGCACTTCCCCATGGGCCCAGCCTAACTTTTTAGTTTGGTCCCACGACCGAAGCACTTCCATAGAAAACACATGGTAAGTAGGTCTTATGTCCTCATTCAGGTTGGGTTTTGTAACCACCTTACACCCTTGCACTCCATACCCATTCATGTTTTGAGTTCTATGACATTAAACTAATACCATCTCAAGAACTGCGTGCATCTTGATCCCAATCATCATGGGGTACGTCGGAATGCCTTTGGAGTTTGCTTCAGGCATAGCTCAACTCTCATTTTCCCCCGACCTAAAAAAACTCTCTGAGAAGCACGTGGTGGTCAGAACCCCTAGTTCCCATTCACATCGAGTATTTGAGTTACCCCACCACACACCTTTGATGTTTCCTCTCATCCATGGTCCGAATTCTATGACCCTAAACTATGATCTCCCTATGGGAAGGGACTTGACTACCTCTATCTAATATGTCTCATTAACGTATTCAGATGCATTTTGACATAGTCTGAAGTGTGGAATTTTCATGGAGACATCCTCTCATTCCATGACCAAGCTTCATGAGCTCGCCATTTGGATCCTCATCCTCTTCCCCATCCAAAATTACCCTTGGACGATGATGATAGGATTAAGGGCTCTCCATGGATGATGGGCCTAAGGGATCTCCTTTAGTTTCGGACCAACGTCCCTAAGGATCTTGGATGAAATTTGTGACAGGCCCCATGTTTTGAACATGGTCAACGGTCGACCTTCATTTGTCTATCCCATTCCTGGATAACGCGATATAGATGCTGCATTTCCGCCACAGTCAACAGTTATCCTCCATCATCACGCCGCCATTATTGTGATCCAAATTCCAAGCATCATGATTCACACATTTCAACTTCATCATGTTCAAGTGGAATTCTAACATACTCGGCTATATTTCTTTGCATGTCTAGGTGCTCTACATAGACGGGTTAACATCATTGTGCTGGTATTCACTGAGCATCCCTTTGACCCGCCATGTCCCTTCCTATGTTGGGAATGTCCCTTCACTACTTCTTGTTTCCCACATCGAGCACGACTCACGTGGGCTTAATAGTTTTGGTAGGATGTGTACCGGCACAACCAGGCTTCTTATCATTCTACATGACATTAAACTATGCCTCCAGAACTACATACGGCTTGATTCCCATCCTCATGGGATACGTAGAGACACCCTGGTATTTCACCCAGGGTCCAGCCACATGAATCATAAGTCATGTTCCTCCGCATTTCCGGCCCATGGCCTGACCCCTGGTGGGGAACCATGCAACTACAATTTTTCCCCAAACAAGTTCGGGATTCCCCAATATGACATTGGGAAGCAGCGACCCCCTGCCATAGAGGGTCTATCTGAATGAAGAAACAATCCATGATCAGACTGATGCGCCCGTCTATCATTCTCCCACTACGGTGGAATGACTTCTTGTGTGTTGGATTCTATTCGAACAAACCATCCCTCTACATCCTACGCTTCGAGTGCCCATTTTTCAGGCGCTCATCCTCTTTCATGTGTGGAGGAACCCCCTAACAGTATGGATGCTTGACCTACGGTCTGCCTGCTATCCTGGGCTAACATTCTGGAAGATTGGTCATGTTTGGAGGGACCCCCTAACAGTATGGATGCTCGACCTATGGTCCTCCTACTGTCCTGGGCCGACATCCCGGAAGACTGATCGATGATATTTTAGTTAGTCCATGTGTTGCGAACATGGACAGCTATCGACCCTCATTTATTTTCTCTATTTTAGGATAATTCAATATGGATACTACGTTTCTTCCACAGTCAATAGATATCCTCCGTTGTCACGCCACCCCCACAATGTTCCGGATTTTGGGTATCGTGATTCACACCATCCACTTCCCTCTGTTCGGATTTATTCTAATTACCCTGGAGTTACCCCACTCGTGCACTAGAGCAAGGTGGGAAAAGCAGGTCATCTTTCTAGAGAGCCATGCCCTCTAGCCGTGAACCCTCTCCCTTTTAGGATTTTCCCATATGGTGATCGATGTCCCAGGCACACCTTCCGTTATTTAACACTCTTTTACAAGATCTCCTATTATCTCTTGTTTCCCGCACCGATCATGGCTCACACAGGCTTAGATATTTATTCTACTATCTCCTCAACATGATCGAGATACAATGGACCTCAATGCATGTGTTTTCCTCAGTCATTTCCTTAGAACGCGGTCCGCCTCGCCCTCCTCATCCTTGTTGGACCCCGTTCTTAGGGGTGGTATTTTTTGGTACCAGAAAAAGCGTCCCCAAATATTTTCCAAATGATTCCATACACGATCCAAGATCATAGTCCATTTATCAAGCTTTTATTTGGTAGGTCATAGGGCCCGAACTGAGTTACGATTTAGGAGATATGGACATTTGATGTTGGGTTGGAAAATTGTTTTGAAAAGCCCATTCACGAATCCCCATCATTGATCGCGGAGCGCCACCGTGAAGAAATGAGGAAGGATGCTTGACGAACATATTTGACATTCACAATGCGCCATGAAGCAAGGAGTCGGGATGCTATGTGACCGCATTTGATGTTTGCGATCAGCCGCGGAGCAAGCTCCCTCTTCGCGGCGAGCGAGATTTGCTTCGCGGTGCCCCTTTCATATAAATACCCAGCTCGCCCCCTCCTCCGGACGGCCACTCCACCCCTTGGATGGGTGATTCTCCCCTTGGGCGGCCGATCTCCCAGTTTGTAGAGTTCCTCTTTCATCCACGAAGCGGCTCCATGAGGCCATGCTCTGTGAGCAGCTTCTTTCTTGTTGATACTCCGCAAGTCTCTGCTCCACGAGCAGATTCCTTCATGTTGCTGATCCATGAGCCTATGCTCCGCGAGCCCATGCTACGCAAGTCCATGCTCCGCGATGATTCTATGCGATTCCATGCTCTGTGATGCTGCTCCGCGAGTCTATGCTTTGCGAGGCCATGCTCTGCGAGACCCCTTTCTCTTCGAGCCCCTTTGCTTTGTGAAGCTACTTCACTAAGGCCTATGCTTCGCGTCCACCAGTCCATACCGTGGAGGATTTTCCCCCTCACCCCCGCTCGAGGTCAGTGCTGGGCTGCGGCCCCAGCCTGGTCCCTTCACTACCATCACAGACCCCCATTAAATTTGGACGGTCCCACCACAAACTTTTTAGGCTGGGATGTTGGGATTTTCCATTGCGCATCCACCTTCCACCTATGGAATACCATGATTTGAGATACTCCTCCACACACCATGAAACACCTTGAGTCGACATATTCCTCTTAGTTTCATTCCCGTGTTGAGAGTTCAGATTCTCATCATCAATTACCCGAGTACCTTGAGTTGAACCATTCCTCAAGCAACTCCTCCAAACCCAATAACTTGGCTCCTATGCCAGGTTGAACCAGAAAGGGAATCCCTTGCTTAAGACCCAACACCAAGCATTGCTACGTGACTTGTGTCTAATAGTCCTATATACAAGACTTTAAACTATAGTGAACCCTTTGTGCCAAACATAGGATACCTCTTGCTCCAAACGAGAGATTCCTTATGCTCCTAGCATGAGATGTCAATAATCCTATCTACATGACTTTAAACCATAGTACTCCCTATGTGACAATCATAGGATTCCTCTTGCACGAAAAAAAGATGCCTCATGCTCCAATCATGAGATGCCAATAGTCCCATCTACAATACTATAAACTGTAGTACACCCTATGTTCCAACCATAGGATGCCTCTTGCACTAAACAAGAGATTCCTTATGCTCCAAGCATAAGACGCATAATGCTAAGATTACATTTGCATAATTCCAACACCCCTTGGTGTCATCCCACTTGTGCACTAGAGCATAGGTGTAGAATCATAAACATCAACCCACTAGTGGGTTGGGATTCCCTCATTGCGAGACATGCGAAAGAAATTATGGGTAGCTTCCTCGCGTAAGCCCCTTTCACCAGTTCCACTACATAGAGGCACCCGGGCATCATCCTTGAATAATACCCATTCACCAGTGCCGCTCTATAGCAGCACCCGAGCTGCTTCTTCATGTAAGCCCTGTTCACCAGTGCCGCTCCATAGCGGAACCTAACCAGTATCCTTGAATAAGCCCCATTCACCAGTGCTTCTCCATAGTGGCACCCAAGGATCATCCTAGCATAAGATCCATTCACCATTGCTGCTCCATAGCGGCAACCGAGCAGCTTCCCCGCGTAAGCCCCATTTACCAGTGTCGATCCATAGCGGCACCCGGGCTGTATCATCGTGTAAGCCCCGTTCACCAGTGGCACTCCATAGGGGCACCCAAGTTTCTTCCTCGCGTAAGCCCCTTTCACCAGTTTCGCAACATATCGGCACCCAAGAAACATCCTTGCATAAGCCACATTCACCAGTTCCACTCCATAGCGGCACCCGGGCAACATCCTAGCGTAAGCCCCATTCACCATATCCTCTATTTAGCGGAACCCGGGAAGCTTCCATGCATAATCCCCATTCACTAGTGCCACTCCATAGCGGCACCCAGGCAGCTCCCTAGCGTAAGCCCCATCCACTGTTGTGATCATTATTCAGAGGTAATCCATTGTGATCCTATCCAGCGGTACGTTGTTGACATCCTTATCCAGCGGTAAGTCATTGTGACCCAATTCAGTGGTAAGACATTGTGATCCTATTAAGCAGTTAGCCGTTGATGTCATTATCAAGAGGTAAGCCATTGTGACCCAATCCAGTGGTAGGTCATTGTGACCCAATCCTGCGATAAGCTGTTGAAACCCCTAATCGACGGTAAGTCGTCATTATGAGAACTACACAGACATTGATTCCCTACCATGGGGATACGTAGGAAGCCTCTTCATGTCTCAAGCCTAAAAACATCGTCATCCTCATGACGGTTTCATCCCATTCATCACCCATCATGGACGCATCCCATTCATCACCCTTCATGGATGAATCCTTACACCATGATCATCAGGTTCTCGCTGCCTCTTCCGAGCATGACTCACATGGGATTAGAGAAAGCACTAACCAGGACAGGAACACTTGTTCAGCCTATATTTTAATCCCCACACCATCTCGAACTATGTGGACTTTGATCCCTGTCAAGGCATGGTACGTAGGAAGCCTCCCTGAAGTTCAAGCCCACAATACCCCTGGACCAAGGTCCTTATTGATGTCGGTTCTCCGACACAACCTTTTTTGAACTATGGGGTCTTTGATCCATCTCAAGGATTGTAACGTAGGAAGCCTCCCTGAGGTTCAAGCCCCACTAACCATTTAGACCAAGGTCATTCTTCACGTCAGTTCACCGGCACCACAACCCGAACTACGAGGACTTTGATCCATGTTAAGGCATGGTACATAGGAATCCTCATGAGGTTCAAGCCCACCACCCGGTCGTTCCGACCTCATTCACGTATGTTCTCAAACACGCCCTTTTATGAACTTTGGGTTCTTTGATCCATGTAAAGGTACGGTACTTAGGAAGCCTCCCTGAGGTTCAAACCCCACCAACCATTTGGACCAAGGTCCTTCTTCATGTCAGTTCACTGGTGCCCCATTCATAACTACGATGACTTTTATCCATCTCAAGTCATGGTACGTATGAAGCCTCATGATGTTCTAGCCCACCACCCGGTCATTTTGACCTCATTCACGTCGGTTCTCCGACACACCCTTTTTTGAACTAAGAGGTCTTTGATCCATGTCAAGGAATGGTACATAGGAAGCCTCCACGAGGTTCAATCCAACCACCTGGTCATTTATTCACATTACATTCCACCCCCGTCTCGCATGACATTAAACTGCGCACCTGAACTATGAGGAATTTGATCCATGTCAAGGGATGGTATGTAAGAAGCCTCCGCGAGGTTCAATCTCACCCCCAGTGGACCCCCGGGTTCACCTTCACATAGGTTTTCAAATGAAACCCTTCCCGAACTATGAGGACATTGATCCATGTCATGGAATGGTATGTAGGAAGCCTCCCTGAGGATCAAGCCCATGACCCATCGGACCAAGGTCCTTCTTCACGTCGGTTCTCCGACACCCACATCCCTTCTGAACTATGTGTTCTTTGATCCATGTTATGGCATGATATGTAGGAAGCCTCCCTGAGGTTCAATCCCAACACCAAATCGACCAAGGTCCCTTTTTGCATCACGAACTACGAGAAATTTGATCCATGTCAAGGCATGGTACATAGAAAACCTCACAAGGTTCAAGCCCAAAACCCATCGGACCAAGGTCCACTTTCACGTCGGTCCTCCAGCGCACCATCCCAAGCTACGTGGACTTTGATCCATGTCAAGGCATGGTATGTAGGAAACCTCACGAGGTTCAAGCCCAACACCCATCAGACCAAGGTCCACCTTCACGTCGGTTCACCGACACCATCCCGAACTACGCAGACTTTGATTCCCTACCATAGGGATACGTAGGAGGTATCTTCAAGGACCAAGCCCAACTTCAATATATCCCTTGCGATGGTCCCATTACATTCCACCTCCACTTCATTCATCCATCCATCATCCATCCTGATTCTCACCCCGGCCGCGACTTCCCTGTGGGATCATGTCATCCTCCCTCCTCGCTGCCCCTAGTAGTACCTGGGCCGCTATCCACGCGTAAGCCTCAGCATGTCTCCGGGTCATTGTCTTATGTGTACACCCCAAATCATCAACCGTTTTAACTACGTGGGTTTTGACCCCTGTTGTCTACATGGGGTACGTAGTAATCCTCCATGAGGTTTAATTTCAAAAATGGTAAACCTTGGGGATTCCCCATTCTGGGGTGCACACTCCTTGATCCACCCTCAATGGTGTTTAGATCAGCAATTACGGTGTGACATCTCCCCTCCTTGGAGTGCACCACCTCGGATCCGTCCTCATTGGGAATTCTAATCCATCCATCTTCCAGTTATTTTCCCCTTGGGATATACCATCCTGATCCATCTGTATGGGAAGTTCTGATCACTGTCACACTGTCGCCGCAGGACGTTAAACTCGCGGCCAACCTTGTGTTGAACATGAGATGCCTGAGGACAACCTCAGAAGACACGCCCTTGGCATAACTGTCTCTACAAGATGTAAAACTCACGGTGTACTCCTTGTTGAACATGGGAAGTAGAGGAAAACCACAGAGACATACCTCCGACATAATATATCCCATGGCTTACGTGGGATGCCTTGGGTTCTACACCTTTGAGATTCCCTCTTATGAAGAAGAATACATGTTCTCCAATTTCCACGCACCCAGAGATGCCCCGACATGCTTGATGTTGTCATATACTCCAACCGAAGGTTGTTACCATGCGAGGACCCCATGGAATGTCCTGACAGAAGTAGTGTAATTAACCGATGCCCATGAAGATATGGCATTGGGAACGAGATTCATGAACCACAACTTAATCTATAAGGGAGACCAAGACTAGGTGGCGAGTTTTGAGGAGGAATCCAAGGAAGGGAGTACCAACATCAGATCATCCCATTTCGATCAAGGAGAAAAAGTCCTTGAACAAGGAACAGATGCCGCCTGCCTTTGGAAAGAGGGAATGCGGGGCAATAGCAGCGCGTCCTCCACAGACGGATGTGCGCGCCCTAGTGAAAGCGTCAGAAATAGAATGGTAGAATTAATCTCTTTCAAAAGGGAGTTCTGCATAGTGAATCACTATGACGATTGAACCCAACACCGAGTACTACATTAGTACACGAATTGAACCCGAAGTGGCATGGAGAACCAAATCTAGGACCGTGTAAAATAGTGGTGCTTGGTGGTCCATTCCCAAGACTGTGTACTTCTTTGGTATGCGGATGACCCCTTTACCTGCATACCACTATGGTATGCAGAGCTCTCCCCATCCCACATGAGAAAATAGTACGTAGAATGGGGCGTCTTCTTGTGTTCTCCCCTCCAGCTCCAATCTAACCTCTTTGATACTATCCATTCCTCTATAACCCCTTTAAGAACATGTACCTCAGCATCAATCCAAAACCTACTCCAATGCCACCATACACATATGATCAGATCATCTAGTACATCTTCATGCCCCTTTGACTCTACATACCCATGGTAAGCGGAGCTACGATGGATCTCCCCACAACAGTTCAGACTCTAGGGATGTTTGTAAGTCATCAATCCCATGGTAAACATACATCAAACCTTGGAACACTAACGTTAACATCCCCATTCAATGGATTATGGATTATCACATTATTTTCCATTAAATGAGTAATGGTGATCATTTTATGGAATCATGTTCCATTCTCCATTTGACGAGAGGAGACGTACCTCCCAATTCCCAGAATGCATTCTGGGGCACTCCCACTAGTGTAAATGCCCAATATTTTGAGGCCCAAGCCACATGACATCCAATGTCTTCCCACATTAAAAGGTTCATCGCTTTACACCCTCAACCATTGTCTCCAAGACTCTTCCCCCATAGGCCCACCCTCTCCCATTAGCGGGAGTGAAGGAGTGTGTTTGTTTGGATCTCTCACAACCTCTTGTTTTTCACACTAATTATGACTCATGTGGGATCATAGACATGTTATGATCATGATTTCCACACAAAAAAACCCATTTGAACAACAAGAACTTTGAGTCATGATAAATCATGGATACATTGGATGACTTGTTGAAGGCCTGAGCTCAAAAGGGATGCCCTTTCAAAAGGGACCAACCAACCACTTTCATATCAAATGGGCAGCTACCACGCATAATCCCCAACCCTTCTGAAATACGATAACTATGATTCATTGTCAAATAGTGATACATAGGGCACCTGCATAAAGGCCTGAGCACAAAATGGGATCCCTTCCACAAGGGTTCACCCAATCATGCCCCCACAAATTTGATTCTCCCATGCATATGAACCATGTTTCCAAAACCTTATGAGATCTGATTCCTCTATAAAGGATATATAAGAAGCCCATCAAATGGGTATGATCCCAACATCAAGACACATTCTACCCCCTGGATGATGATAAACTCTAGAACACCTTATTGAATGGCTTAAGTCAGCATTTCCTCTGTAGCATCAAATCCGTGTACACCTATGATGATCAATAGAACCAGGGGTAGCCCCTGGAAAAACTATTCATGAATGAACCAATGATTAAGGAACCTATGAACATGAAATAAAAATATAATAGTTTCCTGAAATAATTAATAACATCCCACCAAAGGGCGTGATGATCTTGACCTCTCATCCTCTCAACCAATGGAGTACTCTAGTGTCGTTGGCCAAATCATCATCCAACGAGCACCTGCCTTTGGAAGGAAGGTCCATTAATCAAGGATACTAGGGACGTTGGGTTTTTCGGGCACAACGAATTATCCAACTGGAGACCATCTGACTGAGTTATATCCTAAAATGACATATTTCACAAGTACACAATCCCATGCAATCGCCTGCTGGGACCACATGACTATGGCACCTCCATCACAAGAATGAAATGATAAAATACACATTCCCTATGGTTTCAATCCAATTCCATATTAATGGATAATGATGCAGATAATTCCAAATCAAAGATGGTGAAAATAAAATTTCTATAATAACATACAAATGTTTTTCACCCGTTAGACCATTTTTAATTTTCTGTAAATGTATACCCATGTCACCTCTGGTCGAAAAAATATCATGTCATAAGGCCAAATAAACACCTCCCCATATGTGTCAACCAGTTTTGTTTAATATTTGGATTATAATTTTCTATCTAAATTTAATATTGGATGTCTTTTTGGTCTTCAATATGAATCAAAAACATCAACATTATGGTAACATTATGGTGTTACCAAATTTCACAATTTGTGGGTGGGGTTGAAACATTCTAATACACAATTACAAATGGAATTGAAATAAAATATGGTGCATATTCATTTCAAAAGGTTTGTCAGTCTACTCATAATGATATAAATCTGTCCCTTAAAAGAAATATGTGTCTCCTATTGTTACATCTATCATGACTATCATATATAAGAACACCCATTGGAACATCCGTTTATGGAAAAAAGTTAAACCAATAATCCATAACAAGTATCATAATCATATATGAGTCACAGAGATGTATTATGTACCTAATTAGAAATATATTGAGTAGTATAATGTGTCGATTCTGAAGCTATATGACCATGTTAACTCAAAAACCTCACAGGTTTCTTGATATTTTTCTATAATTATTATAATGTTGGCAATGTTGTCATTTTCGATGTTGTGTGGAAAAACAACATTATTTGAGAGGTTTGAAATTCACCATGTTAATTCTAGAGGATCATTTTGGGGACATTAAAACAAATTTCATTTTGAATGAAAGAAATGTTTCCCTTAACAATTGTGTTTAAACATAATGGAAACACCTCATGATGTTCTAATATATTTATTTTTAAATAAAATTAATTTCATTGATAGCTTGGGATACATGGAATCTCATGTCCAATGAAGAAGTAATGTAGAATATAATTTCAACCTATCCGTTAAATTTATGTCATGAATAGAAATAGAAATATTTATAAATTATTTATAATGGATTTAAAAAAATGAAATAGATTGGGAAATATGTACTCAAGTTTTATAAATATTTTAAATATTTTATAAATATATTTTATCATCAAAAATGAATTTTTTTAAAATATGTAAAATAAAATATGGAAATTTTAGAAATTTAATTTTAAAAATTTATTTTCCTTTTTTAAAATTGTTTTTCATGGTTTATTAAGACTGACATTTTTTGAATTTTGTACGTGATTAATTTTTCAATTAATATTGAAAAATATACATTTTTATTAAAAAACTAAATTTTGTTCAAAATATTTAAAAAGATAAATTATATATTAAAATTGATTCAAAAATAAATTTATATCATTTATAATAGTAATGATAGAGGTATGATAATCAGAATTAAAATAATTTTTGAAATTTTTTATACAACCTTTTATAAGGAATTTTTTCTTCTAGAAAAAAACTTTTCGTCTCGCAATGTAGAATTAATTTAAAAAAAATTAAACAACTTTTTTAGTTATATATTATATTTATATATATTATAAATTCTAAATCATCGTGTGAAAATTTTTAATGAGGGATATTTAATCTTTTTTCATAATTAATATAAAAAATTAATGAATTGTGTCACTATGGTTATGGAAAAAATAATTTACTCATGGATTGACCTAGTTTTGTGGGTATTATTACAATTTAATCATGTATAAGTATTATTTTATAACCATAGTATAACCTAAATCGATACGATATTCTAATATATGTCTCATTGGAATGATTTCTACATCATAATATTTTAATCATTTATGAAATTCTATGTGTGTCCTCTCTCCACTTATAAATTGACACCCCAATTTTAAATTCATTAGACTACATTGAAAAATATCGATACCAAAACCAACCCATTTATCCTGAAATTTTCCACATCCAATAATTATAGGATTTGGTATTCTCTAATTTAAATTCAAAGAGTCTATAACAAAGGATCCAAATTGGTCCTATTAATAAAGATGTTATCATACTACCCAACCACATTCAATGTATTTCTACTTCTAAATCTAATAAATCAGTTTTTATTCATCATAAAATAATAAATTAATTATAAAAAATATACTAATATATTATTATTATTATTATTATGTAACCTCTAATATTAACTCTCAATTCCATCAAATGGGAAGTGAATGTATCTCTCTTCTAAAGGTGTGGACTACTGCCTCCGGGTAGAAATATAATTCATTTTTCATTATCATATTTCATGGATGGTTGTTGAAAAAATTATAATTGTTTTAGTGATATTTATGAAATAATTGTAATTCTATAATTCTCATATCATATATACATTCTTAACATCCCATTTGTTAGAAAATGACAATATCACTCGTGTGTATGTGTGGACTACCACTTCCATGAAGTGATGTGATTTTTTATTGCATATTTACATGAATGATAATAATGTATATTTTAAGGAATATATATGATATATATTACATAATAATGAATATATAAAGTGAATTTATATTTACATTTCTTTTATTATAACCATCAAAATGATAAATTAGGCTTTCTGTATATGTATGACCAACCATCTTCATAAATGAAGTAATTCATTTTTCATATATCTACCATTTATATAAGATTATATATATATATAATGAATATATATGATATTTATATAATGATTTAAATTCAATATATGATGTAACCATGATATAGGTACAGTGATTAGAATTACTGAGATAGAACACACAAGAAATATGAAACAATTAAATTCTATAAAAGATAATTGGAACAAGTAATTATTAATAAATGGTTACTGAAATGAAAAAATGTTTATCATATATGAAATTATAAGTATTTTTAATTCGACGGAATACATATATAATAAAATTAAATTTATTATATATTTGTTTTTAGTTTTTTCACAATAACGCGTACATGAGTTAAGGGATATTCATCTGAATTGTTTTGTGGGTAACAGTAGGTATATTCCACACTTATTTCCCTTTTTGTGGAGTATATAAAGATCATTGATACCTTTTATAATGGTTATTATCAAAATGAAGTGTAATTAATTATTCAAACATGTTTATATTTTTCTGTTATTTTTATTGAACATTGTCAAAATGTTAATGGATTTATTTTAAAGTGTGATTATTTTTCGGTTTTATTAATAATTATTTTTATCATGATGATCTTTTATGACCTACATCTCAAGAATAAAATTAATTTTATTCTGATTTGATTAATAATTTATATTTCATGATTTCATTACATTTTAATATCATTATGTACTCAAAATAACAAAAATAATTTTTTTATGAAACACAACTCCATTTCTCTCTTCAGTTTGGAATACTTTCTCTCCAATATCTGTGTTTAAAAAAAATATCTCATAATAAATAATTTTTTTTCAATGTAAATTTAAAAAATATTTTACAATTTAAAAGATGTTTTAACTTGAATGTTTTTATATTTTTTGGAGTGATATACCTTAGATATTTTACAGAGAATATGGATGAATTATTTGATTTATTGTTCACAACCTGAATGAAATTTTCAACCAACATTTCAAATATATTCATTAAATTAAACATTATAAGTTTTTGAAGAAAAGTATTTCATTGATGATTATTCTTACTATCACATATCTTTCCCAATACTTAATTATGCTATGATGATCCTGATTTATTTTCTACAGATTACGCTATGATAAAATAATGAGACGTCTGTGAAACATGTTTCATTTCTTTGAGATATGTTACGACGTGTTTTTTATGATCATATAGAACAAATATTTATATATTTATTTTTATTTTTAGTTTAAAACTGATATCATTATTATATATTCTTCATTTTAATTGGGTAAAAATTGATAACTCATAAAATGATAAAGACAGGAATGGGAACTCCACATAGTTCCGCAAGGGACTCTATCCACCATGATAGTATTTTGAGTGAACCATTGCTAAATATAATATATATGGGGTGTGAATCCAATACACAATGATAGTCTTGTATATTCCATTGAAAAAATATATTATTTTCTTCGATTGTGTTTATACAACTATCTTTTTTCCAATGTTGTTTTTTCAGATGTCTCATTTTTTTGATTCCTTTGTGATTCTTGTATAATGAATTGAAAATATTTATATCATGATTAAATGTTATGATATATAATATAAAGGGGGTGTTTTTTATATATATTATTAGGATCAAATACCCTTATGTTCATGTTTTTCCAAAATATTCATTGATATGTCACTTGTTTACCCATACACACTATATGAGATCACCTTATAAAATGTTTTTTGATTTAAATGTAATAAATTTTCATTTAGTATGAATTAATATCTAATTATAAAAATTATTACCTTTTATATACTTTATCATTGAAAAAAGTAGACACCTTTGGAAACATGTACATGAAAACATTATTAACCACCCTATGTATAGTACTATCTATAAGATAACATCATATGTTTTGATAAAAAAGAAGGTGGTTTTCCAAGGAAAACTTATGTGTCTATATATTTAATTTCGACGTTGATTTAAAATAAATTCATATAGAGGTAATAACATCCAAATTAGTTGGCTGAGTATTTCATGATCATATTTCTTGTGAACGATGATAGTTCCCTCTCTACACCCAATGTTTGAAATGTTAGGGAGATTTTCTTGGTTTGTCTGAAATTTATTTTTATAATTTAGTTTGAAGGAATTTAATACACTATGATCAAATTTAATATGGGTTCAACATATGGTTTCAATGTTTTAAAATAATTTGTCATTATTTACACATCCAAAAAAATATTTTTCATGACTTTTTATACTATTAAAAGGCCCATGATAATCGGGATATCTTTTTTTGGTTTTATGATAGTATTTAAGATAAAATTATAAAGTTGAGGAGGCGACCACAATGCTCAAATACTGAAGTACATTTTTCAAATGTAGTCATATGAACTCACTTATTTTTTGAAACATATATAGAGATGTTTATTCAGAACCCAAATGATTAGATGTTGAAATAGCTGTGAAAAATAATAATGGTATGATGATAAATAGTATGTATATTAATATTATCCATTATATGATTATGGTAATGTGATTCTTATAAATTCAACTATTCTTCCTCAAGATTAAGTCAATTTATTGTTGGGATTAGAATGGATGTATTTAAATAAATCCCACAACAATTACCAATGTAGGTAAGGCACATTTAATAGTCAAAACTACTCTATAATCATTTATTACTATAAAAATAAATAATAAATTCCACTTAAAATTGCATTAGTTATATTGGCCTATTTTAATATTGAAAATGGGTGATTATATTTTATGTTTGGCGAGAAATTAAATTTCAATGATATACCTATTTTATGAGAAGTTTTTTATATTTTTATAGAAGATATTCATAGTCCCCCATGGAATTGTGATATTGTGTTTTCAATATAACAGTTACATTACTCTACACCTATTTCGAAGATTCGATATATAATATACCAAATTGGTTTGTATGAATTAAATTATATTCCCTTGACTAATAATTATAACATATTTATTCATTCAAAATTACGATAATGTGGTGAAAAAATTCTTTTTATGTAGAAGAATGCTTGACCAATGTTACATTGCCTCGAATATTGGGTACTTAATATGATCATAATAATGAAAAAATATAATATTCTATGTAACGATGACTTTTTAAATCTATTGTATAGAGATTATGAATTTTCCCACTATTTCCTTCATCTTTGATATCTTCAAAATAATATAATTATTATTATATAACCAGTACAATATTCAGTATACATTATGGAAATAATGAAATTTATAGTTATTCTATATTGAATTTATAATTTTCATGTCTTATACTTGGATTTAATGAAAAAATTCATTATATATTTTATTGATCATTTAGGGGTTTTAATTAAATATAATATTCATAAACAGTAAAATAGAAAAGAGGAGAATGATGAAAAGAGACGAATTTTACTAAGACCCTTTCAAAGGATAATAGGTAAGAAAAACATTCCCATTTGTAAAAAAAATTATAAAATATTTCATATTAGGTCACATAATCTAATAACAGTAATATTTACCTGTGAATCATAATAGAGGTTATTAAATATTGACCCAAAAACAAACTCTCTAATAGAGATATATAATTTTCATTGATTTGATAAGTACTATCAACTCTTGGAAAAATTATCATTTCAATATAATCCCCCAACTATGATAACATGGGAAGGATCCTTGTTATTTTTGATACATAAATGCAAGTAAATATTCAAAAAACTCAAGATAAGGCTAGTGTAGGAACTCATAATTACATTAACTGATAATGAAAATAGCATTATGATCAATAATGACGTATTTATGAATATACAAGGATGAAACGTCATTTTGAATAAAATGGGGATTGATTATCCATATTAACAATAAAAGGATCATTGTAATAGCCTAGAATCATCAATTCCTGATTCTCTCTTAAAGTCATAAATTTTAGAAGTGTGAAAAATAAATTTTTATAAAAAATATACAACATCAAAAGTAAATAGTGGACTAATTACATACAGTTGTCCTTCTGGGATTAGAGTTTTAGAAAATTTGGAAAAACATTTAACAACATGGGTTTATAAAGAAAATATTGGAAATAAATCAACCTTATATCGCACTATAACCAAATTTCCAAGTTTTACAATAAGTTTTAAACATCAGCCATGTGAGATACTTATAAAAATTAATTTAACAGCTTTCCTCATAAATGTGGTCATAGAAACCTATAAAAAGGATGATCTAAGATTCTTATTAAGGTTAAATTTAATAGATATCAAACCATGTTCATATGATAGAATAAGATAAGAAAAATGGCATGTGATCATGAACATAACATTTTAAAGTTATAACATATATATTAAAGACAAAAATATCAATTAATTGAATAAAGAATTATTGTTCCTAAGACATGATTCATAAAATAATCCAATTACCCAAGACATGATAGCATAACGTAAGACATGGAATTGTGGGATGAACATATTTGTCGACATTCAATGTTCTTGTTATAACATGTTGTTAAATAATTATGGATTTATTATACATTTATTGAATAACGATATATTTATCTTAGTTTTTATGATTAATTTATAACATATAATATTATTTGTATTAGTAATTTTAAATTAAATTCGGTGTTTTGGGATATAATTGCGTTGTTTTCTAAGCATGTTTTGGATACAAAGTCTTGGTCCTCATACATTGAACGTGGTCTTAGAATGTATTAATTTTTAATCATGGTATAACATTTATATATATTAATTTTATAAATATATATATTCATTCATAGAATGTATGAATTTAAAAAATGGGTTACAGTGTTCTTGGAGATGTTCGGTCATACATATGCATGAATGGATTGTCATTTTTTCATTGATGGATTGAAAGAGAGGTAAACAATACTTCATATTATAAGGATTATTATTATATCATATATATTATATATGTTAATTAAAAACATGATAATACCCACCCCAAAAATATGTTGATTAAATCAAAATTAAATCACTATGTTGAGATGCTAAGAAATACATAGGCATGAGTTAAACATTCACGTCTTCTTTTTAAAAAACGATCATTTATAATAGTTTTTCTCAAAATCATAATAAAATTTTAGAAAATTAATGATACGGAGGTTATTATTTTATAATTAACACCGCATATTTAGATAAAGTAAGTATCACTATAAAAATAAATTGAACGGGTAAAGGGATTACCTCTTCTTCGAAACAAATACATTAGTTCTTCAATAAAGGGATCTATGGATGATATTTGTTGGAAACATGAAACTATTTAATGTTTATATAGAAGTTGAGAAGATAGATTATTAGGGTATGCTCAAATTAGAAGGCTCAATGTGGTGTAATGGATTGAGGTATGATGTTGCAATTTTTTTTTAATAAAATTAATAAAATAACATTTTTATAAATTATCATTAATTTATATTTTGTTACTATTAATTTATATTGACTTCAAATACACGTAAAAAATAAATAAATTAAAATATAATACTTCAAAAACACTATAATATTTTATACAGATGTAAAAAATATATTTCAAAATTGAAATCATTTCTACTATACCTAAATTAATTTATTCAAAGAAATTTATTTTATTTTTCATTTAATTAAATAAATATTTTATTATATTTTCATGAAAAATTAAGAAATTATATTATTTATAACAATTAAAAATAAATAGATTCAAATAATAAAAATAAATTTATTTTAAAATAGAAATATGAGTTCATTTATATCTGTATTTTTACCTATTTTGACACGTAAAAGATATTAAATTGAAATACAATGATATTTTGTAAGTCTCAATGATAAAAATATTACATATGAAATTTTTATGGGATATTTTCCATTAAAATATTGAAATTAAATCATAATATAATTATGGTAAAAAAATATAAATTTTATAATGTTTTTGGACATGATTACGTTATTTTAATACCATTTTCATTTGGTTTTAACCATTATTTAATCCCTCTAATGCCTAAGGTGATAATATGAATTTTTTCTCTTTTTGTATTCAAATAGTTACTATAAAATATCAAAATACCCATTATCAAATCCATGTTAAAACTTTTAACTTTATTCTAAAACATTTCTTGAATTTAATAATTAAATGAATTTTATATCATTTATTTTATTATTTTTTTATTTTATTATATCAATAATATTAATTATGACACTATTTATTAAATTGGTTATTATGGAAATACAATAAAATAATATAAATTAGAACAAAATATTTTATTATATCTATAATTTGTTGAGATAATGTATAAAATTAATTGATCAAATTTTTTATCTAAAATGAATTTTATTTTAATTTCATTAATTACATTTTTTATACTTCCATTTAAAAAATTATTTCTACACTAGCATTGGGTGAGAATTAAATGAAAATATATGATCACTAAAAATTATACATAAGAAACCATGATGTATATAATTCATCAATATTTCAAAATAATATTTATAGTTGAGTAGAAATTATGTTCAAGTATATATTATAACCATTAAACCTATTTAAAAATTAAGTTCTAAGATTTTTTTCATTCTATGATTTTAATAATATATATGACATTTTCATGGAAATTTATCTATTAAATGGCCAAATTTTAAACCATAAGAGTTATGGGATGAATTTAGATTATAAAATAATATTTGGGAATGATTTTGGGTAATTGTATAGTCCTCATTATAATATTATTACCCTTAAGTACAAGATTTACACTTAACCTTGGTAACAATAATTTTACAAGGATATTATTATTCACAACAAAAAATGGATCAATTTAATTAATTTTGACATACTAAATCGAAATATGTATACTGGTGTTCTCAATTAAAAAAATAATTGGAAGTATTTAATTTAAAATTAATTTGGTAAAATGAAAAGGAAAACTATTGTGTGGAAAAAAGAAGTTTTTTAATTTAAATAGATTTTATACAAAATTCATGATTAATATTATTTTCAAAACCCATACCTGGATTTATATAAAGTAAAATTAAATAATTAAGAATTAATAATAATATGAAAATTAATTTATCCATGTAATTACAAGAATAATATAATTAATTTTAAGACAATGTATATTCAATATTCATAGAAAAATAAACCTTTTCAGAAAAGTATCACAATTTAAATACAGGAATATATTTATATGATGATTCCAAAAAAAAATTTCATTTCAACAAATTAATTTTTTAAAATACACAAAAATAAAATATATAATTTTTACATAAAATCAATATATATCATTTTTGATGAAAATGTGTTTTTGATGAAGGAAATGAATTTAATATAAATATAGTTCTTATTTAAATATAATTATTTAATATAATATAAATAATTAGAAACAATATATATTTCATAATTACATAAATAATATAAATTCCCATCAATTTCATGGCTTGTTTATAATAGGCACATTTTAATAATTATATTTCAATGTTCATTAAATCTTTATGTTGTTTATTTATTACACAATAAAACATATCATTTCATTTTAAAATCATAGGATATTATGTTCTACCCCATTTAATAAATTTCTCTCTCACAATTTAAAATATTTCTAGGCAACCAATGGTTGACTTTTAATGTTATATATATTAAAATACGACATTGGATGAATGGCCAATAAAAAATTCCCTTAAAAAGTGAAAATAAAAATGAAAATTCCACTGAAATATGTGGATTAAAATTAGGATATAGTTAATGGAATTTTAAAATAAACACATGATGATAAATATAACTTGAAATTTCATATGGAGAGTGGTAGAGAACGTGGTCATTAAAGAATTTAACCATCACAAAACTGTTAATCTATGATAGGTTAAAAGAACATTGATTCCTTGATAAGAAAAGTAAATGGATAATTATTTTAGTTATTCCAAAATACTTTTCATAGATTTAAAGATTTTTTTATTCGAAGAGTAATATCATAAATGAATATTCTTACTTAAAAAATTTTTTATCTATTAACAAATTTTAACTACAAAATCATATATTTCTCCAAAGAATAGTATTCAAGATGAATATTTCATGCATCAAGCATCAATGTTGTCTTCTAGGGATCAATAATTACACAAACTAATATCTATATATTCTCCTTGTATTTAAAAATTAATAAAAACCAAAATGGTTTGTAAAATGTAAGATAATTTCCCAAAAATAATAATCTAATATATCAGTAATACCTAATGTTCAGTAAATATAATTCATAAAAATATCCACCCTAAAAATTCTAAAAAATTACTCAATAATAATATAGAAATCCATAAACTAAGAAATATACTTTCCAATCATATTACAAGATAAATATTATAACTTATCTCCATATAAAATCTACCAATATCAATATCTCATACCAAAAAAGTAATTTACGTAATAATCATCAAGATATTTAATCTATTTCCCTACATTACATGAATAATCATAACTCCGAAAAAACATATATACCTCTTAAATAAAATTAAACATTTATGCAAAAAAATAATTCACATAAAATAATATATTGTTTTGTAAAATATAAATATTATTCCAAAATAACATTAATTGATTAACCATATATAAACTTCAAAACTATTTTTTATCACTATGATAAAACAAATTTTTCCCAAATTCAACATAATTATAATCAATATAATGTTCCAACTAAAATTAAATTTTCATCCAAATAAATAATTCTTCCAGGAATGTGGTTGTGGATACACCATTATTGCTCTATGATTGTGTTTTAAATTCTCATAGCCACGCTGAACATGATAGCCTTTTTCCCATCCTTTGGGCTGTCCTTTTTAGAAAAAAGTTATAAAATTTAAGAAACATGATAAAGATCCTCAAAAATAACCTTAAAATATTCATTATTAGTGAAATTTTTTAACATTAATAGTTATATCATACCTTTCATCATTCATAAATATGTAATAATCCTTAATTACAACAAGAAAAAAAGTCCCAAAAAATATCATTAATCACTTAAAAATTCCATAATGTTAACCCTCAGATAAGGGTTTCTTTGGTTATGATGTTATTGTATTATATAACAATGATGGTATCTATAACTCTAATGAAAAAACATCATGAAAAAAATCATAATATCCAATGTTCTTTGAACCCAGATCTGATACCAAATGTGACATCCCAAAATCTGAGCCTCAGGATCAACTTCTAAAAAATAAATTAAAAAAATGTTACCATATTGATTATATCAAAGATAATTTAGATCAAAAAGAAAATATTCCATTACATATCATCCTATGTATCTTTTAGGATTATAGATTTATATAATTAGGATTAAATATTCACAGCAAGAGTTTTTTTTTGAAAAGAAAGGAGGATAATATTAATGACGAATATCAGCAGCAGTACATAAGAAGAGCCAAGAAGGGACTTTGTACAGCCATAGTTGGATGACATCGAATGGGTTGAGGCCACCAGCTGATGGCCCGAATTATTTCCTTCCCTTTTGGAAAAGGATAAGGTGCAGCAACAGAATATTTGGCACAACGAGCGGATTCTCCTGACGAGGAAGCTAAATGCCTGAAGTCCAGCTTCATTGTGGTTAATGGCATTGATAACGGAACGGTAATCTGACTCGATGCTGATATCATCCCATCTAAATTCCACAAAAAGCATCATCCCTATAATAATGGAAAATTCCTCAACAACGGAAGGTTCCCAGAAGGCATGATGCGGTTCATATTTTGCTGTAATGATCAGCCCCAGATTATTTCAAGCCAGGAGGCCGAGAGAAACAGGCCCATCCTTGGGGAGAGAGGCGTCCATGTTGATCTTAAGACTCCCTTACACTAGGGGTCCAATGAGTGGGGAGGAGGGGGTAATTCCTAGAAAAAGGTTTCCTTTGCGGTCCTTCCAGCCCTCAATCCATGAATTGGCTCTTCAATCCAGAACTCAGGGGGAAGATGGACATGCTGGAAGATCAAATCATTGCGCCAAACCCAAATGATCCAGGCTAGGGTGCAACGATCGCTTTCATTAGCCGATGAAATAGAGGAAAACTAGTGCATCAGAAGATAAGGGTGGTCAGAGGAAATGTTTGATGAAGCATCCGAAGACAAGCCCTACTTATTCCAAATTTCCTTTTCTCTCGGGCATTGCATGATGGCGTGCCAAGGAGTTTCAGGAATATTTGGGCAGAATGGGCATGAATCAGCACTAGCCATCTGTCATTAAACAAGGAGTCTCGTGGTAGGAAAAGTTTTTGTGCACACCTGCCACCAAAATTGGAGTATTGTTTGGGGGACGTTGAGATTCCAAAGCACTTTAAATGGTCCCTCATCATGGCCGCAAGAGTGAATGCCACGAGCCAGTCTGTACCCGGATCTCACCGTGTACTATCCTGAAGAATCATTAGTCCAAAAAAGATGGTCGGGGCCTGCATCTGAGACATAGGGGATGCTCAGAATAATTCTTTGATCTCTTTCATTAAACCATTCCTGGATCTTTTCCACACATCATTCCGGGCCCTGGTCAGAAAGGAGGCATTTGGCTGTGGGGACTTCTAGACCTGGTTTGGTGGGGGATGTGGCCCGCATACCATCATTATCGGAAAGCCCGGGATCGGTGCAGATGTTGACAAAAGTGCCATTTCCAATCCTCCATCCCAGTCCTTTTTCCAAGAGAGTTTGGTCCCCCCAAACACTTCTATAGAGGAAGCTAGGGTAGGGGCCAAGAGAGGAACCGCGGAAAGCTGTGTGAGGAAATTACTTGGCCTGGATTATTTGTGCACATAATGATGATCGACGGTTATTGAGGTGCCATCCTTGCTTGGCCAACAGAGTATCATTGAACAGAAGAAGATTCCGGAATCCCATCCCTCCCTCCTACTTGGGTTTCCAGAGCTTCTCTGAGGCCAACCAGTGTGGTAGATTTATTCCATCATTTTTCTCCCACCAGAAGTTAGTAGTATGTGAATGGATCAGGTTAATGATGGCCTCCAGGAGATTAAACATCGACATAAAGTAGCTGGGGATAGACTGAATGACAGCTTTAATGAGGGTTCCCTTACTGGCTTTGGAAATACTTAAATAAAGGAATAATTTAAAATATTTTATCATAAGTTAGTAAAAAGACACATAGTTGGTGCTCATATATACATTAAGTGTAAACATAGGAGATATGAAACTCTGATAATATGAATGAATAATATTAGTACAAGCATACATGATGATAAAAATAACATTTTATAATTATACCATATATATTTAAGATAAAAATATTCAGTCATGGAATAAAACATAGTTGTTCATAATAAATGAATCATAATATAATATAAGAACATGATCAATTTGAAAATAACCTAAAACATGGAATTTTTTAATATACATAAGCATAAAAAATCATTTCCACATTATTCATGACTCACTACAAAGTCCATCAGAGATAAATATGTTCTTTAATGAACTGAGTTCACTCACTATTCCATCCCTATATTAAGAAATCAGATTCACTACCTATTCCAATCATGTCTATCCATTGAGATATAAATCCTTACCCATTATATTGGAGTTAGAAATGTGTCCCACCATTCAAATAATGAAACCCATACATATGGGTTCTTCAATAATTAAATCATTATCCTTATCATAACCCATGAAAAGAAACATACTTTATAAACATCATTACATCATAAACATAAACCATTCCAAGAATGAATTCTAATGTTAACCTTGGATCATAACCCCATTAAGGTATGATTATCAATAATAAAAATTCCACTTTTACTTCAAATAATGTCTATGAATGGTTTCATATTATTTTGTGAGTAAAATATCATAACCACTATGAAAATCAATTTAAATAATTAAAAAATTTATAAAAACAACATAATTTAAATTATTTTAAAAAATATTTAATACCATCTTTAACAACATTAAAATCCTTTTAGTTGAAAATTATTTTAATTTTATTTACGAAATATTTGAAAAGTTTTTTAGAAAACATGGTTATTGAATAAAACAAATTTCCTACCTTATAATAAATAAACATTAAATGTATATTTTATTATCATCAGAAGAAATATATTCATGATAAAACATGTGAAAGTTTTATTATATAGAAATTGTAAAAAATATTGGTGTGTAACATAACATGTGCCTCAAATATTGCAAATTGTGAAAAAATTATCTAACTAATTTGGTGTGTGTTGAACTGTGAATGACATGAAAGAGAGATCATCAGATGAAATTTTAAATTTCCATCTATGAAGTTTAATGATCATAAATTACATAAATGATTAGTATATTCCACTGACAAAAGAAAATTTTGGTGAATATTGCATAAGTCTCCAAAAAATCAAAGTGACACTACCAAATCCTATTACAACTACGATATCATTGATATGAGCATTAACAAAACAAAAAAAATATTATTAGTAAATACATGATAAAATTTAAAACAAAACATAACAAAATAAAATTTTATTTAAAAAATAATCTTATATTCAAATTGTCAATGAGATAGTTGTTTAAACGAATAAATAGAAATTGAGTTAAAAATTTCCTTCCCTCATGTCTTGAATTTTTTAGTTCATTTCGCCACATCTTGTATAACAAACATAGATTTATTATACATTTATATTGTAAAAATGTATAATCATACCTTGTATGATATATTTATAACATATTATCCCCTGTTCTTTAAATGTTTTATTAAAATCAATAATCAAGGTGATTATTTATTTTTTTCAAACATTCGTTTGGCTCTACGATCTTGTTCCTTATACATAGAACGTGGTATCATCAATTTAAAATCTTTAATCATGATATCAAAATAATATATAATAATTTTATTCATATTTATATTCGATCATATAATTTCTAAATATAAATAAATAATGGAATCATTCACATAGGCGGTAGGTTGAATGTATGCATGACCATATATTTAATTTTTCAATTGATTGAATGTATATAAGTTAAATAGTAATTCATAATTCCCAAAATATTATTATATAATAAATGTTATAAATATTCATTAAACCCATAATAATAGAAATCCAAAAAATATGTTGATAAAAATTAATTGTATCAATATGTAGAGACATTAAGTCATATGTGGGCATTATCTATAATTTCACTTCTTATTGGATGAAAAACTGGACTCAAAATCTTGTTTTAAAAATCATAATAAAAATGAAAAATATTAATTATATTGAATTTTTTTATGATAGACATTAATGATTTGTAGGAGTTAAGGATGAATATAAATAGGAAGTAATCGGTAAGTGTCGTTACCACTTCTTTAAAATGACTCCATCAGATCTCTTCTAATGGGTAATTGGGATTGACATTCATAAAGATGAGTTCCTATATAATGTGGATAGGAAATTAGACAAGATTACTTGGTAGGGTGTGGTCGATCTAGAATGGTCATTGTATTATAATTAATATTAGGAGGTTCCTTTTTAAAATTGGGTTGCGGGCACTGCACTTCTCATATTTCCCAAAAGAAAAAATTATAATATATTAATTTTAAATCCAAATACACCAATATTTATATGTATTAGAAGATAAGGTATTATAAGGTTGTAATACCATAATCCAATATATTTTAGACATGTTTTGTACTGTTTTAATATTTATCATTTTTATTAGTCTTTTATTTACCCATATTAATTTAACTTTGGAATCAAATTTTTTAATAATAAATTTTTTTAGTTTTTAATTTTAAAGATTAAACTTCATATAAATGTTCAATTAATAAAAATTTAGATATTCCTATAATAACTATTTATTTTTAAAATATTCTCTGATTATTTTTAATTAATTTAATAAAATAAGATTTTATTCAATTATTAATAATGTAAATTTTTGTATGATATATTTAATATGACATCTAATACATTAATAAAAAAAGTAAATTCAAATGGAATAATTAAAAAACTCTAAATAGGTTATATAGAGATAGGAATAAAAATTCACATATTAACTCATTGAAAGTATTCTATAATTAAGATATTCAAAGTAATTTGTCTAATTTTTCATTTAATTAAAAAATTATTGAATTAAAAATTCTCACCAAATTAAGGCAATTAAATGATTTTAATAACTATAAAAAAAATTTATATAATGAATGAAACTAAATTATGACAATAAAAATGGTATCATTCATATCATCATTTTTTTATGTGGACACAAAAAATATATAAAATACCAAGTAATATTTTTTAACTCTCTTACATTGAAATAATATATGAGTAATTTTAATAGCCATAGTTCCATTAGACCACTCCAATTATAAAGTACGTTGAGAAGGGATGAAATATATTAATTAAAAAAATTGGACATTTTTATGTTAGGGTGGTACATTTATATTTTGGTTTTAACATTTATTTATTCCATTTAACTCTTATCATAACAACTTTGTTTTTAACTCATTGAGTGTTCATTCTATTACAATAAAATTCCAAAATACCCATAAATTAATAACACATTACAGTTTTGACTTTAACATAAATGTTTTGAAAATTGTACTATTTTTATTATTATAATATCATTTATTAAGATATTTTTTGTTTTAAAATATCACTAATGTCAATTTTGACACTATACATTACATTGAATTTTGAAAATATCTATAAAACAAGATAACATAAAAATATTTTATCATATCCCAAATAGGTTAATTTATTATATAAAAATAATTTATAACATTAATTATTTAATATAGTATTTATTTTAATATCATTAATAAAATTTATTTTATGTTTCCGTAAATAGAATAATTACATTAGCTGTAATATTTGATAATTTAAGGTAATTATATAATATATAAAATGATAAATAAATTTCCATGATCTAGATAATTCTATTATATTTCAATATAATAAATTTATTATAACATATATTTTGTTCAAACCCATTTTATGAATATTATATTGATTTAAAATTTAGATGTGATATTTTGTCACATTCTTGATTTTTATAATAACTATGTCCTTTTCATGGAAATGTTTCTATTAGATGAATTAATTTAGAAACATAGGTGTTAAAGGTGGAATATATGTTATCCAATAAGATCTGGGTGAGGTTTAGGGTAATTTTATAGTCTTTATCAAAGTAGTTTTACACATAATTACACAATTTAACCATAACCATTGTAATTTTTTTAATAATGATACTTTTCATCTTGACCAAAAATAAAGGGAACTATTTAATTTATTTATAAGTAATCAATAAAAATATATAATTAATTTTCCTAAATTTCAAAATGTTGATGTAGTAGCATTTAATTAAAAATTCAATCTGCCAAACACAATTAAAAATAGCTTTGTGAGAAAAAAATAATTTTTAAAATAATTTTATTTTTATTCTAAATAAATATATAAAATTACTTTCAAAAACCACAATTGGAATAATTTAAATAAAACATAAATAATTAAATAATAATAATAATAAATATAATTATTAATTATAAATACATGAAAAACAATAATTTCAAAGTGCCAGTGATTTTACTATTCATTGAAAAGAAAAACTTTTCATAAAATTATCAAAATTTCACCGTATAAAAATATAAACATGTTGTTTTAAAAAATATATTAAATTTTAAAAACTAATTTTTTTAAATTCTAATGAAATTAATTAAAAAAAATTTATAAAAGAAATATAAATCATTTTTTATTAAAATATGTATTTGATAAATAAAATGTCTTTACAAAATAATTTTTTCATATTCAAAAAAATATTTAATAAATTATAAATTATAGGTTTTTTATAAATAGTTCATATTATATTTTTAAATTTAATTCCATTTTTTTTATCATTTATGTTAAAATAGTAAAATTTAAATTAAAATATACATTTTTTTGACAAAGATGGGTGTTGTGTATCTTAGCAATGTCAAACATAGTCTTTTCTTTTATAATCAGGGGATATTTTATTACCATGAAAAAATGACAAAGTAATTTTTTGGAGTTAACATCTGTATATATTTCATTTTACATATATGGAATTATATTTACCAAATAAGCGGTGATATATATATATATATAAATATATATATACTGATCACAAATATTTCTATTTTATATTCTCTTAAAAATTGTTAGTGTTGTTTTAGAGAGTACGGTTGTATTTGATTAATATTTATGAGTGTTCAGCGCATAACATATTTGGGTTTGTGAACAAGGTAACTGATGCATTTAGTAAAAGTATAATTCCATCTTAACTATGATGATGATAAAAAATGAAATATTTTGGATTTTCAAAAGGTTGATTTATATATCGTAATGGGATGAGTGAAATCATATATTTCTCAAATTAGTTTGCAACCATATATCAATGATAATATTAATTAAATGTTTAAGGAATATATGGAACTTATAAATAATGTATGATTTTTTTTATTTTCAACATCAAATGTGATGGAATTATATGTTTTTGGATAAGTGTATGTTTTCAATTCATACTAGATTTGACGATGGATATATTGGTTAAAAATAAATATTTTTAATTCTCTATTCATCAGGAATGTATGAACATGTACAATTATCTGAAAGGCAATTTCCAGTGGGAAAACATGATGATAGATATTTTATAGTTTGTATCTCAATGGTTCATTTGGTAGCATGTTAAGGATTAGAGAATGAAATATAATGCATATTAGTACCATTACCTATACCAGAATGGGAATTGAAAAAAATAACCATGGATTTATATCATCAGAATCCCAAAAACATATAAATCGCACATAGATATTTGGTATGCCGTCCACCAAATTACAAAGATAACACATTTCATTACTATCTTATAATATTTCACTATTTATCATATTTATAGAATATAAATTAAATAATTGGTAAAGTCACTTTTGGTACAACATTCTGTTGTGTATGATCAATATCTAAGGATTAACTTGATGTTCTGGAGAAGTATTTTATAAGATCTGGATACAATGATTATTTCCAGTAATTCTTATCACAATTAGAAATATTGTATATATAAGAGAATAATTCAAACCATATTGGATATACTATGATCATATTATAGTATTTAAGAGGTAGTTAAGATCACAAAGATATTACAATTGATTTTTCATTCAATAATGGGTTTTAGTCCTGAATTCAGATGTATCCTTATGTATCCCCCTATCGAATAACTATTGAAATTTATTTCACCAAGGTTTAGATGGATAATAAATTATATTGGGAACTGATCTTGATAATGAATTCGTTGAGGAATTCCCAACCATTTAGCGGCACATTGTTGTAGCTCATAGTTGATAGGAACAATATACTAAAAATCATTGTGGAAACATATAATTTTTTGTTGGTGAGAATTTAAACCTAAGAATTTATCAATATAACTATGATACAACATTTTTATGTAGGGTAATTATAATAACTATGTTTACTGTCCCCTTTGATAAAATTTATTTTCTATAGTTGGGAGACTATCACTTTGAGCTTCCACTTACACTTTCTCAAGTTTATGGTGTTCTGCATGTATATCTCCTCAGTAAGAATATACCATATCCATAAAATATACCATAATCATAATTTACACTATTTTAGGATTATATTTTTTAAAATTAATAAACGATATAAATCCTCGATCGTATATATTGACTACTACGGGACAGAACTACATAGTTGGTTTAGATTGTCTATAGGAACAAAAAATTCCATGAAGGACCATAATAATGTGAGGATATGGTTAAATAGAGACCTCAAAAAAATTTATAAGTTTTATGGAATGTAAATGGTTAAATACTATTTAATGGTGGGGGGTAATATAACAACCATTGTTTTTATGATATTTTTATTTCAAATAGATTTAATTTCATCAATATCTTGAGATTTATGAATTTTCAAGTCTAAATGAAAACAATATTTTTTCTATTTTAAAATCATAATTAAATTTTTTGAATGACTTGAAATAAAAATATTTTTGAAATTATGTATAACAATTTTAGTGAAACCAAATATATTGTCATATAAGTACCAATTATTTTGTAAAATATTTACACTTCTGAAAAATATATTTTCCCTCGAATTTTATTATTATTTCTATTTGTAATCAAATAATAATATAATTTTTTTTATTATAGAAAAAATATTTTTAAAATTTTATAATATTTTTCCAATAATTTTTTCAAAATGTATTTGTAAAATTTTCAATGTTTTGTAAAAATATTTATTTTTCGATGTACAGTGAAAGAAAATTGTTTTTTATTAATGACTACATTTTATTTTAATGTGCTTAGAAAGATAAATATTTGTTAATGTTTTTTAAAAAGTAAAATAAAATATTTTATATAATTGATAATAGAATTAAGGTTTTCATAACTAATTTTTTATTTATTTGGGAATGAAATGTTTTTATACTTATGGAAATGTTTTTCTAGATAACTGATTTACATCACTATGTGGGAGTTTAATTTTAAAATAAATTTACCAATTAGGTGAATTGAATATGATAATCTCTATTAAATAAAATATATCATAATTTCTATATTTGGTGATGAGTCTAATTTCATTTTTGGTTAAAATGAAGATTAAAATCTATAAAACAATGTATTGTAGTTATGGTCAAATGTGTTACTGGTGGTGGGGGAATAAATAATGAGATATGGAAAATTTCCCAATTAAACATGTATAAATAATATTTTTTTCTATATTATTAACAACTAATTTAACAACTTGAAATATATATCCATTTTTATTATTGTTTCTTAATTATGAATTTATTATACGTTAATCTTTTACAAAATCTCAAGTGTGTTCTCTCCTCCATTTAAAATTGGACACCCCACATTTATGTTATTTACCATATATACAACCATATATTTACAAAATACATAGAAAATTATATTCTAAACATCCATATATATGAATTATGGGTGTTTTTATTCTTATATACCCATTAATGGGTCATGAAAAAAGTATTTATGGGATTATAACTGATGAAGAGATAATCATCTTACACAAGAACTTTCAATTTTTTTTGTTCTCATAACAATGATAAATCAGTTTTATTCACCATAATATAACATATTAATTATCCTAAATGTTCTGAAATGTTTTTATTATGATGTAACCATCAGTAACGACACACTATTCCATCAAATGGGATTTGAAATTACCACATGTGTGTATATGTGGACTACCACACCCAGGCAATGATACAATTCATTTTCAATCATCATATTTTGATTGTGGTTTTTATGGTGGTGTTAATGTTTATTTATATGATATAAATATTCTTGTAGAATAATATTATCATAACTATGTTGTTATATACCAATATGATGGAAATCATTAACATTGCATGTGTATACTGGTAAAAAAGTACCCCAATGAAGTGATCTACTTAATTTTTCATATATAAATTAAAATGATTGTAATAATGATATATTTAGTTAATATATAAGATATATGTGATATTATTAATAATTTATAACATTTAACTATTAATTTATTTTCATTCATTTTATCAATAAAAATGTGGAAGAATTAATCATGCATCCAAATGACTTATTGTCTCATTGAATAGGGTAATTCATATTTCTACCTATAAATTTTATAAATGGATATAAATATATTTATATATATACATTTTGACTATATATTATAATAATATGATGGTTAATATTTTATTTATGATGTATCCATGATCTATGTACATGTAATAGCACTTTAGAAGAAATAATATCTAGAAAAATGAAACTGGTAACTCTAAGAAACTGTGATTCAAAAAATTAATTATTAATAAATGAGAAATTAAATTTTATTAATTGAAAATTTATGATAATTTATGAGTGTAAATTGTTACAAAAGCACCAGGTAAGGGTGAATACAACAAAAACAAAATTGAAATAACTCGCTGAGACTCGAACCTGAGAGCACATCGAGACAACATAGATATGATGCCAACCGAGCTGCACCTAGGTGAATGTATGTAAATTATACATTTATATATTATAATAATGAAAAATGTATTAAAAATGAGGTTGAAGAACTTATAATTCAATTCAGTCATGAGGTAAGGGATTTTCATCTCACTTTTATTTCTATTATTCACCACCTGCTTTCCTTATAGTGTGAATATAATTCCCAAGAATGGATTTTATTGTTTTTTGTAATAATTTTTTTTGAACATAAATATTCATGTATGTTTATATATTTCTTTATTATTTGATTCAAATGTTACTAAATTAGAAGGAGAATTATTTTATAATTCCATTATTTATTAGAAATGTTTACGATTATGTTTTTGATGATGAAATTTCATTATATAAATATATATAATATTTTGAATTTTTATACCCTCATGTTACTTATGGATATTTTAGTTTTTTATTTTTTTTCTCACAATATACTCATGTGATTGAATGTAAATTTTGAAGGAAAATTAACATTATTTCTCACTTTGATTGAAAACTCATTTTATTCTATATTAATTTTTTTATAATGTTCTAATAAATATTTTTACTAAGAATAATTATTTTTTCATAACAATTTTGACAATATATAAATTTTTATAAAATATTTTAAATAGAATCTTATAGTCATCTTGTGAATGATGAAATATTGACTTTTTACCGAAAAATAAAATGGAATCCTTATATTAACATATACAACATAAATTGAGTTTCACTCCATCATGAAATATTTATTTAATTATAATTACTTTAAATATTTCTAGATTGAATGTTTTTGTGAATATTTATGAAATTTTTCAATTTTAAATATATTATTTATGATTTAAAAGGGAATTTTCGATAAAAAAATGTTCCAATAGTCTATTAAATTCATTTTTTATCATTGAAAACATATTACAATGTTATGTATGATTTTTGGTGGATATGAAATGATGATAAATACAACTTTATTCATTTTATATCTTATCATGATGATGATTAAAGGATTATTTTAGGAAAATCATTTCCTTCCTTGGGGTTAATTATGTTCTTATGAATCCATTAGAAAATCCATTTGTTTTCCATATATTAATCTTGGATGACAAGATAATTTTTTAATGTAAGTCATTCCATTTTCACTTGATTTATTTGAAGAATTAATTATGATCATATAGAACACGTATGTATGATATTCATTATATGATTAGTGGGACCAAAACATTATTTCTATCCAATTCCTTTTGAAAGGATGAATATCTCATGAAATAATAAAGACCAAATTGGGGATTAAATCTAGTTTTGTAGTGAACTTTTTCAACTATGATAGTATTTGTAGAAAACATTGACTATTAATTTCGTATAAGGGTGAGTGAACCAAATAAAATATTATAGTCTTGGATGTGTTCCTTGACTAAGGAAATGATTTTAGATAATTATTTTAATTCCACAAGATTATAATGTATGGAATTGATATAATCTATTGGTTCATGTTCGTTGAATAATTTTTGCTTCATGTATTATAATGTGGCCTAATTTTAACATGATTCCCAACTATAATCTTTGATATACTCGAAATGGTTTTCAAATGTTTTGATCATGTTCTAATACCCATATTATCTTTTTATAATAACTTGATCTCAGATATCTCTTTTTTTATCCTTAGTATAAATCATAAAAAAACCTTTATTGTACTACCTTTTCCATGTCAAATTACAAAGGATTAATAAATGACCAGTCAATATAGGGGTTTAGTTATAATGAACTATTTGGGAGATGATATAGATCTATTATGAACAAACTATTTTGGTAACCTCGTTTATAAACACACTAACCCAATATTATTTTGGTTTAGATCAAAATGTTATTTAATTAATATTAAAATATTATTATGTAATATATATTATAAAATTATGGGTTGAAATATTTAAGGTTATTGATCTAAGGGGGTGTTATCAAGGAATTTCCCTTTATTTTTTTAATTTCAATATTCTAATTATACATATTCCTAAGGAACATTTTCTTAAAGATAAATTATATAAACCATATAGAGAACATAACTTCTCCAAGATATAAGTTGAAGGAACTTTTAAGGGTAATCAATCTACTTAGTAGATCAAGGAAGAAATGGGAATTCAGGTATATATATATATAGTATATTCAAAATACATCATATATTCTTATATATTTGTTTTATCTTCAAATTCATTGCATATCTACATGACCCAATATGTTGACATCAATTCAAGATTGAAGCTAACCCATAAGGGAAAACACATGGAAATATTCTATCCATGTATATATTTAAAGCTTTCAAATATATATATATATTCGTTGTATCTTATTAAATGACCATTCTTAATATTGTTTCATGAAACCATATAGTGCAGCACAAGGTATGATAGATTAGTTGATCCCAATTTTATGTACAAAACCCCTGAGGATATGATCCTGGTTTTAAGATTCATATGAAGAGTGAACCAATAATTAGGTAAACTTTCATTCGAATATAGGATTAATATATTTTTTAGAAGCTTATGGGCATACAATTATTTCAAATATAATTAAAAATACTTATGATGATTCATTGGAAAACTATATTCATGAGTTAGTGAATGTGATATGCACTATTGTGATTTTCTTATGCCAAATTTAATTAATAATCTTGTTGATGTCTCTAAAGACTTCAATATAAGGAAATACATTCAACAATGACACAATTTAATATAATAATTAGACAGTGTGGTTTGTAGTAATATAAAATGAATGAAAATTTAATATAATGTAAGGGTAAAATCCTGAAATAATGAATTCTAATAAAACAAGAATTTGAAAATTTCTAATAATATGAATTTCAACAATTACATTTGATCATTAGATTCCCATGTATAATATCATTCACCAATATATTCATTCCCATTAGAACATTCCATGGTACTCATGCTTGGTAGCATAGGTTATCTCTCTCAAACTCGGTCACCTGTACAGAGAGATAACTGATGATGTCTGACGACATATAGGAGCTGAGTGATATACATAGGGGAAGTAGAGATATATCTATTCCTAATTTGTACAGCTAAAAAGATACCATTATTGACATGATCAAATCATATGTATTGAGGAAGAACATGAGTATACTTTTATTCCATTTCAGATATCAATTAACCGATTACTAAATATATACCTTATCAGACAACTTTTATGATTATTTTTAAAACATAATGAACTATCCATATAGCCTAGAAACATTATTCAAGGTAGATTATTCACCCAGGAATATTTACATTATATATTGAAAATATTTTCTAATAAAATCAAATTATGACGGTGTAATTTATTGGCACATAAATGTTTTCAATGGTGTAATCATATGTGAACTACAATTTGTTATATAAATAGTTTTATTAGAATAAAAATATATGGCAACCCAGATATCTTCCCCCAAATATGAACATATATCCAAAATATTTTAAAAAAATATTTTCTCAATACTTTTTTTAGATCTTACATTTCGAAACCTATTATCCTTATTCTGGAATTGTGTTCCTAGTAAAAAGGAACTAGTTCCCTTGATATTTATATGTCTTTATTCTATAAATAATTATTCATTGTATATAAATGGATCCAAAAATCTAATATTGACTACCATGTGTTTGAGTAGAGACCCTATAAATATATTAAGGTATTAAGTTACTTATGTTTTTGTGCACATGCCCTGTAAATATCCAAATATTATTTTTAGATCATACCTTAAGGAGAAATATTATAGAATAAGGGTTTTTTTATCTTTTTTGTTTTATAAGGTATTAAAATACCACTTCACCAAAGTATTATATAGAATATGGTGAATAATTCTCATGTTTCAATCACGAGTAAATTTTGTGAAACCCACATAGTGACCAGATAGTCATTCAGTTGACCCATTACCACCACTCAGATTACATAACCAGGTAACCATTACAACATTTTTAATTAGAATCCCATCTCAGTCTAATAATTCTTGTGGGGGGGGTAATCTAGGTGTCTATATAATTAAAAATTTATATTTTACTATTTTTTTCATGCTTGTTTGTTAGAAGTAATAATTCGTCCATATTTCATAATATTTTACATATTTAATGAATTACTAATATATATCATGAATGTTTATAACAATTATTATGATAAGGGAAATAATGATTTTAATTGCTCCTCATTCACTAGGCTAAAAACACATAGGATATATCAACAATGTGGTGATCTACAAAAAGTCACTACTTCACTAGTAATGCATACAATCAATAAGATAATATCACAACTCATACATGGTAAATTATTTTTTTATCTTATACTCTGTAAATCAAAATATGGTTACAAGTATAATTATATATTAAAGATGGTATTTTTTCATTTTATTGAAAAAAATGTAATATTACGATTAGTATAAGAAACAAATATTCTTTTAATAATCCTTCCAATTAGATTATATATTTCAATACAATGTGCATCTACAAATAGACTTACACAAGTGATCAAGACCTATTCAATACTGTTAGTTCATTAAATGTTAATAATTATTCACATTGATCTATATATGAAATTAACCAATCCTAACATTCATTCAACATAACAAAATTTATGTATGATAAATAAAATTTATAATATTCTCTTAGCTTCCACCTATTTCATTTAAAACTCTCTTCATGCTCCAAATAGTACTTTAATATATTCCATAATCAAAAACAAAAAATATTATTTTTTTAATTTTTATTTAAATACAATGTTTCTTTCTTTACACTTTAGAAATCACTAAAATCATATCCTCTTCATATATAACCAATGTTTCCCTACCTTAATATATTATTATAAATAATTATCAATATTTTTAACTCGATATATCTTTTAAAATTTTATGATAATTATTGGAATATAAAATTATAATAATTCCATTTTAAAAATAATAAACTTATAATACATTAATATCATCTCCTAGGTGAAATATTTGTAGTTCCCTAATATTGGATATAATAATTGTTCTTAATAAATATATTTTGTACCAATAAAATATTACAAGAATGAAATATTTCGAAATTCCTATGATAACATAATGCATTCCAAAATATAAACAATTATGATTTTATACATTATTTTCTAACAATATTCCATAAACTATAATATATATAATGATAGAGAATAAAAATTTTCTTATATGACTATTACATTATACTTAAGATACGAAATATACAAATATAATATCCACTGGTTTGTTGTTTTGAGAATATTATTATAATTAAAATAGTGCATAATAAAATAAATAAATTAATTTAACAATTCCTTATTTATACATGTAATATATTATCTTCTCAATAGATTATATAGTAACCTGATGATATATATTGATGAACGGGTGTGCTAAAGTCCACGTAAAATGAGAAATAATGGATTTTAATGAATAAAATATTTGTGGGAATATTTATAATCATCATATCATAATCAAATGATCATCATCCTAAAAAATATGGTAACATTTTATAAGGCCATTGAAAAGTAAATATACATAAATAGTAAACATCATGTCATAGTGTTCTAATACCACATATAGTTGAGCACAAATCTAGAATCATGTAAAGACATAATATATGTACATAAATCATAAAATCATCATATTGAACTAAGAGATCATCATGTTAAGGAATAGTGCACATAACATCATAAGATACATAACACTACAAAATTCATTAGAGGGATATATAATTTCAGGAAAAAACAACACATCCTAAATGATCATAATCATGTATTCCACATAGAATATATAACAATCGCTAACGTAAAATAAAACAAGTAATGAATTTTGTTTCTAAAGGATTTCATAAATCATACCTCCATGAGTAAAATTCAGTGTTACAAAATGAACAATAGAAACTTTATTTTTCACAAACACTATCATTCCATTGTGAATAATAAACAAATTATGATGAGGCAATGATTTAATTTTTAATGAAAATTCTACTTGAAAAAATATTGTATTTTCCTAAAAAATTGAAAGGATTAAAACATTTATATAATATAAAAGAGGAATAATAGTTAAATGATATTTAATGAATATTATGGGAATATCCATAATAAAAATAATTTCAAATATGGATAACCCAATGAAAGTTAGTTGAGTTTGAGAATCCCCTTACCTTAATTCCCTCTTTATTTTATTGTTTTTTCTAACTATTGAAAAAGATAATTAGTTTTTTAAAACATTGATCCATAAGTGTTTTATTTTCATTTTTACCACTATATTTAAAATATAATTATTTAATTATATTTCGTTTTTTCTCGGGTTAAATAAAATACATTTTTATATCATGTTTTTTTAATTTCCTATTTTCATTGATTTCCCTATTTTTTTTAATTGAATTTATAAATTATTGAAAATATTAAAACTGAAAGAAATAATTTCTTTATACATTTATATATTATAAGTAATTGATTATATCCATTTTTAAGGGTGGTAATATAAATGAATAAGGAACTCTCCTCATAGGTGATTAATATACCATTATCTAGAACGTTATCTAAAGGAAGAGAAAGAGAGGTATAAAGTATAAAAACATAAAATGTATATTTTTTTCAGCTAGTTAACATATTCAATATATTATTAATATAATTTAGTATTATTCTTATAATATTTGGTGTTGAAAGGGATAGATAAAATGGTGAAGATAAGAGGAAATCACAAGGAATAGTAGATTTAATCATACCTATTTCTCATTGTTTGTTCCCTTGTATGACTCTAGAATGTCATGATTATTATAGTTAGATTTATAAAAAATATCCCCATGGAATCTAGGATTCATAATATAGTGTTTATGGGTATATTTTTTTATTTTCAGGTGGTTTTGGAGTTATTTAAAATTGGAGAAGAACATGGGAAATTTATACATGTGGAGAGGGGTGTTTTTTATGTAAAATATTGAATAAAACACTATATCCATAGTAAAACATGTAATATTAACAATTTTTATAAAAATAATTACATTTAAAAAAAATAAAATTGGTTTATCACTTTAAACATAATTTTAAATCTTATTAACTACATTATTAATGTTATAAGTAAAAAAAAGAAAAAAATGTTTTTTTGAAGGAATATTTTTTTACATTAGAATTTAAAAACTATTTTATTTAATGAAAGGAATGATTATTTTATTTAAAATAATCCTTTATAAAGTCAAATTTTTCTTTGAGGTTATTGTTCTATAAATTTTTACGTTATTATTATATCATGATTGATGTAATTTAAAATAAACTTTATATAAAAAGGTATATTTTTACTGTAAATAAAATCGAATTATTTCAAAAAATTACTAAAAAATAAAGCATGAATATAAATGATGCATTTATTCTGAAAATTTAATTCATTTTATCTAAATAAATATTTAACTTATATAAATTTAAATACTAATAAAAAATATGTGAATTTTACAAAATACTTTAATTTATAGTTTAATAAAGATGTGATTTATATTAATTGATTTTTCTATTATTGGTATTTATTTTTATGGTATTATAATATTTATATTCAATTAAATACTTTTTTGATAAATAGTATTTAAACTATTTTTTCATTTAAATTATAATTATGTTTTCAATCGTCAGGATACAATTTACAACTTTCAAGATATTATTCCCAGTGGTCATATTACTATTTCAACAATCATATTAATATATTAATAGTAACATTAACTCCTATAGAAACCATTTAATAATACCATTTTCCTGTAAACCCTCGTAGTGGATATTCATTTCTATTTTAAAAAATGTTTATTGGTTTAATCACATTTTGATTCATTTTTTTATTGTTTATCATAGGTGGTATGATTCAAGCTAATCTGGGTGATTCATATTTTACTAGTTCAATTTGCAAATTTCATATTTTTCCCAATTAGGATATTTGAAATTCTAATTTGATTATTCACTGACTTTTGAAAAAATATTATTTATTTAAATACATTATTTTTTCTCCATGTTGTAGATATTTTTAGAACATAAATAATATAAAATATCACACATTTATTTAGGAAATAAATATAATTTAAAAAAGTTAGTTCATAACACTGTTCCCCAACTGGAAAATTTCATCCCCGAAATTTCTAATCAATTTTATGTTGAGAAAACATGAGTTTAATTTTTTTTCACTTTTACATTTCTTTCCATGTATTCTCTTAATGGTTTTACTTTCTCCCTAATACATTTATAAGGGGATTTGTCCAGCTGCATGGAGATTTTTTTCTATAATCAAACATGTTCAACAACTTCTCCTCATTTTAGAGGTTATTCATTAAGTGTACCACCTCCTGATTCCATATATGTGAAGGACCCTCAAGAGTGATATGTGAATAATATTATTATCTTGATCAAAATGAGGTTGATGTTCAGGAGGATTATCCACTAGTTATATTCAATCAAGGATCTCACATGGGACAACGTACATAGGGATAATCTTTACTTTCAGTACAAAATACATGAATCTATTCCATGGTGTTATTCAGAGGGAACTTTTTTCCCAAAAACCAAAATATATGTCCCTTTGTCGAATGTCATTATATATTTTTTTCTAAATCTAAGAATTATTTATTTATAGATTTATGGATTAAAAAAACATTTTCATCTATTTCACATGATCATATAATTGTTTCTTTGATTTATTAACTTCATTCCAACAAGTACGACATCAATATTTCTACAGATATAGAGCTTCATATATAACCATTTGAATACTTGAATGGTAATTAATATTTTACAGTATGAAAAATAATTATATATGTTGATTCTGTCAACCATGAAATTCTATTCAGTGAGTTTTATGAATATCCTTGAGTGTCTGAATAGTCCTTTTAGAGTGGAAAATCAATTTAAGTGTGACAGGTGGTCCTGTAATTTAATTTGGCATTCAGAGAATGCTGAATAATCCCCCCGAATATTGATCTTAATCCTAGATCATGACCATATATGATGAAAATTGGTTCCCATGATGCTTCATAACATAATTTACATATATAATGGAAATATATTCTTGTGATAAATCACCCTAAATATTGATAATCGTTATATTATTGGTGATTTGATCCACTAAAACCTATATCAATTTTTTTCCTCTATAAGATACTTGTAAAAAAGACAATAGTGATATTATTTTATTTCCCAATGTGTATAATCAATAGTGGAATAATCCCCTTGGTCATTGTTTTCTCTAAATTAACATGAATAAACCCAGAGAATATTGTGGTACAATCAATATTGCCCTAATCAATGTTTTATAATGAAATTTTCTCTCAAAGATCGCTATATTTTTTGATACTACCAGGATAAATGGATGATGTTGAGTTATCTTCATTATGTAATAGAACCCTCTTCATGTTAGGTGATAAAGGTAGCCAAATCTATGAACCAAAATCAATCAAACCATGTTCATCTCTATTGAACACCTGAAGCTTCCATGTACATCATACACCATTTTTTGAAGCACCATATAATTCCTTTTTTCCTACTAGATCATATCATGGAATGATGGTTGAGGAATAATGTGGCAAATGTATAATGTATTCTTTTCAATTGTGATTTGTTGATTCATATATTTCATATCCATGATGATAGGTTATTTTGAAATCTATATCATGGATAGATTTGTAGTTTTATTTCTTCTATGATAATCATATAATTTTTTCAAATTATCAAGATGGTAGTGGATAATGAAATTATAGAACCTTTTTATCTCTAACCATCCGTTTTGACTCCTATCATTCTTCTTATGTGTGATTATATACATTATAATCTTTGAGACTATATATATTTAAAACTTATCACCATAGAGGATGTCCCCCAAAATCATCATTTAAATGATCAGATCCTCTATGTTCAAATCATGCATCAGGTATTATTTCTCATAGAATTCACTTCATTTGAGAAATGGGATATAACATTATCATTCTTCATGAGTACAGAACCAATTAATTTTAATAAATAATGAATTTTTATCATAAATCCTTTTCCACTTTTCAGTAGTGTGTACATGTATAATAATTATACTCTTTTTTAACTCCTTAAATCATTCCACAAAATTATGTTTTCTATAAATAAATTAACCCTTTATTATTAACTTATTTCAATAGCTTTAAAATATTGAGAAATTTCAAATAAAACACAAGTCATACCATGATATCCAAAGATAATTATGAATATCTAGGACTCTAGTGGGTCTAGTTTATTCTTATATGTTGTATTTCATTTAATGGTGCACAGAAATTAACTCAATTGTGATCACATGTCCCAATATTGTGACATTCAGCATCACAAAGTCCCACTTCCTAAACCTAGGGTAAATATTTTAATCCTTAATGTGAGAAAAAAAATCATTAATCAATATTTATTTTCCTCATTAATCATTTACTAAATTAGAATAACATTAATAAATATAACCCCAAATTTTTTAATCCAGTCCCTAGGAAATAAAATCATCCAATTCGTAAATTAATTTATATTAATTAGAAATTATGATTTGAATCACTATGAATCAATATTTCCTATACATTGTATTAAATAATATCTTCTGAGTATCACCCATCAAAAAAATCCTGTAATTAAATCCATATCAAAAAAATTTTATTTTACATGTAATGAGATCTACATAGTTGATCAATATTTTTATCAGTCCATGTATGTGGATAAATGCTATTTATATTGATCATTTTGAGAACCTAATAATCTATAAAAATCTCCAATGGTCCCTCAATTTTATATACAAATATAATCAGAAAAGCCTTAAGTGATGCACAATGGATAATGAAATATTTTTCCAAATTCAATTGTGGCTGCTTCTCTAACTCCACCTGTTAGACCGAGGCCATCCTATGTATGAATTTTTATATAGGTATGGGTTTGGGTATAAAAAATTATTTAGAAATTGAAATTACAATCCCAAGGAATTATTTGGATCTCTTTGAGAAATACATAATAATTTTCCCTTGAAATGAAAATATACTCATGTATGATGCTTTATGTTGACTCAATATTTTTGGCATTGTATTCTTCTCCACTAAGTATTCACATCCACATTATTGAAGGAGTTTTTTTGCAGAGATTCATGATCAACATTTTACCTTTAGAGGATAATGGAAATGTTCATAATATATGATGATATTTATATTTCACAAATGATAAATCTCACTCTATATATATAGATCCAATCCATGGCATGTGTAGTGTCAAATTATACCAAGGGATGAAATATGACATTTTATGGACTTGAATTCCAATATACACTAATTGGAGAATATTATAAAACTTTTGATGTGATGATCACACCACTATGTGTTTTTAATGTTATCTATATATCAACGTATTTGTTCTTTAATTAAATAATTAATTCTAAATTGCGGGACAAAAAATAATTCATAGAGTTCATTTATACATTCACTGGGAATGATTTAATATTATGTGTACCCTAAACCATTTAATTTTATTGATTCTAGTTCCACCATTATCATATTGAATATAGAAGTAAATAAAAAATGATTAAATACTTTATTTTAATTGAATAATTAACTATAAATAAATATTATATTGGATCAAAATGCAATAGCTTTTTCAAAATGATCCTTCTATTATTTTTACCTATACAAAGACTTATACATATGGTTTCATTAATTGTTTCTAATAATAATTCAAAATTTTTATAAAACATTATATAATATCAACTATAATGACCGAGAATTATTTTACAGGTCTACTTCATTGTTCTTAAGATCCACTCTATAATAATGATACAAATCACATATACCATGTTTTATTGTAATGGAAAAAATATTTTTATACAATAATAATAAATAATAAGAAGGAAAAAATATTTAAATCATCATTTTTTACCAATCTAAAATATCACAATTTCCATACTATATGTAGTCAAATATTGTTAAATTTTAAAGAATGGGTTGAGAAAAAATCCTAATAAGATGATAAATTAGGCATGTGAATCAATCGAACATGGTTGAGAATAATCATCATAACCATTTAAAAATAATTGTATCATCATCATAATCAGAAGGAATACATTTGAAAATTTCATGAAATAAGGAATATGTATGAAAATGAGTCATCATGAAATAGTGGCCCAATCCCACCAAAGAGTTTTGAACAAATGTATCTTCTTGTTCTCACATAACATTATTATAGGAATGATAATATCATGATTATTGACAAATCATACACTATGCCGATACATAGTGAACATAATCTCACGCGTTATATAGCATTTCCCAATAAATTGCTTGCCAATATAATTTTGAGCCCATATGTCACATCATAAATTCTCATAATCATTATATCCACATAGAACATAATATAATGATATTCATAAAATAACTTATATAATTAAATGGGATTTTTATATATCTCTTAATGAATAATTTATGGAATTATCTATGGGGTTTCAAAACAAAAAAGGGAAAACTCTTTGGAATAAGAATCATATTTATTGAGTTACGAAGAAATAGATCAATATGAGACAAGGATATTTTTATAATGAATAATTTGGTAAACATATTTGTATTTTTAATATGAATCATTTTGGAAAGGTGAAAAAATGTATATCCCCTAAAAATTGTAGAATGATTAAATGATATTTAAGGACTATGCATGCGGGGCATGGGTGAGTTGGTGAGAGGTGGTGGCATCCTAACCCCAAGGTTCCAGGTTCGAGTCCTCATAAGGAAAAATTAACTATATAAAATTATCTCTTGTTGTGGGCCCCTATACCCTGTGTGGAACTGTCCTGAAATCTTGAGTGCCATTACACCTAGGCCTGTGGCGAGGGGAGTACATAAAGGCACATAGTGGTGGGTGACATCCCACAAATATCATGAAACACCTTGCGCTTGAAAACCCATTGTACTTTTTCCCATGGAGCATCGATGAGTAGGAGAGTGGTAGTGGTGTCCTAACCATGAGGTTTTGGGTTTGAGTCCTCACAAGGAAAAACACACTATATGTCATTATCTCTTCTTGTGTGCCACTCTAACCCATGTAGAAGTAGACAAAAATTTTAGTTGTCGTTACACTTGGGCCTGTGGATAAGGGAGTACATAAAGGTCGTCAGTGGTGTGTGAAGGCCCACCTATACTGTGTAACCACTTGACCTTTAAAACACTCAGTATATTTTATGGAGGAAGAGGAGCAGGAACAGTCTCCCCAATGAATCACGGTGACCCTTTTTTTCTAGCTCACCCCATGGTCTTAATCTCTATTCGTTGTCGTCATATCATTTGGATTCTAAACCAAATTCATCACCCTCAAGATCTATTCCACTTGATGATGAATGCTAAAGGGTTTCTAAAATATCCTTAGGTTATTGGGAGGATCATTCGCCCTACACATTAATCGTTCTTCAAAAAAATTGACAATAATGGTTTGACTGCACATGTTTCATCTTCCGGTGATGCAATAAATAATAGTATAGATTTATTTAAGTGTTCTTTTATTGCTCATATATTACTGTTGAATGGCTCAAATCATTCGAATTTTGTTGGCCTAGTCACTCGGTTATTTTCTATATGGGGAATTTATGGTTTCAAATGCATTTCTCTTGGCCGTAGTTTATTCTATATTATATTTGCATCAGGTTAACATAAAGTTAAAGCAGGGACATCATGTTCGATTAACCATAGGCCATGTACTTTTTTCATCTATGATTTTAAGCTAAATTTCAATCTGAACGAATTTAGGGACACTTATGCACAAGATTGTGTTAGAACCTATAGGCTTAATTGGGTGTTATGGCACCCTACAATCTTATATGATATTGCATCCACGATTGGTATTCCAATCAGAATGGAAAATACCACCGAAATTGATACTTATGGTAACTATTCACGTGTGCTGGTTGAAGTGGATTTAAGTGCTATATTCACTAATAAGGGTTTTCCTCTCCACTCCACAAGACAAAATTTAACATCGGATTGAATTTGAAAAAAACCTCTATTTTGTAACTCCTACAATATTATTGGATATTAAATATCTATGTGTTGAGGAGAATTCGTTTTCTCTAATTTTAATATTAGAAAACACATATTGCAACATTTTCAAAATAAGATAAATCAAGGGAATGTTAAGACCATTGTGGACGTGACCCAATGCCATGAAGATAAGGATGGGCGTGTTTCATCTATTATCCCCTATGGGAATATGATCCTATCATTTCGATGAATGAGGTCTATTTTGATGACTGCGTCCTTGGCCCTCATCTAGATTATTATGGTACAATTATTCCGACTCAAAATAATGAGTAGAGCCCCTCTTGGGATGAAATTTCAGAGGGGGTTCCCCACATTGAGGGTTTTTCATTTAATGCTACATCATGTAGACGTATTATTGAGGAGCATGTTGGAGAGGAATCTGATGACAGGAAAGTTGAAAAGGAACATGATACATAGGAAATGGTTTTTCAGGACCTCTAGATTGAATAAATAGAACATTCTTCAAATAGAAATAAAAAAATCCAAGTTGGTTGCTTCTATGTATATAAAAACTGAGAGTAAAATGTCACAAACTTTTAACTCAAAAGTTCAATTACATTATGAACATGTTTTGGGGCATGGATCTATTAGTTCCACACAATTTATTAATTATCTTATGGTATTATATGTCTCAATGGTTCAATCTAAACCTGAACATGTGATGGTCTTTATTCAGGGCATCAAACCTGCTACGAAATTGTCTTGCTTATTTTCATCCAGTGCTGCTGTTAAGTGAGATACCTCTCATAACTGTGTCATGACAGTCTCGACGCTTCTATCCTTTAAATAACTCTCACAAACCACCTTTATTTAAGACTCAATAAGGATATTCATCCAGCTAATGAGCATATAGCAGGCGGGTCCCATGTTGGTGGTTTGACTCTTGAAAAAGCAGGAAATAGGGATTCCAATTCGAATCAACCGTGACAGAGATGAAGACTCTTTCATATCTAGGCACTATCATGATTCATATTGTGGATTCTAAATCAACTTCACTAGTTAGTAATTATAATCCTTTTGAGATTCTTTCAGGAAGTAGTGATGTGGATGATCAACCAAAAGTTTGGACCTAAGATAAAGAAACTGTGTTCAAAATGGTTGACGTTGTACATCTTTATGATAGTGGGGGCCTTGGGTGCATGTTGAATCAAGAATAAGGGGTCGACATCACATGGTCGGTGCGGGAGCATCTCTCACTATAGCATGAAAACTCATTTAGAATCCACATGACTATCTTTTATTCATTTTCTTGCATATTCCTCATTGATCATTTATTTCTATATCATTAAAGGTTCTAGTGAATCACCTTTTAAAAAAATATTTTGGTAATTTAAATACAAAAAATTGTGAGAATTGTGGACAACCAATATAAAAGGAGTAGTTTTCAAGAATACCATTAATTTAAATCCTACTTTATTCCATTGAATTTTCTCATCCTCTTTAATATATTTAGGATTGGTAAATCATTGACCACAAAGTGTATTATTTTATTTTTACCAATATTTTTAATATATATATATTTTGATTATATTTCTTAATTTCCTCAATTAAAGGGTTGGAATTTTGTTACCATTTATTTTTAAAACATTTCATGTTTTTCATCGATTTCAATATTTTTATCAATATAATTTATTATTCAGTAGATTTAAATCACGATTCATGAGAAATATTTATTTAAGAAATTATATACTATAAATAATTTCATTTGGCCATCTATATGTGTTGTGATATAAGAGATGTATCTATAATTCTATTTTGATGTCAACCAACCATTATCAGGAACATTATCAAAACTATGAGTATGAGATGTATCAATAATAAAATTTTCAATAATAAGTTTTTTACATTAAATTTTAGTCAATAATATAACTACTTAAAATATTAATATAAATATTGGACGTTTTTTGAAAGGGATAGAGAAAGAGATGAACAGAATTGGAAACCAGGTTGAAGAGTTGGTTTTCACATACTCTCTTCTTATTTCTATATCCCTAAGATGATATGAGACTGCTATAATTGTTGGGGTTGGATTACACAAGATGGACCCTATGGTTTATAATTTTCATTATAGATAGTATGTGGTAAAATATTTCTATATTCCAAGCATGGGAGGAATGATTTTCCATGTTGTGGGATACGAATAATTTATACATGTTGAGAGGGGTGTTTTAGAAAATAAATATTAAATAAAAAAGTATATATGATGTAAAACATGAAATAGTTTTATTTTATACGTAATTAATCACATATAACTAAAATATTTTTTTTAAAAAAATTAAAATAGTTTACAAATCAATATTACGAGTTTATTAACATGTAAAATGGAAAAATGGAAAAATAGTTTTCTAATAGAAAATATTTAACAATATTTTTTTGTAATATAATTTTATTATTTGAATAACTAGGTTAATATATTTAAATTACTCATCCATCCAATTATATTTTTTTGGTTAAAAAAATGTTCTTGAAAATATTAGAAAATTCTTACGCCGTGAATGATGTAATTAAAGATGCATATGATATGAAAATACCATTTTTTATTGCTCACATAAAAAATTGATTGTTTAATAAAATTTCCTAAACATAAACCTCAAACAATTTTGATGTCATTATTTGAAATTTGAAATTCATTTTATGAAATTACTTTCTAATAAAAGTTAATTTTAAATTTTTCATATAAATTTATGTTTTTTTCAAAATATTTCAAAATATATTTGATTAGAAATATTCATAAATTATTATTATTTTTTGTTACTGTGATATTTATTATATTATAATATAATATCTCTATTTAATTAAATTACTTCAGGTAAATATTATTAATTTTATACATTATTATTTTTTGTTCATGTGATTATTATAATAGTTTGGATACTATTAAAAATGGTGATGTTTCTATTCCCAATAGTATAGTTACTATTACAATGGTCATATTACTTTTCCAACCATCACAATACCTCCTATAGTTATATCTCTATTCCATTTTCATTATTAAACTCAAATACCCACAGGATTCTAACTTTCAGTCCTAAAAAATTTCTATTTACATACTAATATATTGTTTCATTTATATAGTTTTGTTTATGGGACAATTGATTCTACCTCATAGGGGTGATCCAGATTTATCCCTTATAATTTTTGTATTTTGTCTTTTATATTCCCCTATAAATGTTTTCATTTTAAAGGGTCTATTAATTGTATAATATGATGACCCCTCCCTCCAAAGATATCGCAATGAGGATAAAGTGGTGAGGACCCCCACCACCCCCAATCGAGTCCCTCGACCAGAAGGCCATAGGTATTACACTATAACCGTGGGTAAAAAAATATCAATATAGTAGCAAATTTATACTATGTGAAAGATACAAAATTATAATATAGTATAAAAATATATAAAAATCATTTTAAGACTATAATTTAATGAAAATACCATCCAAAATGCTTGAATAAAGTAGAATTATAGATATAAAACTCTCCAACGAAAAGTACAATAAACATGACTTTGGAAGTGACTAAAAAACAACTCCAAAACAACTAGTAATGTCTATATATGTCCAAAAATTCCTCCTAAAAAGTATTTTATATTTATAGAGTAATCATTACAAGTACACCTATAAGGGACATATACATGACAATAATTTCACATGTGAAAAGGGATATATAATACACCAGTGAACAAACCACAGAGCCAACAAGCATCTAACAAATTTATCTATAAAAACTAATTAACATCATGGCTCACTCACTGAATCATGAACCCAATATAATAATATTAAATATAGATCAAATCAAATCACGAATCCTCGCTTCTGATTCCCAATAGATATTCCTCTATCATGCCCTAAGGATGAACATCCAATGCTCCCATCCCATTCACACATTCTGCATCATGTCACATCATAGAACACATGTAGAAACATGGGGCATACATCACATAACCTCACATTTCACCCATATACTAATCTTCCACACATCACAATACATTATCCCCCCCCCCAACATAAATCTGGGCAACATAGCCCATCACATCACAACATGCCTACAAAGACCTGGGCCACACATCACATTATATCACATCCTACCCATAGAAACATGGGACATAAATCACATCAAAACACATCACATCCATCATGTGAGTCCTATTCCACATATCACCAATAGGTAATCCCCAACACCATCCTATTTCACTATTGATGAAGGAAGAGTGGGGAGACGGTGTTTCTATAAATCTGTATCACTACCATACTATTTATTTGGGAACACACAAGGAGCATACCACTTATGGTAATTTTTAATGTTATCAAACAATTTTTGGGTTGTGTATAGAATAATATAAACATACATGATATATTTATAACACAGAACACACATCATGTGGGTTCAAATTGTCCACATTATCACACACCAAATCAACTATCAAAAATGCTCCCAACACTATTAACAACACTACCCCACAACCTCAAAAACCCCACATCATTTCCCTATTATATTTATAGAGGTTTCCATATTTTTTTATCCATTCAATTTCGAATTACTAAACTCAATAATTTAATCAATAATTGTATCTAATTACCAAAAAAAACACTACCAGTTTATATCCTTTAACTACCAACCTATTTTGTTTTTTATCATCAAATATCTGTTAATGGATAACCAAAAAATACTCTCTCAAATACCAAATTATACTAATGGATCAAGTCATATAACTTCCACAAAGACACAAAAAACCACCATCATTTTATTATCACATCATTGAATCTATTTCAAAACACAATTATACTATAACACTATCATCACAAATCATAATAATTGCCATTGAACCAAAAAAACTTTGACAAAATCAACTCACACCAAATTTTACATGTAGTACCCACAGTTTGAGGTATGCGGCCTTTTTTATTCTTTTCTATGTTCTTAAAGTGCATCGGATGATTTGGGAAGAGGTTGGGAGGGTTTGGAATGGTTTTGAATGAGTTTAGAGGCTTTTCATAGGGAGAACAGTTTGATCATAGATAGTGGAAACCATGTGGATTTTCATGGAATCCGTGTAGGGTGAGATAGTAGGCTTCACACGGCCAATGTACAGTTTTCAAAACCGTGCAAGGTAACCGTGTGGACCCTTTCTCTCGAGGTAGTAGCGTGCGCACGGTTTGCCAAACCCTGTGAACTAACCATGTGGCCACATAAAATTAGGTTTTTAAAACCCGAGTTCACTCAAGTTTGACTCATTACTCTCCAAAATTCCTCTCAATCAACCATATCTCAAGATTTTAGGTTCTCAGGGGTTGAGGGTTCTCTCCCACTCATTTTGGAAGCATTTTGAAGAGGTTTCTTGGAATTTTGAAGTTGGTTTCTCTCGGGTATGTCTCTCCTCTTGGTTTCATTGTGTTTTCCTCAAGATATACATCTCCCTATCTCTCAGTTTTCTAGATCTACACTTGTTGTTTGTATATCTAGGTTTTTGGTTTCCTTAGATGTTGATTTTAAGGATTGTGAATGCTAGGGAAAGGGATCTAGATAGGTTTCAGTAGTGAGTTCACTGGTTTTGAGGTGTTGTTTCTTGTAGGTCGATTTATCAGGAACCCTAAAGGTGGGTGGCTTCTTTATTGACTCCAATTGGATAGAGCTAGTGGTTTTTGGTTACAATTAATTTGTTTGGATTGAAATTAATGGTGTTTTGATGTGAAAATTCGGTTGGAAATCCATTTGGGGATTTTTGGGGAAAAGGGTGTTTTATGCTGAAATGTTATTCTTGTGTATTTTAAAATAGAGATTTTAAAATAGAATGATACAGTTGATTTGTGAAATTATTGATTAAAATTTTTTTAAGTAATGAGGATGTTTTATTGAAATGTGTATTGGCATGGAAAAATATTTTTAATAAATGGGAGATTTATTAAAGAGGATTAATATGCAATGGAATGGATTTATTGCATGATGTTGTGACCTTGTGGGTTTATGCTTGGTTTGGATTGATTGAAATGTTGTGTTGATGTGTGAGGGAAGTCTCACTATAAAAGGTGATGGATAGTGGTCGGAAGAACCACCATGTGGTTAGTGGTCAGAAAGTACCGCTAGTTGTGAATGGGTGAGCGGGTTGGGCGGAAGTCCCAACATTTGGGTTGTTTGTTGTGCAATTCATTGCATGTTGGAAATCATTGTGCTAGTGGGTAAATGATGAAATTGCTGGTGGCATGTTTGTTTAACATTCCCTTGTTGGTTTGGTTTGGGTGAGATGTCTTGGTAAGGGTGTGTTTGGCTTATAGTAATGGATTCACTTGTTATTTATTTTATATAAATTATTTTCTATAAATGTGATGATGGTTTAATCCAAGTGGCGCATATAGGGAAGGAATTTGGGGGGGGGGAATCCTACTGAGTTTTATTACTCACCCCCTGCTTTCGCACGTTGGTGTCTTTGTAGATGTTGTGTATCGTGACATGGGAAAAGGTAAGGCATCTCCCTCCTTTAGTGGTGTAGTGTGATGTCATTGTGGAGTATAGAGCATAGATCTTGGTGTGGATCTATGGTGGTGTCATGACTCATAGTGTTTATTTTTTGGTTTTTACTTTTACCTAGATGTGGTGTAGACATGTCTTGTTGTATTGGTTTTGGGATGTATTGTGGTACAAATTGGTTTTCTTTTGGGAATGCATGTTTGGATGTTTTATTAACTTTCATCATATAGTGGTGGTTAGTGGATTGTTTGGTTGAATTTTTCTTAAGGTATAATTGTTCACCAAATTGTTCTCGGAGACCTCATCATTTATTGCCGGCCTTTGGTTCCTTGGGAACATCACTTAAGGGCAAGTAACCCTCACTGCATCCTCAAGCCAATGAGGTAGGGGTGGGATGTTACAAGTTGTATCAGTTTGTTCGATCCTTATCTTTCAAGTGAGATCAGTTGTTCGGTCGCTTGGGCACCTCGGTTTTGGAGTTGACATTCGTTGTGGTATATTCCTTGAGTTGGGATGGTGTCAAGACATAGGAATGTCGGAACATGGAATGTACAACATAAAAGGACATAGCTAACCCTCTTATGTTGAACATCAAGTTTCTAGGGAGTATGGTACATAAGTGTTTTGGAGATAATTATAGGCATTGGATATCTCATTGTCGTGGTTGTAGCCAATGAGATGAGCATGGCATGCATGGTATAAATGACTTCCCATTAGAATGAATATTTCATTGGGTATAATGATTTATGGGCTGAATTGAGAAATGGGTTTTCAGATGTGTGAAATTTTAATTTGAATAAATTTGGTATTTTGAAAATGGTTTTGTTTTCAAAATGGTGAAACATGGAAAATGTTGAAAGGTGGAAATCATCGTTGGGATAGTGTTGTGTAATGTGATTGGAAATGGGATTTCGTGATGTCTATGGAAGTGAGTCTCATGGTTGTTTGTTTTCAATTTATAGAAATTGAAATGGGTAGGCATCATAGAGACCAACCGAAAGAGGCCGATGAGAACATTGTTGCACATGTGCCTCGGGTGAACCGACAACTAGTGCAATGTATAGTGGAAGCTTTCCAAGCTGTGCAAAGTGGAAACAAAGCGGATGAACCACGACATGTGGATCATGAGGTTCAGTCTAGAAAGAAAAATCCACCCATATCCAGTGGAGATTCAGAGCCACAGATGGCAAGAGCATGGTTAAATAGAATGATTAAAATCTTTGAGTTATTTGGAACACTGGTAGAGTTGATAGTGAAGTTGGACATGTATATGTAGGAAGATCTTGCCCTTCAGTGGAGGGAGTTGGTAGTCCAAGAAGGGTCGGACCAGGGCATGACGTCGGAAGTCAGGGAGGAATTGTTTAATAAAAAATTCTACCCACATATGTTTAGAATTCAGCATATGACTGATTTATTCAGTTTGAAGCAACAAATTATGTCTGTGACGGAGTGTGCAGCTATGTTTATGAACATAGTGAGATTTTCACATGAGGTGGCAGGTAGTAAATCATTGAAATATCTTATATTTGAAGTTTTTTTGATGAATGAAATTCATTCCAAGATAGCGGTGCTGTTTTAGATGATTACACATAGATGGTGAATAGAGCCTCGGTGGCTAAGCATGATTTGTTGGGAGCTCCGGGCGGAGGAGCATGGTGGTACCCATGGGGAATAGTGGGAACTCTAACGTTGGGTTTAAGTGAGGGAGGGAACCTTATTCCCAGGGTAGGAATATGGCATATAATCCAATAGATGGATGGGTGAATCTTCTTGGAATCCCCAGAGAAAGCCTGGATGTTTTTAGTGTGGTTCTACAAACCACATCAAGCGGGATTGTACAACCCAACCACAAGCATGTTATAATTATAAGGAGATGGGGAATCTGTAGCATTATTGCCAGACTTCTCCAATGTCAGATGCACATGACACTCCTCGGGGATCGTAGACGTCATAGGCTTCTACGGGATAGGGACAACAGCACACCCCTCGTCAATAGAGTAAATTGGGTCATGGTGATTCTCGGAATACCACGATGCCTCAGCAATTAAATAAAGAGCAGAGCATGGCAACAGAAGCATTGTTCAGAGCCGAGCAGCTTGTGGTGGATGATCAGTCGGGACCATCCACGGGGTGAGGTACTATTATTTTAAATTCTACCTTGATGCAAGTGTTGTTTGATATGGGTGCTTCACACTCTATTATTGTTACACGTATGGTTGATTTGCTAGGTTTAAGGGTAGAAATGATGCCTTTGGATTTGAATTTTCAAAATCCTCTAGGTCGAAGAGAGTGTCGATACTTCTTGTGTAGAGCATGTAGTATTGTTGGGGGAGAGGTAGAGATAACCAGGAATTTCTATGTGCTTGAGATGGATGGGTATAATTTAATCCTTGGAATGGATTGACTAGTAGAGTTTAAGGCCCATATCAACTGTAATGTGTGAACATTGGCTTTTACGACACACGATGGTGTTAGACATATCTTTAAATAAGGGATTCATGAAAGGAAAGGTGCAACGGGTTTGTTGACACCCTCAGTAGGCACGTTATCGTATCAGTTTGCAGTGTTGTCGTTGGAATCTGTAATGGGTGTTGAGCAGAGTGTTCTTCGGGTTGTGGTGGATCAGTTCATGGATTGTTTTCCTGAATAATTATCTGGGTTACCTCCCGTAAGAGTATTAGAGTTTATGATTTATCTCCTTCCGAGGACCAGTCCTATCTCACTTTCGTCGTACCGAATCGCCCCAACTGAATTACAAGAATTGAAATTACAGTTAGAAGAGTTAGAAAATAAAGGGTTTATCTAGTCTAGCACGTCTCTATGGGTAGTGCCAGTGTTGTTTGTGAAAAAGGTGGATGAAACCTTGAGGATTTGTGTTGATTATTGTAGAATTAACTAAGTTACAATAAATAACTGATATCCACTTCCATGAATTGATGATTTTTTTGACCAGTTGAGGGGAGCTGTGTGGTTCTACAAGATCGACATGAGATCAAGATATCATCAATTGCGAGTGACTAAGGATGATATTCCAAAAAATGATTTCAGAAGTAGATATGGCCACTATGAATATGTGGTTATGCCCTTGGGTCTTACGAGTGTGCCAGCGGTGTTAACAACATTGATGAATCAGATATTTTAGAGATATCTGGATTCATTTGTGGTGGTGTTTGTAGATAATATTCTTGTGTATTCAAAGACAAGGTTGTAGCATGAGCAGCACTTGGTGACAGTGCAGGGGATCGTGAGGGATCAGCGGTTGTATGCCAAATTTTAAAAGTGTGACTTTTTGATACAGGAAGTTCATTTTCATTGGCACGTGATTTCAGAAAGTGGTGTTTTAGTGGATCTGGAAAATACAAGGGACGTTATCTCGTGGAAACCACCAAAGAATATGTTTGAGGTATGTAGTTTCCTTGGTCTAGTTGGGTATTATCAGCGTTTTGATTGTGATTTTCCACGTTTTTCTTCAATGATGACATCTTTGACAAGAAATAAAATTCCATTCCAGTCGAATGAACAGTGTCAACAGTGTTTCGAATAGATAAAGTGTCACTTTGCATCAGCACCAATCATGGTTTTTCCAGAATCAGGAAGAGGGTATGTGGTGTATTGTGATGCATATGGATAAGGGTTTGGGTGTGTTCTCATGCAAGGAAATCATGTGGTAGCATATGGCTCACGACAGTTGAGAGTGCATTAAAAGAACTAACCAAATCATGATTTGGAAGTGGCAGCAGTGATCCATGCTTTGAATGTGCGGAGTCATTATCTTTTCTGTGAGAAATTCCTGGTATATATAGATCATAAGATCTTGAAACACATTATCTCACAAATGTATTTGAATTTGAGCAAAAGAGATGGATGAAATATCTCTAGATGTTTGATTTTGACATGTGTACACACTAGGTAAGGAAAATTCGGTTGCAGATTCATTAAGTAGAAACTCATATTCTCAAGTGGTAAAACATGCATTGGAACAGTGGCAGTTGATGTTGGTTATAGCTAACATGCGATTGGAATGTAACGACCAGGGCGATAGAGGGGTCTTCTTTCCAGTTTTTTTGATTCCTTGCATGGTTGGCCTAGTTAAAGAGGCACTTCTATCTAATTCTAAGAGTGTGACCATGAGGTCAAGACTCAATGGTGGGGAGACCATTAAGGGTTGGAAACTGAATGGAGATTCAGTTTTGTGTTTTCGGAATTGGATGGTTATACCAGTTTCTTGTCAGGATGTTCTCCTCAGGGTGTATCATCATTCTAGGTGGCATGTTCATCCTGGATGTCAAGAAAATTTATAATGCATTGAAAGCACAATTCTGGTGGGATGGTATGAAAAGAACTGTGGCTGAGTTGGTTTTGAGATTCTTGACTTGTCAGCGGGTCATGGCAGAGCATCAGTGACCAGCAGGAATGTTTCATTCTTTACTAATCCTTATTTTGAAGTGGGAGAAAATAGCGATGGATTTTGTCATAGGTCTCCCAAGAACGGTCAGAAAGCACGATGCCATTTGGGTGATAATGGATTGGCTAATGAAGTCAGCCCATTTCATCCTGATTTGTGAATCTCATATGATGGAGGATCTATCCATAATATATATCCGGGAGGTGGTAAAGGGGAATGGTGTTCCAGTTTTGATTGTATTAGATATAGGTCCAAGGATTACATCTCGTTTCTGGATATCCTTGCAGCAACCCCTTGGGACATAGTTGATTATGAGCACGGTGTATCACCCTCAGATAGATGGTAAATCTGAGAGGATGATACAAACATAGGAAGATATGTTGCGGTCTTGTGTCATGGATTTTAGTGGCTCGTGGTATGAGCACTTTTCGTTGGTTGAGTTCTCGTACGATAACAGTTATCAAGTATCCATACATATGGATCCGTTTGAAGCGTTTTTCGGGCGGTCGTGTCATTCTCCACTATTTTGGGTAGAAACAGGTGAGTCCTTGATGGTTGGACCAAGCCATGTCCAGGAGACTATGGAGAATATCATGTTAATCAGTAAGAGAATGAATATGGCTCAGATTCTTCAGAAATTGTTTACGGATCATCGTCGATGGCCGTTGTTGTTTGAGGTGGGTGATCATTTCTCTTGAGAACCTCTCCTAGGTTGGGGCATTTACAGTTTGGTATGTAGGGAAGTTTATCTCTGAGGTATATTGTACCTTTTTAGATTCTCGAGTGGGTTGGTGAGGTGGATTTTTTTTGGATTTTACACCTAGGTTCAGTGAGGTGAAAAATGTGTTCCATGTGTCGTGAAGAAAACAAGTATCAGCCGGATCGTGACCATGTGATTAGATAGGATCATGGTGAACTAGAAGAGGATGCTTTATTGGTGCACGTGCTATTGCGGGTTATGGATAGGCAAGAGAAAGTCTTGCATGTTAAAAGCATCGGTTTAGTTCGTGTCTTGTGAAAGCATGGCAAGATTCAATAGGAGACTTGGGATTATGAGAAAGAGATGGTCCGGAAATGGCCCAAAATCTTTCAGCAAATGGTGGGTTCACTACATTCCGAGAATGGAAAGACCAATGGTTGGGAAAATGTAGTACCCACTGATTGAGGTATGTAGACTTTTTTTATGCTTTTTTATGTTCTTAAAGTTCAAGGGATGTGTTGGGGAGAGGATGTGAGCGATTGTAATGGTTTTGAATGAATTAAGAGGCTATTCATAGGGAGCATAGTTTGAGAACGGTTAGTGGAAACCTTACAGATTCTCCAAGAAACCACACAGGGGGAGACAGCAGGCTTCGCACGGCCTGCGCACAGTTTTCCAAACTCTGTGAGGCAACCATCCAGACCCATTATCTCGAGGAAGTAGAGGATGCACAGTTCACGCACGGTTTTCCAAACCGTGCAGACTAACTGTGCGACCACTTAAAAATTGGGTTTTAAGACATGGGTTCACTCTAGAATGCCTCATTCCTCTCCAAATTTCCTCTCACTCTATCCTCACTTGGGATTTCGGGTTCTCAGGGGTTGAGGGTGCTCTCCCACTAATGTTTTAAGAATTTTGAAGAGGTTTCTTGGAGGTTTGAAGGTGGTTTCTCTCGGATAAGTCTCTCCTCTTGGTTTCATTGTGTTTTCCTCTAGATCTGCATCTCCCTGTCTCTTGGTTTTCTATCTCTACACCCACTGTGTGTAGATATAGGGTTTTGGTTTCCTTGGATGTTGATTTAAAGGCTTGTTAATGCTAGGGAAATGGATCTAGAGAGGTTTTGCTGGTGCATTCTCCAGTTTTGAGGTGTGGTTGCTTGTGGGTCGATTTATCGAGAACCCTGAAAGTAGGTGGCTTATCTATCGACTCCACTTGGTTAGATCTAGTGGTTTTTTGTTACCATTAATTTGGTTGTCTGGATATTGATTGTGTTTTGATGTGCAAAGTTGGTTGGAAATCCATTTGGGGATTTTTGTGGGAAAGGGGGTTTTATGATGAAATGTTATTCTTATGGATTTTAAAATGGAGATTTTTAAATGGACTGATATGGTTGATTTTTGAAATGATTGATGGAAATGGTTTTCTAAAAAGAAGTATTTTTATTGAAATGTGGTTGGGCATGGAAAATGATTTTCAATAAATGGGTGATTTATTGAAGTTGATTGATATGCAATGGAATGGGTTGATTGCATGATGTTGTGACCTTGGTGGGTTTATTCTTCATTTGGATTGATTGAAATGTTTTGTGTAAGTGGTCTGGAAGTCTCACTATAAATGATGATGGATAGTGGTCGGAAGAAACACTATGTGGGTTGTTGTCGGGATGTATCACAAGTTTAGAATGGGTGAACGGGTTGGGTGGAAGTATCACCATTTTCATTGTTTTTTCTGCATTTCATTGCATATTGGAAATTTTTGTGCTAGTGTGTAATTGAAGAAATGGCTTGTGGCATGTTTTTTTTGGATTTCCCTTGGTGGTTTTTTTGGATGAGATGGCTTGGTAAGGGTGTGTTTGGCTTATGGTAATGGTTTCACTTGTGATTTATTTTAGATAAATTATTTTATATAAATGTACTAACGGTTTTATCCTGGTGGCATGTGTAGGGAAGTGATTTGGGGATAACCTACTGAGTTTTAGTATTCATCCCCTTCTTTGGAACATTGGTGTCTTAGAGATGTTGTGTGTCGTGACGTGGGAACAGGTAAGGAATCTCCCTCCATTAGTGGTGCATTGTGATGTCTTGGTGGAGCTTGGATCATGGAGCATGGTGTGGAGCAGTGGTGGTGTCATGGCTTGTAGTTTTTGTTGTTTGGTTTCCACTAGAAATCTAATGTGCTGTAGACATGTCTTGTTGTATTGGTTTTGGGTTGTATTTTGGTACAAATTGGTTGTCTTTTGGGAATTCATGTTTGGATGTTTTATTGACATGCATCATATTGGGGTGATTAGTGGAATGGTTGGTTGGTTTTGTCTTAAGGGAAACTCGTTCCCCAAATTGTTCTCAGAGCCCTCAGAATTTATTACCAAATATTGGTGCCTTAGGAATGTCTTTTAAGGGCAAGTAACCCTGACAGTCTCCTCAAGCCAATGAGGTAGGGGAGGGGTGTTACAGTATAGCATCACACCTCAAATAACATCCCAAAATATCCATGTTATCTAACAACTATATTACTTCCCTACACACTAAACAACCAAGATTATAAATAAAATCACTACACAATATCCAAAACCACATGGGAAAAAACAAGCATAATCATACACAACATGCAAGCCGACTTGTATGATTATTCTAGGTTATTATCAAATATATTATATATTTATCAAGGTTATTTTCACATAATAAAACATCTATGGGGGACACTATAATATCCAAATAAATGTTCCATGTCATTTTATTCAGGTTGTGATTAGTCAAAAATAAAATAAAGTTCATTATAAAATACTAAATATAGGAAAATAATACATCTTACCAACTTTTATTTTTAAAATTGATAATTTGCATGCATAATAAAATCGTAAACATATATAAATGTATAAAATCAAGTGGAAACAACCACTAATTTATGATTTATACATGAAAATAATTTATCTCATTATGTAATCAATTATTATTCCCTTAACGATAAAAAAAATAAATGGACCTCAAACATAGAACATAAACAAGTTTAAATGAGGATCTCCTAACTTATAGAATCTGTTCAATATTTTTTCACACTATAGAGGGATGAATAAATGTCACAAAACCTAATCCACGTCATAATATAGTACATCCACATACACCACACCAATGGATCATAAAAAATGCAACTCATACACACCCCATACCAATAGACTACCATAGTTGTAGTTCTCCAAAGTACAATGGAATGAAACCCCCTAAGAAATATATTATTAATCAACAAGGATTTATAATGGGAATAAATTGATAACCAATGATTTAGATAAGGGATAAATGGAAACAATCTCTCCATTAGGGACATATGGTTCTCCTTGAATGATCGAGAGAGAGTGGTATAACTAAATTAAATAAAAATAAAAAAGGGTTATCAAATAACTACGAACCCAACACTTTCACATTGTGTAACCCATTCAAGATATTACTTTTTGTATTTCCAAATTCAAGGGAAATTCATGTGTCCTTTTTTCTAAATAAATTACATGTCATTTGCTATAATCCTTACATGAATATATTTCATAGTTTCACATTCTCTTACAAATAACCCAAGAAACCATGCATGTAAAAAATTGTTCAAATACTAATTCATGCCAAATAATCCATTCATTACATTAATATCATACATCAAATCTACTTCACCTCCAACTAATATGAGACCTCCTCAATCCTCATCTAAAACACCTCATACATCACAAAATAGAAATTAAAAGGATCAAGAAGGAAAACCATGACAAATAATGTAATAATGTTCATTAATAACTTAATTTGTTTTTTTCATTGTCATCCCTATGTGAAATACATATATAATACATTTTAACACAAAATTATTTATGAAAAAATATAACATAAAAACATTGGGTTATTATAGTGTTGTGTTGGTAAACAAATAAATGGTGAACATGAAATATATGTTTTTGAAGATCCCAAAAAATAATGTTTATTCAGGTAAAAAAAAGGAAATATTTTCATGTTTTGATGATAATTATTTTTCCATATCCATGTAATTCATATAATGATTAATCAAAACATTTTTTTATTTCATGGTTCAAATAAAACTTATGCATCACCCTTATTGTTTTTACAAAAATGTTACATAGAATATATATCCTTTTTATTATGTGTCGTGAGTTTTTCAAATATATGAAAATAATGAAGCATTATATTTCTTCTATGTGAAACAAACAGAAAATGTTCTTCAATCATATGAATAAATAAGGCTATTTTACATTTTTTTTATTTTTACTACATCCATGATGCGACACGTGATGTTGCAAGATTATATATTCTAGAATATTAAAAAAATTATTTTTAAAACCATACACACATAGGTTCAAAACACTTAGATATTACCATAATTTATTGAACAAAGAATAAATTTTACTCATTGAGAATCTATTATTTTAGTTATTTTTGTTTGTCTTTATTATAGAAATTACATATCCATATAGAATTTATTACGTATCACTGAGACTACTTCCATTAAAAATTATTCTTTATCCAAATTTATTACAAACTTTATTTCCTTCAGTTATTAATATATACATTACACTAACAATAAGAAAATATCTGATAACATAAAAATTCAAAAAATATTATGTATGAAAATAAAATATTACCCATCATGAAACAATGATATTTTTTAGAGGCATACTACAGTTTAAAAATTATAATGTATATATGATGTAAATTAATTATTTTGTTTATAATTTCTAATATGGGATAATATATCAAACATTAATATATCTTATACATATTCAATATCATCATGATATCAAATATCCTAAATATAAAAATCATACAAAATAATTTCTATTTAGAAACCAAAAAAATTAATTTTTAAATGATTTAATTTTTTTGATTTTAAATTAAAATTTATAAAAATGAGAAATTTTTTATCAATAAAAACCATAAATAATTCTAATACTGATTTTAAATAAATCCAATAAGTAATCTCAACATTGAAACAATCTACCATAGTAGATTACAATGGTAATTGTTCAATAACATTTTTGAATGATAAGTGGTAAATATATTATCTTATAACTTCTCTATTAATCTAAGTCCCAATAATCATATATATTTCATAGAATATTTTCCTTAACTCCAATAATATAATTATTATGTTTCTTTTACTCGTTTCATTATTGTAATTAAAATTTGATATTTTGAGCCTATGGAAAATCCTCATTAGTAATAAATACATTCAATTCATTCATCCACTTTATTGAAAAATCATAAGACATGGTGGTATCAATGATTTATTGAATATACTTAGAAAAATTGAGTCTTAATAAAATTTCTATCATTATAAACATGTTTTAATCACATTACCTAATAACTTCATTCTTCTCAACAACATCCATCATGTGATTTCTTGACTTCTAACTGATCCATTAAACAATTCTTTTATCATTTAATGATTTATAGTGGTGTAGGAAACAATAGTATCCAATAAAACCATTAATTTTTTTCATATCACTCAAAACATTCCAATTCATCACTTTAATGCTTTTATTTTTAATGAAATTTTTAAAAACTATCAATGGTCTCATTCACATTATCACAAAAATATTAGTTTAAAGGAAATAAAACATAAGAGTGCAAGACATAGTAAATGTTGAATATGTTGACCAGTATTATTGTGATAGAATGGTGATAATAATTGACATTCATTATCTTCATATTTTATCAAAGGTATCAAACATTCTATATAGATGATAATAAAAATTATATTGACTATAATGAACTGTGAAATTTTTTTTTTGTCATTACTTATTTGATGACATAAAAAATATTAATAAAAAAACTCCCCCAGTCAATAATGTTTATTATGTTTTATGACATTCAAATATATAACTATAGTTACATTTCATACACATTATGTCTCAATACTGGTTACTAAAACTATAAATAATAAGGGTATTTAAAAACAAGAAATAGTATAATCAAGAAGTGACACTCCATATGATTGAATTCCACAATGATGAGAACTCATTCTATAATAACTCTAAATATTATAAGAATCATTTTGGAGAAAATAGACATTATGTAAGGATCTGTAAGAAACATTTTATGTGATGTATTGAATGATGAAGTGAGAATGATGGTTTATTTTTCTGAAAACATGGTCTTTCTAATTTATGACTATCTTGACCCATCCCTCGGTGCTCGTGTTGTGAAGACCCAATTCCCATCACCCATAGTCTAGGGCCTAATGACTGCAACGAGTATGTATATCTAATATAAATGGGAGGAATGTTTTTATGTACATGTACACATACATATAAATGCAACGCATATATGATTAAAGTTGAATACACTAAGTAAAAAAACATCCAACAGAAGAAATATAGAAGTAAACAGGGCCAGAATTCAAGCCCAACTGAAGGAGAAAAGTTAAAGTGCATGTCTCTCAAACTCCTCCATAGAAAACCTTACTTGATGGGTAGGTATATAAAAAATTATCTGAATTTTGAGAAGCACGACTCATCTATGGGGTAACTCTATGCACTAGATAGCCCCAGTCCACCAAGGAATCCATAAAAGTGTTGATCATCTTCAAAATACAAAACATGTTCAGGTGACGCCCGTGAATAAGTGAGTAAACCAATACTCAGTAGGGACCCCAAACCACAAAGGTATTACACAATGAAATACACAAGGTAGACTAAAAAGAGGTACATTAAGTGTAACCTCTATGAAGTAATGTCAAGACAGTTACAAGAGTCACCTCACATAGGTATAACCTAATGTATATAATGAATGACAATCAGTCCTAATAATGAACATCGGGTATTGCCGATAAATCTTCCCAAATGAGTCACCATGGTTAGTTGATCCACTAAGGACCCCTTACAAGTTGGAACAATAAGGTTTGCTCATGTTCTAGGCCACTGAGGTTTACTTGTCTATGGGGCCACTCAGGTCCCCTCGTCTGTCAGGCCACTCGGGTTCCCTTGTTTGTCATGCCACTCAGGTCAACTCATCTTTCGGGCCACTCCAGTACTCTCGTCTACCTATCCACTTAGGTCTTCTCATCTGCCATGCCATTGTGGTCTGATATTCTATTGGGCCACTGAGATCCACTCGTTTACGGGGCCACCAAATTCTGCTCGTCTACTTGTCCAATATGGTCCGCTCATCTACCTAGCCACTAAGGTATAGTCGTCTGTTGGTACACTGAGGTCTACTCATCTACTAATACATTGATGTATATTCTTCTTTTGTGCCATTGAGGTCTAGTCGTCTGCTCGGCCATTGATATCTACTCATTACTTCCTTCTTGTCACAACCATCTATAAGATCATATCACATTGCATGGTCCATTCTGGAAGAATACAATCCTCAATCCATCAGTCATATTTCAACATACACTAAAACTCACTTGGATTATTTCAAAAGTAATGAATCATCATCATTGTCCCAATGCCACAAACAACATTCCAATAAGATGAATAGATTGAAAGTTATGCCAATTATCCTGAAAAGGGGTTGGTTGGCCTGAGCCAAACATGAATTGGTCAGACCGACCCAATCCAACCCAGTTTGGCTGACCAAACTCAACTCGGTATATCCTGGACCTCCGTACCAGACAATTTTCCACATTGGGCCTGACCTGTTGGGCCGTAGGAACATACTTCGAGGTCGCTATATAACCTGGTTCCCCTCTAGCCTAGCCCACACTAATGGTGAAATTCTATTTCAGTCAGGATACCCTGCTAACCTGCTATATTTTCCAGGCCCGTGATGGCAGGGAAGCACAGTCTAGAATAAGATGAGATGAGCCCACCACATTTAACCAAGCCGCCGCCTTCCAAGGTAACTAATCCAACAATGGATGTGGCTTCCATGGGTTCCTCCACCACAACGTCCCTCTAACAACATTGTGGACCTCTTGGTGGTAGCATCCCCCACCACCATATACTGAACTGGTGGTTTCCTAGTGCCACCATCTCATACAACCTCCTACTGGGGAGATCCTACCGATGCACTCCCACCTTGACCATAGATTGAAATCTCCAAAAAATGGGAAGAAGGTTGAAAATAAGGACACCATAAGGACACACCATGGACGGACCATGACCTTTGTTTGTGATAGAATGGTTAGTCCTTATTTGGAGGTTTGATGAATGTCATAAGAAATTACCTGAATCCAAAACCCTTTAATTCCTGAATGTGAAGTCACATCGTGCAACACATATGATCGATTTATGGGTCAAACTATTCATGGGTTTACCCACGTTCATCACTCAAACCAAAGAACATTGAACAATTGAATTCACTAAGAATAACAACTCAACCTACAATTGAATTTCTCTTCGATGTAAAATGGAGTCTCCCCATCATTGATTATCCATTTTTGATTTACAACTCTCTTCAATGATGAGAAATGTCAATGTGGGGGGATGGAAGTTGTCGTGATTTGTCATTCTTCATTTTTCACCGCTTTATAATTCCAATCCTCAAGATCCTCAATGAATATCAACGATCATGACAATGATTCTGTCGGTCCGTTAAACAATTTAATGGAGGAATCCTAGTTTGGCGTTTCTGTTATGCTGACTTTTAGCATATTAAGAATGTTTTATTTATGAAATGAAATAGATTTCTTGACATTGCGTTATAATAAATTTTTTGGATAAAATAACTTTTTTATGATTCTTTCATTTTTCATTAAAACACCCAAAAATTAACATTTACCATCGACCTGTGCTGGTCAAAGCTAGCCCCCCGAATAGAAGAAATTCCTCATGAGTTCATGGTTTATTCTGTTTTCCAATCCAAGTTACCATTTCTGAGTTAAATGTATTTGAAAATAAAATAATAAGTATATAATTATTTTATTTATGATCATGTCCCAAAACAAATTCCCACAGTTTTTATGTGCCATCTACTGTTGTGCTATGCTTAAGGAAGAACACCCTCACTAGATCAACGGTGGTCTAAAATTCTCAATCTTAATCACCATTCTTGAGGTAAAATTATTTCAAAAATAAAGTATTTTTATCTAAATATTTTATTTGAGGTTATTCCATTTTCTGGTTTTATCGGTGAAAGCCCACTTCGACTAAACATATGTATCGAATAAAGTTAAACCACCAACTTAAGAGTATTGGTTCACTAAATTTTTTTTCTAGGCTCTGTTTAATAGATATCCACATTTTACAAGAAAACTGCTCACACGTGCTACTTAAATAGCTGCCATTTTTTAAAGGGCCATTCCAAGAACATCGGGCCTCAAAATCTCTTGATGTTTTAGCGTCTTGTCTCATAATTATTCCATAAATTTTCAGAAAAATGATCCTGTAAAATTGAAGCCATTACATATTCCAACAACGAATGGAATTAATTTGCTGAAATCCAATCCAATGGATTCCCAAACAGATGCGGGTATGAGAACCAAACTAAGCCTCCCACTCCCATGTTATCTGCTGGAGATTAATGTGTTTCCACCAAACATGCACTGGAAGAATCAATCACCCATGATGGGTCCTCTCTTGTGGATCATCAATCTCCCTTAGAAACTCCTAAAATGTCATCTCATTGTGAAATTCTATATCATCCTAGCCAAATCATTGTATCCCACATCAAGGAGAGACATGAAGAACCACATGTTATACATCTTCAAACACTAACGGTCTCTGTCACTTAACATAATAGGACTTCTAATATCTTTGAGAATTCTATAGATGATCCCAAAAGGCATACACCTTCTGTATAGTATCCTGTACTAACTCCAAGCCCATGAGTGTTGACTCTCTAGGGTCAGTCCAAAAATGTGTGGAACAAAATGTTCGCCCATACAAGGCCTCAAACAGTGACATATTGATTGTGGAGTGGTAGTTTGTTTGTATGCAAACTCCACCAGAGGAAGGTGATTCTCCCAACTGTATCCAAAATCGAGGATGTAAGAACATATCATGTACTTTAAAACCTGAATGATTCATTCTGTCTGGCCACCAGTTTGTGGGTAGAGAATTGATCTCCAGCGGAGCTAAGTACCAAATGCCTACTACATTCCCATACACAATTGGGATGAAAAGTGTACACCTCTATCGGGGACTATCATCTATGGGACTCCCTGAACATTAACTATCTCCTTTAAATAGATGAGTCTCATGCTCTAAATAGATCTTGGTTCCTAAAATGCTTCGAAATGACAGACATGGTGAGTTGGTCTATGATCACCCTGATAGTACTGTATCCCCTAGACGTACGTGAGAAACCCATCACGATGTCCATGGATATCATTTATCACTCATATCTTTGAACCACAAGAATGAAAAGCATAACCCCTTCCATGCACAAGGTCTTGACATAATGTGTTAAAAATCCATAAAACCGATATAAAAAGTATCCATCTCTTTTATTAACAAAAAGCTCATCTTCACCTTGGTCCATCATCCCCAGTATCATTCTTGAAACCCACATTCATATCTCAATGCATCTCACCACTATATGAGTCATCATCTACTATTTTTTTTCATTTGAAATGAATAACATCCTCTCCTACTTTCGAATTTCTATCAGGGGAATTCCCTATAGACATCTGACCATATAATGTCTTACTATTAGTACCGTTGAGTTGTTCCTATACAGATAACGTTAATAATAGAGGCCTAACAACCAATGATTGGAGGTAGTCCTTGTCATATCTATCCCTGATGGATAATAGTAGTGAGGCCAACAACTCCAATTCCTCTTTCATAAACTATGAATCAGGTGCCTTTCTAAGAGATTTTGGTACAATATTTCCCTTACCATATGTATAGACTGTTTTGAAGTCATAGTCTTTGAGGATCTCTAGGTAACATCTCTTTCTCAGGTTCAAATATTTATGAGAGTGGATGTACATGAGACTCTTGTGGTTTGAATATATGGTATTCCATTTCCAAATAAGGTAGTTTCACGACATCATTATTTCAAAGATTGCTACATCCAAATCATGATCACGGGCCACATAGTTCTACTCATTTGGTCTCAAATGATGAGAACCCGTGGCAATCACTGCATTCCTCTACATCAGGACACAACAATTTCTTGTTCCTAATGAATCACTGAACACTAAATAATTGACTCCCTCCTCTATAAATCCCAAGACCGGGGTGCCCGTCAAAATCTGTCTTAACAGTTGAAAAGACAATGTGCACCTTTCTATCAACATGAGCAACTTCCCCTTTCAACAGATCGATGTATTCATCATCCCCTTTGGTAGTGGATATTTAGTACCCATGGTCACTTCATTAATATTCTAGTAATATACACATAATCTCAATCATTGGGTCTTACTTTTCCCTTCCTCTATATGATTCCCACACACACCCTCAGCATGTGATGCTCTGTGAAATCAATCTGATATATTGATGCTGATATTAATGCCATATTAGGGTCTAGAATGATGGTGAAGTCCATCTCCTAGTGGGGAGGTAATCCTTGGAACATATTCTTGAAGGATGTCCCCATAATCATCCACTACTACTGGGAATTGATAACTCAAAACATCCACCACCTTATGGGTAAGGCTGGCTAACTCATGTGTGGCTATCTGCACAATCTTATGGAAGAGTTTATCACTTGATACCAAGGTTTCCATTCTTGCAGTCGAAGGAAATCCACATGCCCTCATTGGGGACATACTACATCCTTTTTCATAAAAAATCAATCTGAGCAGGAATTGTGGATGACTAGTCCATAACCAAACAAATGTCTTAAGGCCTCAACGTTGCCACCATGTTTTTTTACCAAAACACTCGTCTTACAGGCCAGATCACACCATCGGCATATGTCTAATTTTCAAGTGTCCTCCCATTGGTATCTTCAAATGTAATGGTAATTTCAACTAATTTAATATAAACTATAGGTATTGAACAAGAATCCTGAAAATAGAAATAATTAACACATCTATATATTAATATGATATCTATGATTATAAACATACCATACCACGAATCATTTCCTAGAGCACTTGGGTCATATTCCATGACCGCAAGAAGCTACCCCTACCACTGTACATCTGTTCCCTGACCCTTATGTGGACCACATTTGGGTGGTGTTTGTCATATGTCGAAATGTATACAACCTCTTACATCACTCTTAGCTCTACTGTCATAGTTACTGCCTTACAGATTCATTAGTTCCTATCATGTCCTCCATCCTGGAGACCCATCCACTATTTCATTGTCAACACAATGAGCTGGAAAATCTCTAACGATATGATCCATGCAATCTATTGAAAAGAATTACCTCTTTCCTGGATGACTGTACTCAACATATGATCCTTGAGATATAGACCCCTATCCCGGGACAATGTCTTGGAACATTTTACACATCAATGTCTCTGAGACAGAGGTTGGTTTCCTATATTCCCACTACTGACATCCACTGGTTGTATCTTCTCTACCAAATGACTTTTAACCACAAAGATCTCTACAAAGCCCTATCACATGTAGTAATGTATAGAAGAATAGAGTGGGCTTAGATGTCCCTAAAGACAACTCGATCAAAGGTATTAGCCCTGAATCACATGTTGTATCATATTCATCGAGTGCCTAGAAAGGTCAGTACACCTCGATGAATACTCAGATACCAAAATTGTGTCATGATGAAACTGTATAAGCTCTTGGGAACACATTACCCTTATATTTTATGTAAGGTTTCCCTTCGTTGAGAAAGGTTCTCAAGCTATGTCCTTGGAAGAGTCACCTCATCATAATATCATGTAGTCTAAACCCTACCATCTCCCAACTGAGCCATATAGAAGGCTTAGTTCCAGGATCACCATATGATCTAATAGTTTCTCGACTAGGTGGAAAACTCAATCACCACTTGAATCTAGTCCTGTGTTGCATGTGAGTAGGGCTAGTCTTAGAACATTAGGGTTTTTATCTCCAAAACTCTTGAAATGTGATCATCCCATGCATCTCATCTGATGGTACTAAAATTACCACGTGCTAGTACATTGGTGGTGGTATAGCTTGTACAACACCTAGTTGTGATATCTCTAGTATGTACCATCATACCTATCTCATCACTCAAATGATCATCCTTAGGATCGTTTTGTAGAATCCAACCAAACTGTCTGTGTTGAATCAACTTGAATAAAAACATGAAATAGAAAGATCAATATAGTATATCTAGTGAGTTTACTCATGATGGATGTGGAAAAATCAACCCATTATTATATAATGCATGTTCAATTTCCCCCCTATAACTAGTGTTTTAATGTACAAAGCCAAAAAGAATAATTCAATGACCTAGTGTATTGATATATTAGACACCTCACCAACACTAGATTCCCTATACTAAATGCCAAACTCGAAACACATAATACTATTACTCCAAACAGAACACATAGACTCTGGGTTCTTAAGGCAGAACTGACCTCCAATGATACCACTCTATCATGACCCATACCTTGGGAAATGGGGTGTGGAAACTCGAAGCCCGCCTCCCATAGGCCTGTGGCAGGTGACTAGAACCAAGTTAGAATATAAAAAATAAATGGGATGAATTTTGTTATGTACATGTACACCGACCCAAAAATACAAGCAACATATGCTGGAAGGTGAATACACTATGTAATCAAACACAAGGCATAAGATTAGAAAATTCAAGGAAAATAGTGCAAGAATAAAATCCCAACTCAAGAAGAAAAATTAGAGTACATATATTTTGAACTCCTCCATAGAAAACTCTACCTATAGGGTAGGTACCTAAACATCAATTCATAGTCGAAGAATCATGGCTCATATTTTGGGTCAATTAAAAAATCTATTGGCCCCGGTCCACTAGGATTTTCGTCAAAGCATCAGTCGTCTTCATAGGACACAAAACATGTGGGTGAATCCCATGAAGGGGTGAGTAAAAAAAATACTCAGTGGGGACCCCAATGTGAAATTTTATACCAAAATAAATACAAATATAATACTACTAAAGTGGTACAAGTAGTGTAGCATCTAATAATTATAGCCAAGAGAGTTACTAGAGTCATCTCACAAAGGTATAACTTAATGTATATAAATCAATACTATCAATATTAATTCTAAACTTCTTGTACTATAGAGGGACACATCCCCCGATGAGTCACCATGTTCTACTAGGCCGTTAAGGGCCGCCCAACTACTATGCCTATATGGTCCTCTCATTTTCTAGGCCACTATAGTCCGCTCGTCTTCTGGGCCACTGATGTCCACTAATCTGTTGGGCCACTGCGGTCTGCTCTTCGGCTGGACCACTCAGTACGACTCATTTCTTGAAAACATAGGTCTTATTTTCTACCCAGTCACTAAGTTATGCAAATATATCTGTCCACTAAGGTCTTCTCATATTCCAGATCACTGAGGTCAGCTCGTTTGATGGGGGACACTGAGGTCTGCTTGTCTGTTATTCAACTGAGGTCTGCTCGTGTCTCGAGAAACTGAAGTCCACTCATCTACTAGGCCACTAAGGTCAGATCTTCTACTAGGACACTGAGGACCTATCATATTTTGGGCCATTGAGGCTTTCTCATATACTATTCCACTTATTTCTTCTCATCTTATTTTCCACTAACGTGCGGTCATAACTTTTGTATCTTTGAAACCATCTACAGGATTCCCGCTGATAGGACAATTGATTCCAGTAGAATATACTCATTAATCCATCTGTTATATTTCCTCTTCCATAAAAACATTCTTGGTGAATGTAAAAAAATAATGTATCTTCACAAGGGTTCCAACACAGTAAACGACTCATCAATCAGATGCATGGTTTGGATTTAATGAATGTTTTAATAAAAAGGAGATGATCGGGTTGGTCTGACCTGACCCTAGTCGAGTTGGCTAAGCTGACACGCCTTGGTTGGGTATGGGGCCACCTGTTCTGCATTGGATGATGGGTAGGCCCATCAGGCCTCTTGGACCTGATTAGGATGTGTCTGAGCCAACTCATACCGACCCAACTCTAGCCAGGCCCACACTGGAGAGGTGATTTTATTTCTTTTGGGCCGAACCACAATGGATGGCTGACTCTCCCCAGCCAAGGATGTGGCACTTGTTGCATATATTTGTACCCCATGCACCACCATTTAAATTCCATGCGGCTTTTCCATGGGGTTCTTGTCATGGTCCAACCGGACCGTAGTTCTGTGCAACATCCTACCGAGCTGCCGTTGGCCGCCTGCCAGTGGCCCCAATATGAGACTCGTGGCTACTATTGAGGGTTACAAAGCTTCCACGGACTTCATTAATACATCCTCCCCCACTTCTAGTTGTAGATACAAAACTCACCTGGTGCTAATATCTCTTGCAGCCTCCGGACGTGAACCATCCTACAGCTGCAGTCCTGCCAGGACTACTGATTGTCATCTCCATAAAGAATGAGAAAATGGTATCAGGGAAGAATGATCAAAGAAAACATGATGGAAATACCATTATTGTGGTTTTTGTTGTCAGGGTTCATCATTTTTTGGTATTTTGGTGAACAACAGAAAACATTACGTGAATCAAACTCCCATAAATTCCCGCAAGTCAAGTCTCATCCCGCAAACCATGCGATGAATCCGTGATTCAACCTATTCAAGGGTTCATTCATGTCGGTTTCTCAATAAAAAGAATAGATAAATATATAATTCACATATAATTTAACCCCAACCTATAATCGGATCACTCTTTGGGGAATATTGGAGTCGCTCCACTGCATTTTGTCAATTCCCGATCCGCAACTCTCATCAAAGACGATATACTTCGATTGGTAATGAAGGAATATAAGGCAATTATTTATTCTTAACCATTCACCGTAGGCCAATTACAATCCTCTAAAACCAAAGATAAAATCCAATATCATTCGAAAAATTACGTATCTATTTTATACAATTAAATAGAAGAAAAACATTTCATTATTTCCATTATGCTGAGTCACTGCATCGTTACGCTATTTAATTTATGAAATGAAATGGCATTTTTGTTACACTTGTGTTGCAGTGTCACTTTTGTTTTTTCATTTATGAAATCAAATATCTAGCTCGATGTTTCATTGTAGAGAAACACTTTTTGATGAAATAAACATTCAAAAGTTTATTTTAATTTCATTAAAATGACCAAAAATAAACTTTTATCCTCAATCAATGTCGATCATGGCTTGTCCCCACCTAAGGAAACCACACCATCACTAGTTCAAAGGTACTTTCATATTTCCAATACAAGTTAATATTTATAATTTTTAATGTTAAAAAAATCATTATTTAATTACTTTATTTACAGTCACATATCAAAAACTACTTTCCATTATTGTCCCACACAGACCAATATTAGGCTTGTCCTAAAAAAATCATTCCCTCATGATCTAAATAGTGGTCTCAGATTTTTAATATTATTAACTATTCATGATTTATAAGGATTTGAAAAATAAAATAATTTTATCTAAAAATTTAATTTAATGTTATTCCATTTTCAATTTTTTTCTTTGGAAACCCATGCCGACTAAACATAAGTCGCGCCTAGGGTAAACTAGCCATCCTGAAGGCAACAATTCCATCATATTTCTTATCTCGGAACCAATTTAAGCATTATTCCACATTTTCCAGAAAAACTCCCACACACTCTTTTTAAAATCAGAGTATTTTTCGATACACCATTCATAGAACACCGGTCCTCAGAATCTCACTTTCTCTCAGTGCATGGTCTCATGATTTTCCTATAATGTTTAAAATAAAACTGTGAAATTCTGAGTCACTAAAATAACTATTGAATAATATGGAACATTGAAATTATGACAATTTTTCAATAATATATTTAATAAATATTATTTTTTCTTAGGTAAATTTTATTATGTTACCATTGTGAATTTGTTATGATGAAACCAAAATTGTATATTTTTTTAAAATAAAAAAAATATCATTAGATTACAATAAACAAATAATTTGTTATAAATTTTGAATTTTTAAATAAAATTTCATTTCATAAAATATGGTTATCAATAATATTATTTAAATACTAATATAATTTAACATAATCCTAAGTAATTATTTATCAAACAGAAATTTTATTATATTATTGTATCGGTTATCTATCGCTAAATGTTTTTTTAGTTTAATTAGAATATTTTGATATTTAGGGAAATCTATTAGTAAATATAAATATCATATTTTCAATACAATCATGATAATTATCTTAGGTTCAATGTATGGTAATATTCAAAAATGGATCAATTTTGGGGGAAAATTTCAACATTAATTTCACTTATGAAATACCACAACTCTTATGTCATAATAATGACAAAATGTCCCCTAATATTTATTCATTATATAAGTTTATATAAGGAATAATAATAATTAAAATAATAAAATTTAAAAACACATGATAATAATTATGGAAAAATGTTTCTCTCATTTTTCGATGACTATTATTATGAGTTATATGCTTATTATGTTAGAAAATATTTTTTCCTATGTTAAAAACTATATAATGTAACATGAATTTAATAATTGGAATTAGAAAGTCCTAATTAGGTGATAATGGAAATGTTATTTTTATGAGAAAAATGATTATTATCATACAAAAAGAGATATCATTGTATAAGTTAAGTAATATATAAGTTTAAAATTAATATGTAGGAAAATAAGAATACAAAAAATGACAACATTAAATGGGTATATGGTGTGTTAAATGTCCTATAAAACTAAACATGAATTGTAAGAAAACTCTTTGAAATTAATAAGACCCAAAAGTGGATATCCTTATTAACAAAATAATTATTAATTTATCTCTTAAATCCACCCTTACTCGTGTATAAATACCCATCCATTTCCCTCCTCACATTCCACAACAAATCCATTTAGAATGAATAATTACACAATGTCACCCCAAAATATTTCTCCAAGGTTATACTAATATTCTAGGGACTCTCTTTCTTTATTTTATATGATTCCTTTTATGATAAGCGATCTCTTTATATTATTTTTCAATGTAAGTCCTTACATTGTATAAGGATTTTCATTCAAAATTTATTTTGTTGTTATGTGTCTATAAAGATCAACATTATTTTATATATTGTGTATTTGAAAAAATATAAATACTTTACATCTAATTAAACCAATTAAATGATTCCATTTATATTATTTATACACTAAATAAAACAATATTTGATTTTCAAAGCTATTTTTATGTCATGAATACCAAACCATATTTCATTCAATGGTATTCATTTACATGTAACACTAAAATATTTACTAGGGACACCCCAATTCGAAAATCACATTCCATTCTCATCATATTGAAATGATACTATCCTATGATGTTTTATTGATGAGGAAAAATAATATTAATCATATAAGGGGTGTACCAAGGTATTTCTCTAATTCATTTGGTAAAGAATTATTATCCATAGATGGCGTGTTTATGATTTCTTGGAAGAAATACATTGTAATTTTTTGATTCTTTAATAAAAATTATTGGTAATATGTTTTACAACACCATAAAAATGAACTTTTTGGATATGTTTATGATTTTATAATGATTATATTGTAGAAATGTTTCTATATAATTTCACATGTTATTATGTTTATGTATATATGTTCTTTCTGAAGTTATATTGTAAAATTTCTTAATGTTATAATTCATGTATCACCAATAATGATCAATTTCATTTTCTATCCCCTACCATAATTTTTTACACCTTATTCCTTTAATAAATATCCCTATGAAAACCTATGTCGTGATGTAACACAACAAGCTTCCACGATACGTTTCCCTCTAAATAATGCAATAGCTCGCATTGTATGCAACTTCGATATTCTAACACACTACGACCAATCAAACAAGCCATTATGAATAGTAACACCCACTTTTTGAATATTTATAAATTTTATATTTTAAAATGGAATTCATTTTGTGATTCATAATATCGATATTAGCTTAGGGTGAATTTTTTATATTTTTCTGAAAACATTAATTTTTTTGAATAGTGAAAAAACCGCGTTATTAGTTAAAATCAAGTTTTAATTTTAATTATTAGTTATTTGATTTTAATTTATTTTAGGTCAAAATAGAAACATAAAAAATATATATGTTCAAAATAATTCATTTGAGTCATTTTATAACATGTTTAGTTATACAAAATTTTATCGAACTACTTACCATCTTTTACCCACCTCCTAAAAGCAATTGCAAATTTGTATAAAAAATAATTTTACCACTTCTATGAGTTCAATTTCAAGAAAACCAGATAGACGGTTTATATCAGTAAGTAAAATGTTGTTCAATAAGATGAAAATAATTTTCGGTGAATAGTAACTTTTTTATTTTATTTACCACAATTATAAGTAAATAGGGTAATTAAGGTTAAAAATGATATCATATTTACCCTAACAAATGTCCTAATTATATTGGATAAGTGTAATTAAACACAAAAATCTTAGAAATAAAATATTATTCCATTTCTTCCTCTTGGATTAGATTAGGACATTTATTATTATTTTATTTAAAGAAATGTTAAAAGAGTTAAAGTCAAAGTTTAGTAACTAAATTTTTTTTAATATAATGTTATACATAAGATAACTTTTACTATAAATATTCATTAGAATGAAAAAAATATTTCCTAAATAATGGTTTCTGTTTTATAATTTTTAGACATTATATAATTAAATTTATTTATGACACGATGATGATGGAGTAATTACCTTTTTAATGATAGATTAAAACAATTGATATTATAAATATCCAAATAAGTATTATTTGAGACTTTTAATGAATTCCATTAATTTTATAGGTTAATATGACAATTTAGGGTTAATTAAATGAATTTTTTTGGAGGTTATAATTTAGTTATAGATTTTACAAAAACAAAATACCAAATAGTGACAAATTTGACATAAAATAGTTTTTAAAACAAATATTATATTATTAATTGGTGTTATCTCATTAAAAATTTATGGTTCCTCCAAAGGGATTAAATAATGTTATATATGTCATTAATGAACCACATGAGGTTTTTTTTGGATGTTTATAGTAATTTTAATAACTATATAATATAAAAATACAAAGAGACAAGGTAAATGCCAATCTATTTAACTAAGAGTTAAATCTAAAAGATATGGTTAATATAATGAACTAAACCTATCTAAAACCTATTTGATGAAAGGTTTTTCCCCATCCCCGCAATATCCATTAAATAATTATTTTTTGAGCCAATAGATACTGAAAAATATTTTATTATAAAAAAATATTTCAAGCTTTTCCTAAAGCGTCCCTCACCTCTCTTATAAAAGGGAACCTCCCTTTCTCTCAAATTCACACCATAAAATCCATTTGGATCAGCCATACCCTGCCCAAATATCCAATCAACTATCCTCCTTTCATCATATTGTCCTCACTTTAGTCATTAATCCATCATAAGGATCTCTTTTCATCAAATCAAAAGGAAGAACCCGATGAATACGTAAATATTTCATCACCTCTTTCAAGATCTTTTATTCTTCCACTTCTTCATTCATTGTAGTTTCCATTATAAAACAAAAAATCCAGTAACTTATATATACTGTGATGTTATTATAAAAATGGTACAACTATTTTATTTATTATATCCATCCTATAAATTACAAAGTCACCATACGTGAGTACGTATGGATTACAGTCTCCACATCGTGGTGTAGTTTGTTAGTAAACACGTCATCATTTAGATGGGTATAATAATGAGTATAAATATTGTAAATAATATATATTACATTATAATGATTCTTTATTTATGATATAATATCCAACTATGTATGATTTTAATATCAAAGGAATGATATTGTCGTTTGTGCGTACGCCCGGATTACCATCTCCATGAACGCGATGAGATTCATTCCCCATAGTAATCATTGAAGAGTAATTTTCATTTTATGATTAACAATAATGTTTATGAACATAATATCAATATGTATACCAATAAAATACATCCTATCCTTAACAAACATGGCTTATATAACCAAGCGTATATAAGAAAATGAATTCGTTAACACCCGAAACAATGATACTACTGAAATATCATTAACAGAGAAATATTAGATGATAATATATGATATAATATTAATCTATATGGTTATTGAACAATTTAATAAAACTTATTTCACCATTATACAGGCTGATAACCTACCCTTGGCCAACGAAAAGTACATGGTAAGGGTTAATTTCACAATCATTTTATTATCCGAGGTCGTTTTTACGTAAGTATGTACTGGGACCTCTTTTTCATCCACATCAATTTTTCTTAAAAATTTATTCCAAAACATTTTAACTATTTATTAGACTATATGTTAAATTCATTTATACCATTGTTTGAATTTTTATAAAATGGCTTGAAAGGAATATTTCCTTCATTTTCAAAACAAGGTACCTTATGACCTTTTCGACAGAATTTAAGGTAAGAATGTTTTTATAACTTATACGGTGGGTGCGGATATTTTCCGCTGTTATAACATAGTTAAAGTTTCCCTTAAAAGCTTATAAAAATATTTTCAAAATATATGTATTATTTTATAATTATATGACTATAATATGATTTCAAAATAGAATGAGATATTTCTCTCAAAAAAGTCTTGATTTAATCTATGTCAACATCCTTTTATGGATTGTGAGCTTATTAAAGTTGATTTATTTTGATAAAAAACATCCATATTTTATTGGAGTTTATGTGATATGTTTGATTCTGGATGTGTTATTTTTATACCATTCATTGTTTATGAATAATGTATTGGCATTTCATATGTTAGTTTTAATACGAATGTTTATGTTATTTAAACCTATCATATGAGGAATGCATCGGACTTAGTATGTGATAGGTGGACCCACTATAGCTCCTCGATGCATCGGTATGTCTCTGGAGATAAACTAGTGTCTTGGCACAAGGCCTTGAAAAAATCTTATTTGTTTTCTGGGAACAAGGCATTGACTATTTGTTTATGAAGTATGACATTATGCATTCCATCATTATGAAAGTGGCTATTGATATTTCATGTGATTATTCAACAATTAGAATATCAATGTGAATATGTAAATGGAATAATTTGATTTTATCGTTTCCATATTATTATGAAGTTCATGGTTAAAATTATTGTTTTAGTCTTACATTGCCTTAAATGTTAATGCTTCTTTATGAAAGTTTCTGCTTTATTGTTATCCTTATTATGCATCTAAGCTCCCCAGTTTCAATGTATTTTTTTTCAAAGGATGTGAAGATGTATATTATAAATGAACTAAAGGGATAGTATAAGGTATATGAGTGTGGCCTATAGAGACTATGTAGTTGTAGTTTTTCATTTTAAAATGTATTGAAAACTTTTGAATGTATCAAGAATTTCCAAGGCTACTAAACTAATCGGTATTTCAAGACTTGATATTTTGTGATAATGACAATGTTATGTAATAACGCACCGAATCTAGGTAACCAGGGTCGGGGCGTTACATTTGGTATGAGAGGAAGTTTAGTATAAACCTTGGAAGCTATATTTAAAAAAACACTTATTAGAAAACATTACCCTAAGATAGACATTGAGGATTAGTATAGAAGAACGTCCAAGAATTTTGGTATTGTATAGATTTTGGAATTTTCCCAGAAATATATCCCTATCTGGATACAAGCAGGTAGAGGTGGCTCTTGCATAGAAGTATATAGGGGTAAAACGTGATAACACTGCTTTGAGCTACACTCGAATGGGAACTGGTACACGACAATGGGACCTGGTTCAATCTTGGTTATGACACTCCTGGGTGATATGCATAGGATAATTCTTATTTTCTTTACAAACCATTATTAAGGGTTTATTACTATATATTTCCTGAACTAATATTTTCTATGATTATGGATTATATCCTTAAAATGTTCAATTTATGTTAAGTGTTTTACAAGTTTGTTGTTATGTATTTAGATTCATAAACTAATCTAGTGTATGCCATTTTTTAAAAATGGTGCCTAGTGGAAGGAATGGAAACCATATCGATGCATGTAATCCTTGTAGGGATTTCCCTCTTACTGAAGATAATTATAGTGGAGCTGGTGAAGCAACTGGTGTTGATCTTCTTATCACCATACAAGGATAACTCCCTCATGTTATGAATAATAACCTTACCCGTAAGGAGCACACTGATCCACAACGTAGAGGATCAATGTTAGACCACCTCAAGAGGAAACAACCACCAAAATTCAATCGGTGTACAAATCCATTAGTTGTTGCACAATGAATAAATTCCACAAAAAATATTTAATGCTTTGGGGAGTAGTGAAGCTGAAAAAGTTTTCATTATAGTTTATCACCTTAGGAGAGATTAATATCAATGGTTGTAGTTGATTCAAAACACAAAGGAAGATGATGAAGTATAAAATATGGAATGGATTGAGTTTAAAGTGCCTTTCATAAAAACATATGTCCCACGTGACCATCGAGTGGATATGGAAAGAGAATTTCTAAGTCTGGTTAAAAAAGAGGATGAAAATGTCGCAAAATACGAGGCTGATATTACAAGGTTAACAAGGCATGCAACATATTATATACGTAACCAAAGGAATAATATTGATGGATTTTATGATGGGTTTGACCATTTTTCCTCAATAATTAGTCTCAAAATCCTTCCTATCATTCGAACATATTATCTCATGTTCTATCAAGATAGAAAAATAATTCTCTAAGTATTACGACTTTAAATCAAAGTAGAGAAGATGAGATCCATTGAACACTCTAGAAATAGAAATATGGGGATGAAAAATAAATTTGAATATCCATCCTGCAATAAATGTAGGAAGAAACACCCCAGTACATGCCTGAAGGAAATGGGAGTCTATTACAAGTGTGGCGACATAGGCCACCAAGCTCATGATTTCAAGAGGGAATAAAGAGGTTTTCAATGTTGAATACTATAATTGTAGAGAAAATGGGCATTATGAAAATTAATTTCCTAAGTTCCACAGAAACATACCTCAAGAAAGCCGAAGGGAGCAAGGCCAAGCTTATGCGATCAATACTGTTGAGGTTGAAGCTCTAAAAGACGTGGTAGCAGGTAATTTAATGGCTTCCTCAAGTTTATCCAATGCTTTATTTGATTCTAGATCATCAAATTGTTTCATATTTTCCCAGTTTTCTATGAAAATTATATATTTTCAATTTGACATAATATGGGATTAGTCGGTCCAAACACATAATGGAAGTATCATCGTAACAATGTTTTTGTGAATCAGTTCCCATTAGGTCATGTAAATGTTCTTCATCTGCTGATATCATCGTCATACCTATGATTGAATATGATATAATTCTCATTATGGATTGGCTTTCGAACCATGATGTGAAAATATATTTTAAGAAGAATAAGGTTACAATTTATGATAATGATAAGGAGTACCTTATCTTTAGAGAAGAAACGTCACCACCTGATTCTTATCTAGATCCACCCCCAGTACCTCTACTAAATTAAATTATTGGGGAGGATGATAAAGAAATAATTATGGGATAGTAAAAGAATGTTCTAATAGAGGATTCAACTATAGTGAAAGAATATGTTGATGTGGTTCTTGGGGATTTACTTGGACATCCTATAGAATTATAAATTGAGTTTTCCAATGATATAATTCCTAGTTATAGGCCTAAATCGAAGACCCCTTATAAAATGGCTACAGTAGAAAAAGTGGAACTAAAGGAAAAAATAGAGGAATTAAGTAATAAGGGATTTATTCTCCATACTATTTCTCCATGGGGAGCCCCTGTCTTTTTTGTTATGTAGAATTCCAGATGTATGAGTTAGTGCATTAACTACAGGGAGATCAATCCTGTAACAATAACGAACAAGTATCCCATACCTCGCGTTGATTATTTATTCGACCAACTTATTGGAGCTCAATATTTTCAAAGATTGACCTTTGATCTAGATATCATCATTTATGTGTCAAGAAGTAAGAAATTCAAGAAATCCATTTCAAACCAGGTATGGGTATTACAAGATTACAATAATGTCTTTTGGGTTGTTTAATGCCATCGTTGTTTTCATGGACCTAATGAAAAGAGATTTCAAGGAATATCTTGAGGACATCTTAGTGATATTTATTGATGATATACTGGAATACTCTAAAAGCCATGAAGATCATGAAAATTTCTTGTGCACCATTATGAAAACCCTCAGAAGAAATGAATTATACAGGAAGTTTAGAGAGTGTTAATATTGGCTTCAAGATATTTCTTTTCATGGACATATTGTATCCAAGGATGAACTATTTTTTGATCCTTCGAAGACCAAGGAAATCCATGAATGGCCTGAACTGATGAGTATAACTGAGGTACACATTTTTAATCATTTAGCATGTTATTATCGACGTTTTGTGAAGAATTATTCTTGACTGGATAACCCATTAACCATGATCACAAGTATAGGGGATAATTTTTTTGGGAAAAAATAGTGTGAAGAATGTTTTGAAGAACTAAAGATAATATTAGTCAATGATCTCATCTTGACTCTACCATCATGGAATGATGGGTTTGTTATATATAGTGATGATTTAAAGAAATGACCAGGTTGTGTCCTTATGCAGAATGATAGAGTTATTGATTATGCATCACTACAGCTAAAAAATATTCAAAAAAACTATCCTACTCATGTCTTCAGTTTTCTGTTGTAATATGTTCTCTGAAAATACGGAGACACTATCACTATTTTAAAAAATTTGATATTTATACTAATCACAAGAGTTTGAAGTGTAATTTATCTCTAAAAGAACACAATATGAGGAAAAAGTGGTGTCTTAAACTACTCAAGGATTATGATTTCACAATACACTACCACCTGGGGAAGGAAAATAAGGTAGCATATGCTTTGAGTAGAATGGATCATGTAGTTTTGAATAGGATGAGAGTAGAAAGGGATCCTATTTTTATGGATCTAGTGAGAATTAATATTGTAATAATCATGGAAGGTGAAAAATCAATACTTTTTCAAATGGTTTCCAAACCATCTTTACCATAAATGATAAAACGTTCTCAGGCTGATGATGAGGAATTTCAAAAGAATATTAAATCTGTGAATGATGGGAGATTGAGTTACATCATATATGAAGATGGGATTTTGAAATTTGGGAAAAGACTTCGTGTTCACGATATACCGGATCTAAAATGGGAATTTTTAGATGATGATGAATTTTACAATTTCTCTATACACCCTAGTAGCACTAAGATGTATAATGATTTGAAGAAACGTTTTTGGTGGGACAACATAAAGAGTGGGATTTCTGATTTTGTGTCATGATGTATGGTTTGTCAACAAGTTGAAGTTGGAAGGAAATAGCCTGGACGAGTCATGAATCCTCATCCCATACCTGAGTGGAATGTGATAATATTATGATGAACTTTGTCATGAGGCAAACAAAGACTCCTTGAAACAATGATGCAATATGGGTCATTGTTGATCGTCTTACCTAGTCTGCACATTTTCGTGCTATAAGAGATTTTTTAGAATGTGAACATCTAGAAAGAATATATATATATTAATGATGTTTTAAGACTTCATGGAGTACCCTTTTATATTGATTCTGATCGTGATCCCAATTTTACATCAATATTCTAGAAAATTCTTCAGAAATCATGGGATACTGAACTTCTTTTGATAACTTCTTACAACACTCAAACCGATGGACAGTCAGAACGGACTATTCATACCCTAGAAGTCATGTTGAGATCTTGCTCACATGACATTCAAGGTATGTGGGATCAATATTTAACTCAGGTAGAATTTTTCTATAATAATAGCTTCCATTCAAGTATTAAAATTGAACCATATTAAGCGTTATATGTATTGAGATGTCACACACCAACATGTTTGGATGATTTCAATGAAAGAAAACTCGTAGGCCCCGAACTTGTTGAGGAATCAATGGAAAAGGTGAAGGTTATCCAAACCCACATCAATGTTTCCCAATGTAGGCAAACAAGCTATGCTGATAAAGGAAGGAAATATTTGGAATTTATAGTTGGTGACCATGTTTTCATGAAGGTATCTCCATGGAAAGGTGTTATACGTTTCATTAAGAAGTGTAAATTTTGTACCAGGTATATCAGACCTTTTGAAATTCAACAACAACTTGGAGTTATAGCTTATCATTTGGAAATTCCTCGAGGTGTCTCCAATGTTCATGATGTGATCCGCATATCAATAACGAGAAAATACATGCATGACCCAACACATGTACTCACCTTTGAGAAAATTGAACTCGAACTGGATCTGTCTTATAGTGAAGAGCCTATCAAAATTTGTGATATAAGAGAACATGTGTTGAGAAACTGGACGACCCATCTGGTAAATGTGTTATAGAGAAACTATAAGCTGGAAGAGGCAATGTGGGAACCAGAGGAACTTATGATTAAGAACCACCAGAATCTTTATGCATGGTAGTATTATAGAAATTTTGAGGATGAAAGTTTTTGAAGGTGGGTAGAATGTAACACGCCAAGCTTCCATGGTATTTTTCCCTTTGAATAATGCAATAACTTGCATTGTACGCAACTTTGAGATTCTAACACACCATGACCAATCAAACTAGCCATTACGAATACTAATACCCACTTTTAAATATATTATAAATTTTAACTTTCAAATTGGACTTCATTTTTGGATTCGGAATGTCGAAATTAGCATTGGGTGACCTTTTGGTATTTTCTTAAAACCATTCAGTTTTTGATGAATTGTGAAAAAACACTATCTTATTGGTTAAAAAAACGTTTTATTTAAATAATTAGTTATTTTATTTTAATTTATTTTAGGTCAAAATAGATACATAATACATATATATGTTCAATGTAATTCATTGAAGTCATTTTGTAATATGTTTAGATATATAAAATTTTATCGAACTATATGTAGTCTTTTACCCACCTCTTAGGTGAATTTGGAAATTTGTATAAAACATAATTTTACAGGTTTTGTGTGTTTAATTTAAAAAATTAGAGAGACACAATTAATATCAGTATGTAAAATTTGGTTCAATAAGATGAAATAATATTTGGTTAATTGTAACTTTTTACTTTTATTTTCAACAGTTAAAAGTAAATATGGTAATTAAGGGTAAAAATGATATCATAATTACCCTAACACATGTCGTAATTCTATTAGATAAGTGTAATTCGACCAAAAAAACATTATTAATAAAATATGACCCCATTTGTTCAACTTGGATTAGATTAGGACATTGATTAATATTTAATTTAATAAAGAGTTAAAAGAGTTAAAATCAATGTTTAATAACTAAAACATTTTTCATTTTTGGTTATACATAAGATAAATTCGACTATAAATATTCATTAAAAATATATAAATATTTCCTACATGATGGTAATTTATTTATAATTTTTAGACATTAAAAAATTAAATTTATTTATTACACAATCATAATGCAGTAATTACCTTTTTAATGAAAGATTAAAATAATTGATATTATAAATATAAAAATAAATATAATTTGAGAAATTTAATGCATTAAATTAATTTTATAGGTTAAGATGACATGTTAGTGTAGATTAATATAATTTTTTTGATGTAATAATTCTATTATTAATTTAACAAAAATAAAATACCAAATAGTGTCTTCATTGAAATATAAATGTTTTTAAAACAAATATTATATTATTAATTGGTATTCTATTCCTAAAAATCTAAGTTCCATCCAAAGGGATTAAATAATATTATATATGTCATTAAAGAACAAATTTAGGTTCTATTAATTGTTTATAATATGTTAATTAAAAATATAATAATAAAATACAAAGAGTAATGATAAATGTCAAACTATTTAACTAAGAGTTAAATCTAAATGATAAGGTTAATATGAGGAACTAAACCTATCTAAAAACAATTTTTTGAGAGGTTTTAGACCCATAGCCACATTATATTTCAAATTATTCAATTTGGAGACATTATAAATCGAAAATGATATTATTATAAAATTATAATTCAAGATTTTCCTAAAGTGGCCCTCACCTCTCTTATAAAAGGGTACCTCACCTTCTCTGAAATTCACACCTTCATAGCCATTTCGATCAGACAAAACCTACCCAAATATCCTTTCAACTTAAAAAACTTCATCCTAGATTCCTTCCTTTAGTCATAAAACCTACCTATGGAGCCCTTTTTTTAAATCAAAAGGAAGAACTGGAAGAATAGGAAAATATTTCCTCACAACTTTCAAGTTTGTTTATTCTTTCAATTCCTATTTCTTTGTTGTTTCCATTAAAAAATAAAAACACCAGTTTCTTATATATACTGTGATGTTATTATAGAAATGGTACAACCACATCCATTTTTCTATCCATCATATAAATGGAAATGCCACCATACATACATACGTACAGATTTTCATCTCCACGCCGGGATGTAGTTTGTTATTCAAACACTTTATCATTTGGATGGGTATAATAATGAGTATAAATGATGTAAATAATAAATATAACATGATAATGATTATGTATATATGATATTAAATCCAATTATATATGATTTTAATACCAAAATAATGATATTTTCTCTCATGCGTACGTCCAGATTACCGTCTCCACGAACGCGATGAGATTCATTCCACATCGTAATTATTCAAGAATAATTTTTATTTTATGATTAAAAATAATGTTCATGAACATAATATCATTCTGTATATGATTCAAATACATCCTATCCATAACATACATGGCTTACATAACCATTCATATAATTGAAAACGAATCAAATAACACCTGAAACGATGATACTACTGAAATATCATTGACAAAGAAATATTACAATATCATATATGATATCATATTAATGTATATGGTTAATGTATAATTAATAACAATTATTTCAACATTATACAGGAGGTTAACCTACCCCAGACCAATGAAATATACAAGGTAAGGGTTAACTTCACAATCACTTTATTATCCGAGATTGTTTTTACGTAAGTATCAAATGGGACCGATTTATCGTCTACTTTTATGTTTTGTAAAATTGTATTCCAAAACATTTTACTACTTACTAGAATATGGTTTTAAGTAATTTTTACCCTTGTTTCACTTTTTATAAAATGGTTTGAAAGTAATCTTTTCATCATTTTCCAAACAAGACAGCTTATGACCAATTTGAAAATATTAAGGAAAGAATGTTTTTTAACATATACGGTGGGTGCGGTTATTTTCCACCATTATAAAATCGTCAAAGATTCCCTTAGAAGCTTATAAAAATATTTTCAAAATAAATGTTTTCATTTATAATTAGTTTGATTGTGGATGTGTTATTTTTATAAAATTCATGGTTTCTGGATAATGTATTGAAATTTCGTATGCATTTTTTAATATAAATGTTTATGTTATGTTTAAACCTTTTTCATATGAGGAATGCATTGAACGTATTAAGTGGCAGGTGGAGCCCACTATAACTCCTCAATGCATCAGTAGGTCTCATGAGACAAAATAGGTTCTTGGTACACGGCCTTGAAAAAATATTATTTGTCTTCTTGGCACAATTCCTTGACTATATGGTCATTAAGTCTTGTATTATGCATCCCATCATTATGAAAGTGGCTTTTGATATTGAATGTAATTATTCGACTAGTCAAATATCCATGTGAATATTTAAATGAAATTATTTTATTCTATATTTTCCATATTATGCTGACATTCATGTTTAAAAGGATTTTGTTTTAGTCTTACATTACCTCAAATATTTATGATTATTTATGAATGTTTATTCTCTACTATTATCCTTTCTAAGAATCTCAGCTCACCCCTTTCAATGTTTTATTTTTCCCATAATTCAAAGAAGTATATTATGACTGATATTCAGGGGTAGAATAAGGGATATGAGTGTGGCCTATGGAGAATATTCTGTTTTAGTTTTTCATTTTATATTGTATTGTAAAACTGATGAATGTATCAAGTATTTTCAAGGATACTAAAGCAATCAGTCTTTTAATAGTTGATCTTTTGTGATCATGCCAATGTTATGTAATAATGCACCGACTCTGGGTAACTAGGTTTGGGGTGTTATGAGTGATATGATCTTGAGAGGTATAGTATAGAATAATTTCAATATTGTTTTTCATGTTTTCTTTTAGAAAACTTATATTTATTCTACCATATATATAGTTTCAAAGAAACTAAACTTAAAAGTGTCATGTAGTGTTATTTATGTAATATTTATTATCAAGAAGCTATTGTTAAAATTATATATGACAATTTGGGTTTCTATAATTACTTTCTTCACAATAGAATTTTCATTTAGTAATATGAAATCATATGATGCAATATTATTATTTCATTCGAAAATAAAACAATATTTGGATCATTATTATGAATTCTACTTTAATAGACTATCCATAAACATCATCCGGCACCCCAAATAACTGGTAAAGAAAAATACCATGTTCATAATTCTTTAATTGTCTTGATATCATTAAAAAATAATTTTAATTTAACACCCATTAATCTCCAAATCATGATCTTCATCATCTATATGTACCAAGATCATCGTGCATAACAAAATTCACCACTAATTTGTTATGATAACTACATTATATAATTACTTTATATTTCTTTTCTATGATAGTACATTAATTTATTCATTTTTAAATGAATCATCGTATATATAATGTTCTCTATTTTTTTAGAGATACTTATTTTCCAACACTTTATCATTCTTATAATGTGTGATACCAAATATCAGAGTAAAATCATAAATTAAAATACATAATTACATCTTTTAACATCAATTGTTTCAATTCACATATTCTCAATATATTTAATCTATATTTATTTCCTTTATCTCCATTATTTTAATTCTTCTCCATAGAATCTATATACATCATGAATTTTGTCTCCCCTTAATCCATCAGCATTCAAACAATCAGATTTTGAAAATAAGGAAAATGGGGAGAGGTTTTCCTCAATAAATACTCATGTAGATGGATGTGTTAGGCCATATAAAAACAACCCTTTAATTACAATTTTCATAAATTTCATTATTGGGATAACTCCACATTTTTATTATTTTCTCAAATGGATCATATTTATTCCTTCTTCTCACAATACTAGTTATTTATCTCAAATATGTGAATCAAATTTCACATAAATTATTCCTCGAAACACATACCATTACAATATTTTTTTCTATTATTATACATAAAAACAAGGGAAACTATATAAGAATTTTATTCATTTTTAATAGTGGTACTTTTTAAAAAACCTAGACAAGCCTCATTCCCTTTTTAAATGATTGTTTTCTTATTTACTCTCAATCATTATTTCAACCATATCTATGAAGGATGTTGTGAATAAAAAATATTTACTAAATGATGTACTCTATATTTATATTGTTATTAATGCATTTGGAATCAATTAATATAATCTATTCTGAGAAAGATGTTTCTAAATTTTGAGATAATCGTACCTAATACATTATCTATAACATCAAACTATAATAATCCAACAATTTTATATCCTTAATTCTCTTTTTAATTTTCACTTTATGAATATATAATACCTTAAATCAATTTTCACATGAAATTAATTTAACTTCTTTACAAAAATTTCTCATTAATGTCATGTTTTTTTCATTAGCAGTGGTGTGGTTTTCAGAGGACCATATCTATTATTCATCATCATATATTCAATACATAGAGTCACATAGTGAATTTTTCCCCCAAAATAGTAGCACATTATATTTACATTAATCGTAGTATATTTATTCAAAAGGGCACCATGAATCTTCTTGTAGAATGAAAGTATGGAAAAGGAAATCAAATAACAATGTGTGGAATATCAATCCTGAAAAGGGAAATGTGCATAATAGAGATGGTTCATCATAGTCAATTAAAAAATTTCCACTATAGACACATGAGCTATAGAAAATGGCACTGATGGTAGTGGCTGGACCCACCAAGAGTTCCCAAGAAAGATAGTGTGGCCTTATGGTGGAGAAAAAATCAGAGTGATGAATGTAATCATTAAAATGTCCAGGAAGAATGTAATAAAGTAATGGAAACCCAGGTCACTCATGGAAGGTGGGATGATATCTAGGATGACACCCCAAAAAATCATCATTTAGTTAGGTTTTTTCAAAGGAAAAAATTTCATTATCGATTATGAATGTTTTCAATCTGTTCCTCCTAGGAATGATATATGTTGGAAATATTTTTCCTACTTGATGCAAATAATGGACCACATGTATCATGGCCCTGCAGATCATGATTCTGACTGGTATGGTGATTATAATGATTCATCTATGTTTGAATATGATGTTTGAATAATTTTTTGACTTCTTTGTATAAGGGAATGATGCTTTTTTGACACTATATTTTTCCCTTTCTATATTTCCTTTTCAATTTTAATAGTTGGGCTCTACCATATCTTCTGAGTAATTTGAATATATTATTTTTATACATTAATAAATTTATTTCTATCTTCCCAAATATTTCTTATTTTTACATTAGTGAACTCTATTTATAATGAAAATCCTAAAAATGATCTGAAATTTTTATTTCCCATTCAAGGATTGTGTGTATTTATCTATACACATTGAACCCCAAATACAATTTCATTTAATTGGAAATCCATGTAATAAAATGCTGATCCATTTTAACTCAAGATATTATCCTCTAGTTAATATTTTTCTTCCTTGGTATAATGATATATTTGAGTTCTATCACTTTACGCATATGACTTTGCAACTCTTTTTCATGTTTCCAACTCTATATCCTTGACCACTAATAGTAACACCTATTTTCATAATTTATTCACTCAACATATATTCATCCCATTTTTTCCTATTGTATTTTTAAAAGAATATATTATAAAATTTAATTTTGGAATGACTTCTATTTGATCAAATATATTATGTATGATTTGGATCTATCCTCAATTACTACATAAAAAAGAATTAGGAAAACCACATAATATAACTTTCACACCATATATAGAATAAACTATGTATTATGATGTTAATCCATATTTTATTATAATTTCAAAAAAATATAATAAATTAAAATCACGAATAACGATGATATATATATCTCTCTCATTATGATTAATTTAAACAACTTATTTTTCTTCTTCTTAATTTCTTAATACATATGGAATTTTTCATAATGATATCGATGTCTGTATATTTTGATTATAGAATGATTCATATATTATAAAACATTAAACTTCTATACATTTCTTCAGTGTTCTTACATATATATTTAGATGTATTTCATTGTAAAATATATATGGACCCAATTATTTAGAAATCCTTATTCAAGGTTGTTGTGGAATTTTCATGAATATAAAAGTTTCTATGATCCAATTAATAATAAATTACATAATTATATTATTTAAAAATTCCAATTAAAAATATATTTACAGTGATTTCAACATGTACTCAAAAATACTAACGGTGTTTGTTCATATAGTATGAATATTATTATTTCACTAAATAAACTACTTTTTCCTTAATAATACATAAGTAAAATAACATCATATTTCTTTAAGAAACATAATCCATGTTGAATCTATAATAGATCATAATAAATTCTATTGAACTTGTCGGATCCCATGGAAACCTACATGCTGATTCATAGTGTTAGAAGAATATAAAAGTTTATCTTCTGCTCTTTTCTTTAAGATCTTATACCATTTTTGTGGGGAAATAATATTAAAAAAATTACAATAAATTGTTTATAATATTGATTCTCATGAAATATCATGGATATTTAATGAATCTAAACAATGTAGGGATATAATTATTTTACATGGTACTCCCATGTAGGGTTATATCATAATATTTCATATCGATATTGTGTTATTCTTCCAAAAATAACTACTTCACATTTTATGATTACCAACATTTGGATAATCTCAGTAATCATCCATGGATCTTGTACTATTCCTCTCCATTACTCACTACTTATCAAATAGGGTAAAAAATATGAAATGATAGGCTATTAATACACTTCATAATATATTAACATAAAACTCAGTTGTTGATCTATATAAGAAACTAATACTCTTTTAATGTTAATTTACAAATATATTCTCTATATTAATCCAATTTTCACCTCAATATCCTCTTCATGTAATAATTAAAAACGTTTCAAAAGGTTTATGTTCTAAAACAATAATCAATAATTACACTAATATATCAAAAAATTTATATTATCCTTCAATCAACCACTCAACTCAAATTATCATTGAAAATTTTTCTTATTGTCTCCATATATCCTATTCATTAGTGAATAACACACCTACACCAAAAAACCAATATCAAATAGTTTCCATAAAAATAAATGATGTTTTAAAATTTAATTCAAATTTCCATAGTCATCAGTGTGTTTGATTCATTTATATCATCCCATAAATGAATTCAAATTTTCCGCTTATTAATTTTTACTTTATTAGATTTTAGATTCATGATAAATTGAAAACCTTTTTAACAAAATAAAACAACATTTATTTATAGTTAAAGGTGTTATTCTAAAATTCAAAAACTATGTTAACTATTATAAACATACAAGACATCAATGTGATATATGAAACCATAAACTGGTAGAACTGGACAATTAGAAATCAAAATGGTATCAAATAGTTTTCACTTCCTATTCTAGGCAATTTTTGGAGATCCTTACTTCTGAATTCCTTTAATAATACAAATAATGAAATATCATCAATAATCAATGCATGACCTATTGGTTTCTTTGTCAATTTTTATTCAATTTCAAGATGTGGTCCAACAAGGAAAAATAAATAGTGAAATCCATATTTTTGTTTTTAAATAGCACGAAACATTTCAATAACAGACTTGTGGATTTCTCAATATAAAGTTTCATTATGAAAACCCTTTATTTATATTTTAGTATTAATGGTTATATATAGATATATTGATTTCGTGGTGAGTGAAAAAATTTCATTATAAAAAAGATAATTCTCAAATTAATTCATCATGGAATTGTGTAAAATTATAGGATATTAATAAAAATATTGCATCACCTTAGTTCTATAACATTTATTTTCATGGAACTATCTTATTCCTTAGAATGTGGAATAATATTATTAAATATTTTCAAAGGAAGAAGCCATAAATTTTATCTATGTGACCCATACATAATGTTTTCTTTACACTTATTAAATATTAAATGAAATGTTGATTTTATGGTTCCTCACTGTTTGTGGTGTGATGCATGAGATTATTTATTGATATGATATATGATTTACGAAAATCAATATTATTAAGAAACCAAATGATATAGGTTAAAATTAGTCAAATTTACCCAATTCTATAAAACAATGATTATTATATATACATGGAATATCACACCCTTTATTAATATTTTTATATTTACTTAAAAATTTATATCCCCTTTAAGGTTAATATGAAACAATAAGATTAATTCCATTTTCAATTATGATATGTCTAAATTTCCTACATGTCTTCAAATAACTCTTATGCATACAATAAGTAACCAAACAGTATTAAATTCTTATAGAACACAGAAATGTTAAATATATTATGTAAAAATTCAAAATATTATGAATTAGGAAGAATGCTAATATTAAGTAAACCCTCCATATATTAAATTTTTTACATATATAGAATAAGGGTCATCAATTTATCAATAAATCAGTTATATTACAGATTATATTAAAATAACACACTTCTATAAAATATTCACAAAAATTAAAATATAAAAATTCTTGAACTTGATAACATCTGACACCTAAAACCATTGACCTCCAACTAGAATTTCCATTTTATGATAATAATATTTATGGATTTTCAACTATAATTCATGAAAATTAAACATCCATGAGAAATAGTAACATAAATAAATAAATATCTATTAGTAATTTTAAAGAAATATAACAGAACATTCTTAAATATATGATATTTTCATCAATGTCTCACTACCTCCTAATATTTCCCCTAGATGTAAATATACATCTTAGGGAAAATGACTTAAATGGTGAGAGTTCCCATATTGTATATATATGATTTCTTGGAACTCTTTCTCACCTAATGTTGGACTCGTGATCAATTATTATACATGGAAACTATTGTGCCTCATCATGAAATATAAAAAATAACAAAAGAGAATTTTAATCACATGTCAAAACCCTTAAGGGATGCACCCCATCCTTTTAGATAATTGTATCCTTCAAATTTACTGATTCGATTGAACTCACCCCATGTACTATAAAACTAGCTATCATGTCCTTCCATCCATCCCTAAAAGATATTTATCTCTAATGATCACTTCCAAAAAGACTAATATCCTATTGTGATGACATTATTTCATGGGAAATTATGTCTTGTTCGAGGAGATATCCCATATAATATATAAATGTGTCCATGGGACTCCCCCTCACATAATATGGTATTTGGGATCATGTATCATAATAGTTTTGCTTTATTCATCCAATGATAATAATATTAAGAGCTATCTCCCATGAAACTTGTGACTATCCTTCTCCAATTGTTATGTCTTGAGAGTAATACTTTTTCATTCATTTTACACTATTTATATACTACTAGAAAAAAAATACATTTATGGATAACCATAATTAATAATAAAATTTATCTAAAAGTTATTTTACTTCAAAAATCCATTATTCAAAAAAATCATTTTTTTCAAAATTATTCCACAAAATTATTAATTAAATTTTGACCAGTTGGTCTTTTCATTTGTTTTTTAAAAAGGAATCTTTATACAATTTTCAAAACAAGTATCATTTTACATTAATCATAAATGATAAATGAATCTTCATTTTTACATTCAACCCATGTGAAAAAATTTATACATTCATGAACACTCAATGTTATAAATATTTCACTCTAAGTTTACATAGTTATTTGAAAAGAAATAGATTTTTTAAAAGTTTTATGTTTTATTTTATTTTTTTCAAAATTTAGTTGATATTTTTTTATTTAAGTTTATTTAATTATTTTTAAATCATAGATTATATGACTTAAATTTTATTTAAATGAAATGTATTTTGAAAATACATTATATTTTATAAAAAAAATTTCAATGTGGAAATGTTATTTTATTCTAGACATTATCTATGCAATATTCCAAAATAATTTTCCATATATGATTAAAATATTTTTTATACTTAAACATAATAGGGATATGATCTAATTATAAAATCCTTTTTAATACACTAGATGTTTTAAAATTATGTGAAAATGATATATATGAATCCTATTTGTCACCCATGGGTCATAGAAGTATAAAATTCAAATGAAACCTTCTTCTACTTCATTGTGGTATATAGTGATAAATTTCCCAGGATACCTAATTCTCTATTAACTTGTTATTCTTTTGAAGAAATTTTATAATGATTATGAACACCTATTTATTTCCCACATGTTATGTAATGATGATTTTGTTTTGTGAAATCTATTTAACTTCATAGGTTCTCATAAGATGAATGTTTTATTATACTATGGTACAAAAATGTATTATCTTTTAATATGAATGGTTTGGTTTATGACACCCTATAATGAATTAGGTAATGAAGAAAATATAAATAGTAAATATGTTATGATTGAACATGGATACATGTTGACACTTTTATGCATGAACCTGATTACATATTCCCAATTTTAAGCATGAACCTGATGAAATGTTGTCAATATTATGCAGGCACCAGATTAAATATTCACAATGTAATGTGTATACATGGATATCATGAAATATTGTTTTTCATGGACCTAGTTTTCAGGTCCATAAGTTTATCCGAGGAAAAAAATTCATGTACATTTCTTTATGAGTGATCTTATTTCTATTTATACAAGTTCATCAGGTTGGATCCATAAGTGTATATCACATATCATTGTCTACATAAAATGTTATGTTCTCCCGTTTAAGGATATTTGATTCCATTATGATTCATATCTTATGAACATCAATTATTTAATCCATGAAAAAATATTTTTATTTATGATATGTAGGGTTAGGTATTAATATGTTAAACTAATGTTATAAAACCATTAGGCTGAGGTTATGTTTATATATTCCCAATTTTTACCATTATGGAGAATCTAAGACAAAATATTATTCTCTTTCCATACCCATGCTATAAATCATTGTCTTATATACAGTATTATTATGATGATAAAGAAAAAGTGACTTAATTTATGGATGATGTTGAAGATCATTCAATATATAAGGAAATTGTTTACCTAGTCTCCAAAATAACTAAACTGTTACAATCCTCAGGCATGTGTTCATTTAGTGAAATGAATATTCATCTAAAATATATAATTTCTTTTCCTCAGAAGCTTTAAAATCTATATGAATGTTTACTTATTATCATGTATTCCATAATTAATTGAAATGCAATATCTTTTATATGATTCCCCACAAGTTTTTTTATATAATAACTATGACAATTAGAGTAATAATGATAAATTGTACCAAAATAATTTGGAACCCTTTCATTAATAATTCAGTATAATATAATAAAGAATAAGATTCTCATCCAATCATCCCTATAAATATGTTAAAATAATTTAACCATCAAGTGATACACCTTTTAGAATGTTAATAATATCTTGGCATAAATATTCATATATTTTTTTGTAAGAACCAACCTACATACATTTACCACCTCATTCGTGTAAAACCAAAAGTTAAATTCAAATATATTTCCTTAATCAACAATAGTAAGATACCATTCTCCCAGAAGTCCATTCTATGTAACATTAATCATGTTGTAATCAGTTTCAGTATGATGAACATAAACTACTACATTCATTTATTTAGTTCGTTAATTTATATAAAATTCAGTGGAAATATCTGAATGAAATTAAATTTATCATAACTATTTCATTTCACTTGATGTTGATGGGAAAATTGTTATTCTTGGTTACATGATCATAAAAGGAACACTATTCTACAAGGAGTCATAAAAATAAATGGGCATACTAGCATCATAATCACATCAACATAAATTGTATGAAAAATTAAATTAATAATAATTAATCTAATTTGGATCTAATTCCTTTGTAGGTATAGTTTGTTATCTTATATTTTGGGAGCAACCTAGATTCTCATTAGCTACAGACTTCCTTGATGGTGGTAATTTCTATATTAAATTTACATATTAGTTAGAACATAATAACTATCAACCAATGAAGGTCTTATAAAAAACAATAATATATAAAAATTTAGAACCTATCATTAATATGGACTTATATATAGATATATCATATCGATTAATAAATATTATGAAATAGTTAACACATATTTTTATTGATATGATTTTCAATAATAAATTTTTAATCTATATTTAAATCCAAAAATCCAAAAATAATAACCATAATGTGATGAGATTATACCCTTACTATTTATAACAATGTGAAATATGAATCATCATTTATTAATTATGATGAAGACCACACTTTTCAATGTTTGTTTGAAAATAATGAAAAATTTACCATTAAATTTGACGTGGAAAATAGGTCAACACAGGTTATATTATAATGGATTAAAACACATAATATATGGATTCACTTATAAATATTCATGAGTGGAGTTGTCCTATGACACCTTGGAGATGATCTGCAAATATATTGAAGTTGATTTCCACATTACTGATTAATGAATGGATATGAGAAAAAAATATACTATGGATCATTCATTTTTTGAGATGAAATTCTGATTATGGGTATTAATTGTTCATAACATTTTTGATTTAGAAGAACATATTACCACTTAATTAGAGAACATATTAGGTTTTTCTCTTATACAAAATATAATATAACCATAAATTGACATGATAATCTACAAGAAACAATTTCCACAATAGATATTTTATATGAATTGTCATTCTTCACTATATTAACATTTCTATTTCCCCACAAACAGATATCATTTACAATCCCTTCCCTTTCTATCCATGTATAACTATTTAATTTATAAAACTAAAAAATATATATTCAATAAACTAAACATTTAAAAATAAATGAATTAATATCAAAAAAATATTACGAGTTATTATACATTCCCCAATATCAATATTTTTTTCCTTAAAATGACATTGTAATATTCTGTGTGGGATTTGTAAATACATTAATCATAGACTATAAAATCATGTTATGATGCTTAATCATATGGTTATCTATACTAAAATTATATATAAACAATAGTATAACCATTCCTTGAATGTCCATACTATGGGTAAATATAAAAATATATTTCTATAAAATGAAAAATTATTTTCATATTTAATATCTTTAATGTATATAATATGAGAATTATTAGGAATATATTGAAGGTTCTGAGCACATTGGAAGTTCATGATAGTTGTGTCCCCAAATATTAAAATTCCCATATTTGACGATTTATCAAAGATCTACATGATGATGAATGCCAATATGCATGGAATTGAATCAATGATAAAAGGAAAGGGATAAAACCCATAATTGAGAAGAGAGGATCGACATATTTTTTATAATTAGTTTAATTAAATTTTTTTATTTAAATACAAGGTGATTCATAATTAATTGACGTGTCTACCCATGGGTATGAGGTGTGGCTTCATTGTGATGTAGAATCAGTAGATAGGAATACTCTAGCGGTGATCCAAACGTGCTACACGTATCTCCAGATGTTATCAAAACAGTCTTTGGGTGATAGCAAAGAAGATCCTTTCACAAGTGATGTTCTCCTTAGATTTCATAGATATCACTTTCAAATAATTCTCCTTGATCCAGTGCAGTAGGATCTCTATCATTATTGAGAGAAATCATTGAGAGGAATGTGTTCTCTTTGCTCAAGACAATTTCTACAAAGATTTCATGCACACAACGATTAGATAGCCCATCGAATGACCCCTTGGGTAATTTAAAGAATAATAACATAATAGGGAATTTAATTCACCATGTAATACTAAATGATTAGCACAAGTGTTGTTAGATAATTTATTATTTTATGTGAAAATCAATGTCAATTAATATATCAATTATATTATTTCCATGACATGTTTTTCAGTCGCATGTGAAATTTAAATATTATTTAACCAAATAATATTTAATATTATATCTCACCAGAAGAACATCTTACTCGACAAATCCTCCTCAATATTTACCTGCCTTGAATAATGAAAATTTATTTATATAATAAATATTACTGCATTATTGGTCGATAAAAAAATATTTCATCCGCAATACATTCTTTCAAATAACTAGTGACAAAATTAATGTGATCAATCATACTTGAATAATTATTAAACCAATACCAGGATTAATATTTATTTAAATTGATAAATAAATATATTTTTTAATAGATATACTAGCTACACATAGTGTGGGACCTTCTACATCTCCATCTCATTGGAATTAGGTAGGCCTACCTAATGAACAAGATTACAATCTAGCAATAGGTCCAGGATACCAAGAGAAAGAATTTGATGTCAAAATCACATGTCACATTGTATGAATCATTATCATGTAATATAATCCCTTTGTCTTGATATCTCCAATCAGGTGTCTTGCAGGCATGTTCCATCAACACATGTGATTGATTTCTCATTCTTTGACTTCACAAAATTGAACATGCATACAGAACACTTGGAAATGTATTTTTGATTGGCTATATCATTTCAATAAAATGGAGAGAGATATCTACTTCTGTATTATTGAAAAATCATCTCTCATAATATTCATTAATTCAATATTACTTGTGAGGCACCCAACGTATCGTACCATTCTGTGAACATCAAACATCAAAATTTTCATGAATACATCTAATTTTGAGGGTCATAATTCCAATAAATAATAATATTAGTGTCTAAGTACCAATACACAGGTCTGTATATAGGAACATTTGATGACACTTATGAATGTGGATTTCTTACGGGAGGGTCTTGTTCTAATAATATCCTCCTTGATACTACTATGGGTGCACACCATGAGAAGGTGAATCAATGTTTCATTAGTCCCACAACTAATATACTGTATAATTTTTTCCCTTCAAATAATATCATCTGGCCATAAAACATATACTAAAGAATTATGTCATGGAACCTTTATGTTATCATCATAGTAGGGCTCTTTTATGAACTGTTAGCATGACGTCTACTATCAGGACATTGTCACATACTCTGTCATGAGGATGAGAAACCATGATGTGATAAGGATTTTATAAATATTCATCCATTGAATACAAGTTTATCATAAAGTACAATGAACTATGTTTCTAGGGCATCGAGTCCAATAGAATCACACTTGTACTATAGCCAAACGCTTGCAAAATTCACTCTCCTAGCTATAACATGATATCAGGCTTCTTCTAAGATAGGCCTTTAGTCCAATGGTCCACCACATTTTCTTTTATGGACAATAAACTCACGAAAACATCACAACATTGATAGAAATCCCTCAAGAGGTTATTCTATATGAGTATTTTTTGTGTCCTTTGATGTTACCTTGAAGCTTTTTCAAGATCCACCACTATTGTGTTATCACGCACAATGTAAATGGATAATTACTTCTAGGCACCACTTCAAGCTCTTGGATAAATTGGGAATTCATTGGGGTTATTTGAATGCATTAGAAACCTCTATATATGCATAATCCACTATATATTCTGTGACAATTGGAACCTTTTAACTCTTCTAGCTCACATCACCTCTGTTGATGTAGAAAACATCACATGATTGTGAATTTAGATCATTCATATCTATATGAAAACAAATATATGTATAGGCTCTAATGAAAATCCCTTTGTCCTTTCCATACATTAGGATCATATACTTATTTCATCTTAGATACTTAATCATTGTATCGAATGTAGTCCAATGTTGTTCTCCAGTATCTTCTTGATATCTGTAACACCCCAAAATGATAATGATTTAAATGAATAAATGATATGACGCATGTCAACAAGGTGCACCTTACTTTTCAAGAGCCTACCATATTAGAACTCTATAGTTAAGCATGCTTGGTCTGGAGTAGTGATCAAGATAGGTTACCTTCTAGGAAGTTTCCCAGGGTGTGTGTGAGTGATGAAAAAGCACACTGGAAAGGACATGTGTTGGCCTGTGGGGACTATCATTAGTCATATGACACGTTCGGGCACGTGGGTTGGCCCCAGTGTTAGAACACATGTCTATGGGGCAACTAGTGGTACCTAGTGGGACAGGCCCTGATGACCATGTTAAGGTGGGGTGTATGTGTTGTCACTAGGTATGAGTTGTAACGTTTTGTATCAGAGGAGGAACCCAACCTTAAGTGTGGTGCGCTGCCTTGGATGAGAAATTTCTCCCACAATGAGGACAATGTGCTCTATGGGGGGGGGGGGGGTGATTGTAACACCCCCAGAATTATAACGAGTTAAATGACTATATGATATGACTCATGTCAATAAGGTGATCCTTCCATTTAGAGATGCTACCTGATTAGAACTCCACAGTTACGTATGTTTGGTCTGGAGTGGTGATTAGGATGGGTGACCTTCTAGGATGTTTCCTAGGGTGTGTGTGAGTGAGGCCAAAGCACAATGTAAAAGACAAGTGTTAGCCTGTGGGGGAAATCATTTGTCAGATGACCCATTCAGGGATGTGGGTGGGCCTCAGTGTAGGGACCACGTGTCTGCTGGTCAAGTGGTGGTTCCTAGTAGGTTAAGACCCGACGACCATGTTAAGGCGGGGTGTCTGTGCTATCATAGAGGCCTCATTGTTATAATATCTACCTCAAATTCTCAATGTAAATGAAACATAATGTCTGGTAGACAACATGGAATGAATAAAATATCCTATCATTAAAGTGTATTAAATCTTAATCATCATATCTTTTTCATTTGGTGTTGGGGATACATTTTATAGGAAAGATTTATACCATGTGAAACTAGAATAAATCACATCTTCAAATTTATCATACTAAATTTCTTTAGAATCTTGTTAATGTATGTACTCTGAATTAGTACAAAAGCCTCTTGGATATATCAGAAACGATATTTCTCTCTAGAATGTATGCAGTTTCACCTAATTCTATCATGGAGATGCACTGTTTCAACCAGTCCTTTAAAGAATGCAAGACTTGTATGTCTTTTAAAATTAGTAGTATGATTTCAACATAAACTTCTAGGATAATGAACACACTCCAATTATACCTCTTCTTAACATATTAATCAAATTCATTTTTAATGAAACCTAATTTTCTTATGGATTCATTTAATATAATGTTCCATTATCTGGATTATTTCATTAATCCATAAATGTTTCTTTATATGTTGAATACCCTTTAACATCCCCTTGCCTATCAAACCCATATAGTTGTGTAATATAGAAATATTTTTATAGTTCCCATTACGGAATTAAATTTTGATATACAAATTCCAAATCTAATATTCATGGAAAGATGCTATTGAATGTTTGTTTCATATGGATTTAAAGAAAGAAACCAGTGATAAGGTTTCATCATAGTCAATTCCTTGATGCTATTTATAAACTTTAGACACTATATGTTCTTTATATGTAATAACCTGACCTTCCACGTCCAGTTTCTTTTTGAATACACATTTACAGACAACATGCTTTATATAAAATGGCACATCGACTAGAACCCTAAATTGTTTTTGATGCATTGAATGCGTCTTAGAGTTTTTTGCATCAATACATCATGCAACTTCAGATCTCTCTACAGCTTCATCTTAAGATAGTGTTTCATCATCATCCAACAATAACGAGTCACCATATTTGGTTAAAAGGAAACCATATCTCTCTTTTTTCCATACCTCTCATTTCCTCAAAAGTATTAATAGTGTTTCAGGAACTACTCTTCCTTAATGTCCTATGGAAATTGTTCTAGTCCTAACTCTAGTGTATGTTGAGAATCAACTTCAGCTAAGTCAATCATTCTCCCACTATCATTGTTTTGAGGATGTGAGCGATTACAAGAAACACAGCCTATATGGCAACATCCATATTCTTTTCTGAGAGTTTTTATAGTTATTATACCTTTGTTTCATTGAGATACCCTAAAAATATTCACGTCGTGCCCTGGGGTGCAGTCGAAGCGGAAGATGGGCTTTTAACCATCTTTGATAATTTCCATAATCGAATATTTATCTGGGATCAATACAATGATGAATTCCAGTATCAAAATAATTTTTCAAAGATAAAAGGATAAGTAGAGAATCCAAAACATAGAATCAGGAATCGACATATTTTGTTTATAATAAATTTAATAAAATTATTTAATTACCTCCACGGTGATTATCTCTTTATAGATGTGCCGAACCATAGGTCTGAGCGGTGGATTAGTTGCGATGTATAATGCTAGTGTTGGAATCCTCTAGTATTGATCCAGACGTGGTCCATGTATCTCTGAATATAGACAATCTAGTCTCCCAGTTCCAGCACAAAAGATCCTAGCACCTGAGTTGTTCACTTTTGATCGCCTTGAGAGTCACTTCCAAGGTGTTCTACTTGATCTAGTGGTGCAGTATCTCTCTCATTCATAAGAGAATTCTTATAGAGGGAAGATTTATCTAGGTTAATGATAATTTACCCAAGGATGTTGTGCACAAAATTATTGGTTAGTCGATCAAATGAACACTTGAAAAATTTAAACAATAAAAACATAACGGGGAATTTAATTAACCAGGTAATAATAAATAATTTGGATAAGTGTTGTTACTTAATTTTTGATTCCATTTGAAATCCAATGTCAATTATAATAGAACTTATATTATTTCTATTTCATGTTCTTAATTTTCATTTTATATGTAAATATTATTTAAACATATAATATTTTATATTGTTTCTCAACAAACCCATATCATAGTCCACCAATCCGCCTCAATATTTACCAGGAATTAAATAATGACTATTTATTTATAAAATAATTATAACTTCAAAATTCACTGATAAAAATAGATTCATTCTGAAATATATTCTCTTTAATAAATATAGATTAAATAAATGAGATCAGACATACTTGAATAATTATTAAACCACAACCTGGAATAATATTTATTCAAATTTTTAAATATGTAAATTATTTAACTGATATACCAGCTATGCTTAGTGTTTGACCCTATCATCCTCTATCATGTTGGAATTAACCCAGATTACCTAAAATACATGATTACATTCTCGAAATTGTTTTAGGAACCTAATAACATTTTGTTGATGTCACATTTACATGTCACCACATATGTATTCTTTCCATGTAATATAATCCCATTGTCCCGATATTCCAATCAAGCAGGTTGCATGCAAGCGACATCGAACCAGGTGTAAGATTTCTCATTCCCTAAATTCCTCGAATTTAACATTGCTAGGGAATACCATGGATATAGTTTATAGTTAGGATTTATAATTTCAATCAAAGGTCCTATGACATCCACTTCTTTATAAGTTAAAAATATTTTCTCACATTATTCATTAATGCAATATTACTCGTGACACACCCAACATATCCTACCTCACTGGGAAAATCTATCATTATGGTTTTCATAAATACATCTATGTGATAGTGTCATGATATTTTTTTAATAATAATATCAACATCTAATAACCAATACAAATCCTAACAGATCGGAACATCTAATGACACTTACGAATATAGATTTCATACTAGAGGGTGTTGTTATAATAATATTCTCTAGGATATAACCAAGGGTGAACACCATGAGATGGTTCCCCCATAGTTTCATGAGTCCCCACCCCTGATAGCTGGTATAATTTCTATCCCTTCAAATGATTTCTTCCAGCCTTATAACATATATTCATTAATAGATTAATGATACTTCTAGGTTCACATAATTGTTGGGTTCCTCTATGACCTTTTAGTGTGACATCTATTCTTAAGACATTATCACATACTATGTCACAAAGAAGAAAAATAATGAGGTGATAAGGAGTTTATATATATTCATCAAATGAATATATGATAATCATAAATTACAAGTAATTTGGTTTCCAGGGCACCAAATCAATATTTATATTTACTTATTTTTAAAAAATGTATTTCACTTTTCATATAAAAAAATCATCAGGAAAAATCCAACAGGTTTGGTGTTTCTATAATTACCTCCAACGTCAAGACGGTTGTAATGAATCAATTGTTATATTCCCTCAAATTCCCATGCTATGATGACCTAATGATGGATGAAGTTTTAGTAAATAATTATTTGTTATAATTCCAGATTTCAATAACTACTATCATCATACGACGTTTTAGAAATCATTAGATAAATGAATACATTTTAGAAAAACGTTAACCATTCAACCATCTCCTATATTTTGAAATAAATATAAAAAATTATTCAATAATCACATTTTAACTTAATTAAAAACAATAAAAGGCCATGTATAGATCATAATATGCACATTTGAAAAAATATCTAATAAGAGTTATTATAGAAAACCTCTATGTGTGACAAATATTATATCAATTAGGACATGAATCATTGAAATAGAGAAATAATATAAGCTTTAAATTTTTAGAGTAATATTGTAATTGAGAATCGGTGTATAGTTATTAAATGGTCCTATATTATACCTAATAATGAAGAGAATTTCAAAACCCTTTCCAAAATACAAAATTCATACTATATTGTTAATAAAAAACACAATTATACCAAATGTAGAGAATCATCTCCTCTATAAAATATTTTTTACCAAACTCATCCTCTATGTATAATTCTATAATTTATAGAAAATGTATTATCTTTTTAAGGATATTTTTTGTTACTCAAAAATGGTTCACACTATTTTCGATAATTATTAAAACATAGTTAGAAAAGTTATTATTATATAATCAACGTTATTTATTGATATAGGGAGAGAATATTATTTTATAGAGAAGAATGATATCGAGACATAACCAATTTATATGTAAGACATCAAGAAAAAAACCAACTATATCTCAATTAATTTTAGGTTTTTGGATTAACATTAAATATAATTATAAATTTTCATATTCCATGGTGAATAACCCATTCCAATAAATGAGATTATCTCAAAACATTTTAAATCTTTCTCATTGGAAAATATTTTATCCCATGGATAGAAAGAAACAAATTATGATCATTAATCCATCATTTGAGGATACCCCACAATAAATTCTCAATTAAATATTGATAAAACAATATTTATATACTTAATTTTCCTTTACATTATCTATTTATAATGATAAAAATTTATATGATATAATCTTATCTCTTTTTCCACATCATTGATCATAAAAAAAGAAAAATTAGAAATAATATAAATCCAAAGTCATTTTGTTCTTAATGTAATTTTTTTGATTAATACTTCCTATCAAGGGAATAAATTACTGCATATCCTTTTTTAATCTCATAAAACATTATGAAATAAAATGATATCATGAATTTAACTAGCCCAAAATTCGTTATATTTGGTTCTAATTGTCAATATATATGAATTTGTATTTTCTGGTTTGTGTATGCCACATGACACACATAAAATAAATTAATAATCCTCATAATATATAAATTCTCATTATATTCTCTCCCTAGGTTTGGGATGAGATTATATTTTTATGTTCCCATTTTTTCAGAGATATATAAGCTATAAGATTATGCCATCATAAAAGATTATAATCAATAAATAAGGAAGAGTAATTACACTAATCCATGGAAACATTGCATGAATCATTTAATATAAATATAGGAGATTCTATAATCAATGTTTTTAGTTACTATAAAACATCATTGCATTGATCTAATCAAATTAAATTATCACCAATCTTCATCATATGAGTCATAAAAGTAGTTATCAAGGAAATGTTGTGTATTAAGTGAAAATTTTGTTTTCAATGTCATGAGAAACCATGAATATCTATTTTTTACATTTCTAGATTCACATAACTTGGGAACTACATTATATAGGGGAGTATTCATCAAATTGAGTTTGGAGTTCGTTAGGAGTTACTTATTGAATTTGATAAAAGGTGTCATAAACTCATATACATAATGTGATCAACATTCATTATGGGACAATATTATAGATTTAACTCATGTTCATTAAATCCTTCTTCATAGAAATATTGAGTAACATTTAATAAATGTAATTTATTGAAACTAAATAATATTTTAGAACAATTTAGTATGAAATTTTATGATCTCATCTTTTATCCAAATATTTTACTCTCTACTGTTTTAAAACATAAATGATTATATAAAATATTTTTTTGATAATTTTATTATCAAGAAGGTGATTTAGAGGATTTATTTTTCCCATTAAGGTGGATTTCAATATATCATGAAGATTTTAATCGAAACACAACTAGTTTAATTCCACATAAATTGGTACACAATGCCATTTTCACTAATATATTATGAACAAGAGTTTTACATTTAATGTATGTAATTCAATGATCAAATATAAAAGGAATGTTATTTTGTTCTTAAAATCTTTTCTATGGCTAGAAGATATTATCCGATGGGAGAAAGACTAAAAATTGATCAGGGTTCGGGTTTCTTAACACATTGATACTCATTATCATGGTGCTCATATTATTTAACCACTAAGAGAGTAATATTTTGATAAGTTTGTTTCCAAATAATAAATATATATTTATACATGTCATTATTTGTTCTTATTAGTGTACATGTCAAATGATCCATATAAATTACTTTTATTATTAATGAATATCAAGAGTGATTAAGTTTTTTATATTGATGAAATATATAATAAAATATACTCATTATAATACATGATACATTAGATGTATCATGATTGATATCACTATAATAAGTAATGCATGAAACAAATTTTTTCTTCTATTCACTTGACTATGTAGATATCTCAGGATCATTGATGGAAATAGAAATACTGGATTATGTATATTTCCATGGTATTATTTTTTATTTTTATTTTATAAAATTAAAATAATTGTAAATCAATAACATTTTTAATGAAAACAATATGGAACTATCTGGTTTTGTCTTATAAAGAAGAAGAATAATTCCAATTTTATTTCACAAATCTTAGATTAATTATAAGTATTTTAAAATCATGCAGACATTACTATTTGTTGGAATTTAACTGTACCAACCAAAATATGAAGAATTAATAGGGGAGATGATGATTAAGGGAATATTGTTCTTTAGCCGTTTCATATTCAATTAAATATTATCATATACTAGGTAAATAATCAGGATATATATCCATGACATTAAAAAAATGCATAAACTGATTATGTATAATGAATTATTAAACTTTTTACAATATCAAATAAATTGATAGATCACTAGAATAATCCATAAATTCCTAGGATAACATGATCCATTAATTTGAACAGGATTCATACAAAGAGAATATTTAATGCCTAAATTAATGATATGAATTCTGTATCATAGCCTATGTAATTTTAACTAACATAAACAATAATATTTAATTTTTAAAAAATAACAATAATGGACCACCTCCCAAGGTAGACTTATAACATGTTTTTAACTCACTTTTCTTCCACTAATTATTCTTATTTATATTATTAACTTCGGATTACACACATATTACTTCTTATTTTAATTATAATATATTTATACATATAAAACCTCTATAAATTATTTTTATTCATCATTTCCAAATAACGAAAAACGTTTCCTTGTTCTATTTCATTAAAATTTTAATTACAATACTAAAATTGTAACCAAAAACATCTTACTACAATTCACATGCTTATTTTAATAGATTTCATCAAACTAAAAAATGTTCCACCCTGATATATGATTATGTGGCCTAATTGATTGATTTATTGTATCCCATAAATCAAAAAATGGTACATTTCATTAAATCATAGATGTTTTTAAATGATTTATACACTATAAAGTTATTAAAGTACAAAAATGTTTAATAATAAATTTTTTCTCAAATAATCTCGACTACATTGATAATTCTCAAAATTTCGGACTGCAATTTCACCAAGACATATTAGATTATATTATATTTTGAAAAATACATCCATTGATATTTTTATATGGTATATCCTTCCAGGTATTGTTTTTTTGTCATATTTACCATTCCATTATGGAATTTAAGACCCTTGGTGGATGGTTTTAATATATTCAAATATGCTTAGGAAGAATCATTTTACAAAACAACAATGAAATATTTCATTTTTTTTGTTTCCTTAAAAAATACCAAGAGTTACACGCCCTTTAAAAAACTCTAATTTATTTTTAGAGTTGATTTTTCTTTGTGAACATGAAAAAATACATTATATAGAGATGTTTCCCATACTATAGATGAAATTTCAAATTTTCACAACTCTAAAATTTCTATTTTCAAAATAATTGATATTATTTTAATATATATATAACACCACAACCATCATGTATCTATTTATACAATAGAAAAATCCACATTTTTTATCCAATATCCAAAACCCAATTATACATATTCTAATTTACTGTATTCCATTAAAATAACTCCAATAAATAAAAATTAACAATATCTCATCAAATAAAACCTAAATCACCTATGTATGAATATGATTAAAATAATGCATTATGTGGTGAGAATGAAAGGCATCGCCAAATATGATTAATATATTCTCTTCATCTTCACATCAATTCAACAATATACCCTTTACAAGACACTCTTTCTCATAAGTAATCCTTAATGAGCCCCCATAAAACTACTTTCATCCTTAAAACCCAAAATTCTTAGTATCAATTATCTCCGAATTTTTTATGAAACAATTTTTTTCCTCTAGTTGTTTTCAACCTATAAACAGAATTCCCAATTTCAAAATGGAAATGAATCATTAGATAATTATTCCTTTCCAATGTAATAACGCATGTTCTAGAGACTAATACTGACAACCTATAACTCAAACAAAAATTCATAATGAAATCATACATATTTTTCCAAAAAAACATTCCTATCGTAGATTCTACTACTTTTCTTTGTCCACAAAACATTTTATGAATGTTCCATACATTAACATCCAATAAATACACACAATAAAAGCATACTAATAGTACACAAAATTTATCACCCAAAGAAACACTAAATTTACATGTAATCCCAATGAAAAAATAATTATAAATTTATTCTCCCACAAAATAATATATTTCACTCTAATTAGGTGAAACATATATCATTGGATTCTTCAAACATTTTTTTATTTTATTCCTTTACATAAAATTCAATAGATAATAATGTAAATGAATGATGTTTTTAATTTTTCCTTTCTCCACCTTCAATTCGTAATAATAAAAAATTATATTGAGAGGGAATTATATTACTATATGTTAAGCTTGAATAAAATGATGTCGAAATCCCATCATCCTCACATTTTTTAAAATATTTATTTTTTAACTGATTTAGTAAAAATATCTCATATTATCTCCATAGTTAGGACAAACACCAATTTCAACTCTAAATGATCATATAAACTATTAATAATATATAAAATAATATTAGTATTCATTTATCTATAAGTTGAAACAATATTTCATAATAATTTTTTAAAACATCCATAATTATATCACACTAGTAGTGCTAAGTTCGTCCATGATTTCTACAATTTTATTCCATAAATATTATTTTTTTGTTTCCTTTATTATAAGAATATATTAAACCTAAAACATAAACATGGTCACTATATTTTACTTAAATTTATTCAATGTCACAACCATTTCAAAATTAAATAATATGTTATGAGATTTTGATCGTTGATCATATATTTTTTTTTGAAAATAATGATATACATATAAAAAATATCAATTCTATAATATTAGATATATTTAAAATAATAATAATTATTATACTCATAAAGTTAGGATCATATTTCCATCTAAAAATCATAAATATTACATTCCACTCAGAAATGTTTTACATTATGTAAATACACAAACTAATTACTCTTCAGAAGTAATAAATTAGGGGAAATCCCTATAATTTTTTTTATTTAATAAAAATTATTTCCATCTTTATCCTCTCATATATTATTTCTTAATAACAGTGTCCAATAACCCTAAATCAAATCATTTGTACCAAAATTCTCTAAATTTTCATGGAAATATTTTTTGTTAATGAAATATATTATCTAATAATTTAGAAAATTATTTCCTGATGAATTATTTCAAATCTCCAAGAACTCTAACTAAATGTTATCTCCATATACAAAGATATTATTATAGGTTATATATAGGAAATAAAAATTATAAACTATTATTTATCTTATTCCAAAAAATATTATTTCCTTGTATCCTTTCATGAATGTCAACTAAATTATGTGGGAATATAACAAGGAATAAAATACACTTCTGTCTACTCTAAAACATTTCTGATCATCCTCGATCATGTTAACATATGTATCATCATATCCATTATGGAATAAATTATGTTACTCCAAATAAACATCCTCTAAAAACTCTTCATTAATAGAGGATGATTTAATATCCATTTAAATTATATAATAGATTTTTCAATAGGGGATGATGATCTATGAGAATTTGTAGTTTCAAAAATTTTATTCTATTTAATTTTTTCCATTTTAAATTGTGCACTTTTATGCTATGTAATTAGCATTTTTGTGTAGTAAATTATTTAATGTGAGATATTATATTTTATTAACTACTTGTAATTTTGAATTTGGAATGATTATAGTGTTTTTACACAGACCCATATCTTATATATAGTTTTTATATCAAGTTTTATTTTTTAAAAAATAAAAACAAATAATTAATAAAGATAAATATACTATTTGAGGAATGAAATATATTCCAAACACCTGAAATGACATAGTTAATATAGATTATATATTATATATACATATAATTTAACATATTTTATTCTTATTCATATAATTTCTCAGGAATATAAACTACAATGAATAAAAAATAGAAACACTAATTTCAAATGGGATAATATAAAGAAAACACGACTTTTAATTGATTAAAATATATTTAAAATGTTCAATTACGAAATTATAATGGATCCACGTGATCCAGAAAAATATAAATGTATAAAATAAACTAATAGATGAGTATTTAAATAAACATAAGTTTATTATATATGTGGTTTCAATGTGATGGAAGGAAAAAAATGCAATATCGTAAAGGGATGTTAGAACCCAATTATTCTTTTGGATTTATCATCTATTTCTCAAACCATTCACAATGATTCTTATAAAAATATCTATTTATTTTACTTCAATTTTTCCCATTTTTTAAACATTTATGGAACTGTGTGTATCTACACCATTATACTATATTCCCAATTTCATTTACATTTTGTTAATAATAAATTTTTTAAAATCCCTAATTGACTCATTTTTCATTTATTCATCTTAAATCCTTGAAATTTGATATCATATTGAGTTATTATACCTACTGATGAGAAAGATAATTTTTCTTATTTATCATTTTGAATGGACATGTATATTTTTTTCATGATATTTTATCAGTTCTATTGTTGATGTATGTTGTAATTTCTTTTGGAATACATAATTATGAGCATATCATGTGTGGTCAAGAGGGAGTAGAAATATATACCACTCATATTCATTGTGTAATGTGATATTTCATGTTAATTTATCTGTGTTATAAATGAAAATTAAACAATAATTTTTTCCTATTATATTAAGTCATGATTTTGAAACATATTTTTTTTGGAACATAAAGAAATATTTGTTTGAAAAAAATTTGGCTATGAATAAACTATTTTTAGTATTCATTATTATGAATATTCCATATTCTATTACTCATTAAAATTATTAAATCAAACATATAATGATTATCCTTTGGTTATTTTATAATGATGATGAATATAAAAACTCATGTAATGTATTGAGGCATTTCTATTGATTTCTGGTCTTAATCCCCACATTAAAATTCATTTAGATCAATATTTAATTACTATGTTTCCTATGGTGATTTAATTTATTAGTAGAATTATATGACCATTTCTGGGGACTAGTCCAATAACATTATATATATATATATATAATTATTTTAATCATGTTTTATGAACTAATTTTTTCATTACTAAAAAGCATTTTTATAATTGATTTTTATTTACTTTTTTATATTAATCATAAAATGATGTAATAATATTTTATGTATAATTTGGGACACTATATATATATACGTGTGTTTGATGTATATAAATTCATTACTAGGACCAAAATAAATTTAGAGTTTCAATTAGATAAATAAAATAATATATACATTTAAAGGAATAACATGGTCTCCTCCATGAAACCTTGGGAGTCCTTAGTCAAAAATCCAAACTCAATACATATTAAGAAAAGGTCACCCAATTAAAAAATATATTTGAATAATAATCCCAAAATATAAAGAGAAACCCACAAAGTCTGGATATTATGATGACTGCAAAACACCAATGATACATCAAATAGGACATTATATGCTGACCAACATCTTTAATGAATATATTTTTAACATTCCTTAAATAATCCATCAAATTGACTCTTTAAACATTAATTTAATTCCATACATCCAAGGAGGGAATTTAGTTTTATTTTTATATAGAATGATGTCATCAAACAAGCATAATTTAATATTAAATCAATTAGTGGAAACATCAAATTAGTATCAATGTATCCCACAATAAAAATTATTGTAATATAATATGTTTTTTAATCATCACGTTACTATAATATGTTAATATTGACATCATCATTATCCATACACATCCTAATTCACCTTAAAAAAAATTATAGTAAAAATGAAAATAAAAATCTCATTATGTTATGTAATCAAATAAAAAAATATATTAGTCCATTAATTCTCAAAAAAAAATTATTTTTAATAATAAACAATGAATCCAAAATAAGAATATCCTTACCAAATAAATCAACCTGAATTCTCTATATTTTCTTATAAAATTTCTTAATAAAACATCATGGAAAAATAAACATTTTAGCATATTCCTTAAAATATTTATTAATGGTGAAATGTATATCTTTGTAAAGCTATACCATCATTATGAGAAATACAGGGCATACCCATAATCATGTACAATATAGATATCACTCATTATCATGACCTATATCAGTCCCACCCGTAGACATAAATGTTTCCCAAAAATAATAAAGTTATCTTAAAACGTGAATTTTTTCATTTCAATTATCATACTCATAAAAACAACCCTTTCACCAATTAGAATAAAGTTTCTAGATATATTCATATCCAATCCAATTAAAACCATTTTAAAAATATAACTATGGGAATAGTTTTATATTAATATGAAATAAAGGATGGTTGTAATGTAATCCAAAAATAAAATAATGTATATGGAAGTGGGAAATATCATTGACTCCATAAATGTTTAAATTGAACACTTGTTATTCTTTTTATCAAAAATTGTTCCCTAAAATATGTAAAAAGAATAATTTTAAAATCAATTGAAATAATGGATAAATTGAAGTAAAATAAACATTATAATTCATTTATATATATATATCAATACATCGATAAAATAATTTTATTAACATATACATCGAATAAATAAATATAAAAACTCTGTATTCAAAACAATTAAAACAAGGATTTTATTTTAAAATTCCCCATTCCTCAATTAAAATGAAAAATTTGAAATATTTATGTTCATTCAATATATTTTTATGTTAATTAATTAATTTATAAAGAAATTTTTCATTTTTTATTATTCCTTCCATTTTATTTACTTTAATTTTATATACAATAGATTAATTAATACTGTTTTCAAGATGTTTTGATGATATTTGTCCCTTACGTAGATGATGAATTTGGAAAGTAGTCTATGAAAAAATGTGTACCATTCCATCATCACAAAAATTATAGTTATATAATAATTATCAATATCATTCATTAATTATATTATATAAATCAATAATGAAATATGTTTATGAAAAATGAATTGTGTTACAATATTGTATTTGGAAGGCCATACAAATGCATTAGTAGCATTACCATTTTTAATATACAATGCTGTAATGATGGTAAGTGTAATTTTTTGTTTTTATAATAATGATTTTATAATATGTAAAATATTATTTTAAGAAATATATATATTTCATCCAAGATATGTCATCTTGGATAAAATTACATCACTTCTTAGTGGTTGTAATTCACAAACCCCTTAGAAAAGAAGTTATCAATTTTTAATGGTTTGAATGGGATGTAAATAGAATATATATTATTTTCTCATAATTTTAGACATATAATTAATTTCATATATATATATATATTCATTAAATCTATCATTAAAACCATTAATGAGATGAGGTGATGGGGAATGAATTTAATCAATTCGCGAGGTAGTTCCCCAACGTACACACGAACAATCATCTCGTTTCCCTTCTAATAAAATAAAAATATCAATACAAGTTACTATAAAAAATTAAAAACTTAATATTATATATAATATTCTATTTTAATTATTTCATTATTTAATTGAAATATTTTAATGAGGTAAAAGAATAAATTGAACTAAAATTCTTGCTCAAGAACTATACCTCTTCCCCGAACAACCGCTTTTCGATTATACCGAAAAAATTCCTAATTTGTTTTATGATCAAACATTTGCCTATTTAATGTGTGTATGGGTATGTATAATGGTATTTGGGTAGGTATTTATTCAACTAAAACGATTTGAATGCTTTTAAAAAAGATAATGACATGTATCCTTTTATAAGTGTGGTAGATAAACACTGTAAATTTTTCTTAAAAAAAATATTATAATATAATAATATTTTTCTATAGATAATTATCTCCAAAATGATCCATGATATATTTTATGATGATATAAGGTATAATATTTCCATAAAATAGTATTTAGAAAAAAAATTCATTATTTCAAGCTTTATATTTTATAATTAACCCCTAGTAAATCGGTTTAAAACATTACCATTATGATAAATTTATTTTTCCATTCGTTGTTAACAAAAATTATGATTACCATATCACATAATATTAATTATTCTCAATAAAATTATGTAATAAAATTTTTAAAATATTTTTTAATGATGTGGATGAATTTAATTAAAAATTTATTCAGCAAAACATTATGGAAAATGTGTTGTTTTAAAAAAAATTACTTTTATGTGTTAATATTTTTTCATATAAAATCAATGTATAATGATGATTCCAATATATGTTTTTGTACTATTTTTATAAAAAAATTAAAAATAATAATAAAATATAATGTGATTTTATAAATACAAGAAAATAAAATGGTAGTTTCAATAAAAATTACTATTTTCCCAATTATATGAAGAATAATTATTTTTGAAAATTCATAACAATAATCAAAAGAAATTAATTTATTTTATTTTAAAGTTAATAATTGAGTTTATTTTTTAATATTAAAACTATAAAAAGTTAAATTAATGATTTTTTGTGAAACTATATAATGAAGGAAAACCTTATTTTCTTAGAAATAAATTGATTCCCTTTAACTAAAAAATTATATAATATTATTATATTGAGTATATATCTATAAAATATAATTACTGAATATATATGTGAAATTAAATTATTTATCATATAATTATTTTGGATTTTATATTTTCTTATAATTTGTAAATTGTATCCTCATTATTTTATTCATTAATTAAACAAGCTGGGATATTTTGGCGTTGTATAATTTTTGGATTCACATGGTGCACCATAAATCATTTTGTTTTTACACAATACCGTAATAATGTTCATACCATAATTTTGAAACACTCAATTGATTTGATTATTAATCTATATTCTATATTTTTAACATTAAATGGTTTCTTCCAGGTGAACTACTTCATGGTTCAATATTATAGATAGATATTACACATGCTTTCATAAAAAAAATACATGAATGGAATCATGTAATAGATATAAACTTCGAAACAAGTCAACTCTATAATAAAATATTCCATTATTTAAAAAAATGTCATATATTATAATGAATCACATGAATATATTTTCATTATTACCAAAATTCATTATAATTGTACCGTGAGATGGTTTATGAAAAAGAGAAGATTCCGTACCTCCAAAGAAAAATATTTCATCTAGTAATATGCATAATTTTTTAGCCATTAATAATCCATCCACATGACCTACTAAATCATTTACACCCTATCAACTAGTTAAAGTACAATGTATGATCCCAAAAATGTTATTTCCATTATTCATCATAACAGTCCAAAAATCTACACCACTTTCTCTATGACACCCCAAAAGAGACCACTATAAAATATTATTATTTGAAAAACTAAAATATAGTCCACTGTTGATTACAAATTCAATGAGACTCCAATAAAAATTCCTAATGAATTTTCCCCAAAGTCTAGATCAATCACTCCGATTGTCCATCTGATTGAGGAACTAAGGATACACATAAATTTCTTTCAGAACCTATTGACTACTAATGTAATTTCCAAAAAATAATTTGTGAATCGTGGATCAGAATTAGATACCATGGAAACATGGATTCTATATAATCTAATTATAATTTTCCATAATATCAAGACACTTTATTGAAATATATATTGTCACAAATCGTCAGAAAATGCTTAGATTTTTCATTAAATCAATAATTTACAAATAAAATTATTATCTCATGATTTATTAGTTAATAACACAATTAAATTAGTTGATATATTATCTAATTTCACATCACGAATTTGAAAAAGCTAAAACATCCCATTTGGTAATTTTTTTGTGGATTTAACCTTTTGATTTGTAAGATATTTATGGAAAAATCATCAATAACATTTTATATTAATTCCTACTAAAATGTTACCAATTGTTCATATACATTTATATGACACCAAGGTGAATTAAAAATGGAGAGCAGTGATCCTTACACAATTGTCTGTTCTTCAATTATGGGTCACCTGTAACACATATGGTTTTTATGAATCTTTGGAAAACTTTTCTTCAACATTAAACACTAGTAACATACCATTCATTGCATATTATCTTATTTATAATATAACATGATCAATTTTTTATGATTTAATTATTATTTCATATATATATTATGGTTCTAAATCCTAAAAAACAAAATATGGAGTTCCAACATGTATGACTTCAAATCCAACATTCATTAAACAATTAATGAAAGAACCATTTTCTATACATAGAATTTTTAATCTATCAATTTATTTTGTTCCCATTGAAATAGATAGTCTATTTTATTTTTCTTGAAGTTAATAATTTTTGATTTCATAATACATTAAATTATATTCATAAATACTTTCTCAATTTCAACTATTTTTTTAGAAAATATATACATTATAATTTTATGATTATTGTATATTAAACAATTTAATCTATATAAATGATGTCTATATAATTTTGATGAGAAAAATACCGCCTCTAGTTCAAGGTCTGGTGTAGGATAATATTTATCATTGGGATTTATTTGATTAAAATATTAGGTCATTACCACATTATTCTATATTAAAATATAACACAATATTTTGAATGTAGAATCAAAATAGAAAACAATGATAGAATTTTTGGATTTCAGTACAAAACATGGAGGGTTCAATAAACATCATATCAATTCTTAGAAACATTCATCACATTCTTTTATTCAAATAAGACTTTCTATTATGGTGTTAACAAGGTTAGTAAGATATATAACAGTTCACTGTTTTCCTAAAATATCATGTAATAACTTGATTATCAAGGAAAATATAATTTTAGTAAAAATTTTAGATATTTTATATTCATCAAACCCTTTTTTTACAATGATAAAAAATTATTCTATATTTATTAATGATATTTCCATGGAATGAGATATGTTATAATCACATTGAATATATTTTTTAATAATAAATTTTCATATATTGTTTTTTAAAAAATAATTACATGTTTTTCATGATCCTCAAAAATATAATAATAATATAAAATAAAATAATTAATAAAACCAAAAATTGATCTATATATTCCAGGAAAAAATTGTTAATATGATCCATGAATATAGTTGGAGAATGTTTTAGCTATTTTTCATAACCACGGATTTCTAGTTCCCTCACATAATATTAAACATTGTCTTCAAGAAGTATTACTCTTCCGCCAATATATAATGGTACCCAAAACTAATATCCTTTGTGGAATAATAATGGTTTCTTGAGATATTATCAAATAAGTCATCAATAGATAGAAAAAGATAACATATTATAAAAGCTATTTTTTATATTATATAATAGGTGAATAAACTCATTGAACCATATTTCATTTCATATTTTCAAAATGGAATGCCACATCATGATATTATATGATAAATGAATCTCTTTATTGAGAAATTATTAGATCGTCATTTTTAGTTTTATATGTTCTACAAGATCCATCAAAGAAGTGGGTTTTCAAATTGGTTTGGCGTCCTACACTAAATCACCAGAAAATTAGAATTTTATATTAGGTATAATGCAATGATGATAAAAAAATCATCTATACATTTCTTTACAACTAGAAAATCATTAATATAATTAGTTCTGTTATTTTATAATGTTAAATAATGATAACATTTATTTCAATATCTTAACATATTATGAACATCATGATATATTAAAAAATTAATAAATTGATTGTCATATACAGACTGAAAGTCATTTTAGAAAATAATTTTTTTTCTCAACAATATATCATTTCATTTTAAATGGATATCTAACAAATACCATGAACAAATTGAAATTCAATAATGCTTACTTCAAAAAATTATAAGGAAAACACTTTCATATATAATAACAAAATAAACATAGTGAATTAATATTTCCTTAATTCCAGACCATGTGTTTTACCATTCCCCATTTCACCATTTACAAAGATGAATTTTTCAATTTCACAAGGAAATTTATAAAAAAATATAGAATGACTATACTAGTAATTAATCAAAACATTATATTATTCTGATGCAACATTTAACGTATATGTTAGCATTCCAGATGATGGCCCAACTTATATAAATGTATGTCTAATATATTTTGCTACACCATATTACTTACAAACATTATTCTTCTAATAATTTTTACTCATCTTGAGCCCACATAATGACCCATATCATAACATAATTTTTTTTTTCATATATAGAAGTGTTGTTCTCACTATTAAACTATATTTTTATTTTAAATTATATCATTGATAACAATTCATACTATATCAGAATAACATCCCATATTTAATAACATTTACCCATGGTTCGTTCAAACTCACCAATCCAAAATAAAAAACATGATTTTTATACCTTAAAATTTATTTGATTTAATCAACTAATTTTAATTTCAAATAAACCACATTTTCTATCAATTATGGTAATGAATATGATTATTTTAAAACTCCCTATTTACCTTCTCAAAACAAATAACAATATTATAATATACATTAAAATCTAAATAGTGGAATTACCTCATATATCATGTATTGATTCTTATATAGATCTAATTAATTTTACTACCATGATCCTGAATACAATTTGGTTTATACCACTCCAATTGGGTGATGTTTTCTTCATACACATTCAACAAATCTTCTTCTATCAGCATCAATTATAAGAATTTATTTTCCATCCTATGTCACGAACCCATAAAAAAATACATTTATGGGAAAATATACATAAATATATCTCATTTTATTGTGTTAATTGATTCTATTTATCTTATAAACCTAACCATTTACCACTATAATCTTAAAAAATGATAAGAAATATATCAAGAGTTGCATTTTAAAACTTTAAATCCTTGAAAATGATTATCTATTAGATATCTTTATTATATCCCATATCTACAACTATGTCAGAAGATCTACTAAATGTTGGATGGTGTCCTATCGTAAAATAATATACTACCGGGTGTTCCTCAATTTTAGAACCATTTTCTATTAAAAATGGAATGAACACCCATTTATAAAATGTGTAAACTAATCATTGATAGTAACAAACTTTTTAGTTCCAATTCCAATCATACCATGTTACTGACATGGAAGGATATTATCCTCTTGGTGATACCATATATCACCTTCCCTATTTTCTCTACAAAGAATACAATTTATAGTTCAGAAGCATAAATTTTGTAATCATAATAAATTTTATCATGATATACATAAATTATAATCTCTTAATGATATCTACTTCCATTATCCTTACCTCTAAAATTATACAATCCATTTGTCTGACACCTAATTTATGGAGTCTACGTTTAAAAATTAATAATTTTTTTAATAAATAGATTCATTTTCAAAAATTCCTAGAGATCTTTTATTTTTGAATTTTATGTTATTATGTAATCCCAATTACATAAATAAATCATACATCACAATAAAGAGACATCTAATTGTTATCAAATTTTCATATATCTTAATACATTTAAGATATAAAATGTTTTTGACTTATGGAAATTCATAAAATCATAATATAGACCTCCATCAATGTATTGAATCAAAAATAAATGAAATTGAAAACATTTGAAAATAAGGGTTGGGAAAAAATAATAGTAGAGGTATAAAAAATGAAAAATGTAACACCTTAGTACATGAATGTTAAAAAAATACAATTTCAAATAATACATTTTTTCAACATATGAATTTTCTTACCCAAGAAATAAACTTATAATACCAAGGGATTTAATAAATCATATAATAAATATTTTTATGTATATAACAAAATTCAAAATCGTATCATTGATATAATGAAAATCACATGATTTTTTTAAAAAAATTATTCATTTCACCACTATGAAGTAACTTAAAATTCATGTTAAACATAAACTCATTAGAATAAATTCTAAAATCAAATCATTTTCAAAAAACCATAGAAAAAATTGACAAATAATTTAGGATAAATGTAACACCATCTTCATGTCACTCATACAATAAATATTAAAAATAAGAAAAACATACTTGATAAATTTCAATAATCTTTTAATATAAACCAAACAACTTAATCTATCCCTTTACCCAATGTATTGGAGGGCTATATCAGGCACACCATCCATCATTCTCTATATTGGGATCATCTATTATCATAATCTATATTTCGATAAACCATCATTATTAAAAATCCCCAAAAACCTTAAAATCATTAAACAAAAAATGCATGAATTTCTATTATAATACACAATCAAATATTCCTTATATCCATAAGAAAAATATAAGGATATCAAAATATCCATTCTATTTAAAAAAAATTACGAAATAACCATAAAAAAGTAAAGGGGAATTCTAAAAGAAAAAATGAATCATATAAATGAATAAAAATTCAAATAATATTTATGGTGGTGGTAAATCCATTAATGTTGAATACATAAAAAAGATAAATGCCTTTTCTTTTTTGGAAAACATCCTGTAAAAAATACATAAAATATTTTCATTTGAAATCCAATGAATAAACATCATTACCTTACACAATGGGGAGTTAATATATAAAAATGTGGTGATTATGATGTCCCTGGGACTACATTTAATTGTCTAGGGTATAACTACTAGTGTCCATTAGACATATCACCCACAAAGGCAGAATTAACATCATGTGCATGTACAAATGCACACATCTACAAGGCTATAAATTCCTAAATAATAAAGAAGAACTATATCAATAATAAATGAATAACATCTATGAAACACTATAGTATAAAACATGTACCAAAAATAAATAAAAGCGTCTAAGTACATGCCCACCCATTTCATGAAAAATAATGTCCAATCAGATCAAAAATGGGGAAGAACAAACAGATGTGACACTAAGATGCTTGTCAATCTACCTATACAAAACCATATTCCACCACCTCCATAATCTAATTCAAATTCCTAAATACATTAATATCATTCAAAATACATGACATGCAATGGAAAATCACATGATGGGTTGTCTACAACATTACAATATCTAACACCATGAAATAAACAAACAAAAAACATCATCTGTAATATGAACATCGATATAAAATTATAAAAATGATGATATAAGAGATAATGATATATAATAATAAACCTAGAATTATTCATAAAATACTCCAGGTCATAATGTTTTTTACTACTATTATCATAGTACCTTGCTAGTGATTCAATGACATAGTCAATAGGGGAACAATCATTCCATGAGTCTAATTTAACTAATGGAATCCAGATGAGATGTCATCAAAATTGTATATAGTCATGGAAAAGGACAAAGTAAAGTAGGTGGTCTCATTTGAGATACAAAATCTTTCAGAATATGTGTCATCAAAATAATAGATATAAATACAAAGACAGGGGATGATACCCAAGTGTTCTGGGGAATAGAAAAAACCAAATATTGATTAACATCTTATTTATGGGATCATCACTTGTGTAGTGTTGGTCACACCAATTCCATGATGCCTACCTAGGTAAGAAGATATTGTAGTTAATTCCACTATAATACTCATAGAAGCATTTAAAAACTCTATCTTATACTATGAACATAGAGGCTTTACAATCTTATGATGATGTCATGATGCTGTAATTTACCCTTGATGGAAAGGACTAAGGGAACACATTTCACAAATAATAGTCCTTATAATCTGACACTAGAAATTATAAAAGCTAAAATGAAAATAGTGAGGTCTATAACCATAGAGTGATTGATTACCTGATATGTCTATTGGGGTATATGATGTGTCTCACTATTCTTGGTACTATCCATTTATCACCCTAACAGAGAATGTACTTTTCTAGAATACATGTTGGCTTCCTAAGTGTACATGGAATTTATTTGTTGATCTCGTAGTTGGTGTTCCACTAGCCAATACATTGGTATTTTTTCCTTTATCAGTTTTCATTTCATCATATGATGTGTTGGGGTCTGGGCAGACACACATTTTGTCATCTTCAACTGCTCATATACTACTTAAGTACACAATGTGTTGTTCCACATGGATATATGGATGTGTACTCCTTGTACACATTGAGATTGTAGGATATGGGATAAATAGTGTTTTGAACAAGTAATATGTCTTGTGATGCGTATCTGTGTTGAATAATCTATAGCTTTACAAAAGGTAAAACACAGAATTATTTTTTAGGCATTTCATTCCCCTGTAGAATGGTTTTTTTACAAAACAAGATGGTTCTTTATGTGATTCCTCTAGAGCATATGATTCCTTCGTAACTAATACTGATATCTAAAATAAACATATATCTAAATCTTTTCAATCCATTTCATTGTCATTGACAAGATTTTGACCATGCACATCACTTAGTAAATTCCCTTCACTGTGCCTTGTATGTTCTATATGAAAACTAGAACAGCTAGTATCTAATCTGACCCCAATCACTCGATTTCATCACACACCTAAATCACATCATCAATAACAAAAATTAACATAATTAAATGATTTTATAGTACCCTCTACTTCTAGGATACTATACTTTAATTATGATTTTATGTATATAAATTGTATGGGTGATGTTTTGGAGAGTCTGGGGAACATTCAAGGTGTTTTGGGGCTAAAGGGGAAGCACATGAGCTGCCCATGGTGGAGAAACAATGCACTTTGGTGGATGTTGGGATATATCTTCATCATGGAGGGTTAACGGTTAGGGAGACCATGTAAGTAGGCCATGTGAGGGTTATTCTAGATAGTATCTATTACACGGTTAGCACATGATTTTTTTGACCTTGTAAAAAACCATGCAATGGGGTAAAAGTGACATACTAAAAAAGTGGATATCACTCATTTTTACTCTAAATCCATTTTTTCTTTTCCTGAACCTAGAATGGTATTAATCTCCATCTATTCTTGTATAACCTCTCCCAAATAAAATTTAATCAATATGGGGAATTCCATTGTCATTTAGAAGAAATATTCTTAGAGTATGACATCATTCTCCTTCTTTCATATCATTTTTCATGAGATCAACTTCCCCCCTCTTGATGGACTCATATATATAAACCCTCTAAGGTTAGATATAAGATTAAGGTTTCCATATAAGATGATATGTTGTCTTGAAAATGTTAGGGGAAGTGGTATATGTCGGTTTCATGGAGAATCATCCAGGTTTATTATGCTTTCTTCATCCGTTCTCTATTTTTACCAAAATTGGAATTGTAGTTGGCTTCACTATCAACACCTGTTATTAGAACAGATTGGAATTCTTTAATATTGAATATTTTTCATCAAATTGGTGGTGAATTTTATGTCTTTCAATTTTTTGAAACCCACATTAATGAAAAATTGGTAAATGGTGGAAATATAGAAAATAGATGTTATTGAAAATTTTATTTTGATCCTGATATTAAATAATAGATTTTAATAGGGGGTTTTATAGATTGGTTGGACACATATTTTATCAAAGATGATTTAAAAAAAAGTAATTTTTTGAAATGAAATGTTGTATTTGAGTTGGTTGGTTTAATGGTTTTTAATATAAGAACAATTTTATTGGAATGGTTTAAATTTATTATTTAAAATAGTTTTAGAATACATTTTGGTCGGTGTGAGTTCATGGTGATGGTCCCTGAATAAGGGACACATACTAGTGGGGTACAAGGTATGTAACCTGAGATTTGGGGGCTGTTAGTGGGAGATAAGGTGATTTGTAAGAGATAATTCTCTTAAATATGGAACTTTCAAACCACCATACATTTTTGGGTTTTTGGTGAACAATGGAATGGTAAGTCTAAAATAAAATCGAGACAAAGTAATAAGGATTTTATTGGTCACTTTTCATAAAACGTGATTTGAGGGAATGTTGGATAAAAAATAAATTTGGTAGATCTGGTCTTAAATGGTTTTGGAACATTCATATTTATAGTTTTAAACTATTTTAGGAAATTGTTCAATTTAAACTATTTTATATAATTGTTTCTAACATTTCTATATTAGTGGTGTGAGTAGGGAAGTCATTGAGAAATCCTACTATGTTTTATATTAACCAATTCATTGGTACATTTGTTATTCTGTAGATATTATCTTCTATAACATGGGAAAGGGTTATGTATCACACATCTTTTGCACCACCTTATGATACTTGGGTTGTTTGGTGATTTTAGAACATGGTTCTTTTGGAGCATAGAGTATTGGTCGTCCGGGAGCCTTTAGTTTTTTCCACTATTACATTTAATAGTGAATTTGTCTTCATTTTTAGTACACCTTGGTGTAGTTTTGATATAAATTAATTGGTTTCATTATCTTTAATTTATTCATACATCATATGGTGAGATATTTTGTTATGGTTTTCTATGTTAATGGGTTTTTAAGGGTAAATTGTCCCCATATTGTATTTGAAAAACCTTCCTCCTTTATTGTTAGCCTTTTGTATCTTGGGGTTGTCACATAAGGCCTAGTATCATCCTCCCACCTTCATAAGACCATGAGTATAAGGGGGGATGTTAAATATTGTATCATATCCAATATCTGCTTGATGTGCTAGTGGGGACGATGGGCCCTTTTGGGGGGGGGGATTATGGAAATCCCACATCGAAGGAAGAGGAGCATAAAGAACCAATTTATAAGGTGGATTTGATACCTCTCCCATCATGAGGCCTTCTCTTATGGGATTCCTATGGGATAGAGCCCGGCTAAATCAAAATGATGATGCCTAGGTCCTATATGGACAACATCATGATCATGGGTAGGACTAGTCCATTAAAAATTGTTTTTCCTTGTTCGGTCCATGACTAGAAATTTGTATTGGAGTCGAATTTATTCTTATCTATCCCTTTAGATGGAATCATATAAAAGATTACGATTTTCAAGACATAAAATGAATATCATAAAATTATGTATCAAAACTTTTTAGGTAGAACATAATTTTACTAGGGAGTTGGGTACATAAGCATTTTGGAGACACATATAAGATTATGGAAATCTCATTATCAATGGTTTTTCTAGTGATATGAGTATTAAATGCCTTATAGAAATGACTTCCTAGTACGACTGCATATTTTATTTTATAAAAAATGATATCTGATGTGATTCATTGTGTTTATTTTTAAAAATGTTAAAAATATTTTCAAATGAATGATATTTAAAAGGGAAAGGTTGGTAAATTTTGAAAATCGGTTGATTTAAAAATGCAATAATTTTTACAAAAAGAATAAATTTTGAAATTTTCTATTTTGGAATGAAGTGTTCTGATTGTTGATGTGATATTATTTGAAATTCTAAACCTTCAATTCCTAAAGAATGAGACTTAGAGTGTTTGTTGTTTATTTAGAAAATGGAGCCCACTTGGATTTGTAGAAACCAACTCGAAGAAGTTGTAGGGAATGTGGTTTCACCTGAACCATTGGTGACCTGAGAGTTGGTGTAGAGTATCATCCAAGCATTCCAAGATGTGAACATAGGGAACTCAAGGGATGATTCATGAAATTCAGATCATTCCATCTAGTTCATATATTATATTAAACCATTTTCCAGTGTTCTTCGGAAACCGAAAAGGTAGAGATGTGGCTGAATATGATGAAATGAATCATTTATTTCATTGTAACACCAGCATAGTTGATATTCAATCCGAAAAAATATATTCTTGAGGATCTGGAACACCTATGATGGGACATGATGATCCATCTTAAACTGGATCAAGGACATAGTTAATATGATTTAGAGGTATTGTTCATTTAAGAATTCTATCCTCACACATTCAGGATTTAGAGAGTGAGATAATTCATCAGTCTAAGTTACGAAAATATCTTTGTCACATAATATGTTGCTAAATTTATGAATTTTGTGAACATTGCATCAGAATTTTCAGAGACTATATCCTTAAAGGTACACATCATGGAATTAGGGTAAGGTAGGATATTTGATTGATGATTATGGTGATATGTGTTACGAATTATATAGAGACGGTGAACAGAGTGATAGTGAAGGAATGTGATATCTCAGTCACTATGGTATTGGGAATTCTGATGACACCTACCTGAAATTGTGGAACTCAAATGTGGGGCGAATGAATTAGAGGTACAATTATTTCCAAGGTGGTGGAGGGACACAAAATCAAATGGATGGATTAGTTAACCATCCTCTATAACCCTAGATAAAAGTTGATTGTTTCCAATGTGGTTTGTTTAAAAAAATAAAGAGAGAGTTTTTGGGAAAACCTAGAGGATGTCATAACTAAATAAATTATTAGCATCTACATTTCTATTTGTCACAATTATTTGAGAACATGTGCTTGAGACACTTCTCAGTTATTGAAAGAATTATATGCTTCGATGGTTTGATGAAAGAACAATTAGAATCATCAGTAGAAGTGAGCTATCCTTGGTGATTCTACGAATTCCCTGACTCCTCAACAAGGGAAATATCTTCATGTAGAGAGGGAGAATGGTGAAGAAAAAATGAAACTATACATATATGACCAATATATTATGGACAATCAGGATAGAGCATCTACAGTGAGAGGTACAATTCTATGGAATTATACACTTATGAAAGTTCTGTTGGATTCTGAAGTATCACATTTCTTCATTGATTATCCTGATCTTGATTTCCTAATTTGGAAATTTGAGATAAATCCCTATATGTTAAAAATTCAAACTCCACATTTTTAAAGTTATTGTTGAGCCTTGGGTGTATAACATATTCTATAATTGTTTATGGAGATGAGATATGGTGGGAATTATTAGTGTTGGAGATGGATGAATATTATATAATCCTAGGTATGGATTTTCTATCAAAATTCATGTTTCAAATCAATTTTTATAGCATATTGGAAAATTTTAAAACCAAGGAAGGGGTTGATCATCTCTTTAGAGGAAAAAGGGTGTAATGGTTAGTGCAATATTCTTGTTGGAACTATTAGTGGGAAAGATTTTGTACCAGATGGAATTGTTGACATTCACATCGATATAAGAGATCAAGGATATCTATTTTCCAGTAGTTGTGGATCAATTTGCATATGTTTTTCCCAAAAACATCTTAGGGTTACCACCTACATAAAAATCAGATTTTATTATTGATCATCTCTCTTGTGACTATTCTATTTCACATCAATCTTCTACGATGGCCATGACATAGTTATGTTAATTGAAGATACAATTGGAAGAGTTGGAAAGAAAAAGGATTTATTAGGCTGCGCATGTCTCTGTGGGATGCACCAGTCCTGTTCATGATGAATGAATATAGAAATATAAGGCTGTGTGTGGATTATCTTATGTTTAATTATGTTATGATAAAGAATAGATATCCACATCCACTCAGTGATGACTATTCCAATCTACTAAGGGTAGCGTAGTGGTTCTCTATAATATACTTTTGATTAGGATATGACCAATTACGAGTTATGAAGGAGGATATTCCAAAGATAACATTACAAAGATGATATGGCCATTATGATCACATAGTCATGGCTTTCGGTCTTTTAAATGCAATAAAAGTCATTATGGAATTAATGAATCGAATATTTCAATGACATCTAGATTATTTTATTGTGATGTTTTTTAATGATATATTTGTGTATTCATGGATAGAAGATGGGCATGGGTGACAATTGCAGACAGTGTTGGGAACCATGAGAGATGATTGGTTGTATGCCAAAATATCTATGTGTTATTTATTGATACAAGAGGTATGATTTTAAGGCCTTTTAATATATAAAAAACATAGTTCAGTAGATCCTGAAAAGATAGAAGTTTTTATCTCTTGGAATTCTACAATGATGACTTTGAGATACAAATATTTCTTGGTCTCATTTGTTATTATCAATAAGTTTTCCATGTACTCTCATGAGTATCATTTCTTATCATTTCTTTAACAATGAATAATGCTTCATTATAATAGACTAATGAATTCTATAAGTACATATATAAGTGAATGGTTCACATGACATAAACACCTACACTGATTTTGTTTCAGAATAAGGACAATGGTATGTGTTATATTAAGATGCTTCAGGATATTTTTTTTGATGTGTTCAATTCGAAGGAGACCCCATGGATGCCTATGGTTCAATGTTGTGGTAGTAAATGAGAATAATTACAAAAAACTTGATTTTTAGTTATTTGTGGTCTTTAATTCCTCGAAGAATTGGTGTCATTAAATCCTTGTTGAGAAAGTTACTTTGTTCACATATTATTAGAGATTGAAACATGTTTTCTCACAACCAGATTTGATGATGAGGCAAAGGAGATTGAAGGAATTTTTTATACTTTTGGCTTCAGGTTGATGTATACAATAGGTAATTTCAATTCAATTGTTGTTACATTATGTAGAAATTCATATACTAAGTTGGAAAAAAAATCTTCAGATGAGTGGCAATTGATGTCAGTCCTAGAAAAAATGCTTGTTAACAGTGAATGAAGATATATATTGGGGTTTTATTTTCCATTTCTATGATTCATGTTTTTGTAAAAATGGTTTATGATATACAAACATCCAATATAGAATTCATGGTTGGGAGTTTAGAACACAATTGTGGGGAGACCACTGAGGGATGGAAACATAATTGGACATTAGTGTTGTGGTTCCATAATTGGATGGTTGTTACCGTGTATGGTCTGGAATTACTTCTTCATGGTTACTACCATTTCATATGGGTTGTACATAATGGAATATAATTAACTTATTAGGAATTGAATACTAAATTTTGGTTGATTGGTATGAAATAGAAGGTGGCTATTTTTTGCAATAGTGCATATCATGTAAACATGTAACGGAAGAACATCAATGACCATTGGGTATGATACAGTCATTAACTATCTTATTATGTAAATGAGAGAATATAGCAATGGATTTTGTTATAGTTCATCAATGATCGGTTCAGAAACACTATTCTATACGGGTTATAGTGGACCATCTCAAAATATCAACCCATTTCATCCCTCTTAATGAAACTCATGTGTTGGAAGATCCATCCAAAATTTAAATCTGAGTAGTTGTAAAGTGATATTTAATACTAGAGTTTATAGTATTAGATAGATATCTTGGGTTCACGGCTCTTTTTAAAAAATCAATATGAAAATCCATTGGGACATAGTGGACTCTATGTATACATATCATCCTCAGATGGATGGGAAATCCAAAAGGCTGATACAAATACTGGAATACATGATGCATGCTTGTGTAATGGATTCGGGTAGATCATCAGATGTGAATATACTCATAGGGTTGTTATTATATTATAACAGTTATCTGGACTTGATACATTTGGCACCATTTGAAGCATTGTATGTGTGTCCAATCAATTCTTCACTTTGTTGGGTGGAAACATGCGAGAATTCATTAATTGGGTCTAGGTAGGTCCATGAAATGATATAGAAGATATAGTTTATTAGAAAGGGGATGGAGACAACTTAGAGTCATTAGATGTCATATTCATATCATCTTTACAGACCTTCGTCAATAACTTTGAGTTATCATGTGCTCTTAAGGATCTCTCCATGTATTGGACACTATCATATTGGGGTACATGGAATGTTATCCCCTTGATACATTGGAAGTTTTCAGATACAAGAAAGGGGTTCAATGGTGGAATATTGGTTGGAATTTCAACCTAGGTTTATATCGGTGAATAATGTGTTGCACATATGTTAGTTGAAAATGTATCAGCCAGAACCTGATCGTGTGATCAGATGGAATCATGTTGACCTAGAGCCAGATGCATGATTTCTACATATCCATGTACATATTGTGGATTGGAAGGATGAAGTATTTCATGGAAAATTAATCAGGATGCTGTGTTTTTATGCCATCATGGTCATATTTAGGAAGTGACATGGGAACATAATAAGGAAATGAAATAAAAATGGTCGGAACTCTTTCTGGGAAATGATGGGTTTCTACTTTCTATGGATGAAAATACCAATGTGGGGAGAATGTAGAACCTCATGTATCTATTATATAATAAAATATTAATTTTTTTGTATATAATGTATATAGAAGATGGTTCGGAGTGTCTCAGGAATATTCATGGTGTTTTGGGCGTTTTTGGAATCACACAGGTTGCACACTATTTGTCTAAACCGTGTGGAAATCCTAAGTGAAACCATGCACTTTGGCAGTTATTGGACAATATCAAAGTCCTATTTTGAACATGGTTAGGGAGATTGTGCAAGGAGGTTGTGAACAATTCTTCCTAAATAGTATGTAACACATGGTTAGTGCACAGTTGGACTAACTATGAGAACTCACTATTTGTGGGGTCAGAGAGGGATCCTAAAAAAGTGGTCCTCACTTGTTATTGAATTTAACTCCAATTTTCTTCTACATTTCAAACCTTAATCAACAATATTCTGTATTGATAGTTAAAAAACCACTCCCATTAGCGTTATAATTGATCCAGAGCCTTCCTTTGGATTTTAGAAGACTGGTTATTACAGTATTTCATCATTTTTCATCTTTCTTTTCATGTTTCCTTATATCTACTTTTACACACATCATGAATTAATATATCTACACCCATTTTTGTTACATATAATATTAGTGATGCCAAAAAAGTTGATATTTTTTCTGGAATATGATATGAGGCAAGATGTAAGGCAGTTTCCTAGAGAATCCACCCAGTTTCTTGAGAGTTCTTCATTTGTTTTATGTTTTCACAAAAACGGTCGAAGTTGGTGACTCCAATCATTACTCCACTTAGTATAATTGATTTCCTTATGTTCAAATTCAATATTTTTCTTCTTATTTATTTTCAATTTTCTGTTTAATAATTGTCGGAAACCATATTTTGGGATGGTTTGGTAAATGGTGGAAATTTGAGAAATTTTTGTTCATGAAAATATGCTTTAGTTTTCGATTCAATGTATAGTGATAAAATGGTTATTTTTTGAATTGAAGGAACATAGTCTGGATTGATATGATTTCAATAAAATAAATTTTTAATTTTAATGTAATGTTTGATTGGAATTGGTTGTATTAAAATGGTTTTAATAAAAGAAAAGTTTTATTAAATTGGTTTGAAATGTTTATTTGAATCAATTTAGGAATACAATGGGTTTTGTGTGTGTCTATGTTGATGGGACCTGAAAAGGGATGTGTACCAGTTGGGTACAATGTATGTTACACTAGATTGGGTGTGTGTGGTAGTGGGACACATGATGACTTATACAAGATACCACTCATGAGTATGGAATAATCAAACAAGCATGCATGGGTGGGTGTGTAGTGTACAGTTCAATGTTTATGCCAAAAAAATATTGATAAATGGTTTTAAATATTTTTTTAGATTCTTTTTTGGAAATGTGACTTCCAATAAATTTTTTTATAATATTACTTTTGTACATTTGGTTATAAATGGTTTAGGAAATAGCTTATATCTAATTGTAAACTATTTTGGGAAATTGTTTTATATAAAATATTATATATATATATATATGTTGTTAACCTTTATATAATAGTGGTATTATAAGGGAAGTTGTTAGGGAAACAATACTGAGTTTGATACATACCCATGCTTTTCCACAATGAATATTTTTTAGATGTTATCTTTTGGGAAGTGGGATGATGTAATGTATCAAACATTTTTAGCATCACCTCATTATAGTTGGGTAGTACGTTGATATCAGAACATGAAGCTTGTGGAGCATGGAGTCATGGACATCTTGAAGTCATTTGTTGTTTTCCACTATTTACATTGATAGATGCTTTGTCTTCCCCTGCAGTACTTTTTAGACTGGTTTTGATATAAATGATGTGGTTGAGTTTTCTTTCATTTATTCATGCATCAAATAGTGAGTTGTTAGGTCATTGTTTAAAGGGTTAATGGTTTTATTTATTAAAGATTAAATTATCCCCCACAAGTCTTTTTAACCCTTCGGCATTTATTTCCAGCTTTGGGCATCTAGGGAATATTTTATAAGGGCCAGTAGCATCCTACCACATTTGCAGGACAATGAGGAGAAGGAGGGATGTTACAAATAGAATTTCATAAAATGTATATTAGATGTCTCTTTGAGGACATTAGGCGCTACTAGGGGGAGATTATAGAAATCCCACATAAATGGAGAAGGATCCAGAAGGACCCATTTATAAGGTGGTGTAGATACATGACGCATTATAAGGCCTTTTCCATGGGGGGATGCATGTGGTATAAATCTGAGGAAAAAAGAGCAACGCTTAAAGCAGATAATATCATGATCATCTGCTAGACTAGGCTATTAGGAATGGTTTCATATTATTTGATCCATTCATAGAATGGGATCTTTAGTTTCATGGTCTTGAAGGTGAATTAATCCCTATATATTTCTTGGGATGGAATCTTAGAAAGGAGTATGATTTTTTGGACATGAAATGTAGAGCATAAATAGATTTATATATCATTTTTGTATCTAACTTTATGTTACTAGGGATTTTGGTACATAATTGTTTTTAATAAACATAAAGGATTATAAATATCCCATTTTCATGTGTTTATCCAAATAAATGATCATGACATGCATTACAGAAATGACTTTCTACTAGGATTTCATATTTAATTTCTATAAAATTGATATATGATGTGATAAATTGGGTTTATTTTTCAAAAATGACACAACTTAATCAAATAAATGATTTTGAAATGGTATTGTTTGGTAAATTTTAAAAATAGTAGTATTTTTAGATGCATGAATAGAATTGTCAATAACAGTTAATATTGGAAATGAATGATTTTGGAAATCACTTTTGTGATAGTTAATGTGATAGAATTTGAAATGCTAAGCCTTCCGTTACAAGAGATTGATCCAGATAGAGTTTTTTTGTTTTTGTATAGAAAATGGCACCTGGTATGTGTCATAGAAATCAACTCGAAGATTCTATGGAGAATGTGGTACAACCTGAATTATAGGTGAACAAAGTACTGGTTCAGAGAATCATCCAATCATTCCAAGATGTGAACATGAGGAACAATATGGATGTTCAAAGACATGTTGAACATTTCATCTAGTTCATGAAGAATAATCCACCCATTTTTGGGGTGGTTATGAACCAGAAATGGAAGAGGTGTTCTTGAATAAGATGAATCATATATTTGATTACAACATCACACCCTTATAAATGATATTTAAATTACGAAAATTTATTCTTGAGGATATTTCATGCCAATGGTGGGACATGGAGGTCATGGATAGATCATATGTAGGCCTTATTTGTGAGCATTTTGAGGAACTGTTAAATAAATAATTCTATCCTTATACATTCATGATCTAGAGAATGACATAATAAATTATCTTGAAGTAGGAAAAATTATATATCACATAATATACAGTTTAATTAATTAATTTAGTTTTCATTGCACATGATGTTGTCGTAAGTACAGCCTTAATGAAAGAGATATTCGAATCATGTCTAAGGCTGGTGTTTTAATTTAGAATTGCAGTGCTTGGTATTACAGAATACACATATATTGTTAACATAGCGACAATGGATGACTGTGATATCTTATAAAATATTGTAGGTTTAAATATGACAATACATATGGTGTATTGTGGGATCTCAAATGATAGAAGTTAGAGGAAGAGGGCACATATTTCTTAAGCCGGACCAGGACTCAAAATCTGATGGTTGGTCAGTGAACCTTCTTCAACGACCTAAGAGCAAAGAGGGCTGTTTCTAGTGTGTTTCAATTGACCACATAATGAAATAATATATGACTAAAAATAGGTAATTAAATTACTAAATGTAGATAGGTCATCTTCCGCAGTATTTTTATAGTGCTATGATTTCAGATAGTGAATACACTTCTCAGGATTCACATGAATCATTTACTTTAATGGGTTGTGGATAGTAGAATTAAACTCATCAGGAAGGTAGAGCTAGAAATGGTGATTAATGGAATTCCCTAACTTCTCATAATAGGAATAATATGAAAGGAAACAACGATCATAGTGTAGAAACTTTGAAATTTTGTAGATAAGTACTGGTTATTGTGGATAATTAAACTGGACCATCTACGGTGAGAGGTACAATTCAATTTATTTCTACCCTTATGAGGGTTCTTTTTTTACAGGTACATCAAATTCCTTCATTTCTTATCATATTTTGATATCCAAGTTTTGAGTCTTGATATGATTCCCTGTGTGTTAAAACATCAAATTCATCTTGGTAAAAGAGAATATCGAGCCTGTGTGTGTAGAAAATGTTCTATAATCGTGGATGGGTATAGATTCAATGTTAATTCCCAGTGTTGGAGATGGATTAATTTTATGTAATCTGAGGAATGGATTGTTTGAAAAAACATAATGATCACATCAGTTATTATTGCATTAATATTAGTTTTACAATTGAGGATGGAATCCGTCATCTATTTAGAATACAAGGGGAATTAAAGAAAGGGTAAATTGTCTTGTTGGCACCAATATTGGAAACGATATCTTACTGGTTAGTGGCATTGAACATGGCATCGATTTAAGAGATTAAGGATATCAATTTTCATGTAGTTTTGTATTAATTTATATATGTTCTCTCTCAAAAATTCGTAGGTATGTGACATATAATTGAAGAAGGAGTATATGATTTATCTCCTCCCAGGTACTAGTCATATCTCACTTCCATCTTATAATATTGTACCAACTGAGCTAAGGGTATTCAATGTGTTTATGAAAGATTTGGAAAGAAGAGGTTCCATTCATCCAAGCACTTCTCTATGATAATAACCAATGTTTTTATTGAATAACATGTATGGATCTATAAGGATGTGAGTGGATTATCATAATCATAATCAAGTTATGATTAATAATATATTAAATCAAATTATAGGAGCTCAATTGTTCTAAAAAATTGACTTTTGATCTGGATATCACTATTTTTGAGTTCAGAAGGAGGATATTACGCAGACACAATTCTAAAGTAGATATGGCTAATATGAATACATAGTCCTAACATTATGTCTTTTGATTTCACCAGCAGCATTTATGGAATAGATGAATTAGATATTTCAAAAATATTTAGATTCTATTGTGGATGACATATTGGTGTATTCAGTGACAATGGCAGAGCATGAGAAACACGTGGAGACAATGTTTGGAATAATAAGATAGCCTCAGATGTATATAAAAAAATCTATGTGTGATTTTAGGATACACTAGGTACACATTATTTGCATTGTAATTTCTAAAAAATGTGTTTCAGTGGATCAAAAAAATATATAACATGTAGTCTATTGGAAGCCACTAAATACTGTATTTGTAAAATGAATCAATCTTTGTCTCGATGGTAATTATTAATGATTTTTAGTGAATTTTATACAGTAGCATTGGATTTGAATGCTTTGAAAAATTAGAATGTTCCATACCAATGGATTGAGTAATTCCAATGACATTTCAAGATCTAAGGTTTCTCCTGAAATAAGCACAAACAACAATTTTTCGAGAATAATGATGGGGTTATGTGGGGTATTATGATGGTTTGGGATCTGGGTTACAATGTGTTTTAATGAAAGGAAAATATGTGATTGTTAATGGTACAAGGTAGTTGAGTGTTCCTGATAATAATTACCCAACACATGATTTGGAGTTATCTGTGGACTTCCTTTCCCTAAATACATGGAGTCATTATCTCTTTGGTAAAAAATTTACAATGATCAAAGATTAGAAGTTCATGAAAAATATTTTCTCACAACGGGGTTTGAATATGAAGAAAATGATATTGATGTAATGTCTTTAGATATTTGAATTTGACATAATGTATACACAAGGGAAAGATAATTCTGTGGTTGATGAATTATACACAAAGTCAAATACTAAATAGAAAAAGTCTATGTTATATGGGTGGACATTTATGTTGGTGCTTACCAATATGAATGTCTACTGTAAAGATGGAGGTGATTTTGTGGTTTTATTTCTGGTTTCTCTGATTCTTGTTTTGAAAAAAAAAGTTAAACAGATAAAAACACTTAATAAAAATCCCTTTTTAATCATTTCAAAACTCAATGGTGGGGAGAACAGTAAGAGATATAAACTTTATGGGAGTTCGACTTGGTGTTTAAAAAATTAATTTCTTGTACATATGTATTATCATGGAAAACCTTTTTGTGCTTTCGACAATTCTAGATGGGTTTTACATCCCTGGAAATAGAAGATGTATAAGGTGATGATGGTTCAGTTTTTGTGGATTGGTATGAAATGAATTGTTGCTAGGTTTGTTGCAATGTTATTAAACTTTCACTATGTTATTGTATAAAATCAATAAATATTATATATTTTGGGGTAATTATAGTTCCAATTATGGAATGGGTATACGATATCCATGGATTTGGTTACAGGTATCCCACGAATTGTTTGGAAACACAATTCCATACAGGTTAGTATGGATTGTCTCCCAAAGTCATCTCATTTCATCCCTATTTCTGAAACACATATTGTGGAAGATCTATCAAAAATATATATCCAGAAAGTGTTAATGAGACATGGAATACTAGTTTCGATAGTCTCAGATAGATATTCGAGGATTACATATCTTATCAATAAATACATAAAGAAATACCTAAAAACCAGTTGACTATGCGTGTGGCCTATCATCCTCAGATAGATGGGAAATTGGAAAGGATGGTACAATAGTTGTAAGACAAGATACATGCTTGTGTAATTGATTTTGGTGGCTCATGGAAGGAGAATATACCCTTAGTAGATATCTCATTTAATAATAGTTATCAAGCCTTGATATATATATGGATCCTTTTGTATCATTGTCTTGGCGTCCTTGTCATTCTACACATTATTCACTGGAATCATGTGAGACTTCTTTAGTTGGGATGCGCCATGTCTATTAAATGATGGAGAAGATATATATTATCATAATGAGGATAGAGATTGCTCAGAGTCCTCAGAAATAAAATGAGGATCATCACCGAAGATCATTGTCATTCGTGGTGAGTGATAATGGGTTATTAAGGATATATCCAAGGATTGGGCATCATTATTTTGGGATGAAGGGAATGTTATATCCCTTATAAATTGTCCCTTTTGTGATATTGTAAATTGATGGAGTTGTGGCATATATGTTGGCATTTCCATTGCTATTCTATTATATTCATAATTTGTTCTATGTATCTCAATTGAAAATGTTTTTTCCTAATCATGACCATGAGATATGATGGGATCACGTTGACCTATAGATAGATACATCATTGGTACATATCCTGGTTAAGATTATGGATATACAGGATAAAGTATATTGTGAAAAAACCATTGGTCTGGGATAGGTTTTCTATAAAATTGGTATAATTAAGGATGAGACTTGGGAATATGAGAAGGATATGATAGGGAAATGGCTGGAACTTTTTCAATGCCATGATGAATTTCTACATTCTAAGGAATGAAAGATAAACGTTAGGGAGAATTTAGTACCCTAGTTTCAGTTATTTAACCAATTATTTGTTTTTTTATGTAAATAACATATAAGGATGAGTTTTGGATGTGTCGATGGAACATTCAAGGAGGTATGGGGCTAAAGGGGAAGCACACAGGAAGGTATTGGTTTGTCTAAATAATGATAAAATACATCGAGAAACTATAAACTTTGGAAAATTTTGTACAATATCTTAGGAATGGTGTTCACATGGATAGGGATACTATGTGAGGAAGCCTTGTGAGGGCCTTCCAAGATAGTTTCCAATGCTCGGTTTGTGTAACCGTGCGAACTAACCATGTGCGTGGTTAATGGGATAACCTAACAATGTGAATATTACATGGTTTATACTTTGTGTCCTTATTTTATTCTCCTTTCTAGCTCTCACTTAAGATTATTTATCATTTACGTTTGGAAAACCACTCCTAGGATAATCAAAATCGATCATGAGCCTTTCATCGGCCTTTAGTTTCCTGATTCATGTGGTTTTCCATCATTCTACATCTTTCCTATCATGTTTCCTCAAATTTATTTTTCCCCTCTTGTAGGATTCTTAGAGTTAAACCCATTGCGGTTATATATAATATTATGGATGCCAAATAATTTTATATCTGTTATTTCACATGTTAGGGGAATATATCTAATGGTGTTTCAAAGAGAATCGACCTGATGTGTTGATAGTTCTTTGTATTTATCTTTTTTGTCAAAATAGTTGAGTTAGGTTGATACACTCTAAACTCTACATAATATAACATATTTGAATTAATAAAAATTGAATATTTTGGGTTGAATTTATGGTGAATTGTTTGTATTATAGTTTTTTGAAACCCACTGTAGTGATGGTTGATAAATGAAGAAAATCTAGAAAGTTGGTGTTCTTGAAAATGTTCTTTTGATCTTCATTTTAAAATATGTATTTTAAAATGGAGATATAATGGATTGGGGGAAAATGGTATTGATTATGATTCTTTCAATAAGTGTAATGTTTTATTGAAATGAAATGGTTTATTAGAATGGGTTGGTTTAATGGTATTAATTAAAAGAAAAAAATTTATTGAAAATGTTTAAATTATATATTTAAAACCATTTTTTGATACACTATTTTTTGGGTGAGTTCATGTTTATAGCCTTTCAATAAAATATTTCAACCAGTGGGGTAAAAGTTACAACATCTATTATTGGGAGCATGTGTTATTGGGACAAAAGGTGATTTGAACAAGATACCACACAACAGTTTGGAACTGTCAAAAAAGAATGCATGTGTGGGTGTGTGGTGAACAATAGAGTAGATTTGAAAAAATAATATTCAGAAATTGTTTTATGGTATTGTTTGGTTTCTTTTTGGAAATGTGAATTTCTAGATAGTTGGTTAACATTTCACTTGTGTACATTTGATTATAAATTGTTTTGGATCATTCTTATATCTAGTTGTAAACTATTTTGGGAAAATGATTAATATAAATTATTTTATAAAAATGATTCTAACCATTCTATCCTAGTGGTTTGATTAGGGATGTCATTATGGAAAACATACTGAGTTTTATACTCACCCCTAATTTAGATATTTGGTGATTTTGTGGACGTCATCTATAGATACATGAGAAAAGGTATTGTATCACACATTTTTTGCACTAACATATAATACATGGGTTTCTCAGTGATGTTGGATCACTGATCATGGTGAGCTTAGATTCTTGGTAATCATAGAGTCTTTAGTTGTTTTTACATAGATTACATTTATAGTTTTTTATCTATCATTGTATTACACTTAGTGGTGGTTTTTATATAAATTAAGTGGTAGATTTTTCTTCTATTTATTCACGAATCATATAAGGATTTGTTTAATTATGGTTTTTTTGGATTACTGGGTATATTTCACAAAGGGTTAATCATCCCCCATTTTTATTTGAAACATTTATTCATTTATATCCATCATTTGAAATCATGGGAAAGTCACGTAAGGTCTAGTAGCATCCTAGCACCATCTCAAGCCAATCAGGATAAGGAGGGATGTTACAACTGGTATCAGATCCAAAGTCCATTTGATGTGCCAGTGGGGATGACGGGTCCTTCTACGGAGGATTCCGGAAATTCTACATTGAAGTAGGAGGAGCACAAAGAATCTATTTATAAGTTTGTGTGTACACCTCTTCTATCATGATGTCTTTTCTAGGGGGATTCATGTGAGCTAGATCCTAGGGAATACAACATCATGCGGTATGGGACCAAAGTTATCAATATCTTTATCATAGAATAAACTAGTACATTACAAATTTAATCATCTTGTTTGGTTCTTTCCTAGGATGTTTCCTTTTATTTTTTAGTCTTGGAGTGGAATTTATTCTTATCTATTAAATGGGATGGAATCTTAAAATGTATTAGGATTTTCAGGACATGAAATTTAGAGCATAAGAATATGTTCATAACCTTTTTGAACTGAACATAATGTTACCTTGTAGTTGGGTACAAAAGATTTCTTGAGACACCTATAAGATATTTTAAATCACATTATCATGGTTTTAGCCTATAAGATGACCATGATTACCATTAGTTAAATGACTTCCCACTTGGATTACATATTTATTTTAGTAAAAATGTAATATATGACTCGATGTATTAGGTTGGTTTTTGATAAATGTCAAAAAAATAAAATGAATTATTTTAAAAATGGAATGGTTGGTATATTTTGAAAATAGGTTGATTTTCAAATGAATGAATAGATTTTTCAAAATCATTAAAATTTGATAAGGTTGTTTTTGGAATGCAATTTTGTTATAGTTGATGTGATATAATTTGAAATTTTATTCCTATAGTTTCTAGAGATTGATCCTTATAGAGTTTTTTATTTTTTTACCTATTTTCACATTGTAGGCGTCATACAAACAAACCAGAAGTATTTTTGAAGAATATGGTTTCACATGAACCACATGTGAAGCAAGAAGTAGTTCATAGTATCATCCAACCATTCTCTGCATTTTACATTGGGAACTGGAGGGATGTCATGAGGCATTTGGGTTATTTCATCCAATTCACGAAGAATAATCCACCCAATTTCTATGGTGATTCTATTCGTGAAAAGTTATAGGTGAGTATGAATAAGATGAATCGTATCATTGATTTCACAAGTACACTATGAGTGTTAAAAGTAAAACATAAATCATATTTTCTTGAGGATATTTCATGTTGGTGGTGGAAACTGGTGGTTCAAGATAAACCTGATCAAGGTCATAATTGGTTGGATATTCATGAATTGTTCAATAAAAAATTATATCCTCACATGTTTAGGATCTACGAAATGAAAAACATCTCCAATATGGATTAATACAATCTCTCTGTTAGAGAATATGATGCTATATTCTTTAATTTAGTGCACTTTATAGTTGATGTTGAAGAGAGTGATTCCCTGAAGGAACACATATTATAATTATGTCTCATAATTGAGATTTGATCGAAGATTATAATGGTCAATATGGAGGATTATACAGAGATGGTGAATATAGTGATGGTGGAGGAATGTGATATCTTGGGAACTATAAGAGGAGGAACTACGATGATGCCTCTGTGAAATGATGGGATCTCAAAATATGGGAACAAGTGGAAGAGGGATACATATTTCCATATTGGGAGTGGGACTCGAAATTACATAGTTGGATCATTGAAACTTCCTCCATGACCCAAGTGCAATGTGGGTTATTTCCAATGTGGAAAGTTTGACTAAATAATGATAGTTTTTACAACACAACTATGTGTATGTCATAACTGCAAGAAGATACATAATCATCAAAATTATTATCATAATACTCTGAGGTCTGGTTCCCAAGAAACATCTCATGTGTCACAAGAATCATATGGTTTGATGGGGTGATGATTTCAGAATCATACTTTCCAGTAGAGCAGACAAGGACCTGATGATTCTAGGAATACCATTACTCTTTATCAAGGGAAATATCATCAAGGTAATGAGGATCAGTGTGCACTAATGAAACACAAGTATGTATTTGAGTAGGTGATTTTGGATTATCAGGCTTGACCATATATTGTGAGAGGTATTTTTATATTTAATTATACACTTATGAATTTCTATTTAAAATCGGTGCATCGAATTTCATTTCTTATTCTCAGTCTTTTTATTTTCTATGTCTGAAACTTGGGAAGATTTCATTTATGTTAAAATATATAACTCATCTCAGAAAATAAAATTCCAAGAAAATGTGTGTCGGTTATGTTATATAACCATTGATGGTGATGATTTGCAGTGTGACATGTCAGTGTTGGAGATTTATTTCATTGATGTTATCATAGGAATTGATTGGTTGGAAATCCTCAAGGCTCATATCGACTGTTACAACATAACAATTTGTTTTAAAATAGAGGACTACTTTGAGAATATATTCCGTGGATAATGGGTTTTAATAAAAGGAGAAATAGTATTTTTGGCACCATTAGCGGGAATGATTTCATTCATGTTGTTGGTGTTGACCATGGAATCAACAAAAGAGATTGATGTTATATTTTTTCCTATAGTTGTAGATCACTTTTTAGATATTATTCCCAAGAAATTCTCAAGGTTACCAACTATAATAGAATAAGAGTTTAGGATTGATCTCGACCTACGGACTAGTAATATTTTGCATATATTTTCATTGGATGGAACCAAGAGAGTAAAGGTAATTCAAAATAGAGCTTTAAGAGCTGGAAAGAAAGGGTTTCATATAGCTGAGAATGTCTCTGTTGGAATTATCAGTCCTGTTCATGATGAAATCATATTGAACACAAATGTTTTTTCGGGGATTATCATAATAATAACCATGTTTCGATAAAGAATATATATCCACTGCAACACGTTAATGTCTGATTCAATAAATTTTGGGGAGCTCAGTGGTTATCTAAAATTGACTTGTGAACATGATTTCAATATTTAAGAGTTTTGAAGGATGACATTCCAAATACAACATTAAGAAGGAGATATGGCCATTAGGAATATCTAGTCATGATTTTTTCTCTTACGAATGCTCCAATAGTAATTATGGAATTGGTGAATCGTAAATTTCAATGATAATTGGATTCTTTTATGGCATTGATTGTGGATTTCATGTTGGTGTATTCAAAAACAAGGGATGATCATTAGAAACACTTATAGAATATTTTATGAATCTTGATAGAACATCAGTTGTATGTCGAACTATATTAGTGTGATTTTTTGTATACAATAGGTATTCTTTCATGGCATTTTGATTTCTAAAAAATGTGTTTTAGTGTATCATGAATAGAGAGAAGATGTTATCTCTAGGATACTACTAGAAACTGAATTTTATAGAAAAAATATTTTTGGGTCTCTTTGGCTATTATCAACATTTGGATAATGAATTCTCACAACTATAATTGCCTATGATAGCATTGACAAAGAATAATGTTATATTCTGATGGACTAAATAATTTTATAAGTCTTTTCGAGAGCTGATGTTTTTTCAGAAATCATCACCTATCTTCATTTTTGGAATTAGCTTGTTTGTATGAGGTGTATTGTGATGCTTCAAGATCTGAGTTGGGATATGTTATCATGATAGTAAACCATGGTGATGCTTATGGTTGAAGGATGTTGAGAGATCATGAGAATAATTAACCAAATCAATGATTGGATTTAGATGTGGTCATCAATGCCTTATAGGCATGGAATCTACTATGTTTTCAATTCATAATGTCATGAAACATATTTTCACACAATGGTATTTGAATATGTGGAAATAGAGATAGACAGAATTTATTTATATGTTTGACTTTGAATTGATCTACACATTGGAAAAAGGTAATTATATGGAGAATGCATTAAGTAGAAAGTCTTGTACATAGTTTGAAAAAGATTTTTCATATGAGTGCGGTTGATGCCTATCCTAGAAAATTAATGCTGGATATGAATACATAAGTGATTTGGTGATTTTATTTTCAGTTATCATGAATATATATTTGATAAAAAAAGTTTATAGAGGAGCAGACATCAAATAAATTTTTTTTTGTAATGAGGTAAAATTTCAATTCTGTGGAGACCAATGAGGGTGGATAACATAATGGGAGTTTGATTTTGTGGTTCGAGTGTCAGATGGTAGTACTTATGTCATATTAAGAATAACTATTTCATGCATAAAACCATTACATATGTGATATAAATATTAGAATATAGAAGATGTATATTTTGTTGAAGGTAAAATTCTAGTGGATTAGTATGAAGCAGAATCGGGAAGAGTTTGTTGCTATGTGATTAACTTGTTAGCATGTTAAGGCTAAAAATCAATACCCAATATGTATGTTTCAATCATTACCTATCCTAGTGTGGAAATGGGAGAATATATCCCTGGATTTTGTTACAGGTCTCCCATGGTTGGTTCTAAAACATGATGCCATATGGGTGATAGTGGACCAGATCAAAAATTTGACTCATTTCATCCAAATTCCTATAACTCATACTTCAGAGGATCTATCAAAAATATATATAAATAAGTGTCAAAGATACATCAAATACAAATTTTGATAGTCTAAGATATAGATCAGAGGTTTACATCTTGTTTTTGGTAATCCTTACAGAAATCTCTTGGGACTCAGCTGACTATGAGTACGACATATCATCCTCATATAGATTGGAAACCCAAAAGGATGAAAAAAACATTGGAAGAAATTTTGTGGGCTTGTGAATTTGATCTTGGTGACTCATGGGAGGAGAATATACCATTACTATATTACTTAAAAAATAAAATTTATCAAGACTCAATAGAAATTGATTTTTTTGAATCATTGTTTGGGTGTCCTTGTGATTTTTTACATTTTTGTGTGCAAATAGGATAGAATTCATTAGTTGGGCCGAGAATTCCCCATGAAATGATGGAGAATATTATATTGATTAGAAAGATTATGGATATGGTTTGGAGTTTTCAAAAACCATATGTTCATCATCAGCAAAGACTGTAGTCATTTCTTGGGAGTGATGATGATTTCATAAAGATATCTCTATGGCATGGACATTGTTGTTTTGGGAATCAGGTAACAATATATCATCGATACGTTGGTTATTTTGAGAATTTAGAATGGGTTGAACATGTGATATATCAGTTGGAATGACCACCACAATTCGTTTCGGTGCATAATGTATTCAATGTATGCCAATTGAAAAGGTATTATCCTAATCCTGACCTTGTGATTAGATGGGATCATGTTAACCTTGTGAAAGATTTTTCATTAGTACATATCCTATTGTAGATTCTGTAAAGTAAGGATAATGACGTGTGTGAAAAAATCATCGGTATAGTACGGTTTTTATGGAATCATGGTAAGACTTGGGAAGAGATATTAGAACATCGGATGTAAATGAAAGATTAGTGTTCTGAATTCATTCAAGTCAATGATTGTTTTCTACCTTCCGATGATGGAAATAATAATGTTGGGGAGTATAAAGTACCCCATATTTATTTTATTTGACCCTTTTTTTATTATGTATATAATTTATAAGGTTAATGGTTAGTAGAGTCTAGGGAAATTTGAAGGAGTTTGTTGTGAAAAAGGGGAATAGCTTGGGGTGAGAATGTTTTTATAAATGGTGAGGAAATATTTAGAGAAACTGAGCTCATTGGAAGTTCTAGATATTAGATTATGCACATTTTGTTCATGAATATGGATATCATGTGATGAGGCCATGTGAATGTCTTCCTAGACAATAGCTAATGCATGGTTAGCACATGGTTTGTCTAACTGTGCGAACTAACCATGTGCATGGTAAAATTGAGATCCTAAAAAACATGATCTCACATTCATTAAACAATAAATCCACTTTTTTATCCTTTTCAAACCTAAATAATGACTATTCTACATTTAAGGCTTTATAATGTCTCCCAGCAGAATTGAAATTGATTAGGAGCCTTCCTTCAGGGTTTAGATTCCTGATTCCTACACTATGCCATCATTCTACATCTTTCTTGTCACGATTTCATATATATTATTTTCCCCTCTTCTTGGATTCTTTGATCTACACATGTTGTTGTTATATCTAACAATATGGAATGTAAATAAGTCAATATTTTCTCTTCACCATGTTATGGGATGATATCTAAGGTGGTTTGGTGTAGAATTGACCTGGTTTCTTGAGCGTTCTTCCGTTTTCTATTTTCACCAAAATGGTTTTGGTATATGGCTTTCCTAATGACTCCACATAGTTGTACTAATTGAAATGATTTAAAATATAATATTATTTATTGAATTCATTATTAATTGGATGTTTAAAATTTTTTAGAACCCTGTTTAGAGACAGTTTGATAAATGGAGGAAATCTGGAAAGTTGGTGTTCTTGAAAATGTGCTTTTGATCCTGATTTTAAAATAGGGAAATTAAAATGGGGAATTTATTGATTGGTGTAACACGGATTTCATTAAGATGATTTCAATAAACTAATTTTTTTAAATGAAATAGTTGATTGTTATTGGTTGGATTATTGGTTTTTAATAAATGAATGATTTTATTCAAATATATTCCATAGGATATCTAAAATGGTTTTAGAAAACATTGGTTTTCGTGTGATTTCATTTTGATGATCCCTGAATAAAGGATATTTAAAATTGGGTTAAATGGCATTTGACCTAGGTTTTGGGGTATGTTTCAAAGGGACATAATTTGATTTAGACAAGAGACTACTCATGATTATGGAACTTTGAAACAAGCATGCATGTGTGGGTGTGTTGTGAACAATGGAACGGTTATTCCAAAATAATATTGAGGAATTGTTTTAAGTATTAGTTTGGTTTCATAAGTAGATATTTATCTTTCTATACTGTTAGTTAAAATAAAATATGTGTACTTATGGTTATAATTGGTTCCATATAATTCTTATATATAGTTCTAAATATATTTGGGAAATTGTTTTATATGAACTATTTTATATAAATGTCTCCAACATTCATATCATAGTGGTGTGAGTAAGGTGTCATTTGGGAAAACCTACTCAGTGATTTACTTACCATGACATTAGAACATTGTTTCATTAGAAAATGTTATCTTTCATTGCATGTTCTATGGCATAGTATCATACATTGTTTTCACAACCGCATTATACCTGGTTTCTTTATTGATGTTGGAGCACAGAGATTCTGGAGCATGAAACCATGTTCATCTTAGAGTCTATTATTTTTATTATTCTATTTAAGATAATAGTTTCTTTCTATTCTACTGTAGTACACATTGTTTTTTTGATATAAATTATGTAGTTGAGTTTTATTTCATTTAATATTACATCATATATTGAGTTTTTTTATTATGGTTTTCTAGGTTAGTAGATTTATTTATTAAACTATAAATCATCCCACACATGTATTCGAAACCCATATGCATTTATTTCCAGCCTTTGGCATCATGGGGATGTCACATAAGGCCATGTATAATCCTCTCACCCTCTCTTTCCAATGAGGAGTGGGAGGGATGTTACCAATTCTTTGTACCAAATATCAAATCACGATGATTAGTTTTCCGGTATGTTTTAAACCGCCTTAAAAAAGGAACTATAAAGATGATAAAACATGAAAATGGGAGTGAAAACCAAAAAACAAAATGATAAGGAACAAACCACTCAATTTTTTCATATTTTCTTTGATCCATTATCATTGTAATGATGAATAATAACCAATAACAAACAAAACAAATAAATATATTAAAAATCACATGTAAATGAACCCACACATGCAACACGATTAACATGAAAATAAATATGTTGGTTGATTTGATTTACATTTATGATGTCATAAAAAATGGTAAATAAATCACATTAAAAACAACCTTCCTCAATTGGGATCAATATTTCATAAATAATGACCACACTTCACTGATTTTGGAGTAATCCACTCATTTATTGTAGAACATCATCCAAATTTATCTATCTGAATGTATTGTGTCCATAATGATCTCCTCTAGAAGTTATACAAGATCTGTAGGGTCTTATGGATAATCAATAATATATTCTCTTAACCTCGTATTTATAGGGAGGAATTAGTTTTTTTTAGATTTGAAAATAAATAAATAATTTTTTTAATTTATTACTTTAATTAATGCATGTTATTAAACAAATGCCTAACACTAATAATGTTCATGTTGTGTTTAGGGTAAATATCTCATTCCAAACATAACATAAGCCTCAAACTATGGACGAAAGTAACAATTTATGAATTATTTTTCCTTATATTGAAAACTAAGAACATGTGATATTAATAAAATAAATATTTTAATAATTTTTTTTTGAATATCATGTCTTTGATATTGATGATGTCTCAACACATGGCTCCAAAAATTTCCCTAAAAATATTCCAATGTATTATATAGAAAAAAGTTCTGTTATATTATCCCCAACATCATCTATTTTATTCCTTAAAAGAGAAAACCTAATCCCATGTGATGATATTATGTTGCTAACTGGATCTCCCACTACCATGAGATATCTAAAATGCATCATATGCAACCAAAATCCTGTAGCAAATGAAACAATCATCAGTGAAGTGACATCTCCCACAGTTATAAAAATGATCAACTTAATGAAATGGTTTCTTCTCCCCCATTATTCAGTTTATAATGTTTTATATCATGCAATGTGTCATCCATATAACTCCTCTAATTTGTAATGTAGAAAACATAAAGAATAAAAAATTATTGTTGTCACATGGCCGTGTAGTACACCCCCCTCTTTTCCGTTGAATTGGAGGGAAAAAGGACAATATATACCTCAATTATAGTACACATTCAAAGATAATAATCCACTACATTTTAAATTTAATTGAAGATATAATCTTTCATGAATGTCCCCCTAGATCCAACTATCATTAAAAATCCACCACCAGATAAACCTCACTCATTCATGAGCTTTGTAGGAACCAAATCACGAATTATAAGTGTTATCTATCATTAGAATCAACCAGTATAGAAATTAACTAAAGTGTATCATTCACATATCCCAAAATATATCAATAAAAATTGTCTAGTGGTAACTATTTAGATACACAACCTCCACTAATGGTAGAAAATTCCATCATTTATGGACCATAACCATTAAGAAAAGAATGGCACATTCCTAATAGAACTTGAACGTTTGTCATTATCATGAAATATGACTATTAGAAAACAATTTTCTCTTATGCTTATGAGTCCCCAAAGGATTCCCATACCCTTTCCCTAATCATTATGTTATGAAAGCACCATTGTTTTCAATGATCATAGATTGGTTTCCGTTAAACTAGAAGATCTCACACATTTACTGGTATCCCAGACACTCTAAAAATGATTTTTTGTCTTCACCTATAGATATGTGATATAAATTGTGGGTAACTCCAAAAATAATTGAATATAGCTTTTGTTCCCAACTAGTTCCATGAGATATTTGTACATCTTAGCCTATATATATTATATTTCGAATGGAAAATAACCTCCTTATCACATCATCTTGTGAAATTAATTGCATTTTCTTACACCTTTGAATATGGATGTTACCCACCCCACATTCACAAAATGCACTTGGAATGAGTCCAATGTATATGTATCCATGTAATAACTTCTAATATATTTCCCTAAGTTATACCAACCACTATTTTTGAAAATTATAAGTGTATCAACCACCAACATGAGGTAACATTCATCATCCTGATGCACATTTTATGTTCCAAAATGGACATTGATCACTGATGGATGTCATTAAACAATACTACCAATGATGCATTACAGATCTTCTCTAATAGACACATGAAAATTTAGTTGAAATCAACTCACCAAAGGGAATTACAAGGAATCCCAACAGAATAAATTATCATTGTTAATAAACTTATAGAATATTGTTATATAAATTAGGAGATATTAGTAATGACATACTATTGTAGTCATTTATTAACCACATCACCACTAACAAATGTTCTGTTAATTAAATGATTCTAAATGGTGGATACACTTCCTCATGTCACATGGTCTAGTTTATTTCTAACCACACCCAAACTCAATCACATATTCAAATATTATGGGAAAAATAATAGAATTCCTATTTGAAAAAATTGGGGGTTTCAAAGTACATTGTATGTATTCTCTATCTTTATGGATCCTCCATAATCACATTGCTTTCAATAATCTAAAATGGTTCTATTTTATATTCTTGCATAGATATAATGTCTTTATCTAGGTGATGGTCCTTTGTATAAGGCAAAAAATATTATGGGTTAGTATGCATGTCACTCGTACAGGGAATGTGTCCTCACACGCCATCAAATATGCTTGAAAATAAAACAACATCATGTGATCTATTCCATGGATCATACTGAAAAAATAATAATATGTTTTTAGTATTATTCATCACATTTTCATGTGATTCCATGCCTGTAATCCCCTTATCAATTATGGAAAACTACATCCCATAAACCAAAAACTCTTCTACACGCATTAGAGGAAACTGCATGAGCAAGATTGGATGGAAACCAATCCACACCAAGGGAAATTACGTAGGATATCATTATCAATATGAAAATATTTTATCTGTGTCTTTATATATCTATCTATATCATACTAAAATCATTTAAATCTTCAAATAGAAATTCATGATTAATCAACCTCTCGGAAAGAGCCTCCAACGAAAAGCGGTTAAGAGAAATGGATCAACTAGTATCACTATAAATCAAACTTGGGATAAAATCAGGTGTATGAGTCTGATGGTTGGGTTTAAAAACTATAAATGTGGTAGTGAATAAACATGTCATACCAAGAACAATCCTCAATTCCCTTAGGACATAAGCTCCTACTACCTAGAATCCAACATTTTCATTTCCCTGATTTTTACAACAACAATGTCTTACTTAGGTACCTTGGTACCACTAACGTCCCCCAAAAAGCAACTAAAATGACACTTCCATGAAAACATGACAATTTCCCCTATGGGTAGAATTGAATCACCCGCATAGATTTGGATAATATATCATGAAGTCATCATAATAATGGAATCAGCCTCTTTTATAGGAATCATGATTAATGTCAAAATTTGTGGAAATAATGGTTTGTACATGTGTCCAATAGTATTGATGATAAAGTAAAAACAACATATATTATACCATCAAACACCCCCAGATCCTATGTGTCTATATCCACAATTTCCAATAGATTCTCACGATTATAACCAAATAAATCACAAGCCTATGGTGGTCAACCTGGGGGGTTGTGGTGGTATCATTTTACCAAAACTCTATCAACATCATAATGCTTTATTATCAAATGGCTTACTCTATATAGGAGGTCCAATGAGTGTCTCCAAAACTATATGACATTGGTTATTTCAATACATATGTTATAAACTCTTTCAAGGAAAGGTATAAAATACCTCTGCCTCAAAGAACAATTCTATTTTCAAAACTATGAGACCTCATATATCATGACTTGCATCGCATGCCAACTAATGTCGGGCACTACAGACCATGGATCTTAAACCATCCCTACATTGTATTATTATTATATGTTATCAAACAAAAAAACTCATCAGACATTGTTAATAAAGTCATCCTTGACTCAAACTGACATGAGAAATCTACCTGAATCATCGATTGTCTTTCTACAACCTGTTCAATAGGTGAATGTATTACATGTTGAAGATGCTGAAGAAATAAAACCTTACTACCAATCCCCTATGCGAAGGCCTCATAACTCATCTTTTCACACTATTGACCCTATTTTATAAATCTCATTGTTTATTGGCATGTGTACCTATTGAAATAAAAAAATACATATCACTATAAATATGTATATTTGGGGGGATGACCCAAAAATGATATAGAAACAAAAAACCATTATTATATGCTAAATATTCAAGTGTTTTTCTTCAAAAATTATTTCTATCTGTTTCTAGAAAACATGTATGTCATCATAGTCCTACTGTATGGATCCTTGTGTCAAGTTACTAGCACTCGACAACATGGAGAGAAATCAAAACTCCAATCACATTAACACTATTTCCAATAATCCAAAACCACGCATCAATGTAAGAAAAAATCTAATATCAATCCATAGGATGAAAACCCCTTGGATACCACTCTATCATAGGCTAACCAAATGATCTATAATAACCGATGATGATCCAGTTGTGACTACCCCATGACCACATCCAGTAGACCATGGTTGGATGACTTGTTCTAAGCAGGCGTATCACACACATGGGAGGCATTGAACTAAAACCCTACATGAGAGAAAACATTTTTTATACTATTAAATTCTAAATGAAAAATAAGAACATATTCCAATAATATGTATACAACATCTATCCCTCATAAGATTTGGGATACATTACTACAAATCATTAAATGATTCCAAATATTTCCCACATGGAACAAGAAAACTAAATTCCAACCTAATTAAAAGGGGGTAACAATTCAAAAATTCAACACTATGTTACACCTCCACACTTCTAGAAAAAACAATTATCCGCCATCTCACATTCCCTCGGCAATTAATTAATAATGACTTTCACTTACATATGTTATGAATTGAGTGGGTAGATCCCATGAAGGGGTGAGTATTGAAATACAATGTAGGACACCCCGAATTAACAAAAAATAATTCGTCAATAGTATTAATATCATCATTGTACTATTATGAAAACCATGTTATGGGATATAATGATAAATAGATAAAAACTAGATATACAAGTAAAAAACTATGACACAGAAATATTTCAACCGCTACGGCTATAGGATCATGCTGAAGAATCAATGTAACACTCAAGCAGAGGAAAAATCACACTATGTGTCTAAAAGAATAGATGGATTCCATATGATCTATCATTTGTGTCTGATATAGAAATGGATACAAATTAAATAATCATATATGTCTCACCATGATATAAAATCAATTGGACTACACATAATCATATAATAGATATTGATTCATAGTTAAGGAACACACCAAGGGATTATGGTATTTTCCAACAACCAAATCTGGATAAACCTCTACTGGTGGTGATCAAATCCTATTTATTATTGGAAACCTTTATTCCATGAAACCTACCTAGAGAAAAACACATGATATAGGATTCCACTTTGATTCTCATGGATTGATTCAAAAATATTACAAGATACTAAGAAAATTGAAGGGTCACAATCATATGTTGAGGATGTGATTCTATGATGTCCCCTCAAATGGAAGGACTATGAGAACATGCTCAAATAATACTTGTCCATGGAAGCTCACAAAATCTATCAACAATGATGTAATTAGAAGAATGTAGAATAAAACCAGAATTTAAAGGAGGGAGAAACATATACCTTGGGTTACATATCATTTCACACTAAGATCGACATTTCCCTAGTCTTTTGCTCACATGTTATGTACATATCCCACATACAGAATAGATAACTAAGGGTACATGGAGTGCAGATGATGAGATTCCACCACACATGTCTCCTTCATATAAATGAGTATTCAGACTTGTTTCCATGTCCATTTCATCAAATCACTTCTAGTGGTATGGTATGGAACTCAACATTCCATCTACCCATATCGTGTTCTTTCTATTCACATGGCATGTGGTACTACGAAGACACCAAGACATGTACCCCATAAATTGTCTAATCTTGTATTCTAAGGATGAAATGATGTTTGTAATACATTAAAAATATTTTGATAGTTATCTCTATTTTTTAACACAAGTTCCCCACAAAGGGGACTAAATGGTGTGTGTTCTTCCATCAAAAGGAAACACTAATGAAGAACATTTGTATAATGTTAGAAAAAACCAAAAAATAAAAAATGATGAAAAAACATCATATTTTTTAGAAAATCATAAATCTGTTATTTGAAAAATGAAAAAAATCCTACTATAAAAAATAAGGAATAATTTCCACAATATCATTTAAAAGAACATGCACCCAAATCACGATTGACTTGAAAAATAATTTATTTGTTGATTTTATTTACATTTATCAAGGGATAATAAAAAAGGAAATAAATAATTGAAAATAAAAACATAACATTATTGGATCGATCATTAATGATAAAGGATCACATATATATGACATTAGTGGGATCCACAACCTTTATTAGCAAAGACAACCCTCATTAGTTGATCAAGATCTATTATGTCTTCCATGATCTCCTCCAATGGTCCATGTATATCTTTAGTGTAATATGCATTATCATTTAGGAATTCTCTCCAAAAAATATTTATAAGGAGAGATTATGTCACATATTCAATGTTATAAACTTATTTACTATTTTTTATTTATTTTCTTATATGTGTCTATGATGGCTTTTGACCAAAGACCCTGACAAAAAATGATTATGTTATGCCTAGGGTAAAATACAGATTATGCAATCAAAATATGATCATAATTTCATTCTGATAATACTTTTAAGAGTTATTACATTTTTTAAATTTATTCCCATTTTATAGTAATTTATTTAGTAAGTATATATTATCAATCATGCGCTTATTCAGCCTCAGATTCTCTCACTATCGCCGCACCTTGCTCCAAAAAGTTTACTAGAAATTTTCAAAAGTCATACATTGAAAAAACAATGATTTTAGAAAACAATTTGAGAATTATAAAAAAAAACTCTATATAATTCCATAGTTTTCATATAAATACATGCATAATATAATTTTAATAATACTGACAAATAAGAAAATGATTGATAAAATAAATCATTTAAATATTTAAAATGAGGTATTAAAGAAAAGTTTCTCTTACCTCAGGTCTAACTCATCATGTCCATTATTTATCATCCTGAATAATAAAATTACTTAAATTATTTGCATACATAATAAAACTTCAGAATTTTATTTCTGATTTATTTTGTTTATTAATAGGTTATATTCAATCACTAAACAAATTATGCTCTCATTAGATGTTTCCATGATACTTGGTTCATATTTCAAAAATGACATTGGTTAAGCAACTATGGGCAAAGGTAAAACCATTACATCACCTCTAGAATAATAATAAGTAAAATATTAATATTTTAAAAATTAGAAATAATTTTAAAATAAGCCATGAAATATTGTTATAAAAAATGAATTATATTGCGATTTTGGAGGCTGTATTTTATATATGTACATGAGCGAGGAGTTCCTTTTTAAAAGTGAAAGAGATAAATAAGGTAAGTAAGAGTTTATTTTTTATATAATAATTATTACATCATAAATAAAATTCTATTTCATTAAATAAACTTATAAATAACATCTTTGTGATGGGGTCATGTAAAATGAAACATGTCATGTCATGGAGAAAGTAATGTAGACCTATGCATAAAAGAAATTATCATTTTTAAATTGATTGAATTGAAATAAAATTAAGTAAATATTTTATTTCCATTATTATAAATATTTTATAAATTTAATATATTTATAAATTAAAAAAAATAATAATCATCCATTAGTTGGAGTGATGGAAAATGAATAACATCAGTTTGTGAGGTGGTTGTAATATATATACAAAAAAATGGATTTTATCCCTTTTTTATTATAAACATATATGTATATAAATAATTTTATTATTATAATATACTATCATTATATTATAGATACTTGTAACTTCATATTATTGTTTTTCTGCAACTCCTCGAACCACTTTTTCTATCATACCCTTGTTGTGGATTTTATGGGTCTATATCAGGTAGAAATACGAATTCTTATTGGATATATTTGGTTTGTGAATGTTTGGCTCAAAAATATCCTGGAACATTTTCCAACCCAGTACAAACCATGAAACCCTGGATAGTGGGGTTTTTCCCGATAGGCTCAAGGTTGAAAAGACCAAGTTCCCAACCCGTAAAAATAATCCACCCCAATATAGGTGCACACATATTGTCTAATAATTTAAATATTCTTAGAAAACCATGAGGATGATGATTTTTAAATTCTAATAAATTATTTAGAAATTCAAAAAAACCTGTTTAATCTCTTACATTACCAAAAATCAGGATATCATGATTTATAGGGTCTTAGAGGCTCCTAACAACCCCTTTAGGCCCCTCCAATCCCATTCTTAGGTGGATTAAGGAATTAATAAATGAGATAAATAATATTATAATGGTAAATAACTTAATACACATACCATTTATTCAAAAAAATGAGAAGGATGGTCATAAGAAACATTACTGGGAAAATAATTAAAGCATGCTCAATAAAAATAACTAGATTTTTGAAAACCAATATTGAAAGGTAAGAAACTAAACAAATTTCATTTAATCAATCAACTGAGAATGAAATTCATCCATAGATATGTTGAAACATAATGTAATTTTTAGATAATAAATAAATCATAATGAATGTAATGGTTATTGATTAGATGTCATGTTTGAGGCACATGAAAACCTTTACTATCAATATCCACCATCCCTCATATTTCCAAATATATGTTAAAACATGTTTATTTATTGAAAATAATTTTTATTGTTAAAATATAATGACGCTTCATAAGGATATATATTTTTATGGGCCCTCTCATCACTGAATATCAAATTAATTCCTCATATCAAGCATTGAATTTAATTAATAATATAAATGACCTATAAAAATATATGTATTCAATAAATAATATAGATTTACCAATATATAATTAATAAATTATAACTAAAAATAACGGTTGTTGACATTGAGAAATGGAGATACCATTGAAATGAAATTAAAAAGAATTTAGGAAATTAATCTTTAATCATTCCAAATCGTCTAATATCAACACAAAAAATTTGAATAGAAATTCAAAATGAGTTAAATGAATCATATAATATCAGGAGAATAATGATATTAATGATAAAAAATGTTAATGTAGAAAATATTTTTTTAAATGATATATGTTTTAGGAAATATACATATCTATGATAAATGAGATGAATAATTAGAATAAATTAAAAGTAAAATGATCATAGGAAATTATATATTTAGAGAAGACTAAAAAATGAAAAATACAGGTGATTATAAATACAATCCTTGTCAAAATAAATCATAAACCATCTAGATGAAGAATAATGATGGTGTAAATGAAACATATCCACAGTTGTGTTAAAATAAAGCGTCGTGGTTGTTGATTAATAAAAATACCGATAAAAAAATATATAATTTTTATTTCGAGAAATATTATGTAAAAACGTCACTTTTGATATCAGATTTTAAAATAATTTATTTATAAAAATCCTTTTAATAATGAAATGTAATAATCAAATAAATTAAGGATGGTAAATTTTCACATGTAATGTAACTTAAAATAAAAATTACCTTTATATTTTAAAAGGTTAGACAGTTTCCTTATTATGAAAGTGACAAAATTATTCCATTGAAAAAATATGTGAAAGGAAAAATGTATAAAAGTTAAAGAAATAAATGTTTTTATTTAAGTAATTTTTTTTTGAAAATTGTTTTTTGAAAATAGGGTTTATAGAATAAAATAGTCTCACTCACGAAAGAGACAAATGATTTATGTTTTTCGTAGAAATATTTTATAAAACATTATGAGTGCCAAAGAATGTTAAAATTGTTCTAATACATAAAAATTTTCAATCATAAGTGTAAGAAAATAAAATTAAAGTTTTTATTAAAAAATTCTCATATACTTTTGTAAAATAGAAATTCATTTGTAAAATGGATGAATAAAATGAGATAGTGAAGTCAACACATGAAATGACAATGACCTAAAGGTGAGAATAAATCAGTGAATAGAATAATTTTATAAAATATAAATCTAAAAAAAATAGGTGGACATAAAATAACATATTTTAAAATTGATAAATAACATAATAATATAATATTTATGATAATGAGAAATTAATATAACCCAATGGATAAGAACCAGTTGATGAAATTATATTCAGTATTGTGATATTTAATTAAAATTCAAAAAGAGGAAATAAATAAAATTAAAACTCAAAATAAAATGAATGTAAAATATGTCATGATATATTATATTCAAATGGGTAGTATATACACCATAAAAAATAATTAACCAGTGAATGTGACATTTATCACATAGATATAAAAGGTTAGATAAAAATCACTTACCTTGAGTCCAACTTTTCTCATGTGTCTTTATATTTCTGAATGATAAACATGGGTTAATAATTTATATAACAAATAATTGTTTTCAAATTTAGTATAAATTTTCTTACAATTATTACTATGTTTTATAAAATTACATAAAAGATTATGTTAATGAGGGATTTTTGGTGAAATTTGTGTTCAATATGATATGAAAACCGGTAGGTCAAATATGGACGAAGGGATCGTTATATAAAATATAATGAATAATAATCATGAAATAATTATAATATTTATGAACCTACTATACATTTGAATATAATAATTAAATTTGGTTGTGAAAATTAAATCAATGTTACCATCATGGAGATGGTAGGTCATACGTACGCATGAGTAGCATTCCTTTTGTTTAATGAAAAATATTGAAAGAAGGTAAGTAAAATTAATATATCCATAATGATAATTATGTCATAAATAAAACAATATTTAATCATATATAATTATATATGAAGCTATTTTGATTTAAAAGTAATCACATTGTTTTGAGGTGTGGGATGAACCCACTTCTTGGAACATCATTAACACTTGTTAACTGTTTGTATGGGTATTAATGAATATCATGTATATTATATTTCATAAAAATTAATTATTTCATTAATATTATATTATATTTATTTTATGTAAAATATTTTTAAATAAAACCTTTATTTATTAATTCTATGTATCTTGTGAATAAATCACATCACTTTTACGAGGATGTAGTCCGTACTTCCAAAAACATTGTTATCATATTTATACAAATGGAAAAACTAAATGTATTTTTTATACAAATTTTTCCAAAGTATAATGAATTTATAAATATAATATTAATCATATTGAAACATTGTTTCCATTATAATGTCCACTATGAGTGGTGGTAATGAAAAAAATGAACAATCATCTTTTCGAGAGGCGGCAGTTCATTTTACACATAAGCTGTACGTGCGTTACACACTAGTTAGAAGTTTGTGTAATTGTAGGGAGAACAATTATCAAAACAATATGTCAACATATAGAGGATAGAATATTTATTAAATTATCATGGAATAATAACAATTGAATTAGTGGAGGCAGAAATAAAATGATAGATCTAGAAGAACAATGTTACCTCTTAATCAAGAAAATGATTTTGTTTGGTACCAAAGGGATTCAATCATCTCATTAATGACCAATGTGATGATACTAGGAGGATTTGGATGATTTTCATTATCAATGTATTTAGATAATGGCTGAATAATTGTGTCTACCAAGATGTGAAGAAGTCGGAGACTTGAGATTCTTTTTATAGGGGAGGAGGAGTGCCACTCTATTAAATTTTTAAAAGGGAATTTCACCCACATTATTCCCTTGTAAATCGGATCCAATACTTTCCCAAATTAGATCAAATGAATTATATGGTATAAATATTTCAATAAATTTTATTTTATAAAATTTTCCATGTAATTTTTGTCCCTTAAGTTTATGTTTTAGTCCTTTTAAGCTAATTTTCCTCTTAGTCATTGTAAATATATTTTTTTCTTTCATTAAAATTTTTGGTCAAAAACTAATTTTAACATATTAGAAATTATAATTTATTCAAATTTAATATAATTATTTTATTTTTAGAAATTTAAATCGTAGATGTTGAATAAATTATTTTAAGTTTAATCCCACCTAAAAGACAACAAATTGGGGTTTTAAAGTAAAAATATTCAAACGTTTTCAACATTTTAATATACATCATCAAATTAATATTTAATATAATGAATTAAATTTAATTAAATTAAAAAATGACATATTTAATATTTATTACCAATATAAAATATATTTTAACCTTTTAAATTTATTAAATAAGAGCATTTTTGACTAAAAATTCTGTATTTTCAATATTCATTAAAAAATGAAACTTCATAGGAAAAACATCCAAAATATAATAGAAGATATATTTTACGTTACTATTTAAAATATAAACTTTATTTTAACCTAAAAGGTTTATAAAAATTCAAAAAAATTAATTTATAACACATTATCCATTAAAAGGTGTTAAAAGTGTCATACTAAAAGAACGTTTTTATGTGTAATAATGGGCTTATTCTTATCTCATTCATATAAAATTAATTGGAAGGATATGAACAATGTTTTAATGAATATTTAATATATATATATATATTAAATTAATAGAACTCAATAATTTTAAAAAATTTAATTTGTTGTTATAAAACATCTTTGTGAGAATAAAAGTATTTTTATATGAAAACATTCCCTTTATTTTTAGTTGTTTAATAAATTAATTTTTAATTAATTACTAACCGTAGAATTAATTTCATATTTTCTTTGAAAATATATTAATATATATGTTCATAATATCCATAACCACTAACTTAATTCTTAGGTTATATTTTATTATATTAAATAATATATTTTTATAAAGTATTATTATTTGGTAAAAAATAGTCATGAATGTAATGTAGACTATTGATGAAACTCTTTATTCCATATGTCGTAAGAAAAATTATTTTCACTTCAATTAAATGCTATAAAACATTTAATTCATATAAAATAGTAAATATATTATAAATTCCTGGGATATTTTATTCATTTACTTGGTTTTTGTTGTCTGTCATACATGTTATCAAATAAAATGTTCCTACTTTATATTTTTCATGGTGTTAAAAATAAAAAAGGTAGTTAAAATGAGATTAATGATTAATTTTGGAAGAAATGAGTTTATCCTTTTCAATTTTATTGATTGATGTAGTCTATGAAGACATGGGTAGTTATTGGTTTATTTCGTTCAAGCATGCTAGGAAGATTTTTACCTAGCAACAAAATGATGGTGTAAACTGAAAAAATTCTTGTTAAGGGGTTATATTCATGATGAATCATTGTTGTGTCCAACGTAGCATGGGAATGATGGAAATGTGAACAAATATGAAATTATATTTGATATGATATTATAAGGATCCAATAACTAGACATTATATAACCATAAGTCAAGTGAAAATGGTGTATATAATGATTTTTATTATTATAAACACCATTAATCATGACATTTATTTACTCATAAATAGTAATATTCATAAACTATTTTATATAATGTATTTATTTAATCTATTTTTTTACATTATTATGAAATGGAAGAAATAATTTTTTTTTGATATGAGATCATACTTAAATTTATAATTTATTCAAAATTGAAATAAATTTGAGGAATATTATATTGGAATCATATAATGGAACTCATTGTGAGGCACTACATGATTCATTCCAAAAATATTCCATTTGAAATTCATATGTTATCTACTACTATGGATGAGAAAATGGAATGTGCCTTTTGTAGGAGGTGGATGTTATTGAATCCTTGGGAATTTTATTCATGTGTCCTCTGGAATATTCAGTTTACATTATATTCTGCTAAATAATTTGATTGTTAACCATTTTTATTTTTGATATACATATTTGGAATATGGTACCACCTATAGAGAACCTACTTTTTCGTATATAACTATTACATCTATTTAAGGTAGACAAAATAATAGACTTCAAAATCCAAGATATAAAGGTTTAGTGTATTCGGAAAATTAGGCTTATACATAACATTTTCATTAGAAAACATTAAAATTATTTAATTCCATCTTCTGCCACTACTTTTTTTCTTTCTCATTCCACATAGAATAAGTAATCACATATGGATAAACATCAATTAAATGGGTGATCTGCAAACCATACGAGAGGGTGAATAAACGGTATGGATATGTATAACATGGGTGAGGATAAACATCGTCATCATATCATAATAATGTGATCATAATAAACATCATGATGGATAAATGTCATAAAAACAAGGAATATTACAATTCAAAAAAATTAAGAATTGTGTCATATTAGTCAAATAACACACATAGTTGTGAAAAAAGATGGCATAATGTTCATACATAACATATGTTCATAATCATAAAATAATAATTGTGATGAAATATAGCATCATTTATGTGAATATTACATTTTTTCTCCTAGGATTAATCATATTCCCCAAATATATTAGAGTGATATTTAATTCACGACCCATTTCTAAAATCTTAACATTAACATAATGAGGCATGCAACATAGAACATATAATATTTGTAATCAAGAAATACCCTATATACTAGAATGGGTTTCATAAGTATTTATTCAATCATTATTTCATTAAAAACATTGTGTTCTAAATAAAAAATGGAAGATAATATTTTTATATGAATCATTATTCTTGAGCATTGATGAAACAAGTAGATAAGAGTCGTGATGTGTTTTAGACAGAATAGTTATTTCGGAAAAATCATCCCATTTGTAAAAAAATATTGTTTGAAATAGTGTATATTCCCATTAAAAGGAAACAAAATAAAATTATCTTTAATTTAAATTATTGGAATATACACAATGATGTTTTCTGTGAATTATTGTTAACACAATGAATGAGAGTTTGGTTCTAGAATCCACATACCTTAATTCCTACTTTAATTCCTCACTTTTAACCTTTATAATGATTAAATTATATTTATTAAAACACTTATCTAGAATATAATTATATCCATATATACTAATATTCATAAAATATATTCATATTATTATATTCCATAATTTACATTTATGAAATTGATACATTTTGATATCATGATTTCTTAAACTTTTACCATTTCTGATCAATTTTTTTATTTTCTCAAGGTAATTATTTAATAATTCTAGTAAATTACATAATCATAAAGTAAATATAATTATAAATTAATTTATAATAAATAATATTTTATACCGTTAATAGGGTTGGTGAAATGGAAATAATTGGAAACCACCCCTTCAGCGGTTAACTGACTTTAAACGGGAATGTTGTCCAATTTAGAAGACAGATATGTATAAAATATAAATACACTAAAAATATTATTTTTAAATATTGTTAAATTAATTAATAAAATGTAATTATTCTATATAATTATATATTATAATTTATTATTTTGAATGAATTTAGAAAAATTTAGAGTAAAAAATATGTGGAGGATTTGAAAAACATACACCATCATTAGGGTGGCTTCTCTTGTATGAAACTACAACTCAATGGTGAATGGATTTGTATTTATTTATAATGTCCCTATATATTACAAGTGGATTTATATGTAGTATTTTAGTAGAGCCTGGGATTTATAATGGGTGGGAGTAGTGGGATTCCTCAATGAGGGAGATAGATTATATATACCTGAAGAGAGGTGTATTTTTAAAATAATATATTAAATAAAATATTATATCAATGGAAAAACATCTAAAACAGATTTTTTTGACAATATAAATCATAAATAAAAATTATATAATGGGTTTGTACCTTTAAATCCCCTTTATAGTTAAAATTAATTACTTTACTAAAATGAAAATTGGAAAGAATGAAAAATTATTATTATACAAAATGACTTTTGGCTGTAGATTTTTGAAAGATCATTTCTTCTCTTGGCAATTATGTATATTATGTTTGAATGAAACATTAGTAAATTAAATATACCATGGAATAACAAATTTTAATAGAATGGTTTTTTTCAATATTAAATCAATAATGATATAATTTTATATACAATAGTTATGTAAAAATTTTATTAACATTATTCAACTAAAAACAGAAGTATTTTTGAAAATTACCAAAAAATAACTATTTTTTAATTTTTATGTGATTATTTAAAAAATGTTAATAATTTTTCAAAAATTAATTTCTCATAGATTTAATTATATTCTTTAATGCCAAAAATATGTATATTATGAAATAAATTAAAATAGAGATTATAAAAAATCTTCTTTTATTTTATTTGTTTTTATTCTTGATATTTATTTTCATGGAATTAGAAAGTTTATATTAACTTAATGTAATTAATTAATTTTTTTATATATTAAAAATATTATTTTTCTATAAAATTACTTCTCTATCATTCAGTTCACTATCATCAATAACCTTGTTACAGTTCCGAAGGTCACATTACATTCATTATACACCACTCCATTATTTCATTTTATATTCAACAAATTTATTATCAAGGTTATATATTTCTATTTTTATGATTTTGATTATTTTAAAAATAATTTTTCTCTTTTATTGTGATGATATTGGGGGTGATGAATTTAGTAGATTGGGGGATCCATATTTTCTCATTTTAGATTTTTTATTTAATTTATTTTGTAAAATTGTAATGTTTGGAATTATAAATAGTTTATTTTAAGTATAATTTAATAGCATTTTTAATGAAATAATTTATCACATGTTTCCTTATGTGTATAATACAATATAGTATATTATAATACACTTTTATTTCAATAGAAAATTTCATTTATAATCTCTGTATTGATATAATGTTTTTCATTTGAGTGTTGATCATATTTATATTTATCTATCTTCTATCCATTTTCAAGTGATTTTTTTTACAACTTTTATATGATATGATTTGTTGTGTTAGATGACAACCCATGTGTATTGAGAATTCCCTTCAAGCCATGTCATTTTTATTATGGTATCATGTTACATGGGTATCCTGTTTATATTGAGAAAATATGGTACCATATGATTAGGTTATGCACGTTGCATCTTTTTATTATATAATTTGAGAAATTAATGAGATATAGGATGTGATTTCAGGTGAATTCTTGGTCTTCTATAATTGTAATGATCCTTAATTCTCCCTTGGTATTTTGGGAAAGTCTTTTTGAGGAATAATTTAATACTTTTCCCAAATTATGATTGGGATAGGATGAAATGCATTTCATTAAATTATATGGCGGGATTAGTTTTACTGTTTATCTTATTAGACTGTTGATCTAAGTAACCTTATGTTACCATAAATGTTACTTATTAATGTTTTGTATCATTATTCCTTCGAGAAGATATGGGAATACACTCTTGGATAAATATGTTGATGAACTAATGTAATAGAATCCCCGTATAGACCTGAATCACATTAATACTATTATGTATGTTGTCCATGATTTTGGATTGGCAAATTCCCCTGTACCCACTGAAGATCATATTGTGGAACCATAAATGGATGAATCCTGGAATCAATCTCATGAGATTCTTAATCAGAAAACACCTTCTCACACAGATATAATTTTTCCAAAGAGGACGAGGACTAGTTGAGAAATATTGTGATTATGTTGGACATCACAGACACTACTGAATCTAGTAAGGTAATGTGTGATACCTTTAATATGAAGGGACGTAAAAGGGGATTTGGGATTTGATGGTTACATTTAAGAAGAATTATGGATTATAGTGGAATTAATTTATGTTTCTCATCACTAAACACTCATATCCAGAGATTACGATGATACATAATTCCATGGTGTTCACTAAACTCGATAAAGACTAATTGACCACAATCAATTATACAAACCACATATCCAATATGGTATAGTTTTCAATCATATTGTATAGAATGTAAATATGAATACATAAAACATCGACAAGGGAATTCAATCTGATATTTATTATTAGGTTTTCTTGATGATTCTCACCACATATTCTGAAATAATAGATATGTCTTTGATGGTTGATCTATAACTAGATCGTAAATAATTTTTGATGAGTGCTTTGTTTTATCCTAGTGGCAACTCATATAAAGGTAATTGGAATCATGATGAGTCTCATGGTGGGTATCATTATAAGGCCCCCTATATCTCTTATAGTTCATAGAATATGGGATTTTTATTCCGAATATTGTGGAATTATTGTTCTAAAAGAATGAAGAGCCACTGAGGAACCAATTATCTGCAACTCGTGTGAACATTTATGACACATGAAATTATTCTGTTATAAATTTTCGTCCCAAGATGTTAGAGTGTATCACCCGCAAAAAAAATTTAATATGGTGAAATAAAATTCTTCAATATATAAGGGGATTTATTTACATGTATCATAACTAAAGATTCTTCATTAAATTGAAGAGTCTCAAAAGGACACGATATGCGTCTATTTACCATAAGACATTCCATATCAATAAAATAATCTTTAGGGATTTCTTTATTTGGTACTGATTAACCTCATTATTTTATAATGATACATATTTTGAATTGTCAAAATATTATTTTGGAGATTTTATCTGATGTGATGGATATTACTACGCCTCTTGAAATTAAGTGAGTGAGGGGTCTTCATTGTAGTAATCATAATCTCTCCTTTTCATAACTTGAGTTTTCTTATTATTTTATGGTTCTCATAATTAATTTGTATGATTTAATTTCTAGAGGGATTTTTTATTTATAATAATTCAAAAATATCTTTTTATCTTTAATGGCTCTACATTACATCATCTAATGTACTATGGAATATCTTTTAGGGAGAATGACACCCAAGGTTGAGTAGAGCGAAATATTCATGTGTTTTCTAAAAATTTATTAAATATTATGAAATTTTTTAAATATTATGGGGAATTTTATTTATAAATTTTCGGTGGTTATATTATTCTCCCCATCCATAAATTTTTCCAAGTGATTTTTATTCACTACAATAAAAGAGATGAGGGTGATTCTGTTTAATTAAATCATTTAGTTCCCACCTCGTTTATTCAAACTTTTGTTTTCATTACAACACTTTGACTCGATGCATATTTCATTGATCATTGTCTATGTGGTGTTAGATCTTCATCGACTACTAGTCATATGAGATATCTTTCTCCAATAGTAACAATACATGATTGATTATGTTTGAGGGGATAGTTGTAACGGCCCATATTTTTTTATAATATTTGGTTCCTACTTTTGTGTCTTATTGTATTTTATAATCAAAAAAACTATAACCTTTAATTAATAAAGTTAGTATAATTAAATGAGACTGTTGTTCTTCAACTGTTATATGGTCATTGGTCAATATGACTGTTGGAAACTAATCTCCTAATGTTAGAATTTTTTTTATAGATTCAAATGATCTAGGTTAATTAATTCATAAATAAGAGTTGACGGTGTCATCCAGTAGACTCAGGAAATATGAAGCTTATGTGTCAGAGCTTGGGAAGGAGGTAGCATCACCGAGATTTTCTCTGGAATAATGCCAAGATGAACATTAACATGTTAAGCTTGAATGGAATCACCTAAGGGATATGTTCAAGCTAATAGAAATCACCACTTTGGAAATTTTTTCTAAGCCACCCTAAGATTCTATCACCGTAGAACACCTTACACTTAGTTCCAATGCAGGTGTTATAAGGGAATATGTAATGAAGCCTTAGTTACTTTCTATTATCCTTTTATATTAATAAAATTTTTAGTTCTTATTATGGTAAAATTTTTGAATTTGAAATGTCTGGATAATTATTGGATGAATTTATAGATTTTTTATATTATTGATGAATTTTGGAAACAAATTAGTATTTTTTATATTCATTTATTCTTTAAATAATTAATAATATGAATTTTTATTAAAAAAATGGTCTTCTATTGTTGTGTTCAGTACGAATTTTAGAGTCTAATATAATCAACTAATTTTTTTTGTGAATAGTTAGTATGAATAGTAGCATACTCGTCTGAATAGTAATGAACAGTAATGAATATTATATCGTCCAAAAAAATATAAACCATACCCATGAATGTATAAATAAATTTTAGACATCAAAAAACATAAAAAACAATCATAGTATAAGTTTTGGTATTTTTGTATGGCAAAAATATTTTATTTACTGTTTTATAATTAATTTAATAATTTAAAATGAAAATTTATATTCATAAAATTTAATTATATATTGTTAGTTTACTGTCTTATGGTTATACGATAATTTTATGGGACATTGATTACTTTCTTAATGTTTGACAAAATGAGTTGTAGTTTTAATGTTTTATTTTCGGAATAAATAACGATTATATTTAAAAATTAAATTTAAAATAAATAGGAAATTATTTTTCTAAAATGTAGTTCATTTTCAAATTCGTAACATTGATATTAGGTTAGACTAATTTTTTTTTATTTTTTTGAAACAGTTGATTTTTTGGAGAATAGTAAAAATATAGTTTTGAGTTTTGGGTGTTTAATGACATCATTGATGACGTAATCATGACTTAAAAACTCTTGATGAATTTTGAATAGTAATATATGTTATTATGTGTTCCATGTGTGAAATAAAATGGGAAAATACCTTGGGTATTCCCATGGTTTAGAAAATACCACTGATGAGGTGTCCCTTTGAAATTAATTAAATATTCACTCTATTTTTTGGTATAAATCAAATGACATTACCTCATTCATTTCATTCGAAAATACTCTTAATCGAATTTATAGTCTTTTTACCTCCCTTGGAGTCCACCTCAGGTTCCCTCAAGCCTCCCAAGGTCCTAACATTCATGCTTTTAAAGTTACTTTTCATGGTAAAGGAACCTTTCACCCACCTCTTTTAAGTCACGATTTCCTTTATATTTTGTCATATAGTTCCATATAATTATGTGGGGTCTTGTTATTCAATATCTTTACTACTTTACATTTCATTTAAAAATTATGAGAGACCATTTTCTCTCTCATCAACTAATTTTCTGAATTCTTAAGTGACGCGGTTAGGCTGCAGAATTTTCGTAAAAGAAATCATATCTTCTCTTTTCATTCACGTTTCATTTTGCATATAGTATTTCCTTCAAATATCCATATCATAATCTTATTTATTTTTATTATATACCCGTATAGTATTATGATTTTTTAATGAGGGTTTGAATCTTGTTCCCTCTCTTTTCAGCATTTTCTAAAACCATGTTATATATCTGGTATGGAGTAGAATTTTAATCTCAAAACCTCTCCCTCTTTTTTTAATAAATTATCTTATTTTACGTTTGTGAATACCGAAAACTATTTCATTTCAAGGGATATTAATAAATACATAATGTTGATCTATTTGATTCTGGAATTGACAAACATATAACCCCTGCTCACTTTCCATGGGTTATAGATGACATAATGATCTTATTTTTAAGAACATTTAAATTGTCACAATTTTCAAATGAAACCAATTTATTTTATTATCTATGGGTTATTTATGAAATGAATGATATTTATCTTTTTGGATCATATAAAAATAAATTCATATTAAGGATGCACCCTGATAGCGCTCTAATGTATTGGGTAAAGAATTTAATCTATAGAGATGACATGTTTCACGACACCTTGGTGAATAACCTTTGTAATTTTTATGAGACCTTGGGGATGAACCTTGGTGATATGTTCATGAATGTCTAAATGGAATGTTGTAGCCACATAATCATTTTATGATTCAAGTTCATTTCATTATGATATCCCTATACATCCATTTCACACGTCTTTATGTTTTATTTTTATCAAGTTCTTATTGATATCACAAGTAAACTGATTCCCTTATTTACCCTTATTGGGCCTTCTGCTCATCCTTTCCTTTGATGTATATCTCCAGGTTATGAGATGTAGTAATTGTACATAGGATGAACCTATTATGAATCATGTCCAGTGTTTTAGAAGAATGTTTTATATTGTTTTCCTGTATTATGTTCCTGATTTCCATGACATTAGACATTAACAATCCTCCATATGTAAAATGTAATTAAAAGTTATGTAATTAAAAGGCAGGATTCCATAACAGTTATGTAATACATCATAAAGTTAAAATGGAATACACCATGTAAATAATTTTTATTAGATGACACTTCCATTTTATATCCCATCAATTCAATGAAATCAAGGATATGAAAGGGAACGATATATTTTGAACTATGATTTCCCTTCATCCAAATCTCATGAATTTCATACATGATTCCATCACTTCTTTTTCTATTTCAATAATATTTTTTAAAATCTTATATTTATACTAATAATGTTATCATTGTGCAATAGATATATTTTTAAAGGTAATCATTCATAACAGACTTATTTAAATCTAATGGAATTTAAAAAAATTAAATTATTCAATTTGATTCTATTACATTATTAAATAATAATTCATTTATTTAAATTTGAATGGGAATTTTATTTAAAAAATTTAGGTTGTTAAAATTTTCCCGCCTCCATAAATTTTTCCTATTGATTTTTATTCCCGAAAACAAAATTGTTGAGGGTGATTATATTTCATTAAATCCTCTAGTTACCACCTTATTTCTTCAAATATTTGGTTTCTTCAGAGCACTTTTACTAGGTGCAGTGTATTATTTCATTGAACATTTTCTCTATGGTGTATGATCGTCAGCAACATGTATTAATACTTGAGATCAGTGTCCAATAGAAACATCACTTGATTGATTATGTGTGAGGGGACATATATGTAATTCTTTAGAAAGGACAAATGAAATACATCATGAAAATGATTTATATTAAACAAGACTTCCATTTTATATCCCTCTACTCCAATTTGATCAAGGATATCAAAGGGAACGATATATATTGACTATGATTTCCCTTCATCCAAATCTCATGAACTTATTCCATAGTGATATATATAGTAATACCATGTTTTGAACATTAATATATAGTTGTCATCAAAGAATTTCATAATAACACTTCTTTTGACTTCAAGAAACCATGATATTCTACTGAATGGTCTAGAACATTTACACCATTTCCTTGACCATTTCATTACCATGCTGTTTTCAATTTCCAATATCATCTTATCATACAAGTGTTCTCCATATCTTCCCATAATTTTCTTCATAGGGAAAAAATTGGATAATTGGGTGGAAAGTGTTATGGAATAAATTTCTAGATCCCTTATACGTAGATAATTTTCTAGTTTATTGTAATTATATTATGAATTTTAAATATAATATACACTAGGTGTGTCTAACCTGGTTTCTTGCATGTACCATTTTCATACACCAGTTCCTAGTTGAATCTAGCTCAATATGGTGTTTATAGATAATTTCCAATGTACGTTTTTTATATATCCACACCCGTTTATAATATCCCAATGATGGAAATGTTTTCTTATTAACGTAATTTATCTATAATATACAAATCCATTTAGGGGTTTTATTATACACAGTTTTATTCCTATGTATTTCTCTATATTTTTCTATTCCTAATCCATGAATGTAATAAAATTCATTTAATACAAACTATTGAAAATGTTCAGTTTATTAGAAAATAATTCATTATATATTACATAATATAATACAAAATACAAATCAAGAGATAAATAATTATATTGTATTTGGTAATTATGTACAGTACATTGAAACATAAAATTACGTATGTTAATTATATTTATTGAATACATTCTTAACATGCTCTTATTATTCCTTCGAACTTAAAATGACATGGGATATCCTAGGGATATGCATAAGAAATCAGTGATCTATAAATCATCATAAGGAAATAATAAAGTTAAAAAATGATGAATAAAATACATGTTATAAAATATGCATATAATGGGTTATAAAAAGATTCACAGTCACAAACATGATCAATGAGGAATTATATATATTGATAATCATAAAAGAAAACATTGGTAATCTGGCAACAACATAAAACACCACATCATTAACATAGTTCATGAGAAATTTCCTGAAAATAATGATTAAAAAGTCTAATTATCATGTAGGTTCAATCCCTTATCCCTGGAATAATATTTTATATGACCAGAACATTACCCAATGTGTTAGAGAAATATATAATTCTGGGCACACCGGACATCCATCAATCCATCCAATGGCCCGGAGGCCTTCAAATTTTTATTATAAAGATAAATACCCCTTTTAAGGGAGGAAGGGGGGAACCGGGAAAAACCTCATGATGTTAAGACAATCACACCCAAAGGTGGTCACACCCGACACATTCATTTCATTCTCATGCTTATGTGTGCCAGATAGATAATAAAATAGAGAATAATTTATCAATACATTTTATTCAAAATAATGAAGTATGGAATATAAAATATTAATCCTACTATTAAATACCTATATGTTTTGAAATGTTAACACCCATGATAGGAAATAGGTATGGTAATTCAATACACAATTCTTTGGATTGGAATATTGTGGTGAAATATCTGCAGTATAACATCATTATATAAATATTAATGAAATAGGATGATGACACAGAAATAAGCCTATAATAATTTGGAGATAATAATTAATGTTATGGTGACATGGAAAATAATTTCCCAATATTATTAATTGGAAATATATTTCATAATATAAAGAATAAATTTGAATAAAAAGGATAAGTAAAGGATCCATTGACATTATGTAGTGATTTCAAATGCTTGAGAGGAGATTCATGAGAGCATCAAGGAACCTTGTGAAGAATCCAGAGATGAGAGGTATGAACAAGTATGTTACACCTAGTTTTTTAGTGAAGAGAGAAGGGATATTGGGTATGTTTATAATAAAATTGAGTGGGGATTTATATATTATTTCTCAAACATCAGTTTTTCATTATATATTACAAATTAGCCCATACCAAACTCGATCCAATGGGGTTTTACCATGGATTCTACTAAAGGGGATTGTTTTTCAATATTTTAGAAAGTCCATTTTAGTGAATAATGTAAATATACCCTTTATAATGATGATGTGAGTAATGTTCCTAATGAAATGAATTTAAAACCTTCAAATATATTGTTGGGTTATGGGATTTATAAGGGCTTATAAAATTTATAAAATAAAATTCATATCAAATTATTTTAAAGGGAAAATATTTATTTGTCATGTATGAAATGTATTATATATATTACATCCCTTTTGGTTCATCATGATGTTGTAAAACACACTTTATATTTATATTGCATTTAATTGTTTCCCAAAAAATTGATTATCTTAGAAAATTGTCATAATTTCACAGTTGAATAATTTCAATGTTTTGGTTCCTCTAATTATGTTTATATTATGTGAAACAATTATACATATTAGAATATTCATTTTTAAAATATTAATGAACAATTATTGAGAAATTCTAGGTTTTTTAAAAGTAATAGCTTTAGAACCCATAAAAATTACATTTGGCATCATTAAAATTATATGATAATTTTGATAAAAACTATTTAAAAATAATTTTTTAAAACTTTTTTTTAAAAAAAAATACATTAATTCATCAAAAAAATTCCTTAATTGAATTATAATGTTACCTAAAACATGGTTTGTGTTTTATTGTATCAACATCAAACATTTTTATAATTTGACTATAATAAATAAATATAACCATTTTTATAGTAATAATAGTACATAAAGAATTGTATTATTATGGTATTAATGAATATCTATTTAGGACATCCAAAATGACCTTATGGGAAAGATATTTGACTATGAGATTTTCAGGGGGTGGTTCGGCGTATATGGTTAGGGTTATGATACCGATGAGCTTAAACATCTCTCATTAATAGTTTATGTTATTCTTAGGTTTTGAGATCTCATCATGCTATTGGATGAGGTAATATAATAGTGAATATATTTCCCATAGTTGTTTTGATAAATTGGGTTCCTAGGATACGATCCTAATGGATGAGGCCACCACTTCCTTAGTATGGTTCAGTTGGATTGTTAAAACACCATATTTATACTAATCACATTATCACTAATTGATGACATTATAATCAATGGTAAGGATACATAATTGTATTTGTTAAATATTATAGCATATTATAATACAAAATATTTGAATGTGTTTTATATAACCATGTTACATAATATTAATGATAATTAAATCCCATTTAGAATTTCATTTATAGAAGTTCGAGTCATTAAATAAAACTAACACAATGTAAACAGAAATTCTATGCAAAGAGATATCAAAATGACCTTGAGAGTGAGGGATAAAGAAAATAAAACCATCCAATATCACCATAGAATAATTTCATGAGATTTTTGAAAAATTTAAATCCTAGTATGGGAAAAATTTACCACATCTGAATCAGTGATCACATATGATCACTGGAAAATCAACTTCCACTCCCATCAAACATATTTCATGTACATGATTTGATCCATATATCCCTATTGAGGATGTAGATACTACACCCCTCATATGTTCTGAATCCGGAGGCTCTATATTTGGATAATGATGTTTCATTTGAGGATAAGTCAATTAAAATTTTAGAATATATATACAATGTTCTATCAAATAAGATATCAAACATGTAAAAGTTCTATGGAATAAAAATAAGGATGAGGATGAAAAAATTAAACTTGAAGAGGAGATGAAATAGATGCAACTTCATATCTTTTAGGGTTTGAACGTCAATTCTAAATGTGATCTTTATGAAGTGGACGGAAAATGAAACAACCTGGTCTTTTATACATGAAATGACCTTTTCAGATGAATTAATTCAATATTATGTAATGAAGTGAAAAAAAACACATGCACTACATAGGTTATATTGGAATGTTATAATTTATATCATGTATAATGTATATTATTGTTATCAATCATAATTGATGATCATATAGACATTATATAGTGTCTATAATGATTATTATATTTTAAGGGTTATGATGAAATCCTATTCGTAGAGACTGAAAAAGTGATGGCCACGACTAGTAGGATCATACAAAAAAAATCCGATTTATCATTTATTATTAGTTAGATAACATCATTGGGATTTTACCATGAGGAAAACCATGTCTCCATTATACCACTGAATAGTGAATGAAACCATTTATGGAAAACAATCATGCCAATTTCGATAACATCCCAAATTGTGTTTGTCGAACCACCCAAAGAAATCCCCACCATAATAAACATTACCCATATAGTGTATGTTGGAGTAATAAGTGGCTATTAATCTAGAAATTAGTTGTATGAATTTTTATATTTCCCATTTTACTAAATTAATTAATATATTTATCCCCATTGAATATTATAATTTTATACGGGTTTATGACTTTTTTTGATATATAGAATCAAATATTTTATTTTTGGAAAATAATTTTATTAATTAATGCATATTTTTTGAGAAATTAATTAATTTTAAAATATAAATATTTTTTTGATATAATATTCTTATGAAAAAAAATTTTACAAAAATTTTATAATATAATTTTCTGAATGCCAATATAATCATCATGATTATCAAATAATGTTTTTAACATAAAAACCCGTATTTGTCAAAAATTGAGTACGTTGATATAAATTTGAAAATTATATTATTTATAGATTTAATTTTATAATCTATATATTATATTTGAAATCTTTACATTGAAATTTTTTGATGATTAATTGTTTATATTTTTCTAAGATAATTGAAATATTTGTGAAAAATTTGATATGATATCCTTATTTTGAAGGGAATTCCCTTGTGTGGCCTTTTTGAACCCTCCAAACAAGGAAACCCCCATCCCCATGAAGAGATCTATCCAGAGAGAGCCCTAGCCGGGAAGGATTCGTTGCCAGCCGAGATGGCAGAGTGTCCCGGAGGGTGAAAACCCGGGCGACGATGGTTCGTCAAGAAATTCGTCAGCACAGGTGGGTTGCGCGTCATTTTTCCCACCCAGTTAAGAACCAGGTGACCCGGAAAGGCGAGTGGATCCCGGGGGAGAGGTTCGCCCCGAAAGCGGACTCCTGGGATTCGAACCATGTACCTCCCAAAGAACAGCATTGTTATACCCCTCTCATTCACCACTACGCCACCGCCAAAGCGGCTATTTGATACGATATATATATGTGGTATATATTATAAAATACTAATAGCCCAAAAAAATTGTAATAAAACTTTTTAAGGGAATATGTGAGAAAAAAAATGATTCCCCCTCAAAATAATGGCTTTTTTTATTTTATTATTTTAATAACCCATAATTAATCCTTTAAAAAATGTATTATATTTTAATGTTTTAAATGAAAATCTTCATAAACATGACTCATTTCCACATCAACATGTATATTTTTTGAAGTTCTAAACTTCATGACAATTATATAATATTAAAAAAACACACCTATTTTGATGAAATCACAAGACAATACCATTAGATGGACTGTAATTTTTAATATTTTATCATATGGAGTCCAAAACATGTATCCAGAAACTAGTAAACAAATATACCCAATTTTTTATATAAATACCTATAAATCCTCAAACTTATAGTCATGCAAAACGAATTCATCATGGAGTTATTATACCATTACCTCTCCATGTCACTTCCAATATGTTCCCATGCTCTTAATTAGCTCCTCCTATGCTTCCAAAAGCACCCTACCAAGATAATTCTCTCTCTCATCTTCATTTTATTTCAAGTACTTTCATTTTTAAAACTCCACAGTGATTTAGAATCTTACGTGTTGTAATGTGTTTTCAAAAATCCCATTAATATCATTACAATGAAAATTTAATTATGTACTACATTTTATAGTCATTCACCCCTTCTATGAACAATTATGTACAACTTTTCTACTTCTAAAATTATCCAGTGATTTTCTATGCCAAACAGTTGTGTACTAAATATGCATCGCCATTTATACTCAAAGTTAATCACTTATATAGAACAACAATTCATTGATTTTTGGATTCCATGTTTGTCTCCCAAACTCAACAATCAAGTTATTTAATGAAATTTAATTAATTATTTTTTGTATTCTCAATGCCTCATACACATTCATGTACGTGATATAAATTTGATTCCTGAGCCCAGAATTATAAATCCCTACAATGCATTGAGTAATGGTTTTCATAATGAGTTTCTATGTAGTGTGTACAATATTCTGTCCCAATAACACTATGTTATATTTTCTCATATATCATCCTGAACCTATGATTATTTTTTCATGTTGTATTTTTTAACACATTCATATGTTTCAATGATTTTATCATCTTTTTTTCGTGATTTGATATTTATATTTATGAGTCTCACCCCTTATATTCCACAATGATATTCCTCTTGATAAGTATGTATTATTTTCATTATGTTATTATTTTACTATTATCATTTTATGTTTTAAATATCTTGAGTTCTTATGTATGTCCACATATTATCCTATGCAATTTTAGAAGATCAATTGATATATAGGCCATTTTGTGGGGATTTTAAAAAGCTTCATTATATCCATATTTAAATGTTTTAGTGTGTTTAATTTGAAATTTTTAAAATGACTCTCAATATTTCAGGAATTTTATTTTTTGGTATTTCTTTAATAAAACATTAACCAAATTTTATTAAAAATTTGGGCTATCATACCTTCAATATATTCAGTTCTTCCCTTTAATAACTAATAAATCATATATGTGGGTTTATTCAATTGTAAGGGTCTGTACAACACTCTTACACATGATTTAGTATACATATATATATATATGGTTTTCATTTATCAAAAATTTAAATTTCAACACATACTATTTTTCCTATATCATAAAATATAATATATTTCCTTCGATATTTCTTATCTTAAACATCTTTATCGATCATGCTTTAAGATTGATAGTTCCACTATCAATCGTAAAATATGATTAGATGGAAAATTTTTGAAATCTAAATATTGTGGGCCATATGATTATTGCTTATTTTTTTTAACAAATTATTGTGGTGCAAACTAATGACTGGGTATTTTCATGTTGAACTAAAATAAGAAATGTATATATGAAAATAATTTTTTTTTCAAAATATAATTAAATTTATATATATATTTTTTATTCATTTTAACTATTAAAATACATTATATTTTTCTATAATTTGAATATTATTTTTCTATTAATATTATACATAAATTTATTCTTAAAATTTTTTATGATGTCTTTGAACAATAAAAATGGGAGAATAAATAGTTCATGGGATGAAATAGTTTGGTATTTAATATGTATATTTTAAATTTGTGAAAATTAAATGGAATTAAATATAGTTTATATACAATGTGCTAGATTGAAATTGTAATTGTGATTAACATATTTATTATAAATTAGAATATAATGATAAATATAAAAGGAGTTTTTATTGAATAATTTGAATTACTAATAATACCTTATAATTTTTTATTAAAAAAATAAAATCCCATTTTTATGAGATTACATAAGCCGTATCAAATATAAATTTTTCTAATTGGAATGATTACTGATTAAATTACCTTATTAAACTATTTAATATAAATATAGTTCAATAGTAGGTGATGTAACAACTATGTAAAATTAGGAATTCATATCAGAATGAATGTAATTATGCTACGAAAAATTAAAATATAGAAACTTGTTTTTAATTAGTATTCTAGATCAATGTGGTCATAAATATAATATTGACAATCTTATTTTGAGACTACAGAACCCAATGAATGGTATATCACATTTTAAGGAGCGTGAAACTCTTACAACCATATTTTTTGACATGTGGTGTAAAAACATGATTAAACTACATATTTCAATCATGGAGGTACAACCCATTATCACTACGTTTTTATCATGTTTTGGTAAAACCATGGGCCATCATTTTGAATTTGAGGAAGAAACAATGCATTTTTCAGTTTGTCCTAATAAAAATAGAAATTCAAACCCTTTTACTATAATACAGAAATACAAGAGAAAGTCATTTTTTAACTAGGAGGAACTACAAAAAATTCCTTTTATAATTGTAGTACCACCCCATAATATGGTTCATCATTTATGAAAAAATTTAATCCAAAAATTAAATATTAATAATGATAATGAGTTATAGAACTATAGAATCTATATTTTAAAAAGAAAATATCTTGAAATCGATGAAACATGAATTACTTTAGGGAAAATGAGGCTTATGATAATTTTCATGTGAGTGTGTTTAACCAGGCTTGATTAAAAAAATAGACTTATAGTATAGTTCATGGATATTACTCAAAGATATTAATTGTTATATATTAGTTTTTTTCGAGCTCAATTTTCAATTTTCATTCACGAATAACATATATAAAAAATGATATGTACTTCCATAATCATTACTGTTTAAATTTTAACATGAAACTACATATTTAATCATTTGATTATATAAAACTACATATGATTTGAGAGAACATCATTATTTTATAAGACTACAAAAATATACAACAAAAATAGGTATAATGTGTTAAAATTTAATACAATAGTAAATTTTTTAATAATAATATATGTTATTATAATTGAGAAATTTTGATAAGGAATGGGATAACGACTCTTAATATTAAAATGTTCTTAAATTGGATTTTCATATTTTCTAAATATGTAGCATAATTTTTGGTATATTCTTCTACTGGTGTGGTTTTATCTTCATTTTCTTATAACTATCATAAATTTTTAAATAAGATCTCTATTGTTATAAAATATTACAAACAAATTCATGAAAAAACGATACATGAATAAGTTATCAATTAACATTAATAATATATTCATAACGGGGAGATTTGGGTGATTTTTAAAAAGTAATTATTGATTTATATGAATTGTGTATGATTCAATCAACCAAAATTAATATTTCTTAAGAAATTTATTTTCATAAAACACTGTTATATTGTTTGAATTCATACATCAATGAAGTCATTTACATTCATATTATATATCTTCTAAAACTGTATATGAATTTGTGTATAGGAAAATTATGATATTTATTACACATTTATGATTTTATGATATTAATAAAGAGATTATGGATTTCTCCAGTCCCTAAATTCATGTTCAACCTCCATTACCAAAATGTATATTTATTCAGATTTTATGAATTTTTATGATATAAAGTAATTTCATATGATAAAAAATTATAATATATCATAGAAATAAGACAAATAAAAATAAGAATTAGAAAATAATATAATGATAGTGGGCGTAAAAAAATTATGATTTTCAAATTTTAAAAAATTGATGAAGTGGAAAGTATACACTCGATAATCACAACATTTTTAATAATATCATAAAAAATTATTATTTAAAAAATTTCACCCAGGGTATAATTTATCAAAAAGATAAAATAAAAAAATAAATGTGAAATTTCCTTTTAAAATATGATTTCAATAAAAAATCAGCCCCCTCTTATAAAAATTTAATACAAATTTTATTATTTCATGTATAATGTGAACCAAAAAACACAAAATAGATTTGACACCTGTCCCCCAATATTTAATGATAATTAAATAAGAATATGTTTAATAAATGATTATCCTTGAGAGTATATGTATTTAATGAAATTATTCTTAAAATATAGATAATAAATTATAATTGAATCATTATTAATATATTAAAAGAAACATATTTATTCCAATATCTAATACAAAATTAAATCATATGGGTTTCATGAAAGAGTATGTAGATTTGAAAAATTGATTTAAGTAGTTCAAAAAGAATATTGTTTACAAGATAAATTACACCATCTTTATATCTGTTCAAAAGTTTCCATGGTCAAAAAACGTGTTAACAGTTTAATAAAGTATAGAATGATTTTTGAAATATTAAATAATAACTTACAGAGAATTTGAATTTTAGTAAACATGATATATAAATAGATTTCTCATGATCACATGTAATAATGAACCTATAAAAGTATTCTTGTAAATTTTAGTGAACCATAAGATATAAGAAGTATAATCATTTTTCTAACCAAATGATAAATATTATATTATAGATGTTATTAATAAAAAACTAATATATTTGAAATAACGTGGATTTCTAATAGAGAATTTATTTTTTTAATTGATGATAAATTTAAATCTATATGGTATTGACTTAATAATATCTACATTATGTTCAAACACTGTTTTCATAAACATAGTTAAATGTATAATATTTTTAAACACAAAATAAAAATGATTTTTTGAACATTGTTTATATACATTTCACCATTTTATACATGATATCTTATAAAATGTTTCCTTTGTTAAACATGGATTATTAATTATTGATGCAAAGGATTTATATAAATTAAAATTCAATATTATCTATCACATAAAACAAGTAACCTAATAAAATAATATAACAATTTTTTAAAGTAATAAAACAATGATATTTTTCAAAATAACATGTAGAAAAAATATACAGCCTATATTTATTAATAATTAATTCGAGAGCTAGTTTTCTGACCAATATGAGATTAAACCATTACCTATAATGTGATCCATTTCAATTTTAGTTTATATATATATATATATTCTATAATCCCATTTAAGAATGAGAAATGTTTCTTATTTTCAATAATGAATTTCATAGATAAAAAACTATTGTATATAGAACCTATAACAAAATTTATTATTCTTTATACATTTTATAAATTTAATTTCCCATTATCACATTAAAATCTAGCAAAATAAAACACACTAAGCATTAATTATTATTTAGGTATATTTTAATAATATAAAACCATATCATCACTATATAAAATTTATTATTGAACAATATTCAAGATTAGTCACAATCCACGTTTCAAATGGATTTAATTGGTGTATTTTAAATTTTTAAATAAAATAGTCCAAAAAGTTTTACTAATTCATTAAAATCATACAACTCATTAAGAAAAAAATAATTATTTAATTAAATAATTATATGTCCAATAAAGAACCTTAAATCTCCAACCAGAATTATTACATATTTAATTTTAATTAAATCTATATATTCCGTTTATAAAAGATAATTCGACGAATCAAAAATAATATCATTTTAAAAATGAAAATTTATTTATATTTTTTCTTAATAAAAAATAACAACGAACAATTTCATGACTAAAACTATTTTAATATTGATTGTAATATATTCAACCATACCATTAACATGGGTCATATTTATGACTATAAAACTCATTAGATTGTTTCACGTCATGATTATTAACAATTTCATAATAAGAAATTGGTAATATATATACCTGTTAATAAAATATGTCAATTAGAAAATGAACACGTAACATCCATTTAAAAATCTAAAATTTTAAAAAGATACATAAGGTAAAAATTTTCATATATCTTCTTGGGATAAATATTTATTGTGATATATTCCTTCTTTTTAAGAATATATTTTTTCAACTAATATTTTCTTATTTTTAATAATATATCCGGATATTTCTAGTTTATTTCAATGTATCGAATATGTAAAAATATATTTTTTTGGGTTTATAATGCTCAACTAAAATGAATAAATTATTTATAAAAAATGATATAATTAGTCATTTATATCATTTATCCATATTGTATTTTAATATATTTGTCAACATTAACAATATACAATCAGACATGAATTCATTGTGATATCCAATAACTCTTTTATAATTTTGGTTTTTAGTCATCAGTACACAATTACAATAACATTATATATAGTGTTGTATCATGGTGTTTTCAAAATTATATCATATGTAAGAATTTATACATAAAATTGTGCATTATAATATTGGGGTTTATCCTTTAGGACAACTAATTTTATGAAATTTTCTTCAAGATGCTCTATATCATAAAAAGGTTTTTATAAATAACATTAATAAAACATCACCTTACATATTCTTATACGAACATTTTTCTCTATTTATAAACTCTATATAGATTATTAATATTTGAATATCGAAAAAATATACCTTCATAAGATTTGGAATTAAATTTATTATCATCATCATTAATATAAATATTAAAATATGTTTATCCAAAAATATTAAAATACGTATTTTTTTGATTAATTCCTTTCTTTATTTTATAAGGAGCCTTCATTTGATTAAATCATAAACTAATTTTGTTAAAAATATAGAAATTTATACTACAATTTTTTCCCAATAATATTTGGTTGTTTTATAATTATATTTCATTATTATTTTCATTTGATTTAAACATATATTCTCTCATTTTAACTATCCCATTTTATTATGTTGTTCTATGGGCTTTGAACTTCTTATAATAATTATTTTATTAATTTTTTTCTTAAATTCATGATTCCAAAAATTACCACCACTATCACTTATAAATTCTAATAATTAATTTTTTTTCTTTTTTATCTATTATAAAACATATTTTTTACATTGAAATATTTTTAGATATTTGTATAATAAATTTCATCTTTGTAAATATTATATTCTTATATACCTTGAAAACCATATAATTTACAATAAAAAATAGAAGGATTCATAGTTATTGAAATATAATAATGTAAATTGTATAAAAGTATTATAATTTATCTTATAAAATACAATTTTGAATATTTAATTATGTTGATTAGTATTTATACCAGTGCCCAAAACCGGGTTACAACATTGTTTTACATAGGAAATGCGAAACGCTTTTTTATCTATATATATTATAATTTCTTGAAAAATATATGGCCCCTTAATAAATTCCATAAGATATTTTATAAAATAATTTCCTTCCAACACATACAATTATTTTTTTTAATGTTTTATGAATAAATATAATCTTTTCCATGTTGCATAAAATAATATAAATTCGACATTAAATCCTACGAAAATATCTTTTTGAAATATTACAAGCATTCAAAAATATAGTAAATAGAAAAATACAAATAAATATATTCTTCAATAGAACAAATATAGAAATTTAATATAAAATAATATATTATATATTATGAATCTCACCAAAATGGTTTTCAATCCGTCTTAGGTAATCATTGAACATTAAATTACCTCTTTCGTATTAATTAGATGATGTGAAAATTAATATGTCCCCTATCATGTGTCTAGAGAACCCACTACCCATATATCATGTGTCTTTCCTAGAACATCCAAGGAATATATAAAAAAAAAATTTCACATATCATCATTTCCTAAGAAATTTTATGTCCAATAATGTAAGAAAGATAATTTTTTGAGAATACCTATCGATATTACACATTTCTTACTAGTGAATTTTGATGATATTCATTTAGAGATATTATATTTGTTTATGTAATAGATTGAGTAAACCATAATGAGTATTCACGTATATAATGATCAATGATTACAGATATAAAAATGTAATGATAAAAAATTACACTGCGGTCTTTAATAAATATGTTTTTATATATTCTATAATTTTGATTATCATATCCTATTTCAGTGTTATAATTGTTAATTTTCTAAAATCACATCCATTATTGTAACATTCTATTCATTGAATAATGAGAAATAACTACACATAATACATTTAAATAAAATTTTTATATATTCATTTTCTTCAAGAAATTCTTAAATTATGTTTTTCCCTCATTATTCATAAAAATGAAATCATTGTGTCTAAAAACAACTCTATTAGGATTCCCTTTTATGAGATAAATAATATTATTCTTATTTATAAACTTATATTTGATTACATTGTGGATTTTTTTCAATTAATATTGTATCATTATACAACCATTCAATTTCATCTTTGAATTCAATAATACATGTTTAAGATTCAAAATCATTTCATTAATAATTATAACTACTAACCTATTTTTTTCATATGTATTTCAATAGCCGACTACTTTTAAGATCACTATTTATTACCTGAATTATAATTTTATGAAAATATCAATCCAATAATATATTACCCCCCCCCCCCTTATTTTAAAAGCTCATTTTCCTAGGATTATTATTTATTTTTTGATATTATATCTTCATGTGAATGTTTCTCAAAAATTTATAATAGGAAACTCCATAATAAAATTAAAAAGAACCTTACGACTCATATTTAGTCAATCATTATCTATAATAAAATACCTTATATTACATCTAGTGTTTTATTTATTCTTTTTAAAAACACATTTATCAACATGAGAAACATAATCCCATTTACTTCCCTATAACTCAAAATTTGATGAATTTGGTAGAAACTGTGAGTTCTGATTTAAAATAAATTTCATTATTTTTTAAAGATAATAATTTAATAAAAAAAATTCCATATTATAATGATGAATAAGTGAATGAATCTAGATTAAATTCATTAAAAAAATTAACCAAATCATATGAAATTTTCTTATCATTCAATTTCCTAGGTAGGTATCTATGAAATATTTACACTAGAAGTTTATTTTTTTAAAATCCACCCAAATAATTCATACAATTAAAAATACTAGTTAAATTGTGAGACATTTTATTCACAGTCTCATCATCACCAATCTAAATGTATATATATTCATATATAAAGATACCATTCTTATTACTTTTAATGTTATCAAATATAAAATGATAAAAATTAATAATTATCCACATTTTATGAGTACTTTTCTTGCCGAGACATGGAGAAAAATATTTATCCTGACAATAAAATAGAAAATAATCATTATAGTTTTAGTCAAAAAATATTTCACTAATTTATTCTCCATTAGTGATTCAGGATAATCCTATAAATGTTTAAAGGATACTCTATGGTACTCTAATGATGAGTATATGTCTTCTAGGAAGGTTTTAATTCTATAATTCCAGTAACCATAGTCTCAACTCAAAATTTCGTTTTCAATGTGGACTCCAAAAATAATATGATCATTTTCTCTCTATAAAAATAAATACATTCCATAGAGATTTAATGTAACCTCCCAGAATATCCGTATAATATTTTTATCTACGGAATTATTTGGAGACTACAAAATCTGATGGTGCGCGATTCCAAGGCCTAGAGTGCCCAGAATGATCCGTCGAAGTTTTTTTATGCTTTAATTAGTGCGCATAAGCAGTTTTCATGAAAATGTGGAGTAAATCTTAAACGGTTTCTCGGGTCTGGATTTTTAGGACACAATTGCGTTCCGGATGGCTGGTTTACCCTAGGTATGATTTTAGTTTATTTAGTGCAGGCCTCCTGTGTGAAAACCCGAAAATGGAATAACAGTAAATAATAAAATTAAATAAAATTATTTTATTTTTCAAATGAATATAATTCACAAATTTTAACACGAATTACAAATCTAATACCACCGATGAACTTCTGAAGGTATGATTTCTTTGGGAAAATACTAACATTGGCCAGCGTGGGCCACTAGTGAATGTTAGTTGTTTTTCAATAAATAAAATAATTAAGTGGCCATTATTTTATTCTAAAACCCATAAATTATATATGGTAACTCAAATTGAATAATCGAGAGTACTATTGAGTTCTTTGGGGCGTTTTCTACTTAGGTGGAGCATAACCATGAGCAGAGTGGGATGAGGGTAAACGTTAATAATTTATTGAAATTTTTTATCAGGTACATTCAATAAAATAATGAGTGGAATCTTTAAACTTTTGAATCAGTGCTCGGATTAATAATCTGAGGGAACTTTTTAATCTACAGTGCTCAGATTCACTTAATAGAGACATTACTTTGACCGTAGTTGGTTTATAGAAAGTGAAATGTTTTGTGACTTTTCAAAAGAAATTAAATGAAATAGTTTTATTATATTTTTCCATTTCCTTCTATAGACAAGAAAATTGGTGCGGCCAGCAATGTGTCAAGACAATAAATGTCTTGACCTACCCACCCTATGTGACGAAGTTGTTGGGGAATTAAGAAACATCCCAATTAATAAGCCCCATTAAATTCCAACTCTGTTACTTACCCTCCCCTCTCCTATATATAAATATAGCATGGGAGAATGTACGGGAACAACTTCACCATGAAACAATGTGCTAAAGGAGCGACGTGATGCCAGACCCTTAAAATATAAATTTGATCCCAGCGAGAGGTGACGGGTGACACCAAACCACGAACCGGAGGACAATATATGGGCTACATCATTGGGAACCTGATGTGGGAACGAAGAACACCAACCCACCTTCAAGTCATGGATTCTCTCCAAAGGGTACGAGGTATGGGTTTATATTTTTATACATTTTAAATTATTTCCACTTCCTCGTTCATGAATAATACGAAGAATGTGGACCAACCGACTAACTGGTTGATCCGTGATTCATTAATTTTTTGAAGAAAGTTATTGTGGGGTATCTTTGTTGGGATTTTGATTCTCATTTATTTCAATGGATAATTAAACAATAAACCCCTTCATAATTGAAAGATATCATGGAGGGTTTGGGCATAACAAACCTGGAACAAACCCTCTGATACATTTCTAATCTTGCGCCTCCATAGATCATCGGCAGCGCGATGATACCTAACATCTATGTTGGGGATAGCACATTGACACACACTGCAAGAGGAGGTCATGGCACAAAGCCACCGAGGAGGAGTGGGGCATCGTTTCATGCCACTGGTGAGCAAGGGTCCATAGCTCATCTGTCGTGGTGGTCAGAGGAGGCGGCTGACACGAAGACCGGCACGACGGCCAGCCAGAGAAGGGAATATAGGGACACCATTGTGCACCAACTTTGAGCAGAAGCTATAGTCGAAACCATGATATAATAGGTGAATATCGTGCCTTTGTTGGGTTCCATGGTGATTGGGCAATTCCCATGTGGTGTCGCCGCTTCAATGGCCAAACGACCTTTGGGTGTTCGGGGTACCGGGGGAGCGGCTCCTAGAGCTACCAGGTAGACACCCCATAGGATGTGCACTACGCAGTTGGGCCTCCCTTCTACCAGACACCACCGGCGGCCTGGGAAGCCTGCCCAGTAGGCCTCCGAAAATAGTTCCGACCACCTGCCCAGCGGGCCGGCCCGGGCGCCACGGTGGGACAGGTCTTACCCCACTATGGGCAATCTCCCCTTCTGGGCAGAACCTTTTGCCGACTCGGCTGCCCTTGCGAGCCGCCCCTTTTTGTGGGTCGGGTCAGAGATTGGCTCAGCGGGTGGAGTCCTGACCTGGTCGGGCTGGGTCGGACAGACAGGGTGAGACTGGACCTGGATCCTACTGGGCCTAGAAACACATAAAGGACAATATCCTGATAACCGGATGCCCGTTTGATGAACCGCCTTCAGCATTGGTATCCTTGGAGTGAGGTGATCATTTTTAATTAATCCATGAGAGTTTGGGAGAATCATGGAGTATAGGTGGGTTGTATCACACCCGAATCCAACTGGGCCCTCGGCACTGAAATGTCACTAATGCATATACTGAGTGACATATTTATGCACCATCTATTGCATTGGAACCCCTATGATGTGAAGAATCAACAAGTTACTTCTTTTTGAGACTTCGTTCGGGTTGAAATACGAACGATGGCATGGGGAGGGGTTCTCCCCAACACGCTATGTATGAAGCCCTCCAACTAGCTAAGACCTGACGACTTATGACCTTTCGACATGGTGTGACTCGATGGCCCTGTGCGGAGTGCCTCTTTGTCATGTAGCATACCCACGGTGGGGAGCACCTCTGTGTGACTTGGCATACCCATGATACTCGACAAGAAGAGTACCTTAGCAAGAAATGAGGGGGATAATCTCTGTGTGATTCGGCAAACCCATGATGGGGAGTGCCTCTGTGTGACGCGGCAGACCCGTGGTACTTGAAAAGTGGTGTACCTTAGCAGTCCAAGGTTAGTGGAAAGTGCCTCTGTGTGGTGCGGCAAGACCTCTGTACTCAATAGAGGAGGATTTCTCCACTAGTTGAGGTGTTCGATGTGGTAACTAGGGATGTTACATGAGAATCATGTGGGTGGCTATCAGCATTCAAAGTTACCATATGTGGGTCAACATCATAATTATTTTTCTCCTAGTTGTATGCCTGGTTTGAGTTGAGACTCAGTTAGATCTATGTATTTTACCTGTGATGTACTTTTACGCATGTGGTACTTCTATCTTCGTGGTGTAACTTGTGTGGTACTTCTACATTCGTTGTGTTACAAACATGGTATACATCCGTCATGTATGAGATGAGTATATCTTGATAACCAAGGTATATGTATGGGCATATACCTAAGTAGAGTTTACGTTTTTCTTTGTTGTTTTCCCTTTGTGAACAATAAGAAACATATGGGGTCTCGGGGTCTCTACAAAGTATCGATATACTAACCCATGCCCGGTCATCGCCTGCACCTTGTTGTGTCTTGTGCAGATGACGTATGACACTGGTCCAGGATGAGGGAGACAAGAATGGACGGTGCTCAGAGGTGGATCATTTGGTAGGGCATGATGTGTGGACTACTGATCATGATTTGTACCTACCCTTTGGGTAAGATCTGTGGTGGAAAATCTAGGAGCTTCTTTTCATCTTTTTTGTTTTGTACTTTTAATTTGTACTTGTAATTTTCTTGTTGGTCTTTTATTCCATCCCCTTTTCATCGAACACTCATTTACTTCAACAATTTAAATCATTGTAGATTCTTGTTGTGTTTTTGGACCATGTTTCTTATACAGGTTTAAAGGCAATTCATTCAAGTTTTAGGGAATATTCCTTTTGGTGCTAGTCACCATCCCTTGGCCTATGAAAGGTGGGATTTGGGTAGTCATGAAATGAGCCCTAGGGGACTGGTCATGACCAAGTGGTATCAAAGGATGTTGGTTCTACTGAAGAACTAGTACTCTTATCTTTTCAATGTAGCAATAGTGTTTATGGTTATGAGTGTTATTTTTAGTTCTACGAGTCCAGTGTTGGTGTATCAGCCGATATATCCATACACAGGGACTCTGAATTCTGATTTCTGACTCAGTACATGGAAACACTGATTGAATATGTTTTAAGAGTTTTTTCTTATGACATATTTGGAGACTTCTCACTAGGTATAACATAATGGTTTTGGTTCACATTTTCCTTATCAGGATGTCACCACATAGATAGCCAACTAGGATTCTCAAGAGAGTACACAATAATATCCCACCGGGTGATGAGGCTTTGTTGTAGGGTCCTCTTACAGTGATAACACCTTCGAGTTTTGCACTAGTAGCGCCACCAAATGTTGGGTAGTAGATTCCACCAGCCGCACCAGTAGAGGGTGCATGCCGAATGAGCATGTTGTACGAGTTTTTGGGGAATAGAGCTCTAGGGTTCCGAGGTGAGACAGATGCCCAGGAAGCTGAGGACTGGCTGGAGGTTGTGGCTAGAGTTTTCCACCTAGTTGGGACATCGAAAAATCAAATGGTGATCTTGGATACTAGTATTTACCAGTGTTTGACAATGAGGATGGTCTGAATGGTGATGATGCTTCGATACATGGACCGTTTCTCAAAATGGTACCTTTGGGTAGTTTTCTAGCTATAAAACTCCTCGTTGGTCAGCAGTTATATCTGACAGTACCAGTAGAGGATATATGTAGGCTTAGTTCACTAAACGTGTTTCAACATTAGATACCCCTCTGGTTCTAAGGTGAGCCTAACTCTCAGGAGGCTAAGGACTAGCTTGAGGAGGTGGAAAATTTCCATCTTTCCAAAGCACCATTCAATCATATGGTGGTCCAAGTAGAGAGCCATATACTTGGAACTGTAGCATAATGACAATGTTGCAGTTACCTTGATCATGCAAAGAGGTGACTTTTCCATGGACAAGATTGAGAACATTCCTCAATGAAGGGGTTCTCCTTCCATAAAGAGAAAAGGGATGAGAGTTCCCTATTGCTTCTAGAGATTTATCAGGATGACTTGTCAGATATTTAGTATTAATCAAGTCGTAACGACCATCATCGGTACTTGATGAATACAATACAATTAGTGCTTCATGGCTCAGACCTCAGAGAGAGGTGTGTTTAGGGACATCCAAGCCAGCACTATTCCCATATGCCTTCCTACCTATGTTAGGGTGAAAGAGAGAAACATTGATGTAGAATGTTATTTGGATGAGTGAGTACATCTAGTAAATGTTAGCAGTATGAGAACAATTAACTAATTCAATTATCAGAGACATGAGAGTGTAAAATTTTTCAGGGAGAGGAAGTGTTAGTGACATATGAATCTGTAGGGAAGCTGACAAGGAATTGGAGCTAAGAGAGAAGCATGAGGTGGTATACTTTTTGATATGTTACAACCACCACCTCAATGTGATCCCCACCAGGATCAAGAGGATGGAGGAATGGGGAAGGGTGTAGCTGCATACGGTTCAGGAGTGTGACCCAAGGGCTCCAGGAATGATTCGAGGTACGGTTTGTGTCAACTACTTGATATAGTATAAAAACACATTGGAACGAATCATTCCTTCCTTCCATGAATCTTGTACAATACCTTGTGTTTCTGGTCAAACTGTTGACATGACTCTTTTGTCTGGAGATACCTTTGGGAGGAGACTCAAAAATCACACTTGCTAATGGTGCGATCTGACCATTGAGGTGAGAGTTTCGGTTGAAACCTCTTAGTGGAAATTTTGAGGCCCTATGACATTTGTTTGGGTATGTACTAGACTACACAGTTCATACTCACAGTGAATGTATTAGGCAAAAAGGTTGTGGTTTAGATACAATGTTAAAATGTTATTTTCCATGGTCAGTGAAAAAGGAAACCCATGCTACAAAAGAAAAACTCATGCAAAGGAGTGTGCATTTGACCACTCTTGGGTCGGCCAGCCATACCCTTATGGAATCTTGAATTTTGAGATTTTAGTTACATTATATACTGGAAGCGTGTGGGGAAATCTTTCATAAGATGTTTCCAGGTTCACGTCCATGAAGTGAGAGGGGCATCTGCTTTGGCTGGGTACTATCAGATATTTGAACCTAACATCTCTAGGGTAGCGGCACCCTTGTCTTGTTGACAATGAAGGGGGAAGGATTTACATTAGAAGAATAAGTGTAATAAGAACTTTCACGAGTTGTGATATTGATGATGGATAGAGATCCTATAGGATAATGACTTTGAGATAGTCTATACTTTAGGGAAGGGGAACGTGGTAGAAGACGCATTCAGTAGGAGGTCTGGTCTACAATAGCTGAGTGAGGAATTCGAGTAGCTAGTCACGCTTAGGATATCCTTTGTGGAAAAAGATGGAGTAGCTTACCTCTAGACTAGGACTGTCACTCGCCAAATTCATCTATGAATCATAGGGAGGAATATCTTGGGATGTTGACAGTAAAGCCTGATTTTCTCAAATATCCTTAGGACGATCCCTAAAGGATTTTATGAAAGTGGGGAGCCCATAATTCTCTTTAGAAAACATACCACGGTACCAGTGATGCTTCAAGAGGAGGTGTTTAGTGATTTCCATAAAATCACTTTAACTATACATCTTTGTGTGGCCAAATATACCAGGACCTCCGGTATCGCTACCAGTGGCCAGGGATGAAGGAAGTAGTGGTAGAGTTCGTAACACTTTGTCACACTTTTCAACAACTGAGGACTGCCTAGAGCTTCTAGAAGTTTTATACCAATAGTAGGAGGGATCCCATGTCTTTCTATGGGTCTCACCTCAACGAGTTTTGAAGATATTTGGCCGAGGCGGAATGTTATCACAGAGGGTTACTAGACCATTTCTGATACATTGGAGGATATGCGAGGTGGAACACCACTTTTAACTTACACCACAATTGGAGAGGCAAAACGACACTTCCATGAATCCCAGTTGAGGAGAAATGTGAACAACCCATACCATGTCATCCACCACGGCGAGCTGGAATTTGATGATGGGGTGACTTTTACGGTGCTACTCATGGAGATAGAGGATTGACACGAGTGAGTCCTTCATGGACGGTTGAGCCCAATGGTGCGAGTTATGTGGCAGCATGGGGACCTACAGAAGATCACATGGGAGTGGGAGTCTCATATTCATGATCAGAACCCTATTTTGTTTGTTTTTCGTTAGTTTTGGATTTTAGGAATGTATAGCCCTAATTTGGGGAGAATGTAATGTCATGGATTTTTTTTGTATAATTGTTTTTATATATAAAATTATTTAGACACCGTAAAATCTGATTGTGTGAGATTTTAAGGCCAAGAGTTTCGGGAATGATCCGTTGAAGTTTTTTTATGCTTTAATTAGCATGATTAAGTAGTTTTCTTCCAAAAGGGGAATATTTCTTAATTGATTGCTCAGATCATAAATCAGAAGGCGCGGTTTCATTTATGATGGAAGGTTTAACCTAAGCACGTCTTATGTTTTTTCGGTGCATGCCTCCTATTAGGAAACCTGAAATTGGAATAACCGTAAATAAAATAATGAAATAAAATTATTGTATTTTTTAAATGCTTATAACTAATGAACGATGACTCAAATTGAATATCAGAGACCACCACAGAACTCGTGAGGGTAAGATTTCTTTAGATTGGTACTAACATTGGCCAGTGCGGGCCAATAGTAAATTTTAGGTTTTGGCAGTTAATAAAATAATTAAGTGACAATTATTTTATTTTAAAATCCATAACTTAAAAATGGTAACTCGGATTAAAAATAATAGAGTATTGTTGAGTTCGTTGGGGTGTTTTCTTTTTAGGCGGAGCCTAACCTTGACCGGTGTGGGTCGAGGGTGAATGAAAATAATTTGTTGACATTTTTTTGGTTACGTTTAGTAAACATACGAGAAAAAATTTCAATCTTTTGAAATGGTGCTTGGATTAAAAATCAGAGGGCACGGTTGAATCTGCAGCTCCGGGATTCACTTAAGGGAGAATTAACATTGACCGCAGTAGGTTTAGATAAAATGTTATGTTTCGTGAATTTTTTAAAAAATTGAAATAAAATAATTTTATTATTTTATATCATATCCTCTAAAGGACAAGAAAAGGTGTGGGACATCGATTTGTCAAGCCATTAAATGGTTTGACCTTTCAACCCTAAGTAACGACATCATTGGAAAATTTGGAAGCTTCTTCATTAATGAGACCCATTAAATTCCAATGTCATTACTTACCCTCCTTCTATACTATATATATGGAGTTTGGGGGAAGGTATCAACACAAAATTTCCAAGAAACTATGTGCTGAAGGAGCACCGCTATGTCAGACCCTTAGAAAACGAAGAGGATCTCGGTGGGAAGTGGCAGGCGACACCAAACCATGAACCATAGGACGACGTAGGAGTTGTGTCATTGGGAACCTGTTTTTGGAAGGAAGAACACCAACCCACCATCAATTCGCAGATGCACTCCAATGGGTGATGATGTAGGTGGTTTATTAGATTATCAATTTTAAATGAATTCATCTTCCCTGTTTATGATTAATACGAAGAATGCATACCAACAGACTAACACATTGATCCACGATTCATTTGTTTTTTCTGGAGGTTGTTGATGGGTATCGTTGTTGAGGTTTTGATTATAATTTATTTCATTGGATTATTAAACCCTTAACCCCATCATGTTTTCAAGCTAACAAGGAGGGTCTGATCCTAACAAACCCAGCCTGAACCCACCGATACTTTTCTCTTCTTGTGCCTCCATGGAACACCGATGACACAACGATACTGACCAGCTACATTGGCGATTGCGTGTCGACACACACCACAAGTGAAGGTCACGACACAAAGTTATAGAGGAGGTTCGGCGGGCTATCGCGCACTGTTGGTGAGAAAGGAGCCACGACTAACCAGCCAAGGTGGTCAGAGGAGGCAGTCAGCATGACGACCGGCTGCGGTAAGGAAGGCATGTGCACTTTTGTGGGACGCCTGTGAGATGGATCTGCAGCCAAAGCCATGAAGGGGGAGGCATAACTTGCACCTACGGGGGGTTCTGCGGCCACTGGGCAGTGCCCACGTGGCGCCGCCACTTCAAAAGTAGAACTACCATTGGCCGTTCTAGGTTCCTTGGAAGTATCTCCCCCAAGCCGCTTGGCGGACACCCTGCGGGACACGCTCTATGTGGTCGGGCCCACCTCCTGTGGGATGCTGCCAGCTAGCTGAGCTAGCTTCACAGTGGTCCGCCGCCAATGGGACGGGCCACGCCCCACTACGGACTGGGCATCACCCCACAACAGGTGGGGCCACCCTTACGGGCCTCCCCTTTTGCGATCAAGGCCACCCTTACGGTCTACCTCTTTTTTTGGGTAGGCTTGGTCCAGACCTCAATAAATTGGTCTACGTCAGCTGCAGCACAACCCAGATAGGGTCAGGACTGGTTGGTCTGACCGGGTCAGACTGGACTCGGGCCCAACAAGGCCCAAAAACACTTAATGGGTCTCCTCATGAGAACCAGACATCTGTTTGGCGCACCATCTACAGATTTGAGATCCTTTGAGCGAGGCATTAATTTTGAATTACATCATGAGGGTTTTAGAGAAACATGGAGTATGACTTGGTTGGATCACACCCGAGTCCAATCGGCCCATAGGCACTAAAATGCCGATAATGCACAGAGCGGGCATCAGATTGATGCACCATCTATTGCGTAGGAACCCTTATGAAGTGGAGAATCATCGGGTTAATTATTTGTGAGACTTAATTCTGGTTGAAGTATGAACAATGGCATGGGGAGTGGTTCTCCCAAGTGCACTACGTATGGAACCCAATGATTGGCAGAGACCTGATAAATACGGACCCTTCAACTCGGTGTGACTCGATAGCCTAGTGGAGAGCGCCTCTTTGTGACCTGGAAGACCAATGGTGAAGAGCGCCTCTATGTGATGTGGTAGACCCTCAGTACTCGACAGGAGGTTTACCTTAGTAGGCCACGAGGGGGAGCGTCTCTATGGGATGCGGCCTACCCATGGTGGGGAGAACCTCTTGGGGACGTGATAGACCCACGTCACACTACATGAGGAGTACCTAAGTGGTCCAATGATAGTGGTATGGATCTATGTGTGATGTGGTAGGCCCACTGTACTCGATAGACGAGGAGTTACCTAGCAATAGAGGTGGTTAACGTTGTGACTGGGGATGTTACTTGAGAATCTCGTGGCTGGCAATCATCATTTATAGAGATACTCTATAGGGCAACATCATAATCCTCTATCATTCAGTTGTATACCTGGTTTGATCTGAGACTCTGTTTAAACAAAGTCTTGTAACTGTGAGGGACTATTACCAGTGTGGTACTTATATCTTCGTGGTGTTACCTTTGTGGTACTTCTATCTTCATGGTGTTTCCCTTGTAGTATACTTCCCTCATGTATGAGATGATTATATCTCGATAACATATGTATATTTATTGGCATATACCTATGTAGAGTTGATTTCCTGTTATATGGTTTTTTTGTGGAACATTAGGAGACCTACGAGGTATCATGGTCCCTACTGAGTATCGTTATACTCACCCCTTCATGGGATTCTCCCGCACATAATTGTGTCTTGTGCATACAACATACATCATTAATCGAAGTTGTGGGAGCCAGGACTGGACAGTTCTCGGAGGTGGACCATTTCACATGACGTGACGTAGCGACTACTGATCATGAGTTGTACCTACCCTTATAGTTCGATCCATGGTGGATTATCCAGGACAAACTTTTCACCTTTTTAGATGTTTTTTACTTTTTATATGATCTTTTAATATTCATGTTGGGCTTGTATTCCATCCATTTTGCATTCAGCACTTTTTTACTATAGTAGTTTACATCATAGTTTCTTCTTGTTGTGTTCTCGAACCATGTGTTTGTACAGGTTTAAAGGCAATGCCTTCCTGTTTTAGGGAATATTCTTTTTATTTCTTGTCACCATCCCCTGAATTAAGGAAGGAGGTCTTGGGGTAGTTACGATACAGGCCCCGATAGGCAGGTCCTGAGATTTAATAATATGATATACATAATAATATAAATATTCATATATGTTCCATGCTCTAATAAAATTTTTTTGATCTCCATTATGTGATGAAAAAATATTCTGATGTCGAATTTAACAATTTATAAAATATTAATATTATATATGTGTGATAATGAAATTATTATAGGTGATTATAAAATATATAATAAAATACTATTATAGTTCTTATGATTAATGATATTTTATGTCTTTTGTTAACCCAATGAACATTAGAGTGAATCATGAATGTAATGTAATAACTCTTTTGAAAGAGAATAAAAAAATCTATAACCTTAATTTTTTAACATGAAGTGACAGACCATTAAACATACCTTTTTCGCACATTTTGGAACAAACTAATATCCCTATACTTTTCAAACAAATTGAAAAAAAATAAGAACATTCCCTTTTGTAATGGAGGCTAAAAGCATCCATGATTTGTTCAGACTCTGGAGAAAACAAAATTACCCCTTTCTATTCGAATACAGCATAGCCTAGAAACCTACATTATCAAAATGGAGTCATGAATAAACATACATGTATTAGGGAATTATAACCTGAAATTATATATATGGACTTGTATAGAAAATAATCGACCAATCATCAAGGGCATAAAAAATGATAAGAAGTAATATAACCAATGAAACAATACTATGACAATTGGAAAATTGAATATGATTATAGGAAGTAAAAATTTGGGACCAGATAAATTTATGATGATGTTGTGTTTAGTGCTTCTTCATAGTGATGAATGAAAGAATTAATTATACAATTATTTAAAATTTCTTAAATAGATCAATCAATTTCCATTAATTAGTATTAAAAAACGTTATTTATTGTGTTTATTTTTTCACAATATAATTAGAAAATGATATTTTAGTATACTATCATTGATGTTTGTTTTTTTCCAATCCAACCACATTGGTTATTTTTCAATGATTAATAACTACAATAATGTTCATGGAAAATAAAAAACATGAAAAACTAAATTTATAAGAATAACTAAACATGTTATAAATTGTAATCATTAAATTCGAAAATAAATATTATCATAATTACTAATATTAAATAATTCAAAAAACACTCATATATCACAGAAGTTTACACCATCATATCTCAAATAATATAGATTTTCAATCAGAAAATTTTAAAATATACCACTAAAATATTGGTTCATGCTTTTTCTAATCTAATTAAAACATAATTATATGTTAATAAATTATTATATTTTTTCAATATTGTCAGTATAATTAATATATAATTATATGATAAATAAAACATAGAGTATAAGTAATATGAACATAATATAAATTGAAATAATAAAATTAGGCAAAATAAATAATTTTGTGTCTTTTGTAAAAGAAATTTTTTACTAAAAATTATATTTTTCCATTCAATATATAGAATAATTTTATTTTTTCACATCAATTTATATCTCATAAAACTAATAGATATATATTTGTTTTTATACTATATTTTAAATTGAGGTTTATTTTTCATGACTTCCAAATACATGTATGAATAAAAACATTGGAAAAATATGATTTCTTATTTGATTAGAAATTTCATGAGACTCTAGTTTCCAATGTATAATGATATCCTTTTTCAATATTATTGTTCATCTGACTCTAAAAATTTCAATTAATATAACACAAATCATATTTATTTATATTAAAATAATTCATTTCAGTTGAATTTATATCATATAACATACATAAAATAATAAATAATTCCAAAAAATGAAAAATTTACATATAATTAATCTCATTTTAGTAAAAATAACCATAAATATTATACATTAATTATATACACTAGAAAATGATGTGTAATTATGTTTCTAAATATAAAAAAATATTATTATTTTATGTTTAGAATATATACCTTTTTTAAATAATTTGAATGAAACCATAAAACTAATTAATTTTCTCAAATATTTTATATTTTGATTAAAATTACAAACGATGAATAACAAGATATAGTTCACTTTAGGTAAGGAATATTAAATATTTTTTATCAATATTATTTAATTTTAATATGGTATGTGTTTATTATTACTATATTTATAAATTCATTTTAAAAGTTGATTCCATATTTAAAATTCTAAATTAATAATTTATTTATATGTTACATTTCTTTATTCATAAAAATTAATATATAATTATGAAGTGGTATGCATGATTTAATTTAATTTCATTAATCTTGTTCGATAATTATTAAGCATGAATCTATGTAGTGACATGCTATGTTTGATACCAGAATTAGTTCTCAACTACCTTTAATTAAAATATTAATTAATTTTTTTATATTAAATTTTAAAATTGAAATTAGTTTAAAAATATTATGTATTGGAGTTATGATTAATTGGAATATGTCCAATGAAAAATATTCTTGGGTATATTGAGTTTAATCATACATACCAAAATACTAGAGTATTAAAACATATCTTAGAACTTTGTGGGTCATCTCTCTACAGAAATATGATTACGGATATGGAGATTTTTAATTTAATTTAATTCCAAAACATATAATGAAATGTTAATTTACCTGATGCAGATGATCTATTTGGACATTTGTATATATATAAATAAAACTTCTATTTATAGAAGAGTTAAAAAAACATTGATCTACCTAAATAGTTAAAAATTAATATGATTTTCACCAATTGGGTATATAGATGGAATATGATTCAAAAAATAAATCCATTAAATTTTGTATAAAATTAATAGAAATAACGTGTCATATGATAGATATATATTAAATCCCAATTAGAATACTATGTGTTTAATTCCTTCAAATGTACAACATTTCATTATCACAAGTGCGTAACATGGATGTTTCTGCAATAGTATGGTTCTAATGAACAACATAATGTTTATAAGTGACATATTTGGATAAAATAATTATATATATATATATATGTTTTTAAATTTATATATGGGTTACAAAGTTTGAGTTTGGATTGTAGAGGAATTCTATTTACTTTGTACATACACAATATTTTCAAAAAATATTTCCACTCTAAAACTCGATTATCATTATTAATATCATCCAGATCTTCCCTTATACAAATAATTTGGCGGTGAAAAGATTTTTATTGTGAAATTAATAGATAGTGAAATGTGGATTGAGGACCACTTAAATGTATTAATTAAATTTCACAATATTAGTGGGAGAAAATTTATATAAATTCTTTATCAAATGCATGAAAATATTATAATTATATTATAAAATAATAAATTATTTTTCAACAAAAACTACGTCATAATCATAATAAATATTATTTAATATTAATCATTGAAAAGGATAATCTTAATGTAAGAATTAACTAAAACTAATGACTTAGAAAATGTTCTTAATATACATTATATATGTTATAGAAATAACCCCTCGAATAAGAAGAATTATCAATGTTTTAAACTAAATTTATAGATTCTTATGAGAATAATAAATGGATTAATATAATATTTTAAATTAAATATATAAAAATTTTCTTATAGAATATAGGTCTACTCTGACACACCTAATATGATTTTGTATATCAATTGTAAAGTTAGATAGAATGTATCCATTAATCCTACTTTCCATTATGTAATTAATTTTATTGACAGTAATAAGATCATTTTAAAATGATTAATGAATTTAGAGAATATTTTAAATATTATATGATAATTGTACTTGATAGATATATAAGTTATCTGATGTCTAGTTCATTGTTCTCTATTGATGGAAATTATGGATGATATTTTAAACTGAAGGAAGATATGAGTTGGAATGTTCCATGATATTTAATTATCATACTACAACATATTATTAGATCTTATATTCATTTAGTATAAGGAATAATGATTCCATTTTTTGGAATTATCTTTTTACCAGAAAGTGTTTCTGTTACATCATAAAATTTCTATGTCTGATCATAGAGTTATTAATGTTAATAGTTGTTCATCATGTATATATGATATCAAATAAAAAATTTAAAATTGTTTTGAGTTTATTTTATATTAGTATTTGGTGAATAGTTTATAATAAATATAGTTAAAATGAAAATTGGAAAGAAAATAGTTTCTAAATCAGTGACTGGAATGAAAATATTATATCATGTTTAAAGGGATTCATGTAAATTTTGTTTTTATTAATCTCATTTATATTATGTGTGTAATATTTTTGTAAGTGTTTTTTTGAAAAATATGTAATTAAATAGTATAGACTACAATTCATAGGATTCATTCACATATTTTCAATTTCGATACACATGAAATTATTATATCCATGTCACAAATTTTTATCTACAAAATTGGTAATGTATGTGGTAAGGAATTCTGGCTAATTTTAATGAATAATTTCCCCATTTAAAATTTTAATGATACTATTATAACATCAAATATGATACTGAAAATGTTTTTCACTTTTCATATATTCTAATTAAAAGTAAATTAGAGTTAATTTCTAAAAAAGTTTGTTTGCGTATTAATATGTTATTATGAAAAAAATCATTTTTCAGGTATCTGGTGGGAGTATGATTTGTCTAAGAGAAGATTATAACTACCAAATATAATTTTATTAGTTTTAAAATGCTAAAAAAATATTTATTTATATCCTAAAATTTTGATGGTTTGATTGTATAAGATTAATATAAAAGGAAAAATTTGTTATTAAAATATATCATGGTAAACATATGATATAATATGTTCTATGTGTGATGATAATGATCCAAATAAGTGATCAAATTAATAAACAGAAGTTATTAATTTCATATAATTTGATGTTTTGGGGTAATGGAGATTAAGTATGATTATTTTGTAAAATATTAATAATATGATTCCATAATAAAAATATTATTAAATATATCATACTACATATTTGTCACTCACTGTAATGTTTAGTTGGAGAAAATTTTAAATTAATCTCAAGAGATGTGGAGGAAATTACAAAGAGGAGTAACATGTTTAATGAAACAAAATAATTTATATCATACATAATGATAATTTGATTTTATATCATATATGATATATTTTATAGGATCTTAAATTTTATTATTCTAAGAATTAATAAATGTTTTTAAAAATATAAATTTTTCTTGTTTTTAAATGAAAATATGCACAATATCATTCTTTATTATTAGAAACATATGTTTCATGATGTTAAATGATAAATATCACCTTAAATAATATTATTGAGTTGTCAATAATCCATGATCATCTTGTTTTATTATGGGTTATGATATCTTATTAATATTTCCATGAGTTAAATATTACACATGATACTAACTTTTCTATACAAGACAAAAATAATTATCTAAAAAATAAATTTTTTAGTTCAAAATCACTTTTAAGGGAAAAGTGTGAAAAAGAAAAAGAACCCCCAACAAGAAAACCTACCTAAAGGGAACCACCATTGCAAAAACGAGTTAGAACAAAATCATCGATAACATTTAAGGTTCAGTGAGAATCAGATCTTAAACCCAAAAATCATCCTTAGACATACCTTTAAAATCATCATGTTCCTCTCAAAATCAAGAGTCGAATCCTCAGACAAGATACCAAATTGGCATCTGATGGAGTGAGTCACCAGGTTTTAGAACTATTTTATGGTCAGAACCACCAGTTTTTTTCACATGTAATGTGATATAATAATTTATATATTTTGGGATATATTCTAATTAATATACCCCATAAGATGATTTTTATATATACCTTCAATTTGAACCTCCACATTTTTACCTTACTTCTACAATACATGTGGTTTTTCTATTTAGGGGTTCCATGGTATGTTGCTGATTATTACACTCATTATACCACAACTAAGATGAAATTTCTACAATGTTAAAAAAATCTTAAATACATATATGAACATGATTTAACAAGGTTAATAAATTCATGTACAATCTATGTTCTGTGATAAGTGATCTGGATAACTACATTAATATGGGACATGGGATGTGATTGTCATACTTACCAATGATATGTGATTTATTAATTAATCTAATAATATATTTTTAGAATAAAAAATATATGAGATGGAATAGATAATATAGACATGTTATATATCAAGGGGTAACATTATGTACTAGAAAAATGTATTATATATTTTTCAATAGGATATTTATGAAAAAAAAATTAATGTGAATGTTTATATAGTGATATGAGTATATTTGATCAAGATCACAAAAAAACCCATTTACAAGTGGAGTATCACTGATGTTTTTGTAGAGGTAAATCCTTGATTATGTTATTTGAATTTTTATTCTATTATTTTTTTCAATTATTCAAAGTCTTATAGGGTCATATGGTTTGGACTTAGGCTATATATATACATTTGTACAAGGTGTTTATTCTAATGTAAAGAGAGTTTGATAATATATATTAAAAAAAGTTTAGATTGATTTATAATGATTTATAATGTTTCTACTAATAAATTTAGATATTTTGTTTAAATTGGGATATTTTTTTATAATTCTATAATATGGATATATCATATTATATGATATACCAAGAGTTATGTTTTACATTATATAAATGATTCAAATACTAGATATAATTATCTTGATATGGTATAAGGAATTTGATTCCTTTTTAATAACATTTTTTGGATTATATTATCAAGATCATGAATTATGAAATATCTCCAACATGGTTATTATTTGGTTATAATTCAACATGTTCACTCATTCTACTCTACACATATTCAATTGATACAGTAAACATATTATGTGGTTTCTATGGAGATTTTTTATATAAAAACATTATGGAAACCTTTATATTTTTGCTGATTCTCACATCTGGTTGCCTATTTCATCGATAATAAATAAATTTATGTAATCCCCCTATTGAATCTATAGATGAAATTGTAACATGAACATGGTAACAATAATATGACCCTTGTGAAAGGAAAATCAACTTAATGGAAATTATCCTCACCAATGAAATAAAAAATAAAATTTAGGAATATTTTAAATGAAATTTTGATATAATTATATAATAATGTATGTTAATTGATATTTTAAAAATTACTAATTATGTTGAAATATTTATCTAAGTTATAAATAATTAATTAAAATTTTATAATTAATAAAATGATTTTTAAAACATTTTTTATATAATGTATTCATAAATTAACATTTTTATTTCTTATGATTTTAGGATAATTTAATGAGACATTTCTAAATTTTTAAATATGTTATAAAATTATTTATAAATTTAAATCTTGTATTTTTCAAGTAAGTAGTGATTTTTATTAAAAATTTAATTTATCATATTTATAAATTTAATTTTATAAAATGGTGTCCAATTTTCAGTTTCCCCATGTGGAAAAATGGTGAGGGTGGGTTTTTTAGTTTTTTCTAAAATACTTGCCTTTTTTGGGAATAATAAAATACAATAATTCACAGCATAAATTCATTATAGGGTGAATAAACTATTACATGAGTTGTGAATGATGTAAGGACCATAATCTAGAACATCCCTTACTTATTCTATAATATTTGATGATAATTCTTCAAATATTCATAGTACTATGATAAAATACTAATCTAATTAGTTAATTATTAAAATATCACCACTCTTCTCAATTATATTTACCGACCCTCACCACCCCTTCTAATCAAACCTCTAAGCCTTGATGTCTATCAAATTTCTGACCAATAATTTCTCTAAGAATCACTTTTATGTCCACATGAACTAGGAATTAAGAAAATAGAAACCCAATCAACATAACGTGGATTCCAAGGGCATTTTCAAGAGGTTAAATTCTCATCCTTTTCCATTTAATTTATTATAATGGTCTTTTCTTTTAATATTCTATCCTCAAATCCTCTGTCATAATGACTGTAATTACCCTAGTATCATATATATTCAAGAATGATATCATTTTAATGTAATATCCTTGATCAAAATATTTTCTCTCTCTATCTCTATCTTATTTTAAGAACAATATCATCGTCCATGAGGTGCTGATATACAACCATCATTGACAAAAGAATTTCGTTCATCGATTTCTCCTTCAATGATGGAAACATAAACATTTTTACAGTTAACACATTATGTAATATATGTATTGCAACTTTTTTTATGTTTTTTTGTATCATATTAACATAAAAAAATACGATAAATTTAAATGAGTTCGTTATGATAAATAAACACCATAATAATGAAAAACATTATCACTAAACGCCTTATCATTTGATTTATTGTCATAAAATTTAAAGAAATGATATATATATATACACATATATATATTTCCTTTAAAAACATATAATTTAAATTATTGAGAGGTTTACCCTTTCCACAAGAACTTCTAGACTCATATACAAGTATAGAAATCATGAAAACCAAGGAAACAAAAGCTCATGTGTGATAAAATTATATCTTATAACTTCTCAATAAGTTAATAATAGAACATAATAAAATTATAATAAAAAAAATTATAAATAGTTCATAATTAATTTATTAATGTATATATATTTTTTATTAATGAAATTATGGTCAACTGAACAATACATTTAGACATAAGGTAATGGATTATACCTGAACCATCATTTTTCCCTTCGGGTTATTATTTCACTATCATTTCCCAAAATGTAATGATTATATATTTCTGTGTCCATATTGAATAATATATTTATATGTTCCAAAATCCTATATATAGATAATCACATATTTCATTTATGGGTAATATGTGTTTTTACAGGTTTCCCATTTCAATTCTGTGTGATATGCAAACTTGATTTAAGGGAAGGTCTTATATTATTTCCTATTTCCAAGTGCAAATTAATATCTGTTATAATCCGATAAATATTTTTTAAAATAACTCATTCTGTTATAGCAAATATATTTGTTCACTTCATGTTTTATATAATTAATTTCACAAAAGAACTATTCCTTTTAAAATAAACGAGTATTTCAATCAAGAATTTCTCTAAGAATTTATAAGAAAATTTTAAACAAATTCAACACTATTTATGATTCTTCTATTTTATTAGGATTAATATTTTATGATATCATATACCAAAATTTATTAAATGGTTTATGATTATTTTCACTATGGATGCACAATCTCTATACCACTCGCCAAATTACTCTAAATGATTAGTGATTATTTTTACTAATTTATAAAGTTATTTAAATTTTATAAGATAGTTTCAATATGAATTTATATATTTATATTATTTCACCGCATCATATTATAAATGAATTTAAATTAAAATGTGTCATTTAGGGAACACTATATCCCCTTGATGAAATGATATGTCTCACGAGACAATCAAATTTGGTTATTGGCTATCGTCTTACCCGATTATCTATGGTGTATTGGTAGAAGACATGATAGTATGTTATTGATGTTCTTAATTATGAATTCCCCCATTATGGGATTATTATGTAATATTACATGTGATTATTCGACAAGTATAATATCTAGGGTTACATTTCATTTTCTTATGATCATTTATATGGCATTATTTAATCATTTTTTATTCTTGTCATATTATGCTCAAGATTATTAAAAAATGACTTTTCATTTAGTAATTCAACATGCCTAATGGATATGTTTATGATAACATCCACTATATTATGTACCCTTACCAAGCATCCAAGATCACTTTTTTCTTATGTTTTATTTTCCTTAGCACGTGAAGACAATTATTATGAATGACATTCAAGGATAATCTAGGAGTTATGGATGCTTTCAATGAAATTTATATATAATTCTACATTATAATATTTTAATGGAAAACTAATGTTTGTATCTAGTTTTTCAAAACTAAAAATCAATTCAATATTTTCGGGGGAACCATCTCAATGTTACTAGTGTTAGGGTATTTAAAATTTATATAAAAAATAATATAGATAATTTTGGAAAAGTCAAACAATCTGAACATTTAATGATTAAATCTTTATAATTTTTTTCATTTTCATTTATATTTTCAGATGGAATATTGAAGATAAAAATATAATATTTTTTCCCATCCGGATGAGTTACCATGAAATATAATTTTATAATCATGTCTATATGTGTTTGATACCTTTACAATCCTTCATCTATCTAATAAATTTCTTTAAAGAATATTAACTAATACAAATATTCTTTGAATCTTTTGGGGATTGGGTTTGTCTATTTACTCAGGGTTCATGCACTACAAGCATTCTTTTCATGTCGATGGAAACATTTTTTAGGTCACATCATATGTTTTACCATATCATAAAAATATTAGTTCTTATGGAATTTATTATATCATAAAGAAGATGGTGTCCACTATGCATCTTATTCGTATCAAATCATGAACATCAATATATATGAGATAAATTATGGTTTTAAATTTTTAGAAAAATAGGCAGTTCTGTGGTTTTTTAGAAATCAATTCTATTATGATATCTACTTTATTTTTACCACACACATGTTTTACTTAAGATCTAATAATTTTATACATGATTTTAACCCTACTTTTTGAAGTTTTGTTTTAAAAACATTTGATATACTTCAGATTATTTTGAGAACCAGGACACTGATGAATTTCTAATGCTATTGAATTTGGTGGATTTAAAAAATAATTTTTAAAATTCAATTTTTTTTCAATTAATTATAAATAAGTTGTAACACCCCAAGATTTCATAGTACGTTACTTCTTCAAAGTAATTCAATAACTTGCACTACACGCAACACCGAGTTCTAGCGCACCATGACTTACCAAACAAGTCGTTCAAAAGCTGTTATGAATAGTATTAACTAAATTTTGAACTTTATCTAATCCTTATAATTTTAGAATCAAAATTACGAGTTTCTTAGACATAATGTAAGATCAAATAACTTTTTTTCAGATAAAAGAAGTATTTTTTTAAAAAATGAAATTTTATAGCCTTTTAATGGAGAAGCCTTTTTAAATCCAATATTTGAAACTTTTATATATTCAATTTGACAAAATAAACTTTTTCTTTAGAATCGGGACATAAGAATTTAGTTTCAATAAAGTTTTGGTGTTTTTCTGATAACTTTCATATCTGGGTGAATAGTAAAAAATACTATATTTTAACTAAAAAAATCTTTTTAAATAAAAATAATGTATATTGTTAAATTTTTAATTTTAATGGTTTGGAAATGTAAATAGATTATATTTTTACCATTTAATCCAATGATGGTCAGTGTAAGTAATTTCACTTAGAAATTGGACATAAACAAGTGTCAAACTTTTGGTAGTTATTATTTCTTAAAAAGAAGCCTTTTGGTTTTGACAGCGGGAATTAATTTTAAATTAATAAATATAACTTCAATGTTATGAATTTACTAAAATGGAATTCATTATTGAATCCAGAATATAAAAATTAACTTATGGAAATTTTTTGGTAATTTTCGGAAAACTTTTAATTTTTGATGAATAGTGAAAACACTGAGTTATAGTTTAAAAATGAATTTTTATTTAAATAATTATTTATTTTCATTAAATTTATTTTATGTCAAAATAGATACATAACACCTACATAAGTTCAAAGTAATTCATTGGAGCCAGTTTATAATAAATTTGGATATATAAAAAGTTTACTGAACTTTTCACCGTCTTTTACCCACCTCCTAGAAGAATTTGCAAATTAACATGAAACATAATTTTTCCACTTCTGTGGGTGGAATTTTGAAAATATGAGAGACAAGGTTAATTTCAAGAAGTAAAATGTGGTTCAATAAGATGAAAATAATATTTGTTGAATAGTAACTTCTTTACTTTTATTTACCACGGTAAAAAGTAAATTTGGTAATTAAGGGTAAAAATGAAATTATTATTACCCTAACACATGTCATAATTCTATTGGATAAGTATAATTCAACCAAAACCAACCTTAGGAAGAAAATATGAACCTTTTTGGTTCACTTGGATTAGATTAGGACATTTATTATTATTTAATTCAAAGAAGAGTTAAAAGAGTTAAAATCCACGTTTAATAACTAAAACATTTTTAATATATGGTTATATATAAGATAAATTCTGTTATAAATATCCATTAGAAAGACAAAAATCGTTCCTACATAATCGTATTTTATTTTTAATTTTTAAACATTAAATAAATTAATTTATTTATGAAAGAATGTTGATGTAGTAATTACCTAATTAATGATATATTAAAATAATTGATGTTATAAATATCCAAATAAATGTAATTTGAGAATTTATATGAATTACAATAATTTTATAAGTTAATATGACATATTATTATTGGTTATTTGAATTTTATTCGAATTAATAATTATGTTACGAATTTATCAAAAACAAAATACCCAATAGTGTCAACATTGACCTAAAAGAGTTTTTAAAACAAATATTATATTATTAATTGCTATTATATTCCTGAAACTCTATGATTCGGCCAAAGAACTTATATAATGATATTTATATCATTAATGGACCACTTGGGGGTCACTTGGAAGTATATAGTATGTTTATTAACTATATAATATAAAAATAAAAAGAAACATGGTAAATGTCAAACAATTTAACTAAGAGTTAAATCTAAAATATAATGTTACTATAGTGACCCAAACCTGTCTAAAATCTTTTGGTTGAGTGTTTTGAAACCCATCCCTACCTTATACTTTGAATAATCCACTTTTGAGCCATTATATTTTTCTATATGAATTTATTATAAATTAATACTTTAAGTTTTTCCTAAAGAGCCCATCCCCCCCCCTTATAAAAGGACACCACGTATAACCAATTACTCACACCTCTCAAGAATTTTGACTCACCCAACCTCTGCCCGATTAAGTTCCCTATATCCCTATACTCCTCCTAGAATCTTTACCTTAGGCAGAAGGCACTTCAAGAGTTCTTTTTGGTTTAAACCAAAGGGGGTTGCCCAAATTAAAGGTAACGATTTCTCTTAGATTCTTTTCATTTATTTTAATTCTCAAACCCCTAAACTCTTCTTATTCTTTTATTTTGTAACAAAACCAGTATCATAAATATACAAGGATATTTTTATAAGAAGTATTATAACTACACTTATACAAACCTTAATCTAATGGATGAAGAACATAATGTTTTTGTGGATGGAAACCAAACACCTCACGAAGAGATGATTGTTCAATTATCTCCTACCACCTCTCATGGTGTCCATTATGATGGAACAGTAATTAAATTTGATATTAATTATATTTATTTTATATATAAGCTTCTGTTATTCCTTTTTATAGCATACCATTATTCGTTTCATTTGTATATATATACGATAATTTCATTTGAGGAAGTACGGACTACCGCCCCCTCAAAGTGATATGACTTGTTCATACCATACATGGAAAATATAAAGGATGGTGTTAATTAACATTAGTAACACATATAAGATATTATATTATAATATAATAATAATATACCTATGTATCATTTGTTTTGGATTTCTTTTAAAATGAAAAATGAAATGGAAGTAGCGTTCGTGAGTACGTATGGATTACCGTCTCCATGAACACGATGATATTCATTTCTCCATCATATCCATTCAAGACTAACTCTTTTTTTATGATTAAAAATAAATTTTAAGGACTTTATATCATTCTCGATATGAATAATATACATCCTATTGATAACAAACAAGGCTTATGTAACGAAGCATATAATGGAAAATGAATCAGTTAACACTTGGAACGATGATAATACTAAAATATTATTAACAAAGAAATATTAAAAGATCATATATCATATCATATTTATGTATATGATTCTTTTTTAATTTAATAAAAATGATTTTAATATTATACTGGAGGTTAACTTACACTCTATCAAGGAAAAGTACAAGGTAAGGGTTTATTTCACAATCTCTTCATTATCCGAGGTTGTTTATACGTAATTATCTACTCGGGCCTCTTTATCATCCACATCCATGTTTCTTAAAAATGATTTTCAAAAGATTCTAACTATTTTACAGAATATGGGTTAAATTCATCTATAACCTTGTTTGAATTTTTATAAGATTTTTATAAAGGAATATTTCCGTCATTTTCCAAACAAGGTCATTTTTAACCTTTTCGACCGAATTAAGGTAAGAATGTTTTTTAACTTATACGGCTGGTGCAGCTATTTTTTGCCATTATAAAATAGTCAAAGAATCTCTTACATGCTTATAAGAATATTTTGAATTTAAATGTTTTATTTTAAAATTATGTGACCTTTAAAATATTTCAAAATGAATATTTTTAGAATTTATGAAAGGTACACTTTATCAAGATTTGAATTTTAAATGTTTTAAAGATTTATCTCTCTAAATATTTTTAATTAATGTCCATGTTTTCAAAATTATTTTAAGGTTTTATTTATATGGATATGAATGTTTTGAAATGATATTTCTTTTAAAAAGTTTTCAAAGTGGTATGGGACACTTTGATTCAAAAATCTCTTTTAAATTACTTCCTTTATAAATGTGTGACTTTTAAATGATTTCAAAAAAAAGATATTTCTCTCAAATAGTTTTGATTTCATCTATGTCAACATCCTTTGATGGATTTTAAGGTTATTTGGTGTTTAATTATTATGATACAAAACTTCTATATTGTATTGAAGGTTTTTTGATATGTTTGACTGTGGCCGTGTTATTTCTATACCATTCATGGTTTTTGGAGAAAGTATTGACATTTAGTATGCTAGTTTTAATACGAATGATTATGTTATGTTTAAACCTGTTAATATGAGGAATACATTAGTCACAGTAAGTGATGGGTGGAGCCATCTAGAGCTCCTCGATGCATCTGTAGGTCTCATGATTCAAACTAGTGTTTTGGCAGGAGGCCTTGACAAAATCTTATTTGTAGTCTTGGCACGCGGCCTTGGCTACGTGGTTATGATAGTCTGGCATTATGCATTCCATCATTATGAAAGTGGTTATTGATATTGTATGTCATTATTCAACTAGTATTATATCCATGTGAATAAGTAAATGGCATTATTTCATTTTAACATTTCCATATTATGTTGAAGTACATGTTGAAAAGGCTTTTGATTTAGTTATACATTGCCTTAAATGTTTATGATTATCTATGACAACTTCCACTATATTTTTATCCTTACTGATAATCTGAGATCACCCCATTTGATGTTTTATATTTCCCAGGATGTGAGGAATTAATTTATTAATGACCTGCAGGGATAGTATGAGGGTATATGAAGACAAGATTTTGTTGTAGTTTTTTTCTTTATGATGTAATGTAATACTTATGAATATGTCTTGTGTTTCCGAGGCTACTAAAATAATCGGTCTTTCAAGACTTGATATTTTGTGATCATGCCAATTTTATATAATAATGCATCGACTCAGGGTAATTGGGGTTGGGGTGTTATAGTTGGTATCAGAGGAAGTTTAGTACAAACCTTGGAATCTAGATTTAGATAAACTCTGATTAGATCACATAGACCTAAGATGGACTTTGAGGATTAGTATAGAAGAACTCCTTAGAATTTTGGTATTGTAGAGATTTTGTGAGTTTTCTGAGAAATACATCCATGTATGGATACGAGAAGGTAGAGGTGGATCTGGCATAGATGTACCTAGGAGTAAAAACAGAAAACACCGCTTTGAGCTAGACTCGAATGGGAACTGGTGCACAACAATGGGCCTTGTTGCACTCTTGGTTATGACACTCCCGGGGGATATGCTTAGGATAATTCTCATTTTCTTTAAAAATAATTATGAAGGGTTGATGAGTATATAATTTCTCAATGAAAAAATCCTTATGATTATGGATTATATCCATAAATCATTCAATTTACATTAGGTATTTTAAATGATTGGAATTATTCATTTCAATTCATAAACTGACCTAGTTTATGCTATTGTATAGAAATAACGCCCAGTAGAAGGAATGTGAACTCTAGCAATAAGTATGATCCAAAGAGTAAGAAGGATCATATCTTTCATAGTATTAAGCCAACATTTATAAGGGAAATAGTCTTCCATGTATTCTCAACATATGAGGAAATAGTATCATGTGTTAAAAAGATAATTAAATAATTCTCCGAGTCATATGGCTTTGAAGGGAAGAAAGAGAATAAAAGGATGGAAGAGAGAAAGATGGATAAAGGAACGATGGAAAAGAAGAATTTTCCCATATGTGATAACTGTGGGAAGAAACACCCTGGAACTTTCCTGATGGGAATGTGAGTTTGTTATAAGTGTGGAGAAAAAGGACACCATGTACGTGACTACAAGGGTAAGAAAAAGTTTCAAATTAACATTGCTTAATCTTGAAGGAGTTGGGACACTACACAAACTGATATCCAAATCATCAGAGTATTCTTTAAATAATGCTATTGGATAATAATCAAGTTATGATACTAACACAAATGAGGAGTAATGATTAAAGTTCTTATGTTGTTATTAGAGAATTCTTTCATTTGAGTGTTGTATCAACAATGTACAGGTTATAATAATTATGAATTATATAAGAATTATACTACAGTACTATTTCATTAAAGACTTGAGATTGTGTGGAACCAAGAAAACTTACTCAATAGAAGGTTAAAGTTTTGTAAAATATATGGTTGAGAGAAAGATAAACCATAATACGGCTCTGGTACTGAGGTAGTGATTTTGGAATAATTCATGATTGATTTGGATAAATTATATTTGGGTATTATTGATTACCTTGAAACTGATTAATGATTTGTATATTCTATAATTGTTGGAGTTTGCAAAAAAATTTGGATAGAAGGAGTATATCCAGTATTCTACAAGGAATAAGGGATCATGAATGTAATCAATAAGGTTTTATGGTAATTCAGGATGATGCAGTGTTTTAAAAAAATACATGATGAAGGTGTTCACATGTTATTACACGGGAAAAAGGATCTTCATTGTGTTTACCATACTTATAAATTTTGGTCTCTGAGTTTAGACAGAAGTATTTTTGTTAATTCTAGTTGGAGATTATTTTTGGATTTCCATAAAAGGACAACCCGGAGGTCGGGCGACAACCTGTCACGTCCGGCAAGGCCGAAAGACTTGAACCTGCAACCGAAGGGCGACAAGGGTGTATCACCTACCACTATCCCACGTGATGTCCTAGATTGAATAATGTAGTCTTTTTTAAAAATATTCTGGTAGGTTAATTATAAATTCATTTTTTAACCCTATACGAATAGGATAAATAGAATATTATTTTTAAGTTCTATTATCTTTTAGAGTGAAAGATGAGTTTGTGGTAGATATTAGTTAAAGGATGGGACTTTACTTGTCATTATATATTTTTCTTCTTCTTTTATTCTATGAAGCAATTAATTCTTATACATAAGTGAAGGGATCTTAAAACAAAAACTTTGTTATCCTAATACCATATGTTTTTTTGAACGATGGTATTTTAAATCATCATAGATTGATGAATTTAAGGCCCTCAATTTTATAGTTTTCTGTGATTTATGAACTCAATGACTACCTATAAATATTTACGTTTTCTTCTAATTATATGTCTTTAATTTCCACCAATGTTCTCCTAATCGAGATCATAATTTGGTGGTGACCCTTTAATTTCCCTTGTCCCCTTATTAAGACTAAATTTTATTAAACTAAATTCTGATGTTGGTTTTCCCAAAGGTATTTTCTATTTTCAACCTTTTTTTTGAAAAATAATTTCAAATTGTGAGGATGAAATTTATTTAAGGAGGGAAGAATGTAACACCGCAAGATTTCATAGTATGTTATTTCATCAAAGTAATTCAATAACATTCACTACACGCAATACCGAGTTCTAGCGCAGCAAGACTTGCCGAACAAGCTGTCCAAAAGTGGTTATGTATAGTATTAACTAAATTTTGTACTTTATATAATACTTATAATTTTAGAATCCATATTATGTGTTTCTTAGACATAATGTAAGAACAAATACATTTTTCCGATAAAAGATGTATTTTTCAAAAAATGAAATTTTACCGCCTTTTAATGGCGAAGCCTTTATAAATCCATTATTTGAAAATTTTATATATTCAATTTGACAAAATAAACTTCTTCTTTATAATTGGGACATATGAATTTAGTTTCAATAATGTTTTTGTATTTTTCTGATAACTTTCATATTTGGGTGAATAGTGAAAAATACTATATTTTAACTGAAAACAACTTTTTAAATAAAAATAATTTATGTTGTTAAATTATACATTTTAATGGTTTGGAATTATAAATAGATTATAATTTTACCATTTAATCAAATTATGGTAATTTTAAGTAATTTCACTTAGAAATTGGACAGAAACAAGTGTCAAACTTTTGGTAGTTATTATTTCTTAAAAATACGCCTTTTGGTTTTAACAGTGGGAATTAATTTTAGATTAATAAATGCAACTTTTATTTTTTGAATTGGGTAAAATATACATAATTATTCAATTCAAAATATCAAAATTAACTTAGGGTAAAGTTTTGGTAATTTTCTAAAAACATTTAATTTTTGATGAATAGTGAAAAACAATGAGTTATAGTTTTAAACCGAATTTTTATTTAAATAATTATTTATTTTGTTGAAATTTATTTTATTTCAAAATAGATATATAATACCTATATATTTTTAATGTAATTAATTGGATTCAGTTTATAATAATTTTAGATATATAAAAACTTTATTGAACTTTTCACCGTCTTTTACCCACCTCCTAGGAGAATTTTAAAATTCACATAAAACTTAATTTTACTGCTTCTGTGAGTGTAATTTTAAAACTCCAAGAGGCAAGGTTAATATCGAGGATTAAAATTTGGTTCAATAAGATAAAAATAATTTTTGTTGATTAGTAAATTTTTACTTTTATTTACCACGATAAAAAGAAAATAGGGTAATTAAGGGAAAAAATAAAATTATTATTACCCAAACACATGTCTTAATTCTATTGGATATGTATAATTCGACCAAAAACAACCTTAGGAATAAAATATGAACCTATTTGGTCCACTTGGATTAGATTAGGACATTTATTATTATTTAATTCAAAGAAAAGTTAAAAGAGTTAAAATCAATGTTTAATAACTAAAATATTTTTAATATAGGGTTATACATAAGATAAATTCGATTATAAATATTCATTAGAAATATAAAAATATTTCCTAAATAATGGTATTTTATTCATAATTTTTATAAATTAAAATTTTTAATTTATTTATGACACAATGGTGATGCAGAAATTACCTAATTAATGAAATATTAAAATAATTGATGTTATAAATATCCAAATAATTGCAATTTTAGACTTTTTATGAATTCCAATAATTTTCTAGGTTAACATGACATATTATTATTGGTTATATGAATTTTATTCGAAGTAATAATTCTGTTATGAATTTATCAAAAACAAAACAACCAATAGTGTTAAAATTGACATAAAAGAGTTTTTAAAACAAATATTATATTATTAATTGATATTATATTCTGAAAAATATAAGGTTCGGCCATAGGACTTATATAATGATAGTTGTATCATTAATGGACCACTTGGGGGTCTCTTGGAAGTATATAGTATGTTTATTAACTATATAATATAAAAATTCAAAGAGACATGGTAAATGTCAAACTATTTAACTAAGAGTTAAATCTAAAAGATAATTTTACTATAGTGACCCAAACCTGTCTAAAATCTATTGGTTGGGTGGTTTTACAACCATCCCCACCATATACTTTGAATAATACACTTTGGAGACATTTTAAATTGAATACTAATTTATTATAAATTAATACATTAATTTTTTCCTAAAGATCCCCTCCTCCCCCTTATAAAAGGACACCAATTCTAACCAATTCATCACACCTCTAAAGCCTTTTTAATCGTCCAAACTCTACCCAATTAAACTCCCTACATACCTATCCTTCTCTTGGAAGACTTATCTTAGGCATAAGGCACTTCAAAAGTCCTTTTTGGTTCAAACCAAAGGGAGTTAACCAGATTAAAGGTAACGATTTCTCTTAGCTTCTTTTATTTTATTTTACTTCTCCAACCCCTAAACAGTTCTTATTTTATTTGTAACAAAAACAGTATCCTAAATATACTAGGATATTTTTATGAGATGTATTAGAACTACACATCCACACACGTCCTTCTAATGTGTGAAGAACATAATGTTTCTGTGGATGGCAACCAAACACCTCACCAAGTGATGATTATTCAAATATCTCCTACCACCTCTCATGGTGGCCATTATGATTCCACTATAAATAATATGATATTTATGATATTTATTTTATATATAATCTTCAGTAATTCCATTTTATAGCATACCATTATTCATTTCATGTTGTATATATATACGATAATTTTATTTGAGAAAGTGCGGACCACCGCCCCCTCAAAGTGATATGACTCGTTCATACCATACATGGAATGCATAAAGGATGGTGTTAATGAAATTTAGTAACACATATAAGATATTATATTATAATGGAATAATAATATACCTATGTATCATTTGGTTTTGATTCCTTTTAAAATGAAAAATGAAATGGAAGTAGCGTTCGTGCGTACGTACAGATTACCTTCTCCACGAACGCGATTAGATTCATTTCCCCATCATATCCATTCATTACTAATTATTGTTTGATGATTAAAAGAAATTTTTATGTAAATTACATCATTCTGGATATGAATAAGATACAACCTATCCATAACAAACACAACTTACGTAACAAAGCATATAAAGGAAAAGGAATCAGTTAACACCCTGAACGACGGTAATACTAAAATATTATTATCAAAGATATATTTAAAGATCATATATAATATCATATTTATGTATATGATTATTTTATAATTTAATAACAATGATTTAACAATTATATAGGAGGTTAACCTACACTCTATCATGTAAATGTTCAAGGTAAGGGTTTATTTCACAATCTCTTCATTATCCAAGGTTGTTTATACGTAATTATCTACTGTGGCCTCTTTATCATCCACATCCATGTTTCTCAAAACAAATTTCAAAAAATTCTTAATATTTTATATAATATGGGTTAAATTCATTTATAACCTTTTTTTTAATTGTTTTAATAAGTTTATTAAGGAATCTTTCCGCCATTTTCCAAACGAGGTCCTTTTTTAACCTTTTCGACATAATTAAGGTAAGAATGTTTTTTTAACTTATACAGCAGGTGCGGCTATTTTCTACCGTTATAAAATCATATAATCTTCCCTTAAAAGATTATAAGAATATTTTGAAAGTAAATGTTTTATTTTATAATTATGTGACCTTTAAATGATTTCAAAATTAATATTTTATGAATTTGTGAAAGATACTCTTTATCAAGATTATAATTTTAACTGATTTAAAGATTTATCTCTCTAAATCTTTTTAATTATTGTCCATGTTCTCAAAATGATTTTAAGGATTTATTTATATAGAAATGAATTTTTTGAAATAATATTTCTTTTAAAAAGTTTACAAAGTGGTATGGGACACTTTGATTCAAAAATCTCTTTTATATTACCTCCTTTATAAATGTGTGAATTTTAAATGATTTCAAAAAAAAGTTATTTCTCTCAAATAGTTTTGATTTCATCTATGTCAACATCCTTTGATGTATTTTAATCATATTTTAAGTTTATTTATTATGATACAAAACATCCATATTGTATTGAAGGTTTTGTGATATGTTTAACTGTGGATGTGTTATTTCTATACCATTAATTGTTTATGTAGAAATTATTGACATTTCATATGCTAGTTTTAATATGAATGTTTATGTTATGTTTAAACCTGTTCATTTGACGAATGTATTAGACTTAGTAAGTGATGGGTGGAGCTCGCTATAGCTCCTCGATGCATCGGTTGGTCTCATGAGACAAACTAGTGTCTTAGCATAAGGCCTTGACAAAATCTTATTTGTAGTCTTGCCATGAGGCCTTGGCTACGTGGTTATGATAGTCTGGCATTATGAATTCCATCATTATGAAGGTGGTTATTGATATTTCACGTGGTTGTTTGACTAGTAGAATATCCATGTGAATATGTAAATGGAATTATTTTATTTTATCTTTTCCATTTTATGCTGATGTTGAAGTTTAAAAGGATTTTGTTTTAGTTATACATTGCCTTAAATTTTTATGCTTATCTATAAAATCTTCCTATATATTGTTATCCTTACTGAGCATCTGAGCTCACCCCTTTAAATGTTTTATTTTTCTCAGGATGTGAAGAAGTAATTTATGAATGACCTGCAGGGATAGTATGAGGGGATATGAAGACAAGATGTTGTTGTTGTTTTTTTACTTTATGATGTAATGTAAAACTTATGAATATATCTAGTGTTTCGAAGGCTACTAAACTAATCGGTCATTGAGACTTGATCTTTTGTGATCCTGTAAATGTTATGTAATAATGCACAGACTCTGGGTAACTAGGGTCAGGGTGTTACATAATTAGTTTATCTAAGAACATCATGTTTCAATCTATAAGGTAAAATAATTTGAGAATATGTCTACAAATGAATTGTGAGGATTCAATTCTATTAAGGAGTGAGAATGAAATTCCCTAAACCAATGCTATAATAGAAAAATTAACATCATTTTTTTTATTTTTATTAATTTTTTCTTGTACATTTGATTGATTCAAATGAATATATGAAAATGAGAACACATGAGAAACAATTTATTAATAAAACAGTAATTCATTATAGCATTAAAAAGATAATGATCAAAACTAATTTAGAAAACTCATTGTAATATCGAGTTACAACAATGGAAGACCTCCCATCATCACAATAAGATAAATTAATTAGTCCTCAACTACTCGAACACCATAATAAACAATATATCAACAAGAATAATAATTAGAATGATAAGAACAAAGGAAATGTAAAATTCCATTTTGATGAAAATTTTATGTTCCATTAAATACATTTAAAAATGGGGATTTATACATTTATTATTTAGATTCTGCTTTAATTTTTCCATTGGATATTTTAAGTAAAGATAAAATTATTATAGAATAATATTTTCAAATAAAATATTAATGAAATGTAATGATTACAATATTCATATTTATTATATCCTGATATTTCATAATGATAATTTTATAAAAGTCCAAATTTTTATTATCAAATTATAGTTCAAAATTAGGTAATACATCTACAAAAGTTAATGACAAAAATGATTTTGGATGTTCTTAAAAAAAATTATTTATTTAAGTTCCCACCAAAACCAAGAGAAGCCTATAAGGACAATCCCTCAAGGACCCGTGGGTAAAAAACCTGAACCCACATGAGGAACGTATGATATCCTGTCTCTAGATGTGCCACATTTTGATCCGAGCATAGGTGGACTGTGTACCGGTCTTGTTATATGTTGGGCCAATGCCTACACATCCCTTGTATAAATCATATTATGTGGTGTGTGTTATGTCATCGTAGGTTATAAACCAATCCCCAACCATAAACAGGTCCCCAAAATTGAATGGTTTCAATTTGGTATGCACAGAAGTAGATATGAAACATTTTTTCTAGTTGGGCTCGATCTCAATCATCGTCCTTCGTTCCCCCGATTAGGCCTCCCTTGTTTCCCCTATTTGATGTTAAGCACCTTTTATCATACCTATGATCATGGTACCATTAATAAAATAAATAAAATGTCATCCAAGTTTTCTTCCCTTCTACAGGAATATTCAAGGTCTTGTACCAGTAGGTTGAAACTCCCATTTCTATCTCCTTTACTTCCATCAAATTCGACCTCGTCCCATCTCAACACCAATTCCACCAATGATGTGGATGGTGTAATGAAAATCCAAAGTTCAACATTATTATTCATTGAAAATAATGATATACATATATACATATTTTTTCATAATATTTTACATTGTATAACACTAATTCATTACTATGATGTATTCCATTTTTTTTGATAAAACCCATATGCCACATTGGTTATTATATCTACATATCTTTTTATTCGAGAAAATTGTCCAAGTGTGGCAGAAAACCCTAGAACAATTTTAAAAATGGGTAATGTTTTTATCAAAATAAATTTAATTTAATCCCACAAATAGACACATTGAAATACCCGACCCTTATCCTCTCAAACCCCCTTTTTTTTTCTCAAAATCCTCGAACACATAGTCCCACCTTTCATACAAACACAATTAAGGGATTTATTATTTTTGAATTTATTTTTCAAGGATAAAATTATTTCTATTTGATTTCATCAAGAAATAAATATGAGTATATTTAAATATATACACATACCAATTTCTTTAGCTTAGTAATTTATTATGAAAAATATTTTTCTAAATTTATGTTCCTTATAAATCACTCAAATCAAAAGGATTTATGCAAGAGATTAATTTTTATTCAATAAAATAATAACTTATAAAAGATATATATTAATATTTATATGTATTTTTTTATAACTATCTATTTTGAGAATATATATAAGATAAGTGTTTTTCTTTTAAATTTTTATTTTCTTAAAAACATATGATTTGAAAAAGTATTATTTTTACAAATTCATATTTTATAAAAATATACACACACAGAGAGATATATATATATATATATAACTATATGTATTGATATCAATCTATATATCTAAAAATAATTAATAATTCATACGATAATGGTTTTATTTTAAATTTTATCTCTAAACCTATGTTTTGTAAATGGATTGTTTCTATTTATCAAATTGATTTTCTTATGTTTTCAAAATATTAGTTTTTGTAAAAGGTATAATTATTTATATATATGAATAGAAGTTTATTTATATCAAATTATTTTTATAGACAAGTTAATATTTTATTCCAAATTGATTTACCATGATTATAATTTTTTTCTTAACATATTATTTTATGATTTATATTCATGTGTTAAATGATAACAGTTATCATTTTTTGTTCCAATCCAAAACATGTTATGATATCATATACTAAATTTGATCTGCATCTAATTTTATGTCATATATAATTAGGTATGTCCATTGTATAATTTATAGGTTGAATTTCATGCATTTTATAATAAATTGTTCACATATTATAACTATGAATTTTATTTATAATAGTAAAAAAAGTATAGTAATTTTGGGGAATTCAATTCAGTTCAAAATGGGTTTTGGAATCTCTCAAGATTTTGATTCTGACATGTTAAAATAATTATTATTTTATTAAAAAATAATAATTATATATTTTTTGTTTTTAATGGTTTTGGGTAATGGTTCCAAAAGAAAGGTCCATTGAATGTGTTTTAAAAAAATTGGCACATGAGTGATGAATGGTAGGTTATGGGGAGTGAACCCATATAGCATAAGTTGACATTGTTAAATATGATCTATATTTTTTTGGAATTTTGGTTTTATTATGGTATTCCATGTATCATAAAATCCCCCCATTTTTTTATTATATATTGATAAATCGCAATGAACTTTTCAATGATAATTATTTTGTGAAGTTAATGTGTTAAAAAATGTATGGGTGTCAATATTTTTGAAATCTATGTTAAATATTTATATATATTTCGATTTATTCTAATAAAATATTTTAAATGTTAATATTAACATTTTCAGAACCCCTTACAGGGTATATTAAATTACCACACTACATTTTAAATACATTCTTTGAATTGGAATAGTAGAATTACATTGTGATGTGAATTCTAGGAGGAGTCAATACAATGAAGAATTTTTTGTTTTGATTAATTATATTTTATTTTGATTTCATGAAAAGAAATATTTTTATCTAATTTTCCCGAACCAAGACTTGAAAATGTCTTCAATTATGTAATTTTTTGTTTAATTATTCAGTTTCCTTTATAATTTTTTACACATAATGTTTTAGCTATGAATCCAGAAATGCGGGATCCGGATATTATAATTGGTATCATTTAGAGGTTATATACTCTAAAATAAGAATAAAAATAAAGTTTCAATATATTTTTATCTTTACATTAATCGAATCATAGGGTTCCATCCATATCTTTGGTATTATTTGTGTCAAGTTGGGAGAAGGTTGTAAAAGATAGCAACATAAGAGATAGAACGTGATACATTGACATACTGGTGCTAGACCGCGAGGAGTGGTGTAGAGGGGAAGAAAAATCAATACATAATGAACTACTCTGGGTGAAGGTAGAATAATCAAAGGGATGCGGAAGAGGACCTTACATCTTACAGGGGAAAGGTAGGAGGCCTAGTCCGGGGAATGAAGACCAATGGCTGAGATCGAGAATGGATGGATCAAACGGTCCATATCCTCTTCCGTTCGTACCACATCAAAACCATTCGATTTTGGGTACCTCCATATAAATATGGTTAGGGTTTTAAGACATATGATGACATAACAAACACCACAAAATAGGCCTTATAAACTAGATGTCTAGGCTTTACACAAACATATTCTTGTACTGGTACACGGTCCACCTATAATCGGTTCAGAACTAGACTAACATACACAAAGGCTAACAAATTTTCCTCAAGTGGACTTATTTTCCAAATTATACCTCAAGGGATTGGATTTATAGGATTCTATAGGTTGTGGGGGTTATATATAAAAATTATGGAAGAAATATTTCTCAACACAACCAATATAATTTAGTTTTTATACCCATTTGTAGATTTATTATATAATATAAAAAGTTAATTGTGTCATTCTTATTTGGACATTTATAAAATAGTCCTTATCAAAACATGAAATCAATAAATGACATTTCCCTCAATATTTTTATTTCATATATCATAGATCACATAAAATCACATGTATAACAAAATAAAAAATATAAAAATGATGAAATAATGAAATGAGAGTTATTTCTAGAAGTTGAGAAACTTATACCGATGAAATTTTAATTTGACTATATAAATAGTAAAATGATCATTATTTATAGTAAACTAGATAACTGAATAGTTTCATCACCCATGAAAGTATAAATAAAATTTAGGCATCATATAAATTAAATTATTATATATTTATATCCTAGTGTAAGTAATTGAATATTCTAAACATTATTAATTAAGTGATGGTGTTTATTTATTCATAAATATTTAGTAACAATTTTATAATTAATAAAATGATTTGAAAGAAAAATTATTGTCATAAAATTTATTGATAAATTATTATTTTGAAGATTTATTATTTTAAGATAATTTAATGGGACATTAGTTAATTATTGAATGTGTTTTAAAATCAATTATAAATTTAAAGTATGTATCCTTTGAGTAAGTGATGATTTTAATTAAAAATTAAATTTCACATTTATAGAAAATTATTTGCATAATTGTTTTTGATTTTTCAATTCTATAATTGAAAAAATTCTTAGGGTGAATTTTATAAATTTTTCTAAAATACTTGATTTTTTGTGAATAGTAAAATACGGTAATTTACAATATAAATACATTATAAGTTAAATACAATATTCCTCGAGTCATGAATGATTTAATAAACAAAATATGTAACATTCAGACATAACGTTAATATATTTGATGATAATTCTGAATCTATTCATTTTCCCAAGCCAAAATAACAAAACAAATTAAATATTAAAAAATCACCCCTCTCATCCATTATA